>CM065426.1:58417043-59617043 GCA_033060865.1 Dorcus hopei | reverse complement strand
ATTTTTCGGCAACTGTCGCGTAAAAGATTCGTTGTGAATTGAGGGGGTTGCCGTTGCCGTTAGCTATTGCGCCATTCACGGGGTGGACACTTATATTGGAGAACTTGGTACCTAGCAAAATGAGGTAGTAGTATTTCCCCTAATTGTAGAGGTCGCAGCAGTGCATAAATTTAAATTTGGCGCCTTACTTCCGTAACGCCACCGACCTGTCCAACCAATCGAATGCAAGTTACAAGCGTTTTATGATAGCGTTATGCGATTATGCTCTTTGTGGTATGGCGTTGTTGTGGTTTGTGTTATTTTAAAGTTATCGTTTATTTTTAAAGTTTTATCGTTTAAACATTTTATGGAAAACTGTTTCGGCAGAAATAATATTTTACTTCGTACAGCTGTTCTCACTGAACATTTACCAGGTAGTAATCTGTCCTAAATTTTGGTAGATAACCATTATTATTAATTTCAATTATGTTATTTAGAGCCCCTGCAAATAGAGATGATAAATGAAGAGAACCAGCAATTAGATTAACCTGTTCCGGAAGGTAAGAGTATACCTGTTCCAGAAGGTGAGAATATTTTTGGATTCGTTGCCCTGCATTTAGTTTATGGTCAGTACTGTCGACATTGTTTAGTCCGGAGTAATTTTTTGTTTTGTTTGAACACTAGCTGTTTGATTGTGGAGGTTATAATTTGATATGAAAATTTGAAAACAAAGGTCAGAATCTTTTATTAGCATAAATCGATTTGAATGTTGAAAAGTGATGTACCAACAGCTGATTCTCTCACAATTGTTAACCTGAACGTTTTCACATTTAGATGATGAACTGATGAGCATTTTTTATTTTTATTAAAACTAAGCAGACTATTAAGTCGACCTTGTTATTTCAAAACGACGAACAGACCAATGAACCATATTTTGAGAAATCACAGTTTGCAGTTTTAGTGTAGAACATATAATAGGATGATCGTGAATTTTACTGATCTGTTTGTCCTTTTGGAATTATACGGTCCAATTGTAGACTACATAAAAATTATAATTTCGTATATTACTCTCACGTTAATTCTATAGTGGTTGTATGTATTATAATGCACTGTACTTATTTTAAATGTACTTAAATATAATTTGTTTTATGAAACTGTGTTTTATTTTCGGTTTTACAAGTTATTGCTGGGTTTCACCAACACTAAATACATGTAATCATCGACTAAAAGTAAATATTGCTATGGTTACACATGGTAAAATCATAACAATATTTATTTTTAACGAATGATTATGTTTATTTAGTGTTGATAAATGATAAATGAAAATTAAATATTGAAATATCAAAGGTTATATTTGGGTTTGGAACTACGGTTATTTTTTCCCCTAATTGTAGAGGCCGCTTTACAAGGTACTCAAACTTTCTATTGAGTGTCCCATCTATTTATGTATTATCTATGGCGCCATTACACATTCAGGCTTTCGACGGTGCGTATTGTGCATAATACCGAACCTACGTGTTTATACTTGTAAGTATCTTAATTTCAATAATAATTTTAAAAACAAGTAAGTATTAGTAATATTAATCAATGGTGAACATTTTATAGTGGTATAAATTCTAATTACCTAAATCCGATACATGCTGTATGATTACTTTCTTTTGCGTCTTAAACATTCCTTCGTTGAAACTCTTTGTATTTGTTTTAGATCAGTATGTTTCTATGGAATATATGCAAAATAAATTGCATATCTATTAAATGCTATATGTCCAAATAAATTTTTGATAAAGGTAGGCCACGGAAGATAAATTATTACGTTATTTACATTAAAATATTGTCTAGATCTTGAGTATAGTCAAGTAAAACTGAAATTTAATTTGCCATATTTTACAGCTTGATATTATATCACTAACTTAAAAAACTGCTTTGTGTTGTAGATTAGACATACATTTACACTTCCATGACCTACCTTTATCAAAAATTTATTTGGACATTATGGTACGTCCTGATGTAGGAACCAAAAATAAAAACTGAAAATTAAAAATTATAAGTTTGGTTAATAAATTAACAAAACACTAATGTTATACATGTATTTTTTAAAAATACAGAGAAATAACTGATGTCCAGAAAATTATAATGTTATTTAATCTGAAAATGCGTAAGGAGTAATTTAATTATTAAAAAGTGGAATTTTGTTCTCTGTAAAACATGATTGCTCATATTATGTGTCCAGGATTACTCGTAGACTCCACATCGTTTTAAAGATTTACAATAAATCGTATTTTGCTGAAAAATTCATAATTTCAGTTTTTAATAATTGAGTTAGGATGTTATAGATCTTATCATCCCTACAGATACATACAGGGTGTTAATAAAAAAACTGTACACCACTTGGCAGGTGATAGTAGAGGTCAAAACAAGAAAAAAAATTCTAATAAACCCATATCCAATTCTCAATACAGGGTGTCCACGCCATGTGTTCACTCTTCTAGAATTTTTATTTTTTACATAAAATTCGGGAGCGATAAATTAAATAAAAAGCTGAATTTTCCAACATACCACCGGCCACCGCAGGATTTCCGGTTTCGCCGGAAGTCACATCAACTTTCTTATTTTAAATGGAACGCCCTGTATATTTTTACATATTTGGAATCTACAGACCATTGTGAGTCCGAATATGGTTTCCATGACAACGAAAAAAATTTTTTTTTGTTTTTCAGTATGCAAAGCTATGTATGGTGTATTTTCGTTCTAATGCGACCAAGTAATTCGAGAAAGCAACTTCTTTGGTTGCACTTTGGTTTATTAACATTTTTACAGCATGTGAAATTTTCATTAGGTGCTAAATTATTTTTTTTTAACGGAATTTATTTAAAAGACACTGTTTATGCCAAAGAAATTAATACAGAAGATGAACTTTGGTAGAGAGTTGTAAACGCTTGTCAGCAACTGAAGAATCAAGTTGCTTTCAATCAAGTGTGCGAGTCTCTTCGACGGAAACTGCAACTTTGTTTACAACAGCAAGGACGACAGTTCGAACATCTTCTGTGATAATTTTAGGATGTTAAATTCGCTATTGATTGTTTGATTCTTTTTTAATTAAACCATACTTCAAATACCATTGAATATTGAACCTGGGTTTATTACAATCTTTTTTTGTTTTGTTCTCTGCTATCATGTGCTAAAATGTGTAAAGTTTTTATATTAACACTTGTATACCGGCGATGGCTTATTTTTCCAGTTAAGCTGCAACATGCCATCCCAAATTTCATTGCAAGAGTTGATAAAGAATTTAACAAAATAACCCTCTATTTGGTATCAGCGTATTAAAAAAATGTTTTATTAAACTACGCTAAGAAACGCAAGAAGTTCCGCTAAAAAAAATAATTTAGCACCTAATGAAAATTTCACATGCTGTAAAAATGTTAATAAACCAGAGTGCAACCAAAGAAGTTGCTTTCTCGAATTACTTGGTCGCAGTAGAACGTAAATACACCATACATAGCTTTGCATACTGAAAAACAAAAAAAAATTTTTTTCGTTGTCATGGAAACCAAAATTGCCAAGTGATACATATTCGGACTCACAATGATCTGTAGATTCTAAATATGTAAAAATATACAGGCCGTTCCATTTAAAATAAGAAAGTTGATATGACTTCCGGCGAAACCGGAAGTTCTGCGGTGGCCAGTGGTATGTCGGAAAATTCAGCTTTTTATTTAATTTATCGCTCCCGAATTTTATGTAGAAAATAAAAATTCTAGAAGAGTGAACACATGGCGTGGACACCCTGTATTGAGAATTGAATATGGGTTTATTAGAATTTTTTTCTTGTTTTGACCTCTACTATCACCTGCCAAACGGTGTACAGTTTTTTTATTAACACCCTGTATACAGTGGAACAAAAATACGGAAACCTCTAAATATCTCAACAACGGCTAGAAGCGAAATTTGGAACAGTTAATTTAGGTGATAGCACGGATGTCAAGATGATGTCGGCGGTATTGTCAACATTTCAGATTTTTCGCCAATGCTGCCAACTTTGTAATTGTAAATGAGACACCCAGTATTTTTTTATTTGTTTAAGTTGCTTAAATCATTATTAATATAGAGTGGTTTTTTAAATCCGACGTCAAGTTAGGTGTGAAACATTCATTGTTCTATACACAATGAATAGAACAATGAATGTTTCACAACTTGACGTCGTATTTAAAAAACCACTCGTTATAATAACATGTAACATGTGTAACATATCCTATACCTAATGTTCACTGTTTTAGAAATATTTCAACATTTGTAAGTTCGTAACATTAAAACGCGCACGTTCTTTTAAAAAAGCAAAGTTGGTGTTTGCTAAGAATTATGTAAACGTCAATTTTAAGTTAGCGTGAAAGTTCTGGCTTATAACAATTTTGTTGAAATATTTAGAGGTTTCCATACTTTTGTTCCACAGTGTATACATATACCGAATTGATTTCTAAATTTTTTTATCATTATAGTTTTGTAGGGACAGATAAATTTAGAAATTTATGTGTTATTTAAAAAAAAAAGTTAGTGTTATTTTGTTTACTGTTACAAAGTTTTACGTGGAATATCTGATGTATTAGCATTAAGATAATATAATACGTTAAGGGACGAAATAAAATCTTTTAATAGTAAAAAATTCAAACATTATATGAAAACAACAATATTTTAAGTAAATTTAGTTTTTATTCACTTGATGAATTTTTTAATGTTGCGCCCAAACTCTGAATATTCTGAGCAATGTTGTTTAATGTTTGTTTTTCATTACACTAAATTTTAACTTGTCAATATGTTATTATTGTTTACTATTTTTTATGTATACATTTTAATGTACAGGGTGGATCAATTTCGATGTCTCTTATGGGCATCTCTGTAACTATAAGAGTTAGAAAAAAACTAGTGGCCAAGTCTCGATCTCTTTTTTAGAGATAAAGTCAATAGACTAAACAAAAATTGGCTATCTTCTTTTGTTTTCGAGTTATAGGCAAAAATTGACATTTTCGACTTTTCGTCAATCGCGCGTATCTCGTTTATTTTTACAGATATTAAAAAACTGTTTTGACATTATTAGGACACTTTTTTGAATACAATTCAGTGGTGTAGTTGATTTTTTGATATTTACTTAAATTTTCGAGTTATAACATAAAGTTATATTTTTTTTAATGAAAATCATAGTAGGCAATGTCACCATTAAATAGAGATTTTTTTTTCTGTTTTCAAAAATATATACTTTGTTGGTTTTATTTCTTACAATTAATAGAATAAAACGCCTTTTTTATTATTCTTGGGTGTATTCTATTCTTAGTAGGCTGGTTTGAACAAAGGCCGACAATTTTTTTGTTTGTTTTTATTAAATTAAGGATGTGAATCCAAGAAAGACGTAGACTTTTAAAACGTATTGTGCGGACTGACAGCAACAATTTAGTAATAGCTAGAGAAATTTACTTCCAACAATGACGATGACGCAATATTTAACTACTTTCATGATTAAATTATACATTTTTATGATTAAAGCAAGAAAGTATTACAAGAAATCATGTCTTTAAAAATCTCTCATTCTTGTAAATTTAAAAATGTATTGTACTAACAACAATTTAGCAATAGCAAGATAAATTTACTTCCCATAATACCCAAAAAGATGCCATCCACACAGAACAATATTATTAAGTTAGATGGAAACATTGCACTTTATGGATATTTTCATAAAACTTGAAGGACTTATCGAGATCGCCTTAATGATGATGAAAATGAAGAATTATTAGAAGAAGTAATTCATAGTTATTTATAAAATGTTTAAAATTATGAGACTACAGGAAAGAATGTTTCCTCGAGCAGTAACATCTTTTAAGATACGAGTTTTCTAAAGACATGCGCATAATTTAATTTGATATTTTCTACCTTTTTAATAATAATAATGTATAATTTAATTACAAATCTAATCAACTAATCAACTCTTTTGTAGTTGTCTTTCTGGATACTGTTGGAAGGAAATTTCGCTCGCTATTACTGAATTGTTGTTGTTAAGACCACAAACATTTTTTTAATTTTCTTGGATACGTAACATTCATTTTTAGATCTAAAAATTTTACTAAAATCAGCTTTTGTGATATATGAAATAAAACTCCGAAGGTATATCAAACTTTTCTGGTTTTTGTTTTCACTACATACCATATTTTTCTTTGCAGTGTTATTTTCAACAATTTCTTGCATTTCCAGCTGTTTCAAATTATTAAATAGGGATGTGTGATATATGAAAAAGCATCAGAAAAAATAGATCTATTTGATGGTATTAAAACCCAATGTAGCGCCCATAAGAAAAAATGAAGTTGATGATGGTCAGAACGAGACGAAACGTTTTAAGTAAAATCTAATGATATCATCGTAAAGAGCTGAAAAAAGTGCCTGTATAATGTATTAATTTTGTTAAGATCCCTGCAATAATAACTTCAGAAAAAAATAAAAAAGAAAATTACGTTTTCTTGTTTTTTGGGAATATTTCAAAAACTACAAATCGTAGAAGATTTTTCAGAACGGATTATTATTAAGCATCAAAATACGCAACTTTGCCCCAATTTAACCGACTTCGTATCTCTTACCGTTTCCGAGATCCCAATGGTGAGCCTCGAATTTGTAACAGCCTGTATAGTTGCCGCATTGCACAAAAACATGTATTGGTAAATTTTTTTGTTTATAGAAATTCTTTGTTTAAAAATTTTCAAATAAATGTTTACTTGCAAGTAAACATGAGGAATCTTGTATACAAGGTGTAGAAAGACAAAAGATACCAAAACCGGGACAAGAGAACAAAATTGCAGTCGTCGTGCGTTGACAGCTCTTTTAGTTTTGAAAGAGCTATAAATGCACGGCGAAACGTTGACTGCAAGAATTTTATTCTTCTGTTCGATTTTTACATTATTTCAATACATTTTTACAATTATGATGTAATTGGGATATGTAATAATACATTTTCCAATTTAAATTTAATAAAGTAAAGCAATTTCTCATTGTAAAATTACACGTACGATGTATTTTTTTAAGGTAATATTACACTTTTCTGTAAATTAACTGCTTTGAATTTACATGAACATGTAATAAAACATCGTAATTTCTCAAAGGAAAATATCATATTCACTGTACTTTTCTAGTGTAAAATTACATATTATTCGAAATTTACTATTGTAAACTTACTATAAATATGTAATAACACATTAGACGCTAAAGTTACATTTCACAGTAAAATTACATCAAAAATAGCAGGTAGAAAAGTTGCCTGCTATTTTTAATGTAATTTTACATTTCAATTTTTTAGAGTGTAGATATTCATCAATGTTAATGCTATTAAAGAATATTTATTCCCCTTTTTTCAGAGGATATTTATTAAGGCTGGGACTTTTCTCAGATTTGCTATTCGAATATTCAATTGAAAATTTGTTCCAATAATTAGAATTCATCGAATAATTCGAATAAATCCAATAATTCGAATAAATCGAATAAATCGAATAAATCGAATTAATTCGAATAAATCGCAATAATTCGAATAAATCGCATTAATTCGAATAAATCGAATACTTAAATAGTTCAAATAAATCGAATACTCGAATAATGAAATCGAAATTGCACTGTACGGGCAAAATTTACAGTGTACATTTTCGTTTTAAAGTATTTGTAAATATCGGTAAATTCCGGACAATATTTTGAGAATAAATGTTGTGAGAAATACTATGAGGCGTAGCAGCCGACCAAAATAGATAGACTTCGTAGAAAAGGGGTGAAATTGTTGTATCCAAGATTGATACAACAATTGATACGTATTGAGTGGCGCAATACGATTCTATTAATTTTGTTTGTCGAATGAAGGCAACTAGGAAAGTATAGTTACAAAACATATTCGAATATTCGAATAATCGAATTATTAAATTTGACATTCGAAGTCAGGTCAGGTGGGTTAGGTTAGGTTAGCATTCGTTATTCGAATAATTTGAAAATTCGAATTATTTGAATTATTCGAATAATTTGAAAATTCGAATTATTAAATTTGAACGTATTCGAATAGAGAGTGCACATGTATTCGAATATTCGAATAATTCGAATATGATTCCCAGCCTTAATATTTATAGATACACGCGATAACTAAAGATAAGAAGAAAATTCCACACATGGATGGTTGACGTGAAAATGTTTGAAAATAACCAGCAGAATATCAATTTACAATCATTTCTACGCAACATATAAAAAATTGCGATGGAACCCCTCTTAGTTTCTTTTTAATTAAATTTCAAACTCATGCGAACAGCAAGCGTGCGTTCTTTAACAAAACGTCTATGGCTGGGTAGATGACGTGAAAACTTTTAAGAATAACCAGCAGAATATCAATTTACAATCATTTTTACGCAACATATAAAAAAATTGCGATGGAACCCCTCATAGTTTTTTTTTAATTAAATTTCAAACTCATGCGAACAGCAAGCGTGCGTTCTTTAACAAAACGTCTATGGTTAAGTAGTTGACGCGAAAATTTTTGAAAATAACCAGCAAAATTTTCCATGACAATTTTTTTATATGTTACGTAGAAATAATTATAAATTGGTATTCTGCTGGTTATTTTCAAAAATTTTCACATCAACTACCCAGCCATAGACGTTTTGTTAAAGGACGCACGCTTGCTGTTAGCATGAGTTTCAAATTTAATTTAAAAAAAAAACTAGGAGGGGTTCCATTGCAATTTTTTTATATGTTGTGTAGAAATGAACCCTATATTTTATAACCAATTTGAGCTTGTCAGGTTATTTTAGGGTAAGTTTATAACGGTTCTTTATACCTAAGTCCTATGGTTTTTAAGATATTAGGCTTTGTTTACGGTTTTTGGAAAATACGGATATAACTTTGATAATAATTAATATCTCAGTAACGAAGAACGTTAGAAAGCAGATATTGTGGTGCTGTTGCGAGCTAAGTGGAAGATATCTACGGCAGTAACAAAATTTACTTTTCATTAAACAGGGATTCAGTAAAGGCCTTTTTAGACGGTCACAATTCTTGTAACAATTTGTTACAAAGTGAGAGAGATAAACTACCACACTGAATGTTGATTGGTTGAATTGGCATTTCTCACTCACTTCGTAACAAATTTGTTACAAGAAATGTGACCGTCTAAAAAGGTCTTAAAACTTTTTCCATTTCGACAACAGTTGAAAGGCAATAACTTTTGTTTTTTAAATGGAACGGTGTCATTTTTATATCGTTGTTAGATGCTCCATAAAAGTATCTTTCAATTAGCTATACACTTCCCTATACGAATTACTGACGGTTCAGGAGGTATTTAACGTTATTTCATAATTTCTGCATTTTAACATATTAATTAAAATCAGGGTGAGTATTTACCCAAACTTTGAATAAATTGTCAATTTTCTAATCTCTGTTATATTAAATGCACACATTTTGAACACTTATTGTAAAATTACAAGACATCTTAGAATTATTTTGTTGTTCCTACAGTTTTCAAAAGTTTCGTATTTATTTTGAAAGACCAGTGTTTAATTTTGTTAGTTCTTGTTGTATTATTTAAATATGATTAATAAATATTTCGTCAATAATATTTAGAGCGCCCTTTATTATTTGACATAAACAAAAAGTTAAACTGAACTACAAGAAGTTTTAGGGCCAATTGTATGAAACGCAGTTAACCATACAATCAAGTTAATCGTGTGATTAAGCAATATCACTTGAGGAAACTTAACAATACTTAAAAATACCAAGCAAAATTATTTCTCTCGTTACTGTTTAACCTATCACAAGCCTTAACAATGGAATTAAATAATCATGTATTTAACAATATTTTATACGACCAGGACTTAAAAACTTAGCAAATTGACATTTAATTCAAACCAAGTATTAAGTTTGAATAAATACTCACTCCTGCTTTTAATGAAGTGTTAAAATGTAGAAATTATGAAGTAACGTTAAATATCTCCTGAACCGTCAGTAAGTGGTATAGGGAAGTGTATAGTTAATTGAAAGATACTTTTATGGAGCATCTAACAACGAGATAAAAATGACACCGTTCCATTTAAAAAACAAAAGTTATTGCCTTTCAAATGGAAAAAGTTTTACTGAATCCCTGTTTAATGAAAAGTAAATTTTGTTACTGCGATAGATACCTTCCACTTAGCTCGCAACAGCACCACAATATCTGCTTTCTACCATTCTTCCTTAATGAGATATTAATTATCAAAGTTATTCGCGTTTTTTGCTAAGCACTACTCCCTCTGGCGGCAACTATGTGTACCAATATAATGACGTCACGACTGGGTTAGCTTCTGTTCGAAATTTAAGTTACGCAGCTGTGAATTTTGTCGTTATGACAATGGTGTGCGAGTTTGCTTTGAATATTTTGTAAGACACAGTTCAAGATGCCCAAAAGCAAGCAGAATTGTGCCGTCTTTTATTGTTCTTCTATTAGAAGAAAAAATCCAGATTTAACTTTTCATAAATTTCCTAAACAGCTTGAAAAAATTCGAACAATAAAAATAAAATGATTGTTTCTATTAAAGTACATTTAATAAACATTGATGTTTACGTTGCCCTTGCATACTAAGGCAATGGCATGTATTTGTTAAATTTCGTAGAATGTAATGTGTGCTGTGGTAGAAAATCGACACAAAGATAGGGCAATTGTCATTAAATGATTTACAACATTAACGGCCAAATTCACCAATATTAGATAAATTTATCTGTTGGATGACTCGTTAAGTAAAGCAGGTTCTTGTCCGATGAAAATTGTATCACAAATTCTTTGAAACGGACACTGAATATGCGCACTAACACTTAACGTTTCGCCGTTTTTCATCAGCTTCGTCAGAAGTGAAAAATATAAACAAGATGTCAAAATAAACAAGGTTGTCAATGGAAACTAAAAAAGTAATTTGATCTTTTCTTTTATTTAATTCTAAAAATTAATTTTAAACGTAATATGTATAATAAATATTTTATTTTAATAAATGTTAAAAATTGCTTAAAGAATCGAGAAAACTACAAAATATATCGTTTAAATTTTCAAAATCTGTACATTTGTTAATAGAATTCGACATTTTCATTTTGCAAAATAAAATTATTAAAATAAAATATTTATTATATTATGTTTAAAATTAATTTTTAGAATTAAATAAAACAAAAGATCAAATTACTTTTTCAGTTTCCATTGACAAAACCTTGTTTATTTTGAATTGTTTATATTTTTTACTTTTGACGGAGCTGTCGAACGACGGCGAAACGTTAAGTGTTAGTGCGCATATTCAGTGTCCGTTTCAAAGAATTTGTGATAACTCGTTAGTTACGTTTGTTAAAACCATAACAACATTTATTTTTAACGGTTAGTTAAATTTATCTGATATTGGTGAATTCGATCCTAAGGCTCAGTTTTACAAACGTAGAATAACATTCTTTAACTTTCTTCCATATCTACGTCATGTTATTCCAAAAATAGTGTTATACTCGGTTTATCCGACGATCTAAAGTCGTAACTAAATCTGTGATTTCAATTCTCTGCAACTTTCAGCGAAGCATCAAACAATAAACGGGGGACTTCAGCGACAAAGTTAATAAATTAGCTTGTAAATTTAAATTGTAGCAATTGTAGGTAATGTCCATACTAGGTGTCTCATAACGTACGGAGGAGATTGAAAGGGTGAATAGAACATCAAAAAATAACGTAACCATTTCATATAGATTTTTTCCAAATAATAAGGGAGTTATAATTCCCTGGAAGAGGGATGAAACGTATTTTTCTTTTGGCAACATCTTCTGAATCCTTTAAGTTATCAAACTAATATTTGAAACTCAGATATAAGGCACCTAACTGAACATTTACAAGGCATTTGTCAGATCCTTCCTCCTTTTTAATGGGTAGTTTGAGGGGATTACTTTCAGTATTTTATGGTAACAAAATGCAATGGACGTATGCTAACTTTTAAACCTCAATTACTCGAAAACGGTTCGGTTTATCAAAATGCAACAAGAGAACCTTCTTGTGCCAAATAATCTATAGAATATTTTCTTCGTAAATTTTTTATGAAATATGTAAAAGTAAAAAGTTAGGAATAAAATACTGAAAAGTCACCCCTTAAAACTACTCTTTAAAAAGGAGGGAGGATTTAACAAATAATACGCAGTTAGGTGCCTTATACCTGAATTTAAAATGTTAGTTTCATAACAAAGAATCCAGAAGATATTGCCAAAAGAACAATATTTTTCATCCCTCTTTCAGAGCTTATAATTCTTTTATTGTTGACTTTTGGAATAAAATTTATATGAAAAGATTACCTTATTTCTTGATTTTCTATTCACCCTTTCAATCTCCTTCGTACGTTATGAGACATCCAGTATTTAGCAATTTCAAAACCATCTCCTTTTTTACCGGAGAAAAAATTATAGATCATTATTATGCGTCATGAAAAAATCTAGGTTAGACACATCGCATAGCTTAAGTTTCTTGCATGATATTGACATAATAATAATTAGAATTCATTGAGCAGCATTCCATAATTAAATTATATAATTTACGATGTCATAGAACGAACCCAGTCGTGACGTATTAGTGTTGCGGGTTGCATAGATTCCGGCGTCATGGAAATCGCCAATTTTCCAAAAACCGTAAACAAAGCCTAATATCTTAAAAACTATAGGACTTAGGTATAGGGAACCCTTATCAAACTTACCCTAAAATAACCTGAAAAGCTCAAATTCGTTATAAAATATAGGGTGTTCCATTTAAAATAACGAAGTAACACATCGTATAATCAAACTGGGACATCCTGTATATTCGAAAATAATTTTAAATTATGCGGAGCTTGAAAGGATGATACTTTTGTATAAAACATTTTTTCATATTTTCAATAGGAACGGCGTAAGTAAATGAAGAAACCCGGTTAAATGCCACACACTGTATGTTGCGTAGAAATGATTGTAAATTGGTATCCTACTGGTCATTTTCAAAAATTTTCACGTCAACTACCCAGCCATAGACGTTTTGTTAAAGAACGCACGCTTGCTGTTCGCATGAGTTTGAAATTTAATTTAAAAAAAAAAACTAAGAGGAGTTCCATCGCAATTTTTTTAAATGTTGCGTAGAAATGATTGTAAATTGATATTCTGCTGGTTATTTTCAAAAATTTTCTCGTCAACTACCCAGCCATAGACGTTATGTTAAAGAACGCACGCTTGCTGTTCGCATGAGTTTGAAATTTAATTTAAAAAAACTAGGAGGGGTTCCATCGCAATTTTTTTATATGTTGCGTTGTTAATTGATATTCTGCTGGTTATTTTCAAAAATTTTCACGTCAACCATCCATATATGGGATTTTCTTCTACAGTTATCGTGTTTATCTATAAATACCGGGTGTTTCAGTGAAGATGCACCAAACTCGGTATGTTGGTAGATATCGTGAAAAGAAATTAAAGTTTCCTATAATATTTTTTTTTTAAATGAATAAGTTTTGAGATAATCGAAGGGAAAGGAGAATCGTATATTTTTAAAACGTACAATAGATGAGAGCGGCCCGAATTCTTAACCTGCCTTAACGTTCGGTTTTTTACTTTATTACCCCATAAACTGTCGCGCCTCAGATGATATGATGAAACACATTTAGTTCCTTCACTCCGTTCTGGTTAACGTTGACGAGTAATTAGTTGGTGTAGTTTATACTTTTCATTTTTAAGTTTATTATGTAAGTGTGTGTGTGGGTTAGGGATATTCAATATACATCGATGCATCGAAAACATCGATATTTGAGGTTCGATACATCGAATCAATCCGATGCATCGTAGGGGTTTATATTTATTAGATACATCGATGTTTTTCAAGCGATGCATCGAAAATAGGAAATATAAATGATTATGTATTTATTTAGTTAAAAGAAGACGAATTCAGTATTTAAACAAGCAATTACGGCCTGGTTTATCAAACACAAGTTAACTTTAAGTTAAAGTTAACCTTCTGTTAATTACCATAACAACAATTATCTTCGTAGTGGTTACTATGGGAACAAACTGAAAGTTAGAGTTGTCTTGTGATTGATAAACCGGCCCTAATAAGATTATAACTACGCTTATAACCAGCGATAGATACATTTTTGCGTCAACGTTATGTGTTATGTGTGTTAGGTTTTATTTTGTTAACAGTTGAATTTTTATACAACAGAGTAATGAACCATTATTGAATTATTGTTTTAATCAAGTTGATTTTTAGCTCCATTTGATTCACAATGGTATCGACAAAAAAAAGTATTGTCTGGAAATTTTATGACAAAATTTATCATAATTACTATTGTTTTTATTTATTTTAAAAAACATCCTTTGAAAAATCGATGTATCGATAAACATCGATGTGTTTTTGCGATGTATCGAAAAACATCGATGTAGCATTACGATGTATTACATCGGAAAAAACATCGATGTTTTTTTTGAATGTACATCCCTAGTGTGGGCGTATTGGTGGTGCGATGGACGATTACACATTTCGAGAATACGCAGATTATTCGAACACATGTTGTAAGGTAATTGCCGTTTTCGAAATTCGCCCGCTTCCCAATTTGTTTCTTCCTCATGTGATCAAGTTCAGTCTGATAGGCAAATAATTTAGCAGACCGACGCGGCGGAAGCAACAATTCTAGTTACTAATTTTCCCAATTTATTAATTATACATAATTGTAGTAATTGTTGGATACAGGAAGAAATAAAAACGTTACAAGCGTTAATTATCCTATATTATTAAGACTCGGCAAATTTGATGTAATTACGGTTTGCATAAATGTTAAGTGCGACGAAAACGCACGCTTTTTTCAAAGTGTTCGTCTTGCGGTCAAGGCCAAACTTAA
Organism: Dorcus hopei; assembly: GCA_033060865.1. Classification (NCBI taxonomy): domain Eukaryota; kingdom Metazoa; phylum Arthropoda; class Insecta; order Coleoptera; family Lucanidae; genus Dorcus; species Dorcus hopei. Next base: position 59,602,173 of record CM065426.1, on the reverse strand, counting down.
AAGCGTCTCATAAATTTTTTCGTTTACGATAGATATTTACTAGCTGCGTTTTATTGTGCACTACCGGTGGCAAAAGTGTACGCCAGTAGATGCGTTACAATAAAACGGTAATAGTTACGCTTTAACCTTCAGCTGTCAAAGTGGTACTATTTCGTCTTGATTTAACGGAATAATGGAAAACGGTGAAATACCGTTTCCGATAATAGCTCGATTTTTACAACAGCAAAGAGTCATTGAAGACGAATTGATGGATTCAAATTGAAATGACATATCCCCACCCTCTCTACCGTGTTCTACCGTCTTGAACGACGGTAGAGAAAGTTGCCACCAGTGGACACCAGCAGCACAATAAAACGATGTTTTACTTCTACCGGCTGACGCGAACGTTGCAATAAAACGCACCTACTGTCTTCTTGCAGGCGCGTGCCATTCATAAAACAATTTAAATCGCTCGTCTTGTTTCACAGCTGCAGAAATTTAAATCGCTACGGTATTTATAAAAACATCGGCTCCAAATTATGCAAATTTCAAGTTGCACCGGTTAAAAAATTTTATTAAGATATTTTGTTTGAAATAATGTCAGAAATGTGTCCCTCAAGTTTGGTGCATCTTCAATGAAACACCCTGTATTCTCTGAAAAAAGAGGAATAAATAATCTTTAATAGCATTAACCTTGATGAATATCTCCTGAAATTTGTATAATACTGTCAATTTATTAACTTATTTTTATGCATTTCAGTGATAAAGTTTTAGAATTTTATTGCTGGAAATCTATTGTTAACTTCACGTCGGTAATTGTATCTTGTGTGATGTTAATAAAGATGTTTTCTATGAAAAGCCTTTTGTTTAAATTTGATTCTAGGGCTTGAATACTTGTGTTCTCACAGTCCATGATGTGTTGTGTGATTATTACATGGTCAGCAAGGGCGCAACGGTTATATTTGTTAATATTTCTGCAGTCGCTTTTATGAGAAATGAAGCGATCTTTTAAAAGTCTTTTGGTTTGGTCGGTGTATACAAGAGGGCATTGTGAGCACGGAAATTTGTAAATCCAATTTGAATGTTGCATGAATTTGACGATAACTATTTCCTTGAAAGTACAGATGAATTACTAAAATTCTATTTTCTAAACTGAGGCTTTCCATTATTAGAATTACCAGGCAAAACGAAAAGATACCTGATAAATAAGAATAATAAATGATGAATTTGATTTCGTAAGCTGATCTCAAGTTATTTGAATATTAAAATGCAACTTAAACAAAAAATTTAAAAAAACTAAAACAAACAAAACAAGGCTGATAGATTATTCCAACGTTTTAAAGAAAGAATTAAGTCTGAAAAGTGTCAAAAGTAAAAAAAAAATTGTGATGGTCTGGGTTTGATCTCGCAACCCTACGGTTACGAAATTTGAACTGAAACACCTTGACCATGAGAATTATTAATTGTTCTTGCTAAAATATCATAGGTTTAATATCAAAATCTTTCCGATAACGACCTACAAATTCATATGAATTTACTTAGGTAGATAAAATAAAATCATTTCTGTTTTCCCATGTTAAATCCCTATGTCTCATTGTCAAATGGACAATCGGTATTATGTATAAATATGTATATCTTAATTTGTTGGGGAATGCGAAATAACTGTAAGATCGATCACTAAGTACTCACACATTTATTTCTGAGTAACGCTTGTATTCAAAATTAACGTAAATTTACTTTTAATGTGTACACATACTTCAAGGTTACAAAATCATTTTCTATTTAATCGGAAATGACAGGAACTTTTCTCTAATTTACTTTCTTTATCTAATCAAAATTCAATGTAATATCAAAATTCTTTTTAAAATGAATAACTTAATACACATCTAGGTACTTACAATTTTAAATCCAGAGAAATCTACATGATCGTAAAATTATATCGTTACTTGGTAATTTGAAAACGTTACTAATTTAATCCACATTTAGGTCCGGTTTTTTCACATCCAGTTAACTTTATCTGACGGTTTATTCCCATAGTAACAATTGTGATCACAATCGTTACTAAGGGAATTAATCACCAGATAAAGTTAACTGGAAGTGAAAAAATCGGGCCTGAATAGTGTATCTTGAATTTTATACTTGGAGTCAATGCAATAATATTGAACAAATTGAGATTAAGTGCGTCACTTTATAATTAGAGCTGCAGCGGATATCCGGCAACTATCCGGTTATCCGACCACATTTTTGCTACCCGGCCTCGCCAGATATTTAACGCGGGGTATGAAAATAGAAAAATTAAGGTTCGACACTAAATCAGAAGTTTTATTTCAATCTTTTATTATTAAATAAAATTTATCATTTAAGTTAACAGGGTTTCGATCCAAGAATTAGTAGGTACATCTTCTTTAGTTTGCTGAGCTCTCGCTAATATTTAATAGCTTCATCAGAGCACTACAAAATGTTGGTTACAATTTTTAAGTACAATTAAATAATAACATTTCTCTAATATGTAAACAAAATAATTTTAAATAAGTTATACTTACCAATCTTTTCATCTGTCTCGTTTCGAAGTCATAATCAATTTTTTATAAATTCAAAGTTTACTAAATGAATATAGATTTATTGTGACAGATTGTTTATGAAATTAACATTATTTGAATTATTATCATTATTGAATGTTTTGAGAAAACAAATTAAATTAAATACATACAGTGACCGGCAAAAAGTTAGACACATGGGAAAATTTTTTATTATTGATTTCTCAGAAAATTTTATTCTTTATGAAAGCCCCTCCATCTCCCCAAACTCAAAATACACTTATCAAAATTTGAATACCTATTGTTATACAGGCTGTCCACCGAGTGCCGCGGTCTTCTCTACCGTCTAGAGTATATAAGATAGGAAAAAAATTCAAACGAGCTAAGATGTAACTCAGTCAGCTCTACTTCATAAAATTATTTTTGGCTATACAGAGTATTCAGTAAGTGAGAGCCATACCAAAGTTATATTTTTTTAAATGGAACACCCAGTATATTTTTACATATTTCGAAAGTACGCATAACGCATAGGTAATAACCAAAAATTTAAGAAGTTTTACTTAAGATGTTTAAGTGTAAAAAATTGCCATAATATGAGTGCTTATATCTTTGTTATTTATTTACATTTCGTCTTTAATTTTTGTAGGTACTCATATCTTTTCTACAGAAATTTCAAAACAGCTTCGGTCTATCAGTTATTATGTGTACAGGATGTTGAGTTTTGCAAAAAGTTATTTTTCTCAAAATTTTCAAATGGAACACCGAGTAAATCTAAACTCTTGTGAAACACTGTTTTGATAAGCTTTCATAAAATGCCACATGTATTTGTCTAAACTGAAGAAATCGCGAGACAAAAATTAATAATTTTTTGTGTTCAAATTCAAGCGCATTTCTTAAGCCCGTAAGGTCTGCATACACACAAAGACAACCTCTTAATTAATAAAATTGCGAAAGTATTTCGTGCTGTTCTCTGTATACAGAAATTCGTATACAGTTCGACTTGCTGCTTTTTAAATTTTAAATCACATACAGTGGTTTGCACCGCCTGTAATTAACTTTTGGATTAACTAATCCTGAGTTATGTTTCATTAGTAGTTAAATATGTATGTATATGTCGCAGTCTTTTGCGATAATCCGTCTTTGTAGACAAAGCCTAGGCATAACCTAATATGCCGGCAAATACTATGAATCGAAATTATAATTTTAGACTGATTAAACGCAGGCGTTATCTATAATACCTGCAGCTCGCAGGCATACTCTATAATTATAGAATTTGACAAGCCAATTTTAGGCTTTACCTATTAAGCCTTCACATTGTCAGTCAAATTCCATTTATAGAAATATTGAACTGTAGGGAAGGTAGTGGGTATAGAAAAGGGCACCTAATTTCTTGAAATATAAACAATTATAACACAAGATATACATATTTCTTGAAATATATTCAGTTAGAAATACAGATAACAAAAGCAACAATAAAAATTTTTTAAACATCATAATAATATCTAAAATTAAGAATTTTAAGCTGTGACTATTTATTTGGACAAGTGAGAGAGCTGTGGCATCTGGAGTTGCAGAGAAGTCCATTTTTCTTACAGACGCATTTTTTTGTTCTACACTGAATTTTTGTCTTTTTGCACAGGCATTTATGAAAACCCTGATCGCCAAATCGTGAATGCTTTGTTACAGATTCTCTTAAAGATACTATTGCATTGGGAATTTCCTCTATAAATTTCACTTCAGATAGCTCTACGGCATTTCTTGGCAACCAGTCTTTCAAAATACCAGTTGAGGTACCCACTTGGTACATATCATTTTGAATATTTAAAACTTTTCCTAATAAGTTTTTATGATCCAGAGGACCTCTGTCTACTTTTGGAACTTCAATAAGAACAGTCGCACCTATATTTATATCCTTACATTTTTTAGAGGAATGTGATAGCATCTTTTCTGCAGCATGTTTTTGACCTTCATGAAAATTTATGCGTTCGTTGGCAATTACTGTCTCCTGGCGACATAAATTACATAGTGACGATTCAGTCTCTATATCAGAATTGTCTTTTTCTATGAGAGCTTCAGATTTCTTGCATGTTATGGACGCATTACTGTCTTCATGTAAAGGCTGATGTGAAGTTCCCGGCAAATCCTCTTGCTTTTGTAAAAATTCCTCCAACTCCTCTTCCATCTCCATCTTATTTAATACGTTGATTGGTAAATTTAACGATTTGAGACCAACTTTAGGATCTGATTCAAAAAGCGCTCGATAGGGTGACCGTTTTATAATTCGATGAAATGAAATATTTTTCTGCCACTGTACGAAACGACATCCAACAGACCACTCTTTCGAATTGTTGTCATCCATCCACGCTCTTAGCATGTTTTCCACATCTTGATTACATCGCTCTACACTACCTTGGCTAGCAGGGTGACGTGGACGACAATTTACTACTTTACAATCCGGCCACATACTCATTATGTCTTTGATAACGGCAGCTGTGAATTCTCTTCCGTTATCACTTTGGATAATTGATGGACAACCAACATCTAAAAATATCTTCAGAAATTCAAGAGCAACTTCAGTTGCTCTTTTTGTTTTAAGGGGCCTTAAATAAGTAAATTTGGTGGAATGATCTTGAAAATTAAGGAGCCATTTGTACTCGTGATCTGGAACCGACTGGAAGTCGATCAAGTCAACTTGTCCTCTTGAATTAAAATCTTTACTCAAAATATGTCGTACAACCACGCCCGTTTTAAGAATTTTTTTCTTTTGATTGCACCATTTACAAAGTTTCAAGTATATTTCGACTACCGGTCTAGGAATAGAATATTTTTTCTTTAATGCATAAATCATTTTGTCTCGACCTCCATGAACCGTTGCTTTATGATACTCGGAAAGGATAGAATAATATTCCTCAACAGGGGCGATAACAATAATTGGGCAGTCGTGAGTTTTTCGCTTTAATATTAAAGCTTTCTCATTTCCAACTTCCATTACGTCATATATTTTTGCTCTATTGTAGTGTAATGGAGAACTTACTTTACCTAGAGTCGGCGCCGTTTTGTATTCTTCGATAATTTTTATGGTGTCAGAAACACGAGATTTTGACCAGTATTGTAATTTCGTGTTGGTGTTTTTATCACTAAAATATTGTTCCACAGCTGAATTAAAATCTTCCTTGATGACACTTGCAATTGCATCCGTATTTGTATTTGGACATACTGGGTCCTTTTGTACAATTTCTTCAACTAATTCCATTATGAAGTAGGCAATTATCACTGATATTTAGAATTAAACAACGATGAAATTGTTTCTCACACAAAACCGTTCAAAAAATGACAGTCGAGCGGAGTGACGCATGTGCGCGAAGGTGGGACGTTTACTTCATAACCACTCACTACTGCGCAGGAATGTATTGAATACGCCTAAAGATGTTAGACAAATACAATAATATTTATTTCTTAAAGAATTTGACTGACTAAGGGAAGGCTTAATCGATAAAGCCTAAGTTTGGCTTGTCAAATGCTATAATTATAGAATACGCCTACGAGCTGCTGGCATTACAGATAACGCCTGGGTTTAATCAGTCTGGAGTTATAATTTCGATTCATTATAGTTTTTGCCGGTATAATAAGTTATGCCTGGGCTTTATCTATAAAGACGGATTATCGCAAAGGACTGCGACATATATAAATTAAACGGCTTCATCTTTAATTATATGACCTGTGCAAAGAAAGTTATGGTTACATTTTAACTAGAACTTAACCACAAGCGGTGCAAATGGCCGTTACTAATTGTTATTTAACTAATTTTGTTTGATTTTGTGGGTTCGTTATATTTTCAGGGATGTAATGTAAATCCATACTTGTATCAGAAACTCCGCACTGTTGAACTTCTTCAAAAGAAATGCAACTATTTAGTGAAGAATGGGATGCACATAGTCTTTTTGATATGGAACAGGTCTTGTTACATATGCTATATCGCGATACCAAATTTTATTCTTTTTATGTTTTGATTACCCAATAACGTTTGTTAAACAAAAATAGCAATCATCGTAATGATTCGTTGGTTCACGCCGAATAACAAGATATACAATGCGGTACCCAAAATTTATCCTGATGAGCAACATACACCCGGCACTTCAATTACAGTTTAACTTAAAAACTTAACTAAAAAAAATACACATGATCCAGACCATCATCTGAAATTTTTTTGAAGAATTTATGTTATGTTGTATTGATAATCTAAACAATTGTTTCCTGCGAACAGCTTCAATATTTTCGTTAATTTTTACTTGTTTTTGTTTTCAATTTCAAGATTTATCATTAAAATAAAATAAAATATCATTGCATTTTTCAATTATGATGTCTATTTTTTTTTCGAAAAATTTGTTGTGGAAAGTACTAACTTTTTTGCATCACCATTTTGTTGTGACAGGAATTTTGGTTGAATAATTCAGCAGACTATAAATTAATTAAACACAACTTATTTATTAAGAAGTAGAAAAGTGTAAAGTATACAAAAGGTTTGCATTTGTGTCATTACAGCACGGCTACCAAGAGAGGACTACCCGCACTTGTAGGTTACCTGACCCCTTTTTCTAGGAATCTTGGTTGACGCACTTTTCAATACATTTTGTCATCCTTGGAGAACATGTATTCGATGCTATTATACAGGGTTAATTAAAAGTATAGAGACGGCCATTTATTGCCGTTAATATTCGTTTTAGGAAATTATGTCCTTTATGAAAGTTTTTTAGGAAATTTTTATCTACAATTGAGAATACTTGAATTTTTTTTTCTTCAATTGTTTTTGAGTTACGCATATCTGCGTAATTTTTTTAAATGGAAACTTGTTAATTTTAATTGAGTAAAATTAACAATAGCATTCTTGCTCTTTTTTAGGATTGAGGGGTTTCTGAAAAAAAACAATGGTTCAAGTATTCATTTCCCGTCGTGCATGCTTATTAGCGCCAGGTCAGGTACATCTAAGTAAGCGATAAACAAACTCGAGCGAGTAACTTTATCAGTTGTTATTGTTTACGTCAAATTCAATTGTGCAATTTACTGCTGTTAATATTAGCAATGGCGAGTTCAAATGAACGTGAAAGAATTGAAATACTTATGATGCTGGGTGTCACCGCAAAAATGTTAAAGGAAATACTCCTGAGTTAATTTACTGACTTACTGGATGACAAGTGGCGTTGCTTCTCACAACGGTTCTCCCAAACTAGCTCAATGTAGAAGGGGTGAGTAAGGGCGCCAGAGAGTGTGAACCCCCCAATTGTAAGAATTCCACATTCGAGACCCCCTCCCTAGGCCCCGATGTGTTCGCCTCAGGTATAACAATAATTTCAGGAGATTTGCTTCACTTGTTACGTTCAAAGTAGAGGGCCGGCATAAACAAAACACACTGTGGTACAGAATTTATTGGTATACACTAAGAGAGAGAGCAGAACACTAAATGCGTTAACTATTATTCGGTATATTACTTGATTTCGTAAACAAATAGTTAGCACGAACCGAAAGATCATTTCTGACCTTACAAAAAAATATGTAAATGCCCAACAGGCAATAACGTTAATTTGTTGTACTAAATAAACTAAATTTTAATCTAATAGTTGGCCCAATATCAGCCCGAAACGATAAAACCAAATAAATAAATAATTGAGGATTATACGTCACATAAGGTGGTGCGTCCTCAGGGTCACGTCAGCTGGTATCAAGTTCAGCCGTGTCTATGCAGATAGCGTCAGTTGTCCGGTCTGGCATCGGTTAACACGCTTCTAAATTGTTTCACCCGACAAAACCACGCAGCAATTGACCTTCAAAACCCAAGGAGGCCGGGATTCCCACTTGCGAAACTAAACTTAAAGCATGTAGGTACTTTTCAGGTTGGAACTTCAAGCTCCGGAACTACTCGAGAGTGTAATACGCTGCGCAGTTTCAACATGGAACGTAAATTTGGAATGTTGTTGTTGACATGACGTAACCTTAGAATACTTCGCTTCGTTCGCTTCCCCCTCCATTCAGAACTTGGAGTTCAAAATTTTAGGTAGGTACTTCAGGGGACGGGGGTAGGTATTAGAGACCTGCACGAGTAAATACAGAATCGTCCGAGTACAGATACGAATACCCGTTTGACGATTACAACGATGCGTATCGCAATACGCATAATCGTATACGTCCGTGACGAGTACAGTAATCGGCATCGTGGCATCGTTATGATTAGTAATCGGCATCGTCAGGAGCAGAGTTCCCAATTGGTTACTCTCAGTAACAAGAGATTTTTTGTTTCTTACATCTGTTAAATTTTCTTCGTTAATTTGGCGCTTAATTGTAGCATCGGTGGCTCTTTTAAATTTGAAGGGCTACATCCTTTTCCAAACTTAAATATGTTTTTGCATGCTCCACATATTACAAACGGTTGAACTTGTTGAGTTTCAGTGTTCACAATTTTTTCAAAATATAACCACACATCTTATTTCAATCATAGAATTAATAAATATCATACAAAGATATGTTTATGATAGTTTAAATGTTACACGCTCTTTCAGGGATTTTCGTAATCTAGATTATAATCATTTCCTCTCTGATTTAAAATCTCTACCCTGGAATCAATTATTTCAACTTAATAACATAGACGAAATATTATACAATTTTAACTTAAATATCACTCTACTTTTTGATATCCATGCACCTTACAAGACCGGTCGTTTCACAAAACCCATTACACCTTGGCTCACGGATAATATTCGTTTATTGTTTACACTCAAAGACAAAGCATTGAAAAAAGCCAAACAATCAGGGACGGTTAGCGCATTTAATTACTATAAAATGTTGAGAAATTTCACATCTGCAATACGCAGGGAGAAAAAAGCCTATCTAGAACATAGTCAAAAGTGTAAATCACCTCGTGATTTCTGGAGGGACATAAGTAACCTTTGTTTACCTAGTATTAAAACTAATGACAAGATACCGGCTCATTTAAGTAATGTTAACGAGTTAAATGCATACTTCTCGGATAATGGTGTTCCGGTTACTGCCGATAATACACTGGTACAATTTTATAATGGTAAAACATACACTACTTTTCCTGAACCTTTTCATTTTGAGCCTGTTTCTGAAGAAGATATTAATAATTACCTTCTATCTATCAATTCCAAAGCTCATGGATCTGATAAAATTAGTATAAAGATGCTGCGTATGTGTTGTCCTTTTATTATTCCGTATATTACCTACATAACTAACTTCTGCTTATTAAATCACGTATTCCCAGATTGCTGGAAAGAAGCTCTAGTGGTGCCTTTACCAAAGACTTCTCAACCCTAGGAATTTAAAGATCTCAGGCCTATAAGTATCTTGCCTGTTCTGTCTAAAATTGTTGAAAAGTCTGTGTCCTCACAAATACAAGCGCATTTAAATAAATTCAATCTACTACCAACATTTCAGTCGGGTTTTCGCCCTGGTTATAGTTGCGCTACAGCTTTATCTGCAATTCTTGACGATATTTTTACAGCTATTGACAATAATAAAATTACCATTCTTGTTCTTTTAGATTTTTCAAAAGCTTTTAACAACATTAATCATAAACTTTTATTAGCTATATTCCATTATATAGGATTCGGTAAAGATGTAATTGCTTTCTTTAATGATTACCTTGTTAACAGAAAACAAAGAGTTATTCTTAAAAATAATACTTCTGATGTTCTAACCATTTCTTCTGGCGTTGCACAAGGTAGCATACTCGGACCGTTACTATTCTGTATTTACACTAGTTTTATTTTTAATAATGCCGAATATTGCAAATGTCACATGTACGCTGACGACTCTCAACTTTATCACAGTTTCGATCTCTCCAATGTGGATACTGGAGTCGCTCAAGTTAATTTAGATCTCCTGAAAGTATACAGTGCTGCCTTAGATCACTCGTTGACTTTAAACCCTAGTAAATCAAGTGTTCTCATATTCGGCAGAAGTAAGGCTAGAAATTTAGTTTCAGCAAATATCAATATTCATATAAACAATGTTCCTTTACAAATACTAGATTGCACTAGAAACTTAGGACTCTATTTAGACACAAATCTGCGATTTAAAATGCATGTGAGTAAGCTTGTTCAAAAAGCATTCGGTCGTTTAAAACTGTTGTACGGTTGCAAAGAGTATCTTAACCAAAAACTTCGCCAAATGCTCTGCGACACATTTGTTCTGGCGCAATTCAATTACTGTGATGTGATATATGGTCCCTGCTTAGATTATATCGATCGCAATAGAATCCAGCGGATACAAAACATGTGCCTACGATTTGTGTACGGACTCAAACGTAGTGACCACATTTCACATACTTTTGAAAGAGCTCGTTGGCTGAGGATGGCTAAACGGCGTGAACTTCACTCATCTGTGTTTTTCTATAAAATCATTGTTCGCAAATCTCCGCCTTACTTGTATGAAAAGATTCGTTATAGAACCGACGTGCACAATATTAACGTTAGGAACAGGGGCTTACTTACTCCTCCGGTACATCGCACTGCTTTGTTTCAACGATCGTGTTCATTCAATATTGTTAAGTTCTATAACAATATTCCGCAAAGATTAAAAAACGTCTCAATCGCTGCATTCAGACATCAGCTCCGCCTACAGTTATTCTGCTCTTAACTGTTAAGCTGTTTTTTTTTTTTCCTCTTTTTTTGTCACTTCTACTCGCATTTATTCTAGTTTTAATTTCCTTTCATTAGTTTATTAGTTTTAGTTTCTTTTTTCTTTCCCTTTTCAGTTTTTTAGTTTAAGGTAGGCTTACTAGACCCTTTACTAAAGGGTCCAGAGGAAGAGCAGCTACTTCTCTGAAGCAGCTGATCCGGATCCTTTTGGTCTATATATATATATATATAATAATTAAAGAAGTAAATAACGGCTTAGCTGGCAAGGAAAAGTAACTGTCGACGTACGTTTCGGTCTTATTAGACCTCATCAGGACAGTATAACCAAGGTGTAAGGTGTTGACACTTGGAGATAGAAAACAACAAATGAAGCAACAGACCAGGAGACCGAATGCACATTTGCTGCAACCACTGAGAAGACCCGCAATTCGAGGGCAACATCACAGTATAGCAACGGAGGCAAACATAGTCAACCTGCGTTACTTCAAGAAAAAGCCGGGATATAATATAACAGCAAATGTGCATTCGGTCTCCTGGTCTGTTGCTTCATTTGTTGTTTTCTATCTCCAAGTGTCAACACCTTACACCTTGGTTATACTGTCCTGATGAGGTCTAATAAGACCGAAACGTACGTCGACAGTTACTTTTCCTTGCCAGCTAAGCCGTTATTTACTTCTTTAATTATTGTATTTTCCTGGCGTTAAACTTTCCGTTATATATATATATATATATATATAAAGGGTAATTAATGGCTTAACTGGCAAGGAAAAGTAACTGCCGACGTACGTTTCGGTCTTATTAGACCTCATCAGGACAGTATAACCAAGGTGTAAGGTGTTGACGCGGAGATAAACAACAAAAATGAAGCAACCGACCAGGAGACCGAATGCACATTTATTTACAACCACTAGGAAGACCCCCATTTCGGGAGAAACTTCCAGTATAGCAACGGAGGCAAACAATTGTTTGCCTCCGTTGCTATACTGGAAGTTTCTCCCGAAATGGGGGTCTTCCTAGTGGTTGTAACAAATGTGCATTCGGTCTCCTGGTCGGTTGCTTCATTTGTTGTTGTTTATCTCCAAGTGTCAACACCTTACACCTTGGTTATACTGTCCTGATGAGGTCTAATAAGACCGAAACGTACGTCGGCAGTTACTTTTCCTTGCCAGTTAAGCCATTAATTACCCTTTATATGATTGTATTTTCCTGGCGTAACCTTTCCTTTATAATATATATATATATATATCCAGCTATCATTTGAGCGTCCCTATATTGTCAATTTGCCGTCATTTGGGCGTCCGAAGTAATTGAGCGTCCGTATGCGGACGCTCGATTGAATCCCATGTAAAAAAAATTTTGGGGCATCGTGCGACCTCTGTCTGTCATTTAAAAAATTTCTTTCTAGACGCCCGAATGATGATCAAATGAAAGTTAGTGTATATTTTTAGTTCGAGCGTATATCCACCTGTGGCGCTAGTGTCGTTTGCGTATATAGGAGCGTGTATAGTCGATTTTCACGTATAGCACAATGAGGCGTCCAGTAAATCTGTCAACACTGTTGTAATTGAAATGTGCAGCGGACGCTCTCTTGTTGTGCATATCATTTATGCAAGCGAATATTTATGACACTTTTAAAAGCGAATGAAATTATAAACGTTGTTTATAATCTTAATGCCCTTCAAGTGTGTTACACAATGCAATACTGATACAACGCAGCAAGAAAATGCAAAATTTTCACATAGAAAATAGAAAAATTTGAATGGCTCCAGCCTGGTTACCTTTCTTGAAGACAGGTAACCTGTGAGCAACTAAAAATCAGATTAGAGTCGGCGCTGCAAAGAAAATGCATGTCTGTGATTAACTGAATTAATTAATCTAAAACATTTATGAACTGTCAAATCAGCCTAACGCCGCGTTAGTAACAGACATACTTTTTCTTTGCACCGCCGACTCTAATCTGATTTTTAGTTGCTCACAGGTTATAATCTAGTAGGCTGTACAGGCTTTTTGTTTATATTTTAAACGGTACCTACACATTGTATTATTAGAAAATGTTAAATACAAAAGTTTTATGGATTTACCTGAACCGCCAGAATTTACTTTTAAAAAGAACAAATGACAGTCGGAAACCTAACAAATGAGTTTCAACTTCGTTGCAAAATACTACGTAATTTTTTTATTAGAGATCCTGCCACTTTCATATTTTGCATGTTGCTTCTAAAGAGCAACAAAAAAGATAATCTGAGTACAAATTCGTTTTACCGGTGTTGGAGGCGGCGCGGTACTACGTAACTTTTTTATTAGTGACCCTACACAACTTCCATATTTTGCACATTGCTTCTAAGGAGCAACTAAAAATACAATCTGAGCACAAATTCGTTTTATCGGTGTTGGGGGCGGCGCACAGTGGAACGAGCCAATGTAATCAGGCGGACATGCGATCAAAATATGAAATTTTGATTTAAAAATATTGAATAATATTTTCATAATTTTGACTATATTCTACATATTATAGTAAAATTTCAAGTCTGTAGGACTGCTGTATTTCATTTTATAGCACTTCAAAGTAGACCATGTTCGCTCTTGAAAATAACTTGTACTTTTAATGCACGGTTTAAAGAGAGTTTTTCAGATGAATACAGAAAGAAAAATCGATTGAATCTTAAATTATTATATTTTTATATATTTTCTCGTCTTGTTGATGCAAAAATAATTAGCATTCCACAAAAATTGTATTTTTTATGAATATGCAAAATCAATCACTTTTAATTTTTTCATTTTCAACTTTGACCGTAAAAATAGTAAAACGCCCACATAGCCCGCTATTTTGCAATCACAGTATGAAATTATGATACTTGCTCATTATTTTCATGCAATAATATTTTGCAACTTTTTGCAACCTTCGGAATTAATCCACATTAATCGTGCGTCAACACAATCATGTTAGTGATTAATGTTACATTCTGCTTAAAAATGTTTCTGTATGAGCTAGTACTTTTTAGTTTAACATTTTTCTAGGATCAATTGTCATCAAGGATTATTATTTTTGGAAAAATTATTTATTGTTAACCTTTAGATATTAATTTGCTGGCATCAAATTAAAGTTTCCATACAGCATTAAGAGGATTATTGTAATAGTTCTTAAGAATATTTGCTTGTTGTTATTATTTCTAAAATGTCATTAGTATCGACTAATAACATGTGTTTTTTTTTAAATGCCATAAGGGGTGGCTGTGGAAAAGAAAATTCATGTCTTAGCTCCATTCATTTACTTTAAATTTTCAGATTTGGCATGTGTTAAATGCCAAGCTAAGATATCAGTTTTATTTTTCATGGCCAACCTTTATGGCATTTTTAAAAAAATACATTGTACTATAAGTGGAATTAGATTTATAAACCGTAACCTGATTTCTCAGAAATATTAACTCCTCCTTTTAATTGCGTTCATAGCCCTGATTGGAAATAACCAATTGAGTGTTTATTGTCATTATTTGACCAATCATTTTCGTTTCTCTCGGCATTTTACTAATCCGTATAACTTGTTGTAAGCTTTAAATAATTGCAAATGAAGAAATGAAACATTTCAAATCAGTGATTGATGAATACATGTGCCATCAACACTGTGTGGGTGTTTGGATATTTCTAACACTGTACAGGCTGTTACAAATTCGAGGCTCACCATTGGGATCTCGGAAACGGTAAGAGATACGAAATCGGTTAAATTGGGGCAAAGTTGCGTATTTTGGTGCTTAATAATAATCCGTTCTGAAAAATCTTCTACGATTTGTAGTTTTTGAAATATTCCCAAAAAACAAGAAAACGTAATTTTCTTTTTTATTTTTTTCTGAAGTTATTATTGCAGGGATCTTAACAAAATTAATACATTCTACAGGCACTTTTTTAAGGTCTTTACGATGATATTATTAGATTTTACTTAAAACGTTTCGTCTCGTTCTGACCATCATCAACTTCATTTTTTCTTATGGGCGCTACATTGGGTTTTAATACCATTGGATAGATCTATTTTTTCTGATGCTTTTCCATATATCACACATCCCATTTAATAATCTGAAACAGCTGGAAATGCAAGAAATTCTTGAAAATAACACTGCAAAGAAAAACATGGTATGCAGTGAAAATAAAAACCAGAAAAGTTTGATATACCTTCGGAGTTTTATTTCATATATCACAAAAGCTGATTTTAGATTTTTAAAAATTTTTCAAAAATCTGTTTTTGTGACAAACGAAATAAAACTCCGAAGGTATATCACGCTTTTTTTGGTTTTTGTTTTCATTGCATACCATGTTTTTCGTTGCAGTTTTATTTTCAACAATTTCTTGCATTTCCAGCTGTTTCAAATTATTAAATAGGAATGTGTGATATATGGAAAAGCATCAGAAAAAATAGTTCTATTCAATGGTATTAAAACCCAAAGTAGCGCCCATAAGAAAAAATGAAGTTGATGATGGTCAGAACGAGACGAAACGTTTTAAGTAAAATCTAATGATATCATCGTAAGGAGCTTAAAAAAGTGCCTGTAGAATGTATTAATTTTGTTAAGATCCCTGCAATAATAACTTCAGAAAAAAATAAAAAAGAAAATTACGTTTTCTTGTTTTTTGGGAATATTTCAAAAACTACAAATCGTAGAAGATTTTTCAGAATGGATTATTATTAAGCACCAAAATACGCAACTTTGTCCCAATTTAACCGACTTCGTATCTCTTACCGTTTCCGAGATCCCAATGGTGAGCCTCGAATTAAATAATATAACTGAAACTCTGCGTGATGAATTCGTTTTGTGATTATCAGAATCTAATATGAATTTATTTCGTCAAAAATTAGAAAATTTTGCGCTAAACTTAAAGATAAATGATAATCAAAATTAAACCTGGCTGAACAGTAAGTTTGAATTACCACAAGAAACTATAAGTACAATTGATGATAAACATTTATTACTTGAACCAGACTATAGAATATGTATGTATAAACTCTAAAATAAATAACAGTGCCTTATACATGTGAACTGAAAATTCATTGTCATTTACTATTAATTTTTAAAAGGAACACGATATCAAAAATATACTTATTCACTTTTCTGCTAGGTATTATAACTAATTAAACATAAACATATATCACAGCGTAAATATAATTAAAATTTGCAATTTTTTGTGATATTGCTTGATGTACAGGTCGCTCCAAAAGGCCGTTCCACTGTGCTGCGCCGTACTACGTAACATTTTTATTAGTGATTCTACCACTTCCATATTTTGCACATTGCTTCTAACGAGCAACTAAAAATACAATCTGAGCACAAGTTCGTTTCATCGGTGTTGAAGGCGGCGCGGTACTACGTAATTTTATTACTAGAGATCCCGCCACTTACATATTTTGCACTAGAAAGACAGTCTGAGCACAAATTCGTTTTATCAGTGTTGGGGGCGGCGCGGTACTAACTAACATTTTTATTAGTGCTCCTACCACTTCCATATTTTGCACATTGCTTCTGAGTAGCAACTAAAAAAACAATCTGAGCACAAATTCGTTTTATCGGTGTTGGGGGCGGCGCGGTACTACGTAACATTTTTATTAGAGATCCTACCACTTCCATATTTTGCACATTGCTTCTAAAGAGCAACTAAAAATACAATCTGAGCACAAATTCGTTTTATCGGTGTTGGGGTCGGTGCGGTACTACGTAACATTTTTATTAGTGATCCTACCACTTCCATATTTTGCACATTGCTTCTGAGTAGCAACTAAAAAAACAATCTCAGTACAAATTCGTTCTATCGGTGTGGGGGCGGTGCGGTACTACGTAACATTTTTATTAGTGATCCTACCACTTCCATATTTTGCACATTGCTTCTAGGAGCAACAAAAAAGATCTGAGCACAAGTTCGTTTTATCGGTATTGAGGGCGGCGCAGTACTACGTAACTTTATTATTAAAGATCCCGCCACTTACATATTTTGCATGTTGCTCCTAGGGAGCAACTAGAAAGACAATCTAAGCACAAATTCGTTTTATCAGTGTTGGGGGCGGCGCGATACTACGTAACATTTTTATTAGTACTCTTGCCACTTCCATATTTTGCACATTGCTTGTAAGGAGCAACTAAAAAAACAATCCGAGCACAAATTCGT
Organism: Dorcus hopei; assembly: GCA_033060865.1. Lineage (NCBI taxonomy): Eukaryota > Metazoa > Arthropoda > Insecta > Coleoptera > Lucanidae > Dorcus > Dorcus hopei. Next base: position 59,584,859 of record CM065426.1, on the reverse strand, counting down.
TTTATCGGTGTTGAGGGCGGCGGGGTACTACGTAACTTTATTATTAAAGATCCCGCCACTTACATATTTTGCATGTTGCTCCTAGGGAGCAACTAGAAAGACAATCTAAGCACAAATTCGTTTTATCAGTGTTGGGGGCGGCGCGATATTACGTAACATTTTTATTAGTACTCCTGCCACTTCCATATTTTGCACATTGCTTGTAAGGAGCAACTAAAAAAAAAACAATCCGAGCACAAATTCGTTTTATCGGTGTTGGGGGCGGCGCGGTACTACGTAACATTTTTATTAGTGATCCTACCACTTCCATATTTTGCACATTGCTTCTAAGGAGCAACTAAAAATACAGTCTGAGCACAAATTCATTTTGTCGGTGTTGGGGGCGGCACGATACTACGTAACTTTTTTTATTAGAGATCCTGCCACTTACATATTTTACATGTCGCTTCTAAGGAACAACAAAAAAGACAATCTGAGCACAAGTTCGTTTTATCGGTGTTGAGGGCGGCGCGGTACTACGTAACTTTATTATTAAAGATCCCGCCACTTACATATTTTGCATGTTGCTCCTAGGGAGCAACTAGAAAGACAATCTAAGCACAAATTCGTTTTATCAGTGTTGGGGGCGGCGCGATACTACGTAACATTTTTATTAGTACTCCTGCCACTTCCATATTTTGCACATTGCTTGTAAGGAGCAACTAGAAAAGACAATCCGAGCACAAATTCGTTTTATCGGTGTTGGGGGCGGCGCGGTACTACGTAACATTTTTATTAGTGATCCTACCACTTCCATATTTTGCACATTGCTTCTAAGGAGCAACTAAAAATACAGTCTGAGCACAAATTCATTTTGTCGGTGTTGGGGGCGGCACGATACTACGTAACTTTTTTTATTAGAGATCCTGCCACTTACATATTTTACATGTCGCTTCTAAGGAACAACAAAAAAGACAATCTGAGCACAAGTTCGTTTTATCGGTGTTGAGGGCGGCGCGGTACTACGTAACTTTATTATTAAAGATCCCGCCACTTACATATTTTGCATCTTGCTCCTAGGGAGCAACTAGAAAGACAATCTAAGCACAAATTCGTTTTATCAGTGTTGGGGGCGGCGCGATACTACGTAACATTTTTATTAGTACTCCTGCCACTTCCATATTTTGCACATTGCTTGTAAGGAGCAACTAGAAAAGACAATCCGAGCACAAATTCGTTTTATCGGTGTTGGGGGCGGCGCGGTACTACGTAACATTTTTATTAGTGATCCTACCACTTCCATATTTTGCACATTGCTTCTAAGGAGCAACTAAAAATACAGTCTGAGCACAAATTCATTTTGTCGGTGTTGGGGGCGGCACGATACTACGTTACTTTTTTTATTAGAGATCCAGCCACTTACATATTTTACATGTCGCTTCTAAGGAACAACAAAAAAGACAATCTGAGCACAAGTTCGTTTTATCGGTATTGAGGGCGGCGCGGTACTACGTACCTTTTTTTTATTAGAGATCGCACCACTTACATATTTTGCACGTTGCTTCTAAGGAGAAACTAAGAAAATAATTTGAGCAAAAATTCGTTTTATCGGTGTTGGGACTGGACCTCACACACGGACCTCATCTTGGAACTCAAGATGGTGTCGACTTACGGTCTAAAACACTTACGACGAAGAAAAAATCATACATGTGGCACATGAAACGAAAGGTCTCGAAGAGGTGAATTCGGCAATCACAAGGACCTCTTCTTGGAATTTAAGATGGTGTCGACTTGTGATCTAAGACATTTATGACGAAGAAAAAATCACACATGTGGGACATTAAATGAAAGGTCTCGAAGAGGAGAATTCGACAATCACACGGACCTCATCTTGGAATTCAAGATAGTTTCGACTTATGACTTACAACATTTACGACGAAGAAAAAATCACACATGTGGCACATGAAATGAAAGGTCTAGAAGAGGCGAATTGGACAACCACATGGACCTCATCTTGGAATTCAAGATGGTGTCGACTTATGATTTAAAACATTTACGACGAAGAAAAAATCACACATGTGGCACATGAAACGAAAGGTCTTGAAGAGGTGAATTCGACAATCACAAAGACCTCTTCTTGGAATTCAAGATGATGTCTACTTGTGATCTAAGACATTTACGATGAAGAAAAAATCGCACATGTGGAACATGAAACGAAAGGTCTCGAACAGACAAATTCGATAATTACACGGACCTCATCTTGGAATTCAAGATGGTTTCGACTTGTGACTTAAAACATTTACGACGAAGAAAAAATCACACATGCGGCATAAGAAATGGAAGGTCTCGAAGAGACGAATTCGACAATCACGCGGACCTGAATCTTGGATCTTCAAGATCTTTTATTTGATGTGACACTTGTGGAGTTTTTCTTTGTCGTAAATGTTTTCGGTCATAAGTCGACACTATCTTGAATTCCAAGATGGGATCTGTGCGATTGTCGAATTGTCTCTTCGAAACATTTCATTTGATGTACCACATATGAGGTCGTTTTTACTTTATTCTCTCTTTCGTATTTTCAATAGAAATCTAGTCTACCTAATTTCAAGCATCTTGAAATTTTTCATTTTATGATCTCATATTCAAGAAAACTATGATGCATAACCAACTGCACTTAATAAAAATGGCAACATTGCTGGAGCTTACATTGTCTATTGAATGAAAACGTATACACAAATAGGACGCCTGGTTGATGATTAATAGAAAGTAACTGTATATCACCGGACGCTTTAAGTATAGCAATAAGAAAGGAGCTACAAATGATAGTACAGTTGCAATACCCACCGCGTGTCGCCATATTGGACGCCGCATAGAACAGTTATGAAAGGAGCTTCCAATGATACCGGGATGTATATATATATATTTTAATAGTTTCAAAAAAAAAAAATTGTAATAGCATTTGTTAAATCTAAATGTATATAACCAATAAAACATTATTATATTATATTATATTATATACTCAACTAGAAAATGTAGTGTAATTATTGTAATTATTAATTTCCATAATAATTACAATAATTCAAACAATAAAAACAACTTATAATATAATACAATAATAACTTTAAATAACAAAATGTAGGAGAAATATTGTTTCATTTCCTGGATGAGTAACGATGCCTGCGATACGATGCCTACGATGCGACGATGCCTGCGATGCGACGATGCCCACGATGCTGTATTTACGATTACATACTCGCGTCGCCGCGTAAGGTAATCGGCGATTATTAATCGGATACATTTTTACTTACTCGTGCAGGGCTCTGGTAGGTATATTCCGAGCAGTTCGAGAACTAAAGGTAATTGTACATGGAACGCAGCGGAACTGCTCTGGAGTAACTCGGAGCTACTTCAACGCTTACCTGGAAAGCACCTTGTAATTCAGAACGGGAAGCGCCAAGCTGGTGGTTGAAACTAGCAATTGAAACGACCCTGCTTTTAGCAAGATCGTTCGACTAAAACACAATAGTGTTTTACGGGGCAGCGCGAAGAACTTAATTCATTCCGGTAGAACCGTTTTAACTTTGAATATTGCACAGATTTTTGCAACTATTCACGGAAGAAATCGTTACATGAGTTCACAAGCCGCTGCCGAAACGAGAAGTGGCCAGCAAGCACAAATGGCCGGTTAGACGGAAAACTTCCGGGGTGACACGAGAAACAATGGCGTAGCCAATGGGAAAAATTATGACGTAAATATATTTGAATTAAGAACCAATCTGAAGACAAAATTTAAAATGACCGTTCACAAGCGGGTTTACAGTGATGTCACATGACCAAAACGAGTTATGTCCACCAACGGCGTTGCCAGCTCGCTATAAAAATACGTCGTAAATTCTTCGGTGAAAATAGCCGTAGATGGGTTATGGAGATAGACGTAGAAGTTTACAAGACGTTTGTAATTTGTTTAATAATACGCATCCTGACAATTTGAACACTTAATTTACTTAGTTATTTATTAGTTTTTTTTTGCTTTTGTTTTTAATGATAAGATTGTGACCGATAACTTCAATTTTATCTTAGATCTACCTAACTAAAATAAATATTTGAACCAGTGTTTTCAATTTCACTAAAAAGTGACAAATGTTTGTTTTCAGAAGCCCCTCTATTCTAAAAAAAAAAACAAGAACACTATTGTAAAGAGAAAAAAATACTCCACCGAATGGTAGAGTAAAATTAACAAGTTTCCATTTAAAAAAATTACGCAGATAGGCGTAACTCAAAAAAATTGAAGAAAAAAAATTAAGTATTCTCAATTGTAGATAAAAATTTCCTAAAAAACTTTCATAAAGAACATAATTTCCTAAAATGAATAACAACGGCTTGTTGCGGGACTTTATCACCACCGTGTGGTACACTTTACAATAAAATAAGCACAGTAATTATTTTATAGTTTACACATTGCAAAAATAATATGTAATAGTAAAATTGTTTATTGGATTCTTTTTGAATAAAACAATAAAATTAATCCTGAAACGTAGTAGGTGGTTGTTCTCATATCGGTACGTTAAAGATACTGCCCTTTTTTTGTTTTACGTAAGATTACATGTTAATTTTATTCAAAAATGCCTTGCAGATAAACCTTGGGCCCCTCTCGTAAGTTGGGGTAGTTTAGAAGGGTGGATGCTAGGTGCCTGAAAGGTAATGCGTTTTCTAATTCTTAGACTTTGGAGAGAACCTACCAACTATTATGACAATTGCTATTTTTGTTTAATTGAAAATTCATACTTTAAAAAACGAAAGATGCTGAACTTGGGTGCAAGATGTTAATCAAGCTACAATTTCTGCATTCCCATTTGGATTTTTTAGACCAAATCTGGGATTCATAATCATAATCATCATTTATTTCCCATTCAACTAAGTACATAGCATAGGATAAGTCAACAATTCTAATACAGAAACAAGATAACATTGTAATAACAATGTAATAAACACAATACGTTAAGTACTCTTACAGTAGTCAAAATATTCATTTACAGAATATAGACTTTGCTCCAATAGCATATTCTTAACACCAGTTTTAAACTGAGAAGTGGACGAAATACATCTAGTTGTTGTAGGTAAAGAATTATACAATTTTAAGGGCATGATGAAAGGACCCTTGGCTGCCAGGGCCAATCTATGGTGAGGTATTATAATATTCGAGTTATCTCGAAAACCATATATACATTTCTTGTCAGCAGTGAATTCAAATTTTCGTTTATTTAAATGTACATAAGTTACACATTTGTAGATGTACAGTGCTACGACACTTAAAATTCCTAGTTCAACAAAAAGTGAGCGGCAGGAATGTCGAGGAGTTTTAAATGTTATGGTACGAATAATCTGTTTTTGTTTTATTAAAACATCATTGATACGAGTACTATTACCCCAACATATTAATCCATAATTTAAAAGCGATTGCACATTAGCATAGTAGTAAATTTTTAACAGTTTAAAACTAAGTTTATCACGTAGTTGTCGTATTACAAAACAGACACTAGACATTTTTTTTTAACAAGGAATTGATATGATCACCCCAGGTTAATTGTGTATCCAGAAAGACGCCCAAGAATTTGCAGCAATCAACCTGCTGAATATTTGATTCCTCAGAGCGGATAAGTAGACTGGACTTACGAGCTTTTGTAGAAAAAGTCATAATTTTTGTTTTGGATTTGTTCATAAAGAGACCATTGTTTAAACAATAATCAGACATCCCAGATACTGCCATGTTAGCTTTTAAACAAAGATCAGCCAAATCTTCAGACCCAACTGCTGCTGTTGTGTCATCTACAAACAAGGTCAGATGACAACCCTGTATATTGATGTCATTGATGAATACCAGAAACAGTAAAGGACCCAATATACCACCCTGAGGAACACCTACGTTTGTTGTTTCATAACTTGAAAAGTACTTCTTTCCATCCTGATTTATTTTGACACACTGCCGTCTATCCGTAAGATAGGATTCCAACCAATGAAGAGCTTGGCCACGTACGCCATACCTGTACAATTTATTTAAGAGTAGTTTGTGGTCCACCACGTCAAATGCTCGGGTGAGATCAAAGAAAACACAGGCCACTTCATCTTTATCATCGAGATGTTTGATAATATAGTTGTAAAGGCATAGAATCGCATCTGTTGTCGAGCAATTTTTCCTGAAACCAAACTGATGTTGATTTATTAAGGATTTAGAGGTCAGATAATTTGATAGCCTCATATAGAAACACTTTTCGTAAATCTTCGCAAATACTGACAAAAGAGCTATTGGTCTATAATTACAGAGGAGCGACCTGTCCTTACCCTTATAAACCGGCACGATTGTGGCAGTTTTAAGTATTTCTGGAAATATCCCCTCGATAAACGAAAGATTTATTAATTCCAATAAAGGTGTGATCACGTACTCTTTAGCATGCATCATTAATGAACAAGGTATGCCATCAAAACCTCCAGAGCCTTTACCTGATAATTCAGTAATAATTCTATTTAATTCGTTCAGAGAAATGGGATATAAAAAAAGAGAACTGTCAGTGTGTGCAACATGAGTTGGTTCCAATACAGTATCTTTTCTATTAGAAATTAATGTGGATACAGAATTAATGAAATATTTATTAAATTCAAGGGCAGCAACATTTCGATTTTTTATTTCTTTACAATCAGAATCCATAAGAACAGAGGGTAAATTTTGTTGTTTAGAAGTGTTTTTATTTTTATTTATTATTTGCCATGCAGTCCTTGAAAAATTAGTTGATTTCTCAAATTTACTATTGTAATACCTTTTTTTGGCTTCATCAATAGTCGCCTTGTGACGTTTCTTTAAAATTGTATATCTTTCAAAAAGAGGTAAGTCATTAGTATTTTTATAAATTTTATATAATTCTCTAAGAAATGCGCCTTGATTTATAATATCCTCAGTTATCCATGGCTTACTACTTTTGCAATTTTTTGACTTTGCAATATATTCTAGCGGAAACGCTGTATTTACAATTTGCAGAAAAATCTCGTGAAATATTTCAAATTTATGATTACAATTTAAAGCCGGTGAATAAATGAAGGACCAGTCTTGATTACTTAGTGAATACTTAAATTCATCAATATGATTGCGACATTTAAATTTGCGCATATGAGTGCCAGTATGAATATTTTGGGGTACATATTGCTTACATCTAAAAGAGACGCATTGCATAAAATGATCAGAGAGATCAGTACATATTATATCTGGTTTTAGCAGATTTGGACTCGCGTTTGAAAAAATGTTATCAATTGTTGTTTCACAAGTTTTTCCAATTCGAGTTGGATTTAAGATACACTTAGACAGACCGTAATTGCCAAACAAATTACAAAGTTCAGTAGCACGACCTGCCTCACCAAAATCGATATCAAAGTCACCACACACAAAAGCGATACAGTCTGTTTTAACAAACTTATCTAAAAGAGCATCCAATTTTGTCTTAAAATCTCTGAAATCAGCGCTTGGCGACCTATACAAACAACAAATGCGTAATTCTAAGTCACTAACAACAATTTTTATAACTGTATATTCAAATACTTGTTCAAGGCAAGATACCGAGTCAAAAGTCAACGTTTTAAAATTGATATTATCTCGCACAAAAATGGCGACTCCTCCACCACGATGTAGATCTCTGCAGAAGTAACCACCGAGTTTATACGAATCCAGTTTTAAAAGTTCAATTTCGGATGTCGTACACCACATTTCTGATAGACAAAGTACTTCAGGGAATTTTAAAGAGTGGAGCAATGTTTCCAGTTCATCCACCTTGTTACGTACACTTCGTATATTTAAATGGCATACACTAAAAGCTAGCCCTGGAATTTCCTCTTGGGTCGTGGGTGAAAAAAACGGGACACCTTGACTCCTGTAGGCCAAAAGTTTGCGTCCATAATTTTGTCCAAATTATCCAAATTTACAGTTACTTTGAACGAAGCACAATTTACTGGATAATTTTGAACTACTGCGCTGCACTCCACTTCCGGAAAGTCTTTGATTAAAAAATCCTTAAGTTGACTTGCGCTAGTGTCAGACGACAGTTGAGATACATATAAATACGCTTTTCTTGGAGCTATTTTTAAGCCGTTAATTTCGACCGTATTTTTGTATTTTGTATACTCGTCTATTACCCTTACTATGAGAAACATTAATCCATTTCTCATTTTGATCACCTTCTTTAGTATTTGCCGAGTTTGAGTCTCTTTTAGAAGTAATTGCATCATTACTAGTTTTCGCAGGTAAATTTATACCGTTGGATGATGAGCAGTTTCGCTCCAAATCATTGGATTTATCAACTTCGTAGTTATTTCTAAATTTAGCTTTATCGGTCACTTTAGGTACTTCGTATAAACCCTTTTCCTGAATTTTTAATTGAGGCCGGTCCGTTTCTAAGTTTTTCGCAGCTAAGAACTGTTGCTTTTTATTTATTCCCGTCGTACATTGTTTTTGCGGAGCGACGTTTTCGATATGTTGCGAGGATAAAGTTCGAACAGGTTTTAATAAGGAGATCTGCTCATTCAGTAAATTAATTTTGTCATATAATTCAGATATTAGTAGATCTTTTTGTTTAATAATATAATTAAACAGTCGTATGTCTACTGACCTGTCCACTGCAAGATCGCTAAGTGCATCTAGGAAATCGGAATCAGTAACAGGATCGCTAATCATTACAACACGATCGTTTTTTCCTGAACAGCAGGTTAACGTGTTGTCATCAATAAAATTAACACTATTGTACAGTTTAGCCCAACTTATATGAAACACATTATTTAAACCGGACCGTAATAAATGATTTAGCAAACAACAAAGGAAATATAAAAATACAAATTTGAATAAAGACTACAAGCGCTTAAGAAAAAACTGCCAAGTCAAACTAAAAATTCAACTCGACCGTTTTCGTCTAAGCGTCAATGTTGTCTCCCGTTCTTTTTGCGTTCCCCTTAGCACGAAAACAATTACAACCTACCCCCTCGTAATGGGCTCATTTGACATTTTTTTTTTATATCAAATTTGGAAACTTTATCATGTGTTTAACTAATATTTCCTAGAAAAAAAATTTTTTGTTCGTGTTTTAGACCATTAAAAAATTAATGAAAATAACCTATCCGTAAACGCTAGCCGTCCATGTTGTGACGTCATAGCATCCGTCCAGGGGTACGTTCGTAAACTATACCTTCGAGTGCATTTTGGACCTGTAATCACATCTTTCTCATTCACTATTTTAACATATTTTGCATCTCGCTCATCTGGTCAAAAGTCTTATGTTTACGTTCTTTACACTACAAGTATTTCCATGACAACCAACGAACTTCTCACACCCTACTTAAAATGGGATACCCGATAAAGTGAAATAAATAGTACGTTGTTTTATTTCGCAATAATGGCAAGTAAAAATCTAATTATAAATACTGTATCGTTCCGGAATGTAAGAATACAACTGTGTCCGCTCCTGACAAAATATTCTTGCCTGCCAGATCTTTAATAAATATATACATAATGTTTAGAATAAAATATAAATTGAACAGGGTACTTGTGCCTTTGTAGTTTAACTCCTCTCATTTCTACGCTAATGTAATCTTTATTTGTGTTAAAATAATCAATTTCCATTATAATGTCGACCTGCGGAAGATGACTTGAATACGCTTTTACATAATTCTCTTCTAAGGAGCACATTGTATTAATTGTGCACTTTTAAGCATAAGCTAAATATGGAATTATGACAATTGCTAATGATTGTAATGATAACACCTTTTAGACACTAAATAGTTTCCTGAACTGTATGTATCTGTGGCCTGCCACCGGCCGCCGCCTATGCGAAAATTGTTAAACGGATGCTATGACGTCACACGAAGATGGCGCGTAAGCTGTCGCGTTTCAAACGCAATGACTTTTTAAAAATTAATTGTTACTCAGGCATATTTTTTTATTGAATTTAAACGTATAATTTATGATTACTAAACAATAAAGAATATATTGTTAATAAAAATTAGTGAAAAAAAGATATTCGAAAACGACCCTATTGCAGCAAGATTCCGGAATCCCTTCAACCAATGGCAACCTTAGCCTTAAGTTCACACGCCCGCCTCTCACAGATGCCAAAATGTATCAAGAGATACTCTATTAACTCATCGGAATGGTCGCTGTTCGTATGTCTTAAACGAACACCTATAAATTTTACTATTCAAGTGTGGAAGTTGACATTTTTAAAGTATCCGAGGCAGACTCCAGTGACGCTTCAACTTGCAATGTAACTTGATATCTTCGACCACTTGGCCCGCTCGTCTGCAATTTTGACGCGGCAATGGGTGGTATGCATAAAACGAAGTACATGCTAATACTTCAAGCACCTACTTCGAAAATGAAGTACCTACTATAGTAACGTGGTATTTACTATGCGATCTAGTAGATACTAGAGCACAAGAGCACATGGAAGTTTTTACTTCGCTGTAGAAGCACCTACTGTAGTATCTACTTCAAAGCCTCAGATTCATTTTAATAGTAAATACTACTGCAGCGTAGTATTTACTACGTGCTGTAGTATAAACTTTTGCTTTCGTAGTATATGCTTCAGAGCTGCAGTAGGTACTTTATGTAATAGAAGATACTTCGAAGAATATACTAATTTGAGAAGTATTAGCATCTACTTCGTTTTATGCATACCGCCCATTGTATACAGAAAAATTTAGAAAAACAATTTAAAACGTCAAATGGATTTGTTTATGGTGTCCGTGTGGCACCATTTTTTCGAGTATCGCAGGTTTCGAGACAGCGCAGATAAATAATACACTTCAAATGGCGCGTAATGGATATGGCTTTTCAGTTAGCGTACAGGCTTTCTGGGTGGTCTAACATTAATCGAAGGGACGCACGTCACTTTGCTGCTTATCGCTTGAAAAAAATTACACAGGCTACGGACCGGTGTTTGTTATTGAAATAACATATGCAACAAAAGTTTTATTTTGAAAGCAGATTTACCGCTTCAAACATCAGAAACATTTGACAGATATTATAGAAAAAAAAAACGAAATATATTTTGTATTGGAAGGGGACGGAAAAATACTTAATACTCGTAATAATAAATACTATTATATCTCCAGTTAGTCTGTCATACATGAGTGTTCAGTACTCTCACGTTACTGTCGCCATTAGATTAGAGTCAGCCGAGCACTCACGCTACATCCTCCCTTTTTATTTATTAAAAAGAATAGATTATTGTTGAAAGAAAATCAAAACAAGTATAATTGACATATCGAACTCAAACAATATGAGATAACTAATATATTGAACAACCATTACCAAAACTGCCTAAAACAAGAGAACGAACATATATTCATTATTTACATTGATAGTCATGCATCTAGAACGGCTTTCTACGAATTCTGGCGGGTCTCGGTTCTTCATTAATTTCCTGTATGTCATTTCTGTTTTCACAATCAATATCCAGCTCATTTCTCTCAGGTTCTACCTTGTTCTCTTCTAACAGATGATCAATATCTTTTCTAATCAAGTGACCTATGGAAATAAAATCATATGTCTTTGATTAGTTCATTATTTCAAATGCCACTTGAATTACATGTTTATATTGCATTCCTACACAAAGCGATAGGAATGCAGTAAAAATAATTCAAACAGCATTTGAAATAATGAACCAAACAAAGACATAATTTTTTTCCATAGGTCACTTGATTAGAAAAGATATTGATCATGCGTTATCTTGTCATCTCTTATTGCCGGATCATTTTCATTACCAGTTTTACCTTCTTCTTTTATATTTTGAGGAATGTTATATTGTATTTCAGAACAAACGTCATGATTATTATCTTTTCCAATTGGTGCTGGGATAAGGTGCTGTTTCGCCTTACTACTCCCCTTTCAGTTTTTACATAGTAAGAATTTGGGAGTTTACAACGTTGTTCTACCTTACCATAAATTTTTAGATCTGATATCCAAACCCTGTCCCCCTTGTTTAATGATGATAAATTTCGTGAACCATGCCTCTTGTCGTAATTTTGTTGTTGCTTATTCTTTATTGCTTTTTCTTTAATCTGAACGTTTTTGTTTATATTGCAAAATATTAGTTTTTTTTTGCATACAGGGTAATGTAGATCTGATTTGACGAGAGAACAGCAATTGTGATGGACTAAATCCATTTTCAAGAGGCGTAGTTCGGTAGGCCAGCAATTCCAAGAATATATCTTCAGATTTTTTTTTATATTTGTTTCGCGATTTTCACAGTAACTTCAATTTGCCCATTACTTTGTGGGAAATAAGGGGAACTGGTAATATGTTCAAATCCGTAGCTTTCAGAAAATCTGTTAAATTCTCCCCTGAACTGTGGTCCGTTATCTGATCTTACTGTTGATGGAATCCCATATCGTGCAAATATTTTTTTGGAAAATTTCAATAATATCTTTTCCCCCCATCGATTTTAATTCTTCTATTTCGAAGAAACGAGAGTAATAGTCAGTGATTATTAGATACCATTTTTTACATTTGAATAAATCTATAGCTACTTTTCCCAGAGTCGTGTTGGGAATTTTTCTCTGATGAATTTTTCTTTGTGGTTAATACGTTCTTCGACACATTTTGGGCAAAATTCTACTAGATGTTTTAATTGAGTACTAAGTCCTAACCACCATACTGCTTGTTGAGCTCTAGCGCGACATTTATTTACTCCTAAACCTATCCTTGAATTGTATAGTATAATATCATCTACTACTGAGAAATTATATCTAAAAGGATAGTATGGATGCATTTTACTAGGTACTTTGTTTTTATCTGGCCAAGCATTACTACTATATTCTATTAGTTTGGAACATACAGAATCTCTTTGTTGTTCTAGCTTAATTTTATTGATCATGGTATCCGATGAGGGTAAGTTTCTTATTACTAAATTTATGAATTTGTTTGTTTCAAGTTCTAGGTTATCAATTATTTGCTGCGACTGAAGAGGACACCGTGATCATCAGCAATGAGTAATTGTTTTCCCGGTACGTACGAGATTTTATAATTAAATCTCATTAATCTTAAAGGGAATCTTTGTAATCGAGGGGTAAAATCATCTAACGGCTTTGTTTGTAAAATTGGAATAAGAGGCTTGTGATCCGTTTCCAAAGTAATGTTAATACCCGTTATGTAGTCTTTAAATTTTTCGGTTGTAAATGCTAGGCTAAGGGTTTCTTTTTCAATTTGACTGTATTTCTGTTCGTTAGGACTCAATGTTCTAGAAGTGTAAGCCATAATTTCCGTAATACCATTCTCTCCCACTTGCATAAGGGCCCCTCCAATGCCATAACTCGAAGCATCTGCCTGTACAATGATTTTCTTATGATAGTCAAAATGAGCTGTTTTCTTTCGCTGAAAAGTTTGAATCGTGATTCGAACAATTTTTCGTTACCCGCTCTAGATCTGAATGCATTTTAATCCAAACGGATCGTAAAATTGGAAGATTGAAAGGGGATTACCGTTCGGGATTGAAATTTCACGAAGATCCATTTGCAAGAGAGCATCCATCTTTGAATCTAAAAGCGTTATGTTGCGTTTGGATCAAACGAAAGAAAGCAGCTAATATTGGGGAATTTTTTAATAATCTTTTTACTTTTTTGAACGCATAAGCTGTGGTTTACCCCAGACATATGAAACATCATTTTTCAATAATGAATTTAACGGTTCTAAATTATTTCATTAAAGTTTGTCCTGCTTAAAGGCAATATCATTTCAACAACTTGTTCTAATTTCTATTAGATGTTTCTCGAGTTTGGTGTCGCTATAGCTCAATGGTTAAGAGCGTTTGGCATGAATCCAAAAGACTCTAGTTCGATTCTTGATTGCGGCGGAAAATTTTTTTTGCCTTAAATATTTGCTTTGTGTTTATCTCACTGTAATTTAATTACCAAACATTTTTCTTAAAAAAAAAGCAAGATCGCATTTGATAATTTACTTAAATTTTGGAGCCTACATCATCACCCCCAAAGACACTGTTTACCAAAAACAAAATTTGAATATCTTTAAGCGAGTGTAAGTTACACGTTTTTATAATTTTCCCATAAATTATGAAAATTGGATTTATCGGTTTTTGCATATCCCCATTTATGTATGATAGGGTTCCAGCACAAAAATACTGTTCCTGTTAGAACCTGGCTCCACGAACGTTTTCCATGAAAAAAACGGAGCTATGTAGTGGCCTGCCCGGTCTCCTGATCTACATAAATCGCTGTGATTTTTTTTGTGGGCCACATGAAGCAAATACTGTACGCAGTTCCCACCAACACCTTAAGGGCTTTCTCTTTCTCTCTTTCCTTCTCTCGATAAACTATCTTACGGATAATTACCATGGAAAGTGAGCACCTCTGCTCTATAAATTTCAAATTTCTGTTTAAACTCCGTCCTTAGAAACTTTTAATGAACGGTTTACAAGAACAACCCCGATAGTTATACAAATTACTGCTTTACATCAGACCACTAGCCGTTCATTAAAAAAAAATTATGAATTTTTAGTATACAGGGTCGCTTTTATGTATGGAAACGGTCGATTAATTCTTAAAGTAAGATAGCTAGAGAAAAATGTTAAATACAGAAGTTTTAGGGCTTTAAAAAATCTATTACAATAAAAAAGAATTAAGTATACAGGATCAGTCAAAAAGTCGTAGGTAAACAAAATTACTTTTTTTTAAATGAAACACCCTATATATTATGCGATATTTCAGTTCTTCTCAAAATTCTAAAAAGAAATTGTATAGTACACCACGTACCTAAACTTAACCGTTTTCGAGATATCGAGTTACCTTAGAAATTTTCTAGTTCCATAACAACGCCCCGCCGTTCTTTTATCTTAAGTGATAATCTTGTCAAAAATTGCATTAAGTGTGTATAATTTTTGCGCAAAATGGCACGTTTAAGTGAAACCGAGCGTATTGAAATATTACTGATGATAGGGTATGGTGATAGAACACGAAGTTTTGCCCAGGTACTGAATAGTTTTAATGAATTGCACCCGGACCGGAAATCTATCTCCAAATCAACCGTTTCAAAAACATTGCAGCGTTTTCATGAAACCGGAGGTGTCAAAAATCGACCAAAAAGAGGAAGACCAGTAAACGTTACAAATGAAGAAAATTCTTTGAATGTCATGTGAGATGTGTTGGAAAATCCAATAAATTCGACACAAAAGAGGGCTTTGAATCATAACATGAGTCGATATTCCATTCAAAAAATTACCAAACGGGAAAAATTCCACCCATATAAAATTCGCTTGTTACAAGAATTGAGTGAAGATGATTTTAATCGCAGAATCGAGTTCTGTGAAGTTATTATGGATAAGTTGAATCAAAATGCCAACTTTGTCGACCATATCTTGTTTTCTGACGAATGTACATTTTGCTTAAACGGACATGTAAACCGACACAACAGTAGGTATTGGTCAGACCAAAATCCACATTGGATGGAGCAAATTCACACCCAACGACCACAAAAAGTCAATGTTTGGTGCGGCATTTATGGTTGACACGTCTTAGGAATCTATTTTATAAACGGAAATTTGACCTCTGAACGATATTTATTACTTTTGCAAGGGATGTTGTTCCAGATCTTAGACAATTACTCCCGAACAATCATAATCCCAATTTACCGGCAGAACAAATATGGTTTCAACAAAATGGGGCTTCTCCACATTTTAGGCGTCAGGTGCGGGAATATCTAGACGAAACTTTTCCTGGTAAATGGATTGGACGCAGGGGTGCAATTGAATGGCCTGCTAGGTCTCCCGATATGACACCACTTGACTTTTTTCTTTGGGGTCAAGCGTTGCGAGAAAGAATAAGGCATGAAATTTCGAATATTCCTCCCAACAACCTTTTAAATTCACTACAAAATTTTGTTCGACGAATTCATTACTGTCAGGAGGTCAACGGTGGACATTTTGAGCACCTTATAAAATAGAATTCCAAAGAAAATAGTTGAGTACTAAAACATGTGGCGCGTTATTATCGAGTTAGAAAATTTCTAAGGTAATTCGATATCTCGAAAACGGTTAAGTTTAGGTATGTGGTGTGCTATGCAATTTCTTTTTAGACTTTTGAGGAGAACTGAAATATCGCATAATACAGAGAGTGTTCCATTTAAAAAAAAGTAACTTTGTTTTCCTACGACTTTTTGACTGATCCTGTATACTTAATTCTTCTTTATTGTAATAGATTTTTTAAAGCCCTAAAACTTTTGTATTTAACATTTTTCGCTAACTATCTTACTTTAAGAATTAATCGACCGTTTCCATACATAAAAGCGACCCTGTATAAGTACTTTTGACAGCTTCATACCATTGAAACTATGCAACCATTAGCATTTCTCTACACATACACACTTCCTAACTTTCTTTTGTCACATCGTACTTAATTTCACATTTTTCATTTTTTAAATGCCTATTGTAGAACTAGTAAACTACCTAATTAGTATTCTTACCTGCATAGTAGTCAATATTTTCATACAAAGGGGTACCGCTAGAAGTTACAGCAATGCTTGCTCTAGGACTACTTCCAGAATGTTGAGAGTGTGTTGGGCTCAAAGTCACAGGCACCTGGGGCTTTGCACATTGCACATACACATCATTTTCTTCCACCTTCTGCGAGGCAATCGTTTCGATTTGTTTTGGAGTTGCAAATTTTGAGCTGGCTATTATATTACTCCTCTCGTAGAGTTTGTATTCATTGTCCCCTGATCGCTGCTGCTGCTCTGGCTTACCCAAAATCCTTCCGTACCTCGGATCTGCTTCTGCTTGGCCGTTCAGGTTCATGTAGTGCATTTTCTGAACAAAATTTTGGTCGGAACTCGGATTGTTATTCGACGACATCGTGGCGTATTTTAGTCAGATGATCTTTGACTGGCACCCGCTTTTAACACGAGGTTCTTGTAAAAATACCTGAAACTGTTGTAGGTCGACTGATCGAGATAAAAAAAAGCCGACAAAACCTCAACTGCAAAATGAAACTGTCAATGTCAATGGGCTTGGATGTCAACACTTTTTACGTCAATCAGCGCCGACTGGATCTTCAATGATTAATTATCACATCAGAAAAATGACACTTTTGCACTTTGTTTACCCGACGCGTCATTTTAACACAAATTTGATAAGGTGATAAACTTAAGGAAACTGATTTAAATAATAACGGTAGTTGGTAACTATTTGTAACACGAAAACAGAGATGGCAGTACTTACGTTCCGCAGAGTTGCCAACAAGACGAAAATCGAAAGCACCAGATATTAACGGGTCATTTTTAGGGTGCGTTTCGTTTGCGCGCTCACACGCTTTGAGCGCTCACGCTTACAAGCGCTGTTTTCTGTTGTTTCCTTTGGCGTTTAGTCGCTTAAGCAGTTATACGCAAAGGTGTTCCTTTTCACTTTTGTTTGCACAACGAATTCATAACCTCAAAAATATAACTTCAATAGTGAAATTGAGCCAATCATAGCTGCTGTAGCTACTTCTAAAGTGTAATGTTTGTTTATAACCTGACTACGATTAGCTGATCTCCTCATACGCATCTCATACGTTCCATTTGGAACATAAGCGCTTATGCTTTTGCTGCCCTACCTCGATGGAATAAGCGATTGTGAGCGAAGACTATGACGTCAGCTGGCACTTTGTGAGCATTTGCAAAGCCAAAGGGAACGATTTAAGCAATGCTTATGAGCGCTCAAGGCATGTGAGCGCGCAAATGAAACGCACCCATAATTATGGACAATCAATAAGATCAATTTTTTTTTGCCAATTTGCCAAACTAGCATTGGTACAGCTGCGGACAGAAAATTTCGGATGTCATTGTCACTTATCTGACGTATACATATAGGAATTTCTTAACTATTACGTCAGTGGAATGACAATGACATCCGAAATTTTCTGTCCGCAACTGTAGCAATAATTTTCCTGTATGGCTGCGGAATCTGGGAAAAAGCTAGAAAAAGTCAAATAATTTCTGAAAACCGCTAAATTTGCCGCTAACCGCCAGATGAAAATTTACCCACTAGATCGACTCTCGAAAAGACTAGGGGTGCGTTTCATTTGCGCGCTTACATGCTTTGAACGCTCATAAGCAGTGCTTAAACCATTCCCTTTGGCTTTGCAAACGCTTACAAAGCTCCAGCTGACGAAATGGTAACGTCATTATAACGTCATAGTCTTCGCTCACAATCGCTTATTCCATCGAGGTAGGGCAGCAAAAGCGTAAGCGCTTATGTTCCAAACGGAATTATGAGATGCGTACGAGGAGCTCAGCTGATCATAGTCAGGTTATAAACAAAGATTACACTTTAAAAAAAGTTGCAGCAGCTATGCTTGGATTAATTTCACTATTGAAGTTATATTTTTAAGGTTATGAATTCGTTGTGCAAACAATAGTCAAAAGAAACACCTCTGTGTATAATGACTTAAGCGACTGAACACCAAATGAAACAACAGAAAATAGCGCTTGTAAGCGTGAGTGCTTAAAGCGTGTGAGCGTGCAAACGAAACGCACCCTAGATCTAGCGGTAAAATAGCTGTATTGGCAACACTGATTGTGAGCGAAGACTATGACGTCATAATGACGTTACTATTTCGTCTGCCGGCGCTTTGTGAGCGTTTGCAAAGCCAAAGGGAACGATTTAAGCAATGCTTATGAGCGCTCAAAGCATGTGAGCGCGCAAATGAAACGCACCCTTAAAATTCTAACACTGATTTGCACCGCTTAAAATTAACTTTTGGATTAACTAATCCTGAGTTATGTGTAATTAGTAATTAAATAAGTGCATCATTGCACCGAATAATATTAATTATTAAGTAGTTAACTAAGGAAATTGTCAAATATATGTAAGGTTGGTACTGAAAGAATAGATATTTTCATTGCAACTGACAATTATATTGGGCACACTGTGTCAATTAAAGTAAAAATGCGTATGATCCTAATCTAAAATCACGAACAAATAATAATTGCATCTTTAGCCTGGCATGTTTTGAATTATAAATTAATCAAAATGCAAATTTAAAAATTTTCTGCTGATAATAAAAAATCTAGATGAACTTACAAGCTTTAACATAGGTACTAAAATTTTTGAAATTCTAAAAAACGCTTAATTTCCACCTAAAATATTCAAGACAACTTGTTTTGATAAACGAAGTCTTCTAAAGGCAACATCTTTATTATTTCAAAATAATGAACTCTTTCATGCACGTGCCTAGGAATTCCAAACTAAATAAAGTTGAACATGAGTTAAACACAATTACACCAGTTGTACAAAGTAGGTTTAGGCTGACGCTCAACTGAACCAGGTTAAAAGTAAACAAATTCGCATAGGATCTTAATGACATATGGCAATTAATGCATTCATAAATAAAATTTGATGCGATTTTGTTCACTTTGAACCTGGTTCAGTTGAGCGTCAGTTTCATGGCCAGCAACATTAACATTCACTGACATGTATGTATGGCCGTGTCAATTCGCCTAAAATTCGGTTTCGGAAAGCATGCCGTAGAGTACTCCCCTCAGCGCTCTCTATTAAAGATACTACAGAACTACTGACAGTAACGTAATGGCAACTGCAATTACTTAAAAACTCACAAGAGGCGCTGAGTGGAGTACCCGTCAAATTTTTAAAAGTCAAATTGAAACGGCCATACATACACTCCCAGTAGCGGACAATAAAATCCGGGCACATCATTTGCACAATGTAAATCTCACTTTAATATTTTTGACGTTTAATGCGTGTCACTAGTAATTCTGACGTTTAATTCAAACTTTATTTATTTATTTTGACAGAAATATAACCTCAAGAAAGCCTGATTTACCAAATTTGTAGAAAAACGTACGACATGTCAAATTCTTGCCCGGATTTTATTGTCCGCTACTGTACAACTGGCCCATAAACAAACAACTTAAAACTCTACCCGAGGTACGGCTTAACAATAACTAATCATTAAATGATTAATCCTTAATTATTTGCAAAGAAATTTCAACTTTAATTATGGCTGAATTTTAACTAGAACTTAACCACAAGCGTTGCAAATCATAGACAAAATAAACCTAGACATTTCACGCAAATGCATGACCTTGAAAGCGGAAATTAGTTTATCTTCCAAAAACATGGTGGCAGCAGATGTAAATAAAAACGGTAAATGACATAAAACTGAATTTATTATCTGTCATTTATTTAGAGCGAAAAACGTTTGATTCTTTGAATTGTAGTGTGAAAGCACCGCAGCGCGGGCAAGAACTTCGTTATGGGATATCTGATAGTAGCAGTCATATGAATTTTTAGGTAAATAAAGCTTTACCTATGTTAGCTTCTATGGATTTTGTGAAAAATTTTCAGAGACAGAAAAGAGAAAAATTAGAAAATAACTATTAAAAATATTATGTGCAGTTGGCCCGAGTTGGGAATATTTAAAATCTCAAGGATTTCAATAGGTTTGTCCGATCTGTCCATTCGCGTCATGTTGCTTGTCGCAGGAGCATGCGCAACATCAAATGCCCGTTCGGTTTATTTTGCTGTAAACTGTTTGCGTTAAAGTGGCTGTTCGATTTAAGTCACGTAGTTTACAGCGGCGTCTAACTAACATAATGCCAACGTCCAAATCGAACAAACCATATTATATACTTGGTAGAAGACTCAATCGGGACCCGCTAGAAAGTTTATTTGGATAAATTAGAAGTAATGGAGTGAGATACAATCATCTTACAACCAGTGGTTTCATAGGAGCTTTCAAAACCATCTTAATCGATAATTTAGTTGCAAATTATAATCGCACATTTGATTGTGAGGATAATAAAGAGGAGTATTTATTTTTCAATTTATAATTTCTTTTTTTCATGAAGATGATATAGCAAATCCACTGTTCAGTTCAAATTTGTTTCCAGAAAGAATCATTTCCAGTGTTGTACAAGAAAGCTCTCCACATGAAGATTTTACTAAAACGTCTTTTATGAAAACATCTATGGCTGATTTCACTGTAAAAACGCTGAAATCATTAACGTATAAATATACACATTGTACACAAGACTTATTTTATTGTATTAGACAAGGTTAGTATTATAATTTCTAATAAAAATCATTTTCGCTTCAATTTAGTTTCAAATTACGATACCTAAATCATTACTTGTCATTTTTGAAGTCAGCTTGAAAGCAATTTAAAATTGCCGCGGTTTGTGCATTAGTATTCTTACAAAATGTAGATGGCATCAAAACGTTTTAAAGAAATACATTACCGTTGAAGTCTAGGTTTGTGCAAATGGCCGTTA
Organism: Dorcus hopei; assembly: GCA_033060865.1. NCBI lineage: Eukaryota > Metazoa > Arthropoda > Insecta > Coleoptera > Lucanidae > Dorcus > Dorcus hopei. Next base: position 59,563,573 of record CM065426.1, on the reverse strand, counting down.
ATTGGAGTAAGCAATGATTTTACAAAAATGGTTGGCAATTCTGAAAAGGCAACTGATATTTTGATTTAAGTCAGGTAATTTATATAATTAAGGCCCAGTTCATTCATCGCAATTTTGATTTAATTGCAATAAACTGGCATTTGCCAACTAAAATGAAGTCATGGCTTACTCCAATTAATAATTTTAAAAATGACCCGTTATACAGGGTGTTTCAGTGATGATGCACCAAACTTCGGGGAAACGTTTCTGACATTATTTCAAATAAAATATTTTAATACAATTTTGCAATCGGAGCAACTTGAAATTTGCATTATTTTGAGTCAATGTTTTCATAAATACAGTAGCGATTTAAATTTCTGCGGCCGTGAAACAAGACGAGCGATTTAAATTGTTTTATGAATGGCACGCGGCTGCAAGAAGACAATAAATATCTATCGTAAACGAAAAAATTTATGAGAGGCTTTTAACTCTGCCCTTGACCGCAATTCGTGTTAAAGGTGAACACTTTGAAAGAATGTGCATTTAGCGTGCGTTTTCGTCGCACTAACATTTATGCAAACCGTAATTACATCAAATTTGCCGAGTCTTAATAATGTACGATAATTAAAGTTTGTAACGGGTTTTTAGTTATTCCTGTATCTAACATGTACAGTCGTGTTCAAAAAAGTGTTGTACACAATTTGTACTGTGTAAACTTGTATGTGCATTCATGAAGTCAAAAAATTGTTGTACAGGGTGGATCAATTTCGATGTCTCTTATGGACAACTCTGTAACTATAAGAGATAGAAAAAAACTAATGGCCAAGTCTCGATCTCTTTTTTAGAGATAAAGTCGATAGTGTAAACAAAAATTGGCTATCTTCTTTTGTTTTCGAGTTATAAGCCAAAATTGAGATTTTCGAATTTTCGTCAATCAGTCATATCTCGTTTATTTTTCCAGATATTAAAAAACTGTTTTGACATTATTAGGACACTTTTTGGAATACAATTCAGTGGTGTAGTTGGTTTTTTGATATTTAATTAAATTTTCGAGTTATAGCATAAAGTTATATTATTTTAAATGGAAATCATAGCTGACAATGTCATCATTAAATAGAGATTTTTTTTCTGTTTTCAAAAATATATACTTTGTTGGGTTTATTTCTTACAGTTAATAGAATAAAACGCCTTTTTTATTATTATTGTGCATTCTTTTCTTAGGAGGCTAGTTTCAACAAAAGCCAACAATTTTCTTTTGTTTTTATTAAATATTAACAAAGATTTGAAGATTGGGTAGCACAAGAGTGAGAGGTATTGCGATAAACATAAGAGATAGAAAGCTAGCACCGATAGAGCTGGGTTGGGTTGCAACATGAATTGGCTGTGTATTTTAGCGCGGCAGTGTTGAAATTGTGATTTATTTTGATATTATTTTCTGGGTTTTAAGTTATTTATTGTGATATATCAAGAGTTGTGTTTATTATCTACTTACATTTCAATATTCTTTAACTTTTTCTGCAATAATTTCTTGTTTTTAAGATGTTTTTAATTTATACATATAATTTAGTTCATTATCCCATGAAATGCATATTTGATCGAAAAAAATGCGTTTTAAACTTAAATATTAAATGAAGTTACATAATTTCGAATTTCACCCAAACCACATGGTATCAGTATTGTTGTAGTCTTTGTAACTCTTAGAGGATGCTCGTTCTATCTTTCTTTCTCTTTATGCGGTTGCAACTGTCAAAATATTTGAACAAGAGTTGATATATAATAAAAACAAACAAAAAAATTGTCGGCCTTTGTTCAAACCAGCCTACTAAGAATAGAATACACCCAAGAATAATAAAAAAGGCGTTTTGTTCTATTAATTGTAACAAATAAACCCAACAAAGTATATATTTTTAAAAACAGAAAAAAAATCTCTATTTAAAGGTGGCATTGCCTACTATGATTTTCATTTAAAAAAATATAACTTTATGTTATAACTCGAAAATTTTATTAAATATCAAGAAACCAACTACACCACTGAATTGTATTTAAAAAAGTGTCCTAATAATGTCAAAACAGTTTTTTAATATCTGTAAAAATAAACGAGATATGCGCGATTGACGAAAAGTCGAAAATGTCAATTTTTGCCTATAACTCGAAAACAAAAGAAGATAGCCAATTTTTGTTTAGTCTATTGACTTTATCTCTAAAAAAGAGATCGAGACTTGGCCACTAGTTTTTTTCTAACTCTTATAGTTACAGAGATGCCCATAAGAGACATCGAAATTGATCCACCCTGTACAAGTTGTTTTTTACATATACGGTTTCCGGCAATAATAATATCATTGAACACAAAAATAGAAAAACCAACGGCCGCTCAAAAGCAAAGATATTTAAAACGTAGCTGTACAACACCTTTTTGAATACAACTGTACTTACATAATATGATGTACTTACTTTCCATAATTATATTAATTTCCTCAGTAATAATAATTATCTCCACCATCCTATCAAAAAAAACCTTTATTGAACGAACAAAATACCGATTTCAATTTAATGCAATGACTTTTATAGGTTTGCATTTTTGCAAGAATCGACAGGAAAATTCAACATAAATCGACAAGAAAAGAGACCGACGCGATGCGACGCAAGTTATTCCTTTGAATCAAAAGGAAATAAAATAAGTAGTTTAGAAATTTTAAGATGATTTAATATTTCTTCATGCGTAAATAAGTAATAAATTCAATGTAGTTAATTGTAGTTCAATGTAGTTAATTTTTCTGTCTTATTTTTTGTCGAAAAGAATTATAAAACACGTATAGTGGCCAAGAGGCTATTTGCCGCCCCTTGGGCATGCCGCCCGCGTGCACCGCACGCTTTGCACACATGCTTGCGGGGGGCCTTTAAATAACGTTATAATAATAATTTTCAAAAATAATATTTAGAATCACGTTGCCGTTTGCTAGAAAACAGTTACTATAAGTTTTTAATTGACAAAACAATTATTCCATTAGTAGATAACACTACTTTTACAGTTTTGTATTTTTTTATGATAACAAAATACATTTTAATAATGAAGAGTTACGTGACATGACATATCTACTAGGAAAAGACAACCAAAACTCTCTTTTGGCATCAAGATTGTATTGGCAGCATTATCCTATGAGAAGACACCCGGATTATAGAGTTTTTCAAAGACTGAAAGAAAGATTCTAAACGCCAGGAAACATTAAATACAGTAAAAATGTTATTAAAATAACGTTATGTAAATATTCAAATATCAAAATAAAGAAAAATAGGTATTAGTTTAAGAGGAACATATTCAATTATGCATTTTGAACAAAAAAAAAAACATATTCATTGATTTATCAGCAAATAAAAACAGGAGAACCAGTCGGAAAGACTAAATAACGTCAATATTGAAAGAAAAAAAATTATTAATGTTTGTCTCACGACTTCTTCAGTTTAGACAAATACATTTGGCGTTTTATGAAAGCTTATTAAAACAGTGTTTCACGAGTGTCTAGATATACTGTGTGTTCCATTTGAAAATTTCGAGAAAAATTATCTTTTGCAAGACTCAACACCCTGTACACTTAATAACAGATAGACCGAAGCTGTTTTGAAATTCCTGTAGAAAAGATATTGTATTGAGTACCTACAGAAATTCAAGACAAAATGTAAATAAATAACAAAGATATAAGCACTCATATTGTGGCAATTTTTTACACTTAAACATCAATGTCTTACAAACTCTTAAGTAAAACTTCCTAAATTTTTGGTTATTACCTATTCGTTATGCGTACTTTCGAAATATGTAAAAATATACTGGGTGTTCCATTTAAAAAATATAACTTTGGTATGATTCTCAGTTACTGAACACTCTGTATAGCCAAAAATAATTTTATGAAGTAGAACTAACTGAGTTATATCTTAGCTCGTTTGAATTTTTTTTCTATATTATATACTATAGGCGCTAGAGAAGACCGCGGAACTCGGTGGACATCCTGTATATCTGAACGCAGTCCACTTTGACTGCTGACGCTGACAGTACTTTACTCACCGTTGCCTGCCTGCGTTGAGTCGTTGATTACATCTGATTGCAACGCTATTCGCTATTAGCGAGTTTTCGCAACCATCACGTTAACTTACGGTAAATGTTAAAATTACGATTTATAGAGAGATATCGGTAAAGCGTATAACGCTTACGTTCGTAAATTACGCAAAGCAGTATTGTGTAAACGTATTGCAGTATTTAGTTCCTAATTTACAGTTATCGGAACATTGAATACCGCGATACACAAATATATCTTATAAGTTTTAACTTAACTTTTTATATTTGTGCGAAATAAAAATTTAATTAAATTTCCAAAAACAGAAGCCTTTTTGTCAAATACTAAGTGGTAAACAAATGTAAACAAAAGCCTGCCGTCAAAAGTTACAACAGTGCGCATGCGGGACTTATACGTTATGCAAGTAACGCACGGAATTATTTGCTCGTAAATTACTCCATGCGGTAACGGTATTAACGTTTTCGTCGTTGAGAATCGAATCGCGCATGTCTCAAATGTCAAATTAGCGCAGCGTAAATACTGCATAACGTTATTCGCTTTACCGATATCTCTCTAATGTCTCCCCATTCATTTTCTATTGGATCACATGATCTTGATGTTTACCGTAAGTTAACGTGATGGTGGTTGCGATAACTCGCTATTCTTCATTCAATTGGCTGAGGTCACACAACGCATAGTTTGTTTGTCATCCATTACAGTTTGTCATGCTGAGGTTATTAATAATAAGTGTAAAGCTTGGTTTATTTAGTTTAACAATAATAATTTTTATTTTTGTTTTTGGTTAACAAAATAAAATATTTTATTATTGTCTCATATATTATTTTACAGTCTCATATATTACTTCTACCCACGGGAGTGAAGCTTTATAGGATGACCTCGCAGCAAAGTAGACAAGGATAATGTGAGGCGTCCATCCGAGAGGGGTACTGAGGTAAGGGGAAAAGTTCCAACTTCAGGTCTGATTACCAACTTCATATGTCAGTTTCCTGCTAAAAGGAGTCCGCCATGTTATAAAATTAGCTTCGTTTTGTCTTTGTGGACGTTTCGTAATTTAACGTGTTGTTCATTGTGGTTTCGCAGGATAGTATAACAGGGTTAGTGTAAGTATACAATAATATTAATTATCTTATCTGATCCAATCACGAATTACGTTGCTTTCGAAATAATAGGTCCGCTCCATTCGTCAGGAATTTGAGTTCTCGAACCGTTCAAAATCTTACTGAGCATGAGCAGTGCACAAAATTTGATATAAATTTCATACTACGCATGATTTAAACGGTTCAGAACTTGAAATTCTGTCAAAAGGAACAGACCTAATTAAAAATGAAAATACCATAAAACATAACCTTTCTAACTTAGCTACACCTAAACTAATCTAACAAATTATCTGGTGCCCGCGGGGAAAGGAGAAATTAGCTACGAGTAGTTGCAAGAAAACACCGTTTAAGTTATTGGTGCTGATCGGAGCAGCTGGGAAACTGATCAATCGGCTGAAAAAAATACGACTACAGATATAATTTTTGATAACTAAACTACACATGTTTTATGGAGTTATATTTTTACAGGAATTTTTGAAGACGATAGACGGCTTGGGTTATTGGAACGTTAGAGACTTTTGCAGTGGAAGTTAGGAAAATTAAAAGTTAAGTATTGATTTTTAGAGGTTTATCTACACTAAAATATGGATTTTTCTTTTGTAGTTTCGTTTTAAACCTGGTACTTCTGATTGCATTGTCTGCTAGTTATATTTTGGTGCTCACGGACGGAAAAATATCGGCGCAATTATCCGGGATGTAAAACTGGTACTACACAGGAATGCAAGGTAATTATAAAATAAGAGTTTTGTCGGTTCCCCAGGGATAATGCACGTTGTAAAATGTGGAAAAATGCATGTAGAATGGAAAATAATGTAGAAAATTCTCGTATTTGTGAGGATCATTTTGTTGAGGACTTTGTGAATGTAAAACGAGACAGGTTAATCCATTGTAGAACCATATAGTAGAACCACCCTCCGTTTTAAATTTGGCTGAAGAGCCTTCAGCTATATTTAATGAAAACGAAATTACTTTTTGTACTTGTGGAACTAGAGCTTCAACATCTACTACAAAATGTAGTTGTGAATTAACAAGTGCTTCTTTGCAATCACAGATCAAGATCATTTTCTAAAAGATAGTAATAATGAAGTTCCTTGCAATTTAAATAAATTTGGTTTTCTAACACAAAAATCCGGTATACTTAACAAAATTGGCTTATCAAAAAGAGATTTATCTCCTGTACAGAGTTTTATGTACCGAATCACAGAAATATTCAATCCCAGATGATTAAACTTAAAAAATCTTTAGAGCATCAAAGGGAAAAATCGAATATGCTTGAAAGATTATACAAAGCGAATATGTTTGAATTTATTGAAGAAAAGTTAATTAAATAACAAAATGAATTTATAAAATCTCAGCTTTATAATGCAGGTAAAGAACCAAGTGGACGGAGGTGGACCGAGAAAGATAAAGCTTCTGGTTTGTCATTATATAAAAGAAGTCCACGTTTGTATAAATACTTACAAGCATATTTTTTATTACCTTCAATTAGAACACTAAAATTCCATTTAAAATTTTGCTATTTTAGAACATTTACAAATCAAGTAAGAAAGATGCATGAAGCTGATCGTTTTTGTACTTTGATTTTTGATGAAATTTCTTTATGCAATGGGCTTCATTATTTACCGCATAAGCAAATAATCAGTGGTTATGAAGATTTAGGCTCCTTAGGACGTAAAAATAAATTTGCAAACTACGCCTTAGTTTTCATGATACACCATTTCTGCTAATAATTTAGTGCATCTTGTAAAAGAAATAATAAGTGAACTTCAAGGGTGGTTTAAATGTTGCATACAGTTTGCGATCAAGGTTCTACAAATCAATCAGCACTGAAAAAATTGTGTTTAGAAGAACATCTTCAGAAGCGTCCTCATTATTTCTTCGTTAACAGTAAACCAATTGTTACAATTTTTGATGTACCTCATTTGTTAAAAAATACAAGAAATGATTTGTTAAGGTGTAAAATTCAATTTGAGCCTCACAAATATACTAAATTTAAATACATTTAATCCGTTTTCAATTTTTATCACCAAAAAACATTTAAATGTTTACCAAAATGCGAAAAGAACATTTCAATTTTTCAGATTCCTACGTAAAAATGAAAGTGAAGGTTGCTGCTGCTCAACTTAGCAGTTCGATGGCTTGTGCCCGGATAAAGGAGGAGGGCTTAGTATAGTGTGTATACATCTGTTATCTATTTATAAGTATACGTTTTGCTTTTGCCTTTTCTGTGATGTAGAAAATTGTAATCATATAGGTACTTATATACATTATAAAATATAAGTTGTATTAATTAACAATTTTATTTTAAATAAACCAGAATGACATTCAACTTCTTTACTAATTTTTATGATTTTAATTTTTTTAACAAGAATTTATTTTTAAATAGTTTTATTATATTTTGTTATTTAACATTTGTATCCGCTTCACAACTTGTTTATTTATTTGTAGTATGAACATTTATCTTCTGATTAATTCAAATAATTGATGACAAAGCAAATACAAATTGTGAAACGTATGTACATGTTAAATAAAATAAAGTAGAAACTGTTTAAAAATAAATTAGGGCCGGTATTATAAAGACAAGTTAGCTTTAACTATCGGTTTATTCCCATGGTAACAATTGGCAATAAACTGGGAGTTAAAGTTAACTTGCTTTTAAAATACTGGACCTTATTCATAATAACATAATAAGTAATAGCAGTGGATGGCCTGGGTGGCAACGTTCAAATATCCCGCTAAAACATTAGTTCTGCCATCCCCACAACAGATGGCATGTTGGTCCGTGTTGCCAACGTTTTACGTTAACCTTTCATTTCTCCTAATAATTGTTCTGTGCTTCTACCTGACTCATATATATTGGATAATTTTAGTTGGCAACCCTACTCCAGACAATAAATAAATAATAGCGTTTTCGATTCAACAGCACCGGTTGCGCTCATGGCCGTATGCACAGACAAATCTTTAGACTTAAGCCAAAGTAAACCTTTACTTTGAATAATGTAACTATACGGCGCACAATTTGATATGAAGTTAGCTTTAAGTATCAAGTCCACCTTGAGATTTGTCTGTGCATACGGCCATCAGTGTATTTGCATCTTCTTTTGACTCAGTTTGCCTCAGAGAGGTGGTTTGCCTCATGCTAGTGCTGCCAATCATAAATGTCCATTTTCCCGACACTACAAAACGAAAATACCCGATTTCAAATTCTTTTCTTCTCTCCCTATTCAAGCGGGAATATTAAACTGTTTGCAATATCCCAATTCATGACCATTCTTTAGATCTATTTGTTATCCTTTTTTACATATTTACAGTTGGTTCTTGTCCGATGAAATTTGTATCACAAAATCTTCTAAGCGGACACTAAATCGCGCAACAATACACTTTACGTTTCGCAGTCGTTCGACTGCTTCGTCAGAAGTGAAAATTATGTTGTCAAAACAAACAAGGTTGTCAACGGAAACTGAAAAAGTAACTTGATTTTATTTTTTTTTTATTTTTATGTATATTATATTTATTTTTTAATCTAAAAATAATTTGAACATTACAAATGTTAAAAAATTGACAGATCTATGTTCTATTTAAGGAATCGAGAAAACTACAAAAATGTATCGTTTAAATTTGCAAAATCAGTACGTTTATTAATAGAATTCGACGACATTTTTATTTTACATTTCAATAAAACGTCTTTTGAAAATATTAGACTAGAAATAAAAAATGTTATTAATTTCAAAATCAAAATTATGGTCATTTTCTAATGAATGTTCTACAAGCATTGAATGAATTTGATAATTTTTTTGGATATGATATTTATGTTGGTCTAGAAGTTTTTTAAATTTTGGCTTGTTTCTCCAATATAACATGAATTACAATTGAAACATTTAATTTCATAAACTACGTTTGGCTGTTTTAATTTTGGTGTTTTGGTTTTAAATTTGAGAAAATTCTATTTAAATTATTTTCAGATTTGCTATCTTAAATTAATTTGTGTTTTTTTAATTTGTGTTTAAATGTGTCATATTGTGGTTCAATGTTGGGTAATGATTTGTTTTTTTTGTTTGAAGTTTGTTTATTGTTATTGTGGATTCCCGAATTTTGCAAATATTTAACACGATTTTTTATTACTGATTCTATAAGATTTATTGGATAAGAATTTTGAACAAGAGTCTTTTTTATTAAATTTAAATTATCATAAATGAAAAGTTTATCTGAAAGTAAAACAGCTCGATCTGTTAAAGAAATAATTGTTGCAATTTTATAGTTTTTAGAAGTATACGAATGAAAATTAATATATCTACCTGACCACGTGGGTTTATATGAAACCAATTTGTTATTAATTTGTTATTACGTCTGATGATATTTACATCTAGAAAACTTAGTGAATTGTTAATTTCTTTTCTACTGTAAATTGTAATCTATTATGAAAAGTTCAATCTACTTAAAACAAAGTCTACTTTATCTGAAGGCAAAATCAATAAAATATCATCGACGTAACGAAAATATAAAGTTAAATTGAAAGGTAATGAGTTAATGACACTTTTTTCTAGTTCCTGCATGACAATTTCAGCTAAAGCAGGCGATAAAAGGAGACCCCATTGCTGTACCGAAAATCTGTTTATAAAATTTATCATTAAAAAGCGAAATAAGATGTTCAAAACATAAAGTAACAATTTCTAAAAATTTTCTTTGGAAATGTCTGTAAAATCTTTAATTTCTATCCACCTATCATTAATGCTTTTTAAAGCTAACTCTTTTGGAATGTTAGTAAACAAAGAAACAACATCTAAAGAATTATAATACAGTTATTTGGTATATCTATGTTTTCAATTTATCTACAAGTTCATAAGAATTTTTATAAAGTATTCTGATTTACTAGTAACTTGAGTAAGAATTTTTGAAACAAATTTTGATAAGAAATATAGAGAAGAACCTATAGTAGAAACTATTGGCCGAAGAGGTGTTAGGTTTGTGAATTTTTGGAATGCAGTATAATTTAGGAAATATGGGATGCTGTACTTTAAGAGATTTAGCAATATTATTACTAATTTCAACAGATTTTCTAACTTATTAATAATATTGAAAGTTTTACGTTGGAAATTTTCTGTGGGATCGTTATTTAATTCTACGTATGTATTATTGTCAGAGAGCATGGTTTGAACTTTTGAAAAATAGTCATTTTGTCAATCAAAACAGTAACATTGCTTTTGTCTGCTACTGTGACAATGATGTTTGGATTTTCTTTAAGAAATTTTACAAGCCAAAAGATCTCGAATAAAATTTTATATTTTGATTTTCAAAAGTCCTATCAATATTCCTAATGTAATTTAGAAAATTAGAACAAAATTTATTTCTTACTTGTAAGTTGAATCTAAAGATTTTATACCAAACTCTAAGCTACTTAAAACGTTTAGAAAATCTACTTGTTTTTTATTAAAATAGGGTAATGAAAATTTTTTTCCCAAAGCAAAAATGTATTTTAAATTTGACGGAATTTCAGTTTTGGTATAATTAATTAACCATTTATCGATTGTATTTTGGTCAAATTTGATATAAAAGTTTTTATCTCTAATAGAAATAAGATTATCCAACTTTTTAATCTGTGTCGATCGAATTCTATTAAACAACCTTTCATTTTTTTGGTTTTCAAAATGTAGAAAATTGTTTATTGTAATACTATCTAGAAAATTACTTAACTGTCCTAAAGTATAATCTAATTTCCACATTAATTTGGTAAGAATTTTTAGAGTTACTTCAATTTCATATGAAAGAATTTTATTAGCGAAATCCGATACATATCTGTCAATTTTCTGACATGACATATCATACGCTCTTTTCAAAGGGCCTATTACATGATTAGGATATACTCCTTCTTTTCTACATTTAAGCAAAAAGAGCTTATATTGGAGAAACAAGCCAAAATTTAAAAAAACGTCTAGACCAACATAAATATCATATCCAAAAAAATAATCAAAATCATTCAATGCTTGTAGAACATTCATTAGAAAATGACCATAATTTTGATTTTGAAAATACTAACATTTTATATTACGAGTCTAATATTTTCAAAAGACGTTTTATTGAAATGTGTAAAATAAAAATGTCGTCGAATTCTATTAATAAACGTACTGATTTTGCAAATTTAAACGATACATTTTGTAGTTTTCTCGATTCCTTAAATAGAACATAGATCTGTCAATTTTTTAACATTTGTAATGTTCAAATTATTTTAGATTAAAAAAAATAAATATAATATACATAAAAATAAAAAAAAAAATCAAGTTACTTTTTCAGTTTCCGTTGACAACCTTGTTTGTTTTGACAACATAATTTTCACTTCTGACGAAGCAGTCGAACGACTGCGAAAGGCGTAAAGTGTATTGTTGCGCGATTTAGTGTCCGCTTAGAAGATTTTGTGATACAAATTTCATCGGACAAGAACCAACTGTAAATATGGTATCAGAAACATAGGATTTTACAATTTTGTGGAGGGTCGCTACGGCACCAAAAGTAGTGTACTGTGCAAAATTTATTCTAAAACTTTAACTAAAATTACCAAATAAAAAATCGTAAGCTCTTTTTGCTTAAATGTAGAAAGAAGGAGTATATCCTAATCATGTAATAGGCCCTTTGAAAAGAGCGTATGATATGTCATGTCAGAAAATTGACAGATATGTATCGGATTTCGCTAATAAATTCTTTCATATGAAATTGAAGTAACTCTAAAAATTCTTACCAAATTAATGTGGAAATTAGATTATACTTTAGGACAGTTAAGTAATTTTCTAGATAGTATTACAATAAACAATTTTCTACATTTTGAAAACCAAAAATGAAAGGTTGTTTAATAGAATTCGATCGACACAGATTAAAAAAGTTGGATAATCTTATTTCTATTAGAGATAAAACTTTTTATATCAAATTTGACCAAAATACAATCGATAAATGGTTAATTAATTATACCAAAACTGAAATTCCGTCAAATTTAAAATACATTTTGCTTTGGGAAAAAAATTTTCATTACCCTATTTTAATAAAAAACAAGTAGATTTTCTAAACGTTTTAAGTAGCTTAGAGTTTGGTATAAAATCTTAGATTCAACTTCAAAATACAAGTAAGAAATAAATTTTGTTCTAATTTTCTAAATTACATTAGGAATATTGATAGGACTTTTGAAAAACCCCCCCCCCCCCTTCTTATTCGAGATCTTTTGGCTTGTAAAAAATTTCATTATGAATTTCCATACATCATTGTCACAGTAGCAGACAAAAGCAATGTTACTGTTTTGATTGACAAAAATGACTATTTTCAAAGTTCAAACCATGCTCTCTGACAATAATACATACGTAGAATTAAATAACGATCCACAGAAAATTTCCAACGTAAAACTTTCAATATTATTAATAAGTTAGAAAAATCTGTTGAAATTAGTAATAATATTGCTAAAATCTCTTAAAGTACAGCATCCATATTTCCTAAATTATACTGCATTCAAAATTCACAAACCCTAACACACCTCTTCGGCCAATAGTTTCTACTATAGGTTCTTCTCTATATTTCTTATCAAAATTTGTTTCAAAAATTCTTACTCAAGTTACTAGTAAAATCAGAATACTTTATAAAAATTCTTATGAACTTGTAGATAAATTGAAAAACATAGATATACCAAATAACTGTATTATAATTTCTTTAGATGTTGTTTCTTTGTTTACTAACATTCCAAAGAGTTAGCTTTAAAAAGCATTAATGATAGGTGGATAGAAATTAAAGATTTTACAGACATTTCCAAGAAAATTTTTTAGAAATTGTTACTTTATGTTTTGAAACATCTTATTTCGCTTTTAATGATAAATTTTATAAACAGATTTTCAGTAGCAGCAATGGGGTCTCCTTTATCGCCTGCTTTAGCTGAAATTGTCATGCAGGAACTAGAAAAAAGTGTCATTAACTCATTACCTTTCAATTTAACTTTATATTTTCGTTACGTCGATGATATTTTATTGATTTTGCCTTCAGATAAAGTAGACTTTGTTTTAAGTAGATTTAACTCTTTTCATAATAGATTACAATTTACAGTGAAAAAAGAAATTAACAATTCACTAAGTTTTCTAGATGTAAATATCATCAGACGTAATAACAAATTAATAACAAATTGGTTTCATAAAACCTACGTGGTCAGGTAGATATATTAATTTTCATTCGTATACTTCTAAAACTATAAAATTGCAACAATTATTTCTTTAACAGATCGAGCTGTTTTACTTTCAGATAAACTTTTCATTTATGATAATTTAAATTTAATAAAGACTCTTGTTCAAAATTCTTATCCAATAAATCTTATAGAATCAGTAATAAAAAATCGTGTTAAATATTTGCAAAATTGGAATCCACAATAACAATAAAACAAACTTCAAACAAAAATACATATCATTACCCTACATTGAACCACTATATGACACATTTAAACACATATTCAAAAAACACAATTTAATTTTAGCTAGCAAATCTGTAAATAATTTAAATAGTATTTTCTCAAATTTAAAAACCAAAACACCAAAATTAAAACAACCAAACGTGGTTTATGAAATTAAATGTTTCAATTGTAATTCATGTTATATTGGAGAAACAAGCCAAAATTTAAAAAAACGTCTAGACCAACATAAATATCATATCCAAAAAAATAATCAAAATCATTCAATGCTTGTAGAACATTCATTAGAAAATGACCATAATTTTGATTTTGAAAATACTAACATTTTATATTACAGGTCTAATATTTTCAAAAGACGTTTATTGAAATGTGTAAAATAAAAATGTCGTCGAATTCTATTAATAAACGTACTGATTTTGCAAATTTAAACGATACATTTTGTAGTTTTCTCGATTCCTTAAATAGAACATAGATCTGTCAATTTTTTAACATTTGTAATGTTCAAATTATTTTTAGATTAAAAAATAAATATAATATACATAAAAATAAAAAAAAAATAAAAAAAAAAAAATCAAGTTACTTTTTCAGTTTCCGTTGACAACCTTGTTTGTTTTGACAACATAATTTTCACTTCTGACGAAGCAGTCGAACGACTGCGAAACGTAAAGTGTATTGTTGCGCGATTTAGTGTCCGCTTAGAAGATTTTGTGATATCCTTTTTTACGAAATATGCCTTAATGAAGCCTAAATTCTTTGATAATGTGTCAATACAAATAATACACATTCATACTGACATACCACACAAACATTGAAAGTTGCATTAAAGCGTATTTTGTGAAAAAGTATGCATTGGTGTAAACCAGTTCAGGATAACAAACAGACCTTTTAATTTGTGTGCTAACTAGCTAGTGTCTAATGGCCGTATGCATAGACAAATCTTTAGACTTAAGCCAAAGTAAACCTTTACTTTGAACAATATAACTATACGGCGCACAATTTGATATGAAGTTAGCTTTAAGAGTATCAAGTCCACCTTGAGATTTGTCTGTGCATACGGCCATAAGTGTTAGATTTTCTAACCATTTATCACAAAACTTATTCAGTCTCTTTTCTTCATATTTAACCTTAGTTGGCAATGTTCTCGAACAAGCACGAATTCGTAACACGAAAGTTTGACGTGTGCTTTCTTATGATACCATTTACATTGGCCAATGTAAATGGCATGGCCTTCTAAATGAAAAGCGAGTTCTATCTGGCCTGCGCAAAAGTGCAGTTCAGGCGTGCTCCGCCAAGCACTGCTTACAGGGCGCTTTCTTAACCTAAAATCTAGTTCTGACAGTTCTGTCACACGTGAATGGTGGATGAGTTCGTGTAAGAACAATTAATGTTATTGTTGTAAAAATTTGAACATACTGGATATTATTTACGTTGGAATAAGGTGGAGTATTTATGTCCAATTTCGACAACTTAATTTAGCATTAAACTATTACGGTTTTAGATTAAAATCTTACCTACATATACTCAGAATTTCTGTGGTAAGTTACAACATGTATAATAAAGCTTTTCTCATTGTGCGTAATTATCAAGGCCCTTTTTAACACGTCTTACATTATCAAAAGTCGAAACTCTTTTATGTAACTTGTTGTAATTATTCATAACATGAAAGCTTTTTAAAGTGCCAGTCTTTCTTTATTGCGCAAGCGTACTTCACTCCGACGAGATCAAATGATTTGTGCATGAATCTATACAGTTTATACCACATAAATTATGTTGTATTACGGTAATTACAATATTAATTAATTTTGCGTGAACTCACTTTGATTGACAGTAATGACAGTGCACTTCACTCATTGCCGTCAGTGCCCCGTAACCAGCGCCAAAGTGTCGACTTTTGGCGTTTTCTTGAGCACAAAAATTCAATGTAAATTTTTCAAAACGCCCAGGCCAGTTAGAACTCGCTTTTGATTTAGAAGGCCATGGTAAATGGTATCATAAGAAAGCACACGTCAAACTTTCGTGTTACGAATTCGTGCTGGCACGAAATTGAATGTAAATGTAGCCTTATTTTGAACAATGTAACTATACGGCGCACAATTTGATATGAAGTTAGCTTTAAGTATCAAGTCCACCTTGAGATTTGTCTGTGCATACGGCCATCAGTGCGCACTAGTGCAATAAATCGAAAACGCGATAAATACCGGGTGTTTCAGTGAAGATGCACCAAACTCGGTATGTTGGAAGATATCGTGAAAAGAAATAAAAGTTTCCTATAATATATTTTTTTTAAATGAATAAGTTTTGAGATAATCGAAGGGAAAGGAGAATCGTATATTTTTAAAACGTACAATAGATGAGAGCGGCCCGAATTCTTAACCTGCCTTAACGTTCGTGTAATTGCTTTATTATCCCATAAACTGTCGCGCCTCAGATGATATGATGAAACACATTTAGTTCGTTTACTCCATTCTGGTTAACGTTGTAGTGACGAGTAATTAGTTGGTGTAGTTTATACTTTTCATTTTTAAATTTATTATGTAAGTGTTTGTGGGGGTGTGTTGGTGTGTGCGATGGGCGATTACACGTTTCGAGAATACGCAAATTATTCGAACACATGTTGTAAGGTAATTGCCGTTTTCGTAATTCGCCCGCTTCCGAATTTGTTTCTACCTCATGTGACCAAGTTCACATAGGCAAATAATAATTTGGTAGACCGGCGCGGCGGAAGCAATAATTCTAGTTACTAATTTTCCCGATTTTAGTCAACTGTTCAATTACTTAGTTGTCGTCGGCCTAATTTCAAAACCTTGTAAGTCCGAAAATGGACAAAATTGAGTTATGAGAATGTTATTGTTAAGGTGATTCAAAGCTACAGTATGTTAAAATTTCGTAAGTTGTCTTCGATCGTAGCAACATCTGTAAGACTTTAATCAAAACTCGTAAGTCGGCAGTTTATTGGAAAATGAGATGGTTTTTATGCTCCCCTGTAAAATGCCTTTACATGACTTACGAGATTTTAAAATTAGGCCGACGTTGTGTAAGTACCTACATACCGCAAATAAAATTACATATACAGTGTCTTTCAAAAAGTGTGCTACAAGAAAGCACAGAGTCTCGGAACGCATTGAAATAAACACTCACAACTAAATGAAATAATTGAGAAATAAGAACAAATTTCGTGTTTTCCTATTCATATTATTTTGCCGGACACTTTAATCCTACCAGTCGAACGACTGCGAAACGTTAAGTGTATAGTGCGCGATTTAGTGTCCGCTTAAAAGATTTTGTGATACAAATTTCATCGGACAAGAACCAACTGTAAATACCAGTATATCCTAATGTAGTGTATATAAAGAGTGAATCACAATAAATTGTGATTTCTTCTTTTTTGAGTCAGGAGGCTGTAACTTCATATTTGGCTATAACTTTTAATTTTGAATGACTTATGACATTTTCTTGTATCTTGTAAAATAAGGGCACTTTACTCTTTAACCATTTTCATTTCTCGGTGTCCATGCTGTATATCATTCAAAATAAACTTCATCTGACATTTCTCAATTTGACTTTAAGGGATGCACATTGCACATGCGTTCTGCGTCAATAAATTTGCATAAAAATCAATAATTAAAAAAAATTTTTTTTTTGTAGTACACTTTTTGAAAGACAGTGTATGTATAGAGGTACATATCTATTTATCCTACTTAATTTAGGGTCGATTTTACAATCGTCGTATAAACTGAGTATAAAAGTATTCTTGGAATAACGTAGATATGGAAGAATGTTAAAGGATATTCGGCGAATAGTTATTATTATAATAGAACTTATTCCACGATTGTAAAACTGGGCTTAACGCAAGTTTATTTTTCAAGTTTTTAGAAATTTTAAGTTCCTTTTGCTTTTGTGACTTTGTTTCTTTTTTTCTAATATTAATAATAATGTTTAAATAAAAACCATTTAAACCAACATATTTAATCACACTTTTTGCGTGCCCTAACTCATTTGTCAGAGAGCGCCAAACTGTGGAGTTGCATGCGGGCGGCTTTTGATCTCGCGGGGGCCTGGTTATTTAGATATTTTCAAAGTAAAGAAAAATAGGAATTGTTTTAACAGCAACATATTCAATGACTTTGAACAAAAAATAAAACATATTCATTGATTTATCAGCAAATCAAAACAGAAGAACGGACAGAAAGGCTAAATAACGTCAATATTGAATGAAAAAATAATTATTAATTTTTGCCTCACAACTTCTTCAGTTTAGACAAATACATTTGGCGTTTTATGAAAGCTTATTAAAACAGTGTTTCACGAGAGTCTAGATATACTGGGTGTTGCATTTGAAATTTTTGAGAGAAATCATCTTTTGTAAAACTCAACACTCTGTACACATAATAACTGATAGACCGAAGCTGTTTTGAAATTTCTGTAGAAAAGATATTGTAGTAAGTACTTATAAAAATTCAAGACGAAATGTAAATAAATAACAAAGATATAAGCACTCATATTACGGCAATTTTTTACACTTAAACATCAATATCTTACAAACTCTTAAGTAAAACTTCCTAAATTTTTGGTTGTTACCTGTTCGTTATGCGTACTTTCGAAATACATATGTAAAAATATACTGGGTGTTCCATTTAAAAAAAAATATAACTTTGGTATGGCTCTCAGTTACTGAACACTCTGTATAGCCAAAGATAATTTTATGAAGTAGAGCTGACTGAGTTACATCTTAGCTCGTTTGAATTTTTTTTCTATCTTATGTATTATAGACGGTAGAGAAGACCGCGGCACTCGGTGGACACCTGTATAAGCCGCACATCTAATGTATTTTGTTTTCTAACTTCTAACAGAGCCAATTACATGATGTGCGATTTTAATAATAAAATAAATTGCAGTGATATACACCGTGATTCAAAAGGACCGCACCATCACTTAGGTGGTTTTTAGATCCACTTATTTGTTCTCAAAAGTGTAAATAAAAATTTTCTAGATGATTTTTTTACGAAGATATAGGCTTTCAAAGTTACGAAACGGATGTTGATTTTATAGTAATTAGATATTGTAACTTTATGTTTTTATTAATGAAAGGCTGGAGATAAACGCCTGTAAAATTATAATATTTATTAAGTAATAAAGCAGGAAAAGTCTTTGGAAATGTTAACATTATTTTAGAAGTCAAGCCGGCAACGGTGCACCGAAAATTCGGTTTTACTATGGTTACCATAGCGTGACCTGACAAATAAAATTTATCAATGATGTTCACATTTTGAAAGTCAAATTTTTTGATTGATTTGAAGAATTTATTCAAATTCAAAATGTTTGCTTTAAATGAATACTGTGATATGTATCTTCTTCTGGGAGAGAGTGGAGGACGGGTGCAGCAGCTTATGCTGAACGATACGGTGAACGTAGACATCCAGACAAAAATGTTTTTCAACGGCTTGATCAGCGTGTGAGGGAAACAGGTCGATTGGATGTAATCCATGAAATGATAGGTAGGCCACGCTCCACCAGAACTCCCCAAGTCGAGGAAGCTGTTCCACAAGTCGTTGAAGACAATCCTAACGTCAGCATTCGAGATGTTGGACGAAATTTAAACGTAAATTACAATGTTGTTCAGCGTGTATTAAAAATTATTTCCACTATACAAAAGTGTAAGCTCTGTGTGAAACTGATTTTCCTCTTCGTATTAACTTTTGCCATTGGATGCTGGATCAAATCAATTTGAATCCAAATTTTCAAAATCTGATTTTGTGGACGGAGGAATGTACCTTCACTCTTGACGGTGTGTTTAACATGCACAATCATCATTATTGGGCAATAGAAAACCCTCATGTAATACATCGACGAGCATTTCAACAACGTTTTTCCGTCAATGACATTTATTATTATGTCAAATTTTATTTCCAAAGATTTTGACAAACCACCGCATATGCAGTTGTCAACAAAAAAGATGGTACCCATGATCTATGATTTCAAATTTGTAAGTGCATCTACAAGGTGTAGCGTTGCCTATTTGCGTTATTTTTAAACATTCATATCTTAAAAACTATTCATGGCAAAAAAATTCTGAAAACATATTTGTGCTCCTGTTAATGGTCTGTATTTACTCCAAAGCGATGGTGCGACCCTTTTGAATCACGCTGTATATGAGAATTTCACATATATTAACAATTTGTTATGATATATGAGATTTTGTTTAAATATATGCATCTCATATTAAATATATGAGACCAGCAGAGGAATTATGTACATACATAGAGAAGAAATTTCCTCTCTATTCTCTACACTGTTCCAAAACGGTATTATGTATCTTCGGTCGTGCTCTCTCGTCATTACCGAAAAGAAAACCGAATGCATAGAGATAGAAAGAAGCAATCGGCTGTTGCTGTTTTTCTATCCCTGTTTTATACAAATACGTTGATATATGTTTTTCTCTTTTTCACTCTTCGTTGTTTTGTGAAGGTCCCGCCCGTTGTGTTTGCACGTGGCTAACGTAGATGCATTACCGGTTAGAGATGTGTCATTCGTTCATTTTACACAGATCCGATCGTTCGGTGATTGATATCCAAAAAGATCGAATCTTTTGTATCAATCATTCGATCAATCCCGTCGTTCAACACGCAGATGCGACGCACTCACCACGATGAATGATTGAAATAGTATGTGCGATTGAATAGTATTGTGATTGAAATTATATATCATTTGAATCTGAATTCTTCACTCCTTCAGAAAAAGTACAATCATATCATATCACCGACTCCGACGTCGAGAGACCGAGACGAATGAAGCAAGAAAGGACAATCGATGTCGCGATCGACCGACTCCGTTGAAACGAGATTCTATCATTCAATACTTTCAAGTGATCCAATCCCGAAGATCGAATCATTCACGAATGACACATCTCTATTACCGGTCATTATCATTACAAACCAAATTAAGAGGTTAAACTAATAAATTTGCGAAAATTCAAAACATTAACCGGTTATTATTAATAATTTGCGTCTTTTGATGGTAAAAGAAATAAGCTTCACTATTTCAATATTGAACTTTTTTATGTATTTCCCTTGTCTTTCCTCAAGAATAAATAATATTTTGTTGTTTTATTAGTTTAAATATTTTGTCTAAAAACAAACAAACGTTTTTCATCATATTTTTATTTAAATAACGAAATTTAAAAATTAACAGTGAACACTGAATAATACAGGACCTTTGTAACAATATTCTCAGCCGGTTTCGAAATGTCCGCCCTCAGCCTCGATACAGACTCTACATATATTACAGAGCTGCAAACGTCTCTTGAAATTTTCGACCACGCGCCGTACCTCATCCACGGATATTCGGTCCCATTCCCGGAACGGGAATTGCTTCCACTACTCCAAACTTTTGTGGCGCTTAGCAGAAGTCCCGGCCTCCAAAATCGACCACACGCTGTAATCCATTGAGTTTAGATCGGACGAGTAAGGCGGTCATTCTTGTAACGTGATGAAGTCTGGAAAATAGGTCCTTGCCTGAGTCGTTTTCGCCTTGTGAACCGGGGCAGAATCCTGCTGGAATGTCCATTCCGCATCGCCGAAGCGCTGTTGGGCCCACGGAAGTACTACGGTTTCGAGTATGTCGCGTTGGTACACTTCTTGTTTGATTTTGACTCCCTGATTCACGAAAACCAGATGTGTGTTGACGCTGGCGCAAATTTCACTCCGTACCATGATGGACTGCAGATTTTGGCGATGTTCGACGATGGCGGAGGTACCGGGAGCCTCTGTAGACCAATTCCTGTCGTTTTGGCAGTTGTGCGCTAGTTCCACTGCGAACAGCTTCTCGTTCGTGAAGACAATCCATTCCCAACGTATACCTGCGGGCAGTCGCTGGAGTTGACGGCATCTTTGGAGTCGTACGCGCTTGTTCTCGATCGTGAGGAGCTGAACTTTTTGGAGCTTGTACGGTTTGAGGTTGAGCTCATCTTTCGCTATTCGCGTCCTGATCGGTCACTGATACCTGTCTCACGGGCAATTTTTTTCATGGATACCATCGGATTTCGCTGGACTCTGATGATCTGACGGTTAGCGGGGGCGTTGACAGTGCGCTTTCCTTCTCTTCCGGGACGGTCGCCTTCCTGACCAAGTAAGGTGGAAACGCTTAATCGCATCAGACACGGTTTGACGAGGAACTTTGAGCAATCGAACAATTTCACATTGACGATAACCTTCACAAAACACCTCCAAAATAGCAGCACGTTTATTTGACATTTTAAAAAAGATTAAAATGACTTAAAACTGATGTTTTTAGGTGACATCGCATGAATAGTAGCGTAAATTGTCTTTATGCCGATATCTCACGAGAGTTCACGAACGCTTATAGAGAATAGGATACATAATGCGGTTCAACATTTTCTTCTCTTCTCTTCTCTTGTCTATCTCTTCTCTTTTTCTATGTGCTCTAAGATACATAATTCCACCGCGCAACCCTAGTCTGGAGCGTATCAAGGATACTAAAGAGAAAAGGTTGCCTGGTAACTTTCAACGTCATCGCAACGTCACTCAGTAGGCCCATTTAATGCATGTACACAAATAGATGGCCTACTGGATGACGCGTCACTCCACGAGTTACCAGGCAACCTCTCTCTTTAGTAACCTTGGGAGCGTATGATCCCATCTCTCTCAATCACGATTTTTAACCTATTTTGCATCTCGCTCATTCACCTAAAAAAATCTTGTGTTTATAGTATGTACCATCGTAATCATAAAAATCGACTACAGCGAAGTGAAATCGACACTTCAATTTTTCTAAAAATTTAGTTGTGTAACATTAGGTTTGACACCATTTGTCATGTATTTGTCAACCTATAAAATCTCATCCATCTCATTCGATTCCAAAGAAATAAATATTCTCTATGATTACTAACATTAACAGCAAATTCAGTTGCAATTGCTCGAATACTGATTCCTCTTGCAATCGCGTTTGAATTATTGCCTTCTGAATTGCTTTTAATTGTAGTATTTTTATTTAATTTGTCAAAATAATATTAATGTCAAAATGACAGAAGTTCATTTTAAAGCACGCTTCAATTAACTAAAATTTCGAGTGTAGTCGGTTTTTCTGATTACAATGGTATTTCCATGACAACAGGCGATCTTTCACATCCCACATGTAAGGCCGTTCTCACACTGAGGCAACAAGCAATAAGCAACTGGCAATAGGCAACACGCAATATTGTCGGTAGCAACTATTTTACATTGAATTAAATTAGAGGTCTCACATTAGAGCAACTCGACTTCGGTCGAACGAAAAATGTTGCTGGTTGCGGCAACATTTATTTCTAGAGATACGCAGTGCATGTTGAAAAGCGACAAATATTGCATCGTATTATCAATATTTGCGAGTAGTAGCAGGGAATGTGAATATACAGGTTTTTTACTTTTAGAAAAATATGTCGGACGATCTAGTTTTTAATACAAAGTTTGTAGAAATTGTGGAAAAATATCCCTGTACTTACGATTTTACTCAAAAAGACCACAGCAGAAGAGAAGTTATTGAAAAGGCATGGAAAGCAATTGAGGCTGAAGTAAAACTGCTTTTGTCTTTTTTTTCTTAAATGCCACCGCATTAAAAAAATCGTATTATCGGAGTCGTCGGATGACATACTGTAATAGCTAGAGATTTCTGGCAATACTGTTGCTTCAATGTGAGATAAGGTCAAAATAATGTTGCGTATTGCTTATCGACAGTTGCTAGTTGCTTATTGCTTATTGCCTCAGTGTGAGAGCCGCCTAAGGGTGTGAAAAAACAGATTACCAGATCCTTGTAAAATCATCAGTTAACCAGTAAACCGGTTATTTCTATTTAGTTAAACCTCATCCAGTTAAACCCTGTTGAAAAATAAACCGGTAAACCTAAAACCGATTTTCTTTTTAGAACCAAACATCCCTAAACCTTCGTCGTACTCTCGTACTCCGATGATGCATCTAATGATCCACCGAAATCCAGAGACATCTACCGAAAATTCTCACAACTACCTTCCGAAACAGTGTTGCCAACTATTCTGTCACGAAATCGCAGAATCAAAACATTTAAAAACGCCCAAATCGCCTAACACAGAGGCGCGAATTATTAACAAAAAGAAAAGAAAATCGTAAAAGGATTTTCTTACCTACCGGCAAGAGGCTGAAAATGTAAGAAAGTAGCTTTATATCAGTGAAATATGTACATATATGTATTATAACAATATACAATAATTTTATTTAATTTTATTCTGCATTAGCCAATTAATTGTTGCTGTATCTTTCCAATGTCTTTTCACCTGGTAATAGAGAACCCGAAGTTATCTTCGCTCACAAAAGCTATTTACATATAAGTAAAAGTTTACTACAGAAAATTTATAAGGAAAACAAGATTTATTCGTTTAAATAAAAAATCTCAAGAGCATAATTTTTATAAGAAATATATTTTTGCATAGTTTCTTTATCTGAAAAAGTAAAATCAATATTAAAAAAAAAATTTTTTGGTTACTTGAATTTGAATATTTTGTAGTACAAAATCTTAAATTTTTGGTTGGTTTCTGAACTTGTTCGAACAGTAGAATTTTTTGTAAAGAATACACTGTTTGCCTAAAATCAATAACAAAAACGTTCCCAGCGAAAACATGTACGTTTATTCAACGTTAATTTCACGTTGTAATGGTTGAAATAACGTTATTCGTTGAAAAATGCAACGTTGTTTTTTGGTTGAATTAGCAACCATAATTATATCACGTTTGTATGACGTGTTTTTTAACGATCAGTTTAATATGGACGTAATTATAACGTGAAATAAATGCGTAACAATTTTGTCTTTTTACGACGTGATTTATACTATGAGTAAATGCGATGTATCTACCATACGTTGATTACCATATCATTTCAACGTTAATTCAACATCTACTATTCTACGTAATAAATGAGAAAAAAATTAACGAAACTATTACGTCAGATAAATCATAATTTACAACTAAATTTTTAACCCACGTTTTATAACGTTATTTTAACGTATACCGAATAAATATGCCTTACAAAACGTGATGTTGACGTTAGAAAACACTTAGTTTTACAGTGATTGTCTATCGTGTTTCACACCTTTGAATTCTAATTTTACTAAAAATCTATGAAATATAAGGTTCTTCTCCATGCTTGGCAGCTTTGAAATGAAACGAAACAGGTATGAAAAGTACTGCTAATTTGGACATACGAGTCAACCACAACCCCTTTTTAAGTTGACGTAATCTGTCAAATTTTTTTAAGTTAGTTTGAATTTGATGCCCAAAATCTGTGATTAAAAATACTAAAGAACGCAATAGTCAATCAATTATACATACATATTGTCACGAATACTCATTGGGGACAGCTGTATACAGAGTGGAAAGTTTAACTGGAATAAATTCTGTAACTTAGAAGATTACGATTTGTAAAAAAATTCTTGGAACAGGTCAATTTTTATTTTTAATGGCGCATATTACAAAGGGACTTTTTTAACTTTTCAATTATTTGGAGGGGTGAAACGACCCCTAACTATGTTTTTTTGTTGAAGAAATTAGGAATACAGCTACGTTTTATTTTTTATTTTTCTTTAGCAGTAAAAGGTAAAAAACAAAAAAAAGAATTTTTTTACTAAAACCGTTTTTAATGCCAAAAATTCAGGAACTCCATTTTTTATTATTTGATGAGAAGAAATAAGCATTCCATATGGTATCGTATTGTTGCGTGCGGCCAATAGATGGCGCTGCCAACGCGCTAAATTTTTAATTGTACGTAATTACCTCACTGAAGTTTTTCCCAATAGGTGGATAGGAAGAAGATGACCGATGACCGATTGAGTGGCCAACAAGATCTCCAGATCTCACCCCTTTAGATTTTTTTATGGGGGTATTTAAAAAGTAAAGTTTATGTGACTAAACCAAACGACATAGCAGAACTTCAGAACTTCAAATTCTGCATGAAATTAGGAGAGTAACGCCGGAAATGTTACAAACTGTTAGGGATGGAATTTATAATCGATTAGGGTATTGTCAAGTGAGAGGTGGCGAGCATTTTGAACATCTGATGCGTTAAAATCGTTCTAGTCAAAAATTTATTTTTTATTTTTTCGCCTTTTACTGTTTAAGAAAAATTAAAAAATAAAAACGTAGCTGTATTCCCAATTGAACAAACTTTAAGAAAAAAAATTACTCAACATACCCTTCCATTAAAAAAAAATAGTTAGGGGTTGTTTCATCCTTCCAAATAATTGAAAAGTTAAAGAAATCCATTTATAATATGCGCCATAAAAATAAAAATTTGTTCCAAGAATTTTGCTACAAATGGCAATTTTCTAAGTTACAGAATTTATTCCAGTTAAACTTTCCACTCCACTGCGGTGTTCATGAGCAGCATGTAATTTTATTTAAATTTTCATAAAGAAATAATTTTGTAAATAATAAAGTAAATTGAGAGTACTGTATTAAATGTGTTTTGTCGAATATTTTATGTTAGTGTAAATATTTTTAGAAATAGGCGATTTAGAATTACATGTGTATTATAAATAAATAATTTAGAATTTTTGAAATGTATATACAAAGAAAATAACCTTAGGATTGTAATAATTAGAAAAATTGATTTAATGATGTTATGATAATATGGATGTTAGAAGGAAACTGTAGGTAGTAAAGAGTTCGGAAATTGAACGAGTGAGGGCGGCGCGTAGCTATTGTAAGTTAAAGTCCCCGGTTTGGCTTTATTACTACTTTATTACTACTGCCTTCCGCTTTACGAATCAGTCACGGAAGCGATACGGCACTGGGATCTTCAAATGGCTTAGCGGTCTAGTCTAGCCGACTTGGAAAGTCGTGTCACTCGGCGGCGTGGGTTCGAATTCCACCATTAGCCATGTATGTTTGTTCAGTCTAATGATTTAGACCCAGCTTTATTACACGTCGTAATTGTCTGATTCAACGCTACACGTGGACATTGCCGCGACATTTTTTCGTTGTTTTAACGTAACCATAACACACGAATTCAACGTTTGTTACATGTTATTCCACAACGTTTTTTATACGTATGTGTGCACTGGGATTTATCGTAGAAATACCGTGGACAAAGACGTTTAAAAGAAGTTGATTCGAGCGTTGTTAAAACGTGTTAATAACACACGAATTCAACGTTGATTAATTGTTATTCTACAACGTTTCTTACACGTGGACAGAGACGTTTAAAAGAAATTGATTGCCGCGACATTTTTTCGTTGTTTCAACGTAACAATACCACACGAATTCAACGTTTGGTTACATGTTATTTTACAACGTTTTTTACACGTACGTGTTTTCGCTGGGTTACTTTGATATCTGCAACATGTAATTTGAGTTTTTTAGACAGTCTGTAGTACAAAGTTCAAATTTAAGTATTGTTTTTAAAGCAGATTTTTTTGTACATATCTTGTTTGCGTAAGATTGATATTAAAACAGTTCTTTGTCTTGTCAAGACAATCCGTGAAGATACTGCATATAAAACACAAATATTATATTTTACTTTAAAGTAAACTTATTAAATTAAAACCTTAACCAAACGCCGATATTTTAAAATAACCACACACCAATTAACGATCATGGCAACCCCTTTAACATATTGAACCGTCATTGCCGCATGTTAATATCAGTAGCAAATTAGGATAATTATTTTCCGTAGCATTTTATTTACACCTTAGGCTGTTTACATATCTAACATCGCCCATTATCGCCGAATTATCCGGTGAATAACGCCCAATTAGCGATAGTCGCAAAATCAATAAAATCCAGCGCAAAATTTAAAATTAGATAGCCCATTTTGCGATAAATCGCACAAGTTGGCAACCCTGTTCCGAAATGTCCGCTTGGTAGGTTGGCAGTACTGTCCCACCATGACATGACCACGACATGACTGTCATAACCTCTTTCTAAAACTCGTGGTCCTTGTAATTAGAAGTTGTCGTTTACATTTTACGCGTTTAAATTAATAATTGTTACATTTGTGAATCAAGAATTTTCAAGCAATGGCTTCGTATAATTTTAAAAAGATAGCCGTAGTTCCAACTTCGAACGTAAGTAATTTTTATCAAACCTTCCGGATTAATCACACTTAAAATTAATTTAATTTTGTTTTACAGGATTTCATAGATATCATATTATCTAAGACACAGCGGAAGACTCCGACTGTAGTACACAAACACTATAAAATCACACGAATTCGTGCATTTTATATGCGCAAAGTGAAATTCTCGCAGCAAAGCTTCCATGATCGCCTCACTCAAATTCTTACCGAATTCCCAAAACTTGATGATGTCCATCCATTTTATGCCGATCTGATGAACGTCCTGTATGATAAGGACCATTATAAACTTGCGTTAGGTCAGCTTAACACAGCAAGACATTTGATTGACAAGTAAGTAAGCAAAACGAATAGGCTAGTGATTTGTATAAAAGGCACTGTAGAAAGCTATTCCAAATGTTCCATGTTGCTGCCTTTAGTCGATTAGTGTCGTTTCATTTAGAAGTCTGCGTATTATTGTATTCAGAATACAAAAAAGCTTTGATATACCTTCAGAGTTTTGTGAAGTGTATAATTTTTACTCAAGGTATAGTTTATAGCCCGAGGGTTCTACAAAACACCAAGGGGAAAAAATCATTCACTTCCAAAGTATACAGGGTTACAACTAATTAAAGGCTGCACTACGTTACTCTGTTTTGAATATTTGTCACTGCTCTTTCTACCATTTCTGGAGGAATAGAATTAATTGCTTCTATTATTTTCATTTTTATTTCTTCCACATTATTAACCGGTATGAAGTTAGCAATAACTTTCAGCAATAAAAAAAAAATTCTAAAATAATACCAAAACAGTTTCAGTATTTATATATTGGTACAAAAATCTACTAATTAAGTAATATTCAATAAATTTAAATAAATATTTTTAGAAATTGATTCGAAATTAACCTATCAAGTATTGTTGCGCGAGGCGTACTCAACTTCTTCAAAAATGACAGCGTTGTCTTATCTTTAAATCAAATGTTTTTAGACGAAAATAATCTATTAATATGGGTTTCAATAGTGCCAAAACAAAAAGGGACATATTTTTGTTCAGTCACAATTAAATCTTAAACTTTAGTTCCGCATACTGCGACGCGCTTCACGTTTTCTCAAAAATGACAGCGTTGTCTTATTTTTAAATCAAATGTTTTTAGACGAAAACAATCTATTAATAACGGGTTTTCAATAGTGCAAAAACAAAAAGGGACATATTTTTTGTTCAGTCACAATTAAATCTTAAACTTTAGTTCCGCATACTGCGACGCGCGCTTCGTTTTTCTCAAAAATGACAGCGTTGTCTTATTTTTAAATCAAATGTTTTTAGACGAAAACAATCTATTAATAATGGGTTCTCAATAGTGTAAAAACAAAAAGGGACATATTTTTTGTTCAGCCACAATTAAATCTTAAACTTTAGTTCCCCAGGACGCGCACTTATTTTTTCTCAAAAATGACAGCGTTGTCTTATTTTTAAATCAAATATTTTTAGACGAAAATAATCTATTAATAACGGGTTCTCAATAGTGCAAAAACAAAAAGGGACATATTTTTTGTTCAGTCACAATTAAATCTTAAACTTTAGTTCCGCATACTGCGACGCGCGCTTCGTTTTTCTCAAAAATGACAGCGTTGTCTTATTTTTAAATCAAATGTTTTTAGACGAATAAAATATAATGGGTTCTCAATAGTGTAAAAACAAAAAGGGACATATTTTTTGTTCAGCCACAATTAAATCTTAAACTTTAGTTCCCCAGGACGCGCACTTATTTTTTCTCAAAAATGACAGCGTTGTCTTATTTTTAAATCAAATATTTTTAGACGAAAATAATCTATTAATAACGGGTTCTCAATAGTGCAAAAACAAAAAGGGACATATTTTTTGTTCAGTCACAATTAAATCTTAAACTTTAGTTCCGCATACTCCGACGCGCGCTTCGTTTTTCTCAAAAATGACAGCGTTGTCAAATGTTTTTAGACGAAAACAATCTATTAATAATGGGTTCTCAATAGTGTAAAAACAATAAGACAACCCTGTCATTTTTGAGAAGAAAGAAGCGCGCGTCCTGGGGAGCTAAAGTTTAAGATTTAATTGTGGCTAAACAAAAAATATGTCCCTTTTTGTTTTTAGACAATTGAAAACCCGTTATTAGATTATTTTCGTCTAAAACATTTGATTTAAAAATAAGACAACGTTGTCATTTTTGAAAAAAAGGAGCTCGCGTCCTGCGAAACTAAAGTTTGGTTGATTTAATTGACCGAACAAAAATATGTCACTTTTGTTTTTACACTATTGAAACCCATTATTAATAGATTATTTTGTCTAAAAACATTGATTAAAATAAGACAACGCTGTCATTTTTGAGAAAACGAAGCGCGTCCAGGGAGCTAAAGTTTAAGATTTAATTGTGGCTGAACAAAAATATGTCACTGTTTTACACTATTGAAAACCCATTATTAATAGGTTATTTTTGATCTAAAAACATTTGATTTAAATAAGACAACGTGTCATTTTGAGAAAACGAAGGCGCGTCCTAGGGTAAAGTTTGGATGGTGGCTGAACAAAAATATGTCCCTTTGTTTTACACATTGAAACCCATTGATTAATGGATTATTTTTGTCTAAAGGCATTTGGTTAAAATAAGAACAACGCTGTCATTTTGAGAAAACGAAGCGCGTCTGGGGGTTTGGATTTGGATTTAATTGTGGCTGAACAAAATATGTCCCTTTTGTTTTTACACTATTGAAACCCATTATGTAGATTATTATTGTGTCAAAAACGTTTGATTAAATAAGACAACGCTGTCATTTTTGAGAAAACGAAGCGCGTCCTGGGAGCTAAAGTTTGATTTAAGGTGGAGCTGAACAAAATATGTCCCTTTGTTTTACACGCATTGAAAACTTATGTTAGATTTTCGTCTAAAGACATGATTTAAAATAAGACATCGCTGTCATTCTTGAAAAAACGAAGCGCGTCCCAGTATGCGGAATTAAAGTTTAAGATTTAATTGTGACTGAACAAAAAATATGTCCCTTTTATTTTTGCACTGTTGAAAACCCGTTATTAATAGATTAATTTCATCTAAAAATATTCGATTTAAAAATAAGACAACGCTGTCATTTTTGAGAAGAAAGAAGCGCGCGTCCTGGGGAACTAAAGTTTAAGATTTAATTGTGGCTGAACAAAAAATATGTCCCTTTTTGTTTTTACGCTATTGAAAACCCATTATTAATAGATTATTTTCGTCTAAAAACATTTGATTTAAAAATAAGACAACGTTGTCATTTTTGAAAAAAAAGGAGCTCGCGTCCTGCGAAACTAAAATTTAAGATTTAATTGTGGCCGAACAAAAAATATGTCCCTTTTTGTTTTTACACTATTGAAAACCCGTTATTAATAGATTATTTTCGTCTAAAACATTTGATTTAAAAAATACAACGTTGTCATTTTTGAAAAAAAAGGAGCTCGCGTCCTGCGAAACTAAAATTTAAGATTTAATTGTGGCCGAACAAAAAATATGTCCCTTTTTGTTTTTACACTATTGAAAACCCGTTATTAATAGATTATTTTCGTCTAAAAACATTTGATTTAAAAATAAAACAACGTTGTCATTTTTGAAAAAAAAAGGAGCTCGCGTCCTGCGAAACTAAAGTTTAAGATTTAATTGTGGCCGAACAAAAAATATGTCCCTTTTTGTTTTTACA
The DNA here is from genome assembly GCA_033060865.1 of Dorcus hopei. Lineage (NCBI taxonomy): Eukaryota > Metazoa > Arthropoda > Insecta > Coleoptera > Lucanidae > Dorcus > Dorcus hopei. The sequence goes on along the minus strand of CM065426.1, from coordinate 59,532,235 downwards.
CTATTGAAAACCCATTATTAATAGATTATTTTCGTCTAAAAACATTTGATTTAAAAATAAGACAACGTTGTCATTTTTGAAAAAAAAGGAGCTCGCGTCCTGCGAAACTAAAGTTTAAGATTTAATTGTGGCCGAACAAAAAATATGTCCCTTTTTGTTTTTACACTATTGAAAACCCGTTATTAATAGATTATTTTCGTCTAAAAACATTTGATTTAAAAATAAAACAACGTTGTCATTTTTGAAAAAAAGGAGCTCGCGTCCTGCGGATCTATATTTTAAGATTTAATTGTGGCCGAACAAAAATATGTCCCTTTTTGTTTTTACACTATTGAAAACCCATTATTAATAGATTATTTTCGTCTAAAAACATTTGATTTAAAAATAAGACAACGTTGTCATTTTTGAAAAAAACGAAGCGCGCGTCCTGGGGAGCTAAAGTTTAAGATTTAATTGTGGCCGAACAAAAAATATGTCCCTTTTGTTTTTACACTATTGAAAACCCATTATTAATAGATTATTTTCGTCTAAAAACATTTGATTTAAAAATAAGACAACGCTGTCATTTTTGAAGAAGTTGAGTACGCCTCGCGCAACAATACTTGATCAATTTCGAATCAATTTCTAAAAATATTTATTTTAAGTTATTGAATATTACTTAATTAGTAGTTTTTTGTACCAATATATAAATACTGAGACTGTTTTGGTATTATTTTAGAATTTTTTTTTATTGCTGAAAGTTATTGCTAACTTCATACCGGTACATTATTATAAGTATTTTTGTATACTATACTTTTTACATGCCCCCAAAGAAAATAATCCAGAGGATTAAGATCGGGCGATCTTGGTGGCCATTGTATAGGCCCATTATTCCCTATCCAGTTAGTATCAAATTTAAAATTTAGATAATTCCGAACTACTCGAGTGATATGGGCTGGTGCACCATCATGTTGAAACCATAAATTATTGATATCTGCCAAAGGTAATTGATCAAGCATTTCCTCCAAATCCTCTTGGAGGAAATTCAAATAATTTTGTCCGTCCAAACGATTAACTAAAAAATAGGGTCCTAATATTCTATTTCCCAACATACCGCACCACACATTTACGCTGTATTTTTTTTTAAATCTGGATTCCCGTACTATGTGAAGATTATTTACACTCCAATGATGTGTATTTCTCCTGTTAAATAATCCATTGTTAGTAAATATGCATTCAACGGTCCATAAAATATTTTTAGAAAAATCTGCTCTATTATTTATTTAAAAACCATGTAGAAAAATTGATCCGTTTTTGGTAGTCATCTCTATGCAACGCTTGAACGATTCGATACTTAAAGTCGTGATACTTATGCTTTCTTAGAATTTTGGAAACACCCTGTTGAGTAATTCCGCATTCTCTCGACAACTGCGTAGTAGAAATTTCGGGATTTAGATTTACGTACGCAAATACATTAATTTCATTATCAGTACCTGTTTTAGCATATTTAGTTCGTTTTTTCTTTAAACTCCCTTCTTCCATATTTTTCTCCTATCTCCTAAAATACGTTCGGTGTGGTTGAATTCGCTCTGGAAATCTTTCAACATAACATTCTGCAGTAAGAACAGAATTTTTATAATTGCGAATGTACAGGGTGGATCAATTTCGATGTCTCTTATGGGCATCTCTGTAACTACAAGAGATAGAAAAAAACTAATGGCCAAGTCTCGATCTCTTTTTTAAAGATAAAGTCAATATTTTTATAGATAGTAAAAAACTGTTTTGACATTATTAGGACACTTTTTCAAATACAATTCAGTGGTGTAGTTGTTTTTTTGATATTTAATAAAATTCTCGAGTTACAACATAAAGTTATATTTTTTTAAATGGAAATTATAGTAGGCAATGCCATCATTAAATAGAGAATTTTTTTCTGTTTTCAGAAATATATACTTTGTTGGGTTTATTTCTTACAATTAATACAATAAACCGCCTTTTTTATTTTTCTTGGGTGTATTATGTTCTTAGTAGGCTGTGCCGACATTTCTTTTTGTCAGACCGCGCGTGATAGGCTGAAATATAATATTATCTAATAGCGTTTTCTACTGACTGCTTCAGAGCACTCTGAAGGGGCATTCGACATTACGTTTGGAGCGCTCGGAGTGTTTCTTTATCTCATTCTTACATGCACTGAGACGCATTCGTTCTCCCTCACACTTCTGCTCAGAGCGTGCCTCGAGCATAATGTCGTACGTAATAACGTACTGATTTTGCAAATTTAAACGATACATTTTGTAGTTTTCTCGATTCCTTAAATAGAATATAGATCTGTCAATTTTTTAACATTTATAATGTTCAAATTATTTTTAGATTAAAAAACAAAAATAAAAAAAAATCAAGTTACTTTTTCAGTTTCCGTTGACAACCTTGTTTATTTTGACAACATATTTTTCACTTCTGACGAAGCTGTCGAACGACGGTGAAACGTAAAGTGTATAGTGCGCGATTTAGTGTCCGCTTAAAAGATTTTGTGATACAAATTTCATCGGACAAGAACCAACTGTAAATATGGATATCAGAAACATAGGATTTTACAATTTTGTGGAGGGTCGCTCCGGGCACCAAAGTAAGGTACTGTGCAAAATTTATTCCAAAACTTTAACTAAAATTACCAAAATAAAAAATCGTAAGCTCTTTTTGCTTAAATGTAGAAAAAAAGGAGTATATCCTAATCATGTTATTGGCCCTTTGAAAAGAGCGTATGATATGTCATGTCAGAAAATTGACAGATATGTATCGGATTTCGCTAATAAAATTCTTTCATATGAAATTGAAGTAACTCTAAAAATTCTTACCAAATTAATGTGGAAATTAGATTATACTTTAGGACAGTTAAGTAATTTTCTAGATAATATTACATTAAACAATTTTCTACATTTTGAAAATCAAAAAAATGAAAGGTTGTTTAATAGAATTCGATCGACACAGGTTAAAAAGTTGGATAATCTTATTTCTATTAGAGATAAAAACTTTTATATCAAATTTGACCAAAATACAATCAATAAATGGTTAATTAATTATACCAAAACTGAAATTCCGTCAAATTTAAAATACATTTTTGCTTTGGGAAAAAAAATTTCATTACCCTATTTTAATAAAAAACAAGTAGATTTTCTAAACGTTTTAAGTAGCTTAGAGTTTGGTATAAAATCTTTAGATTCAACTTCCAAAATACAAGTAAGAAATAAATTTTGTTCTAATTTTCTAAATTACATTAGGAATATTGATAGGACTTTTGAAAAATCAAAATATAAAATTCTTATTCGAGATCTTTTGGCTTGTAAAAAATTTCTTAAAGAAAATCCAAACATCATTGTCACAGTAGCAGACAAAAGCAATGTTACTGTTTTGATTGACAAAAATGACTATTTTTCAAAAGTTCAAACCATGCTCTCTGACAATAATACATACGTAGAATTAAATAACGATCCCACAGAAAATTTCCAACGTAAAACTTTCAATATTATTAATAAGTTAGAAAAATCTGTTGAAATTAGTAATAATATTGCTAAGGCCCGATTTATTCACCTCCAAGTAAATTTATCTGGTCATTTATTCCCATAGTAACAATTGTGTAAGGCCCGATTTATTCACCTCCAAGTAAATTTATCTGGTCATTTATTCCCATAGTAACTATTGTGATCACAATTGTTACTATGGGAATAAATGACCAGATAAATTTACTTGGAGGTGAATAAATCGGGCCTTAATCTCTTAAAGTACAGCATCCCACATTTCCTAAATTATACTGCATTCCAAAAATTCACAAACCTAACACACCTCTTCGGCCAATAGTTTCTACTATAGGTTCTTCTCTATATTTCTTATCAAAATTTGTTTCAAAAATTCTTACTCAAGTTACTAGTAAATCAGAATACTTTATAAAAAATTCTTATGAACTTGTAGATAAATTAAAAAACATAGATATACCAAATAACTGTATTATAATTTCCTTAGATGTTGTTTCTTTGTTTACTAACATTCCAAAAGAGTTAGCTTTAAAAAGCATTAATGATAGGTGGATAGAAATTAAAGATTTTACAGACACTTCCAAAGAAATTTTTTTAGAAATTGTTACTTTATGTTTTGAAACATCTTATTTCGCTTTCAATGATAAATTTTATAAACAGATTTTCGGTACAGCAATGGGTTCTCCTTTATCTCCTGCTTTAGCTGAAATTGTCATGCAGGAACTAGAAAAAGGTGTCATTAACTCATTACCTTTCAATTTAACTTTATATTTTCGTTACGTCGATGATATTTTATTGATTTTGCCTTCAGATAAAGTAGACTTTGTTTTAAGTAGATTTAACTCTTTTCATAATAGATTACAATTTACAGTAGAAAAAGAAATTAACAATTCACTAAGTTTTCTAGATGTAAATATCATCAGACGTAATAACAAATTAATAACAAATTGGTTTCATAAACCTACGTGGTCAGGTAGATATATTAATTTTCATTCGTATACTTCTAAAAACTATAAAATTGCAACAATTATTTCTTTAACAGATCGAGCTGTTTTACTTTCTGATAAACTTTTCATTTATAATAATAATAATAATAATAATAATAATAAATGTCTTTATTGCCCAAGAGTTACAAAAAAAAAAAATTTTTTTTTAAATACAGGAAAAAAGAATATAAATTTAACAATATAATTTTATGATAATTTAAATTTAATAAAAAAGACTCTTGTTCAAAATTCTTATCCAATAAATCTCATAGAATCAGTAATAAAAAATCGTATTAAATATTTACAAAATTCAAAAATCCACAATAACAATAAACAAACTTCAAACAAAAAATACATATCATTACCTTACATTGAACCACTATATGACACATTTAAACACATATTCAAAAAACACAATTTAATTTTAGCTAGCAAATCTGTAAATAATTTAAATAGTATTTTCTCAAATTTAAAAACCAAAACACCAAAACTAAAACAACCTAACGTAGTTTATGAAATTAAATGTTTAAATTGTAATTCATGTTATATTGGAGAAACAAGCCAAATTTAAAAAAAAAACGTCTAGACCAACATAAATATCATATCCAAAAAAATAATCAAAATCATTCAATGCTTGTAGAACATTCATTAGAAAATGACCATAATTTTGATTTTGAAAATACTAATATTTTATATTAGGAGTCTAATATTTTCAAAAGACGTTTTATAGAAATGTGTAAAATAAAAATGTCGTCGAATTCTATTAATAAACGTACTGATTTTGTAAATTTAAACGATACATTTTGTAGTTTTCTCGATTCCTTAAATAGAATATAGATCTGTCAATTTTTTAACATTTATAATGTTCAAATTATTTTTAGATTAAAAAATAAAAATTAAATAAAAAAAAATCAAGTTACTTTTTCAGTTTCCGTTGACAACCTTGTTTATTTTGACAACATATTTTTCACTTCTGACGAAGCTGTCGAACGACGGTGAAACGTAAAGTGTATAGTGCGCGATTTAGTGTCCGCTTAAAAGATTTTGTGGTACATATCGTACATATCCTCCTTTTCAGAATTAGTGAATCTAACCATATTTGTGTTTAATGTAGGTAATTGAAAAATGAGAATGTTCTGTGTTAACATGCAAATGTCGTATACCAATTGTTGGCAATCCGCCTACCAGATTAAAAATTTTCTAAAATGTTTCTTAGTAATTTCATATTTTGTTTTAAAACAAAAGCATAAGTGTGTCATATCGTCGTATTCAGATTTTATTTTTGCATCACATGGTACAAAAATCTAAGATAGCGGCCATAAGAAAAAAAAACAGTTGACAGTCGTATCTGCGTAACTGTCAATCCTAACCTATTTATTTTGACTGTATTAGATTGTCCATTGATTAGATTGTCCATTGTCCATTCTGTAAAATTACAGAATTTTGTGACTCTATCTTGATAAATAAACAAGATATTCAAGATTTTCGAAATTGAGAGTTTTCATTTTTTTGAAGATATTTCGGAAATGAATAAGATAAGAGAGATTTCTTTGCACATTTTTATAGACCCCAAAATAGCGCAACTTTCTTGTAATTTAACCGTCTTTGTATCTCTTATAGTTTACGAGATCCCCATGGTGAGCCTTTAATTAGTTGTAACCCTGTATATATAGATGATCACTCTCTATATCTGTACCAGAGTTGCCAGGAAATTGTAAAAATTTTCACCAGACATCTCTGCGACTGCAATTGGATTAGCGGCAATTGACGGTCCACGCAACGTGTAGAGTCAACGCAGCTTAGATTGGAGGAAGAACTGGTGAAAATTTTTACAACTTCCTGGCAACTCTGCTCTGTACACTTCCTGATCGTGGTCACTTTGTAAACTTGCGGTCAAAAAAACTGACTCATTCCTTTTTTGTACTGTAAATTGGCCTTTGATTTGTTTTCGATTTATCAAAGTAGTAAATTATAGGGGCTGTCATATTGTGTTATTTCAGTGTCGCTAAGGATTATGTCCGGCTTTTAAAATACGGAGACTCCCTGTATAGATGTAAGCAATTGAAGAGAGCCGCCTTAGGTCGAATGGCCACAATAATGAAACGCCAGGGAGCAAATTTAACATACCTAGAGCAAGTAAGGCAACATTTGGCTCGCTTACCATCAATCGACCCTTACACTCGCACCATAATCATTTGTGGCTTCCCCAATGTTGGGAAATCTTCGTTTATAAATAAAATAACTCGCGCTGACGTAGAAGTCCAACCGTACGCCTTCACAACTAAATCACTATATGTCGGCCATACCGATTATAAATATCTGCGCTGGCAAGTAATAGATACCCCTGGAATTCTTGATCATGCCCTGGAAGAGAGAAATGTCATCGAAATGCAAGCAGTGACCGCCTTGGCACATTTAAGGGCGTGCGTTCTGTACTTTATGGACCTCTCAGAACAGTGCGGGCACACCTTACACGAGCAGGTATTTTACTCAACCTGATACGATAGAATTTGGTATATTACAAAATGTTTTTTTCTCAGGTCAAACTTTTCGAGTCCATTAAACCACTTTTCACTAATAAGCCATTGTTGATAGTCGCAAATAAATCCGACATCGTCACACTTAATGAATTGAAACCGGAAACCAGAGTTGCACTGAAAGAAATAGAAGATGATCCAGAGTTGGAAATAATGGAAATGTCGACTGTTGTTGACTCAGGAGTCATGGAAGTAAAAGCGATGGCTTGTGAAAAGCTTCTTAGATTCAGAGTAGATCAAAAAATGAAAACGAAAAAGGTAATGACGTTATTTTTTTAATGAAATTCAAAATTACGGATTACAAAAAATTCTTATACCTTATTTTGAATAAAAAAAAGTACAGATGCAGCGGTTAGTGCCTTGCCCAGACACCGGATATCCGACATATTCCCAGGTCGAATATCCAACCAAATTATTCAGCCAACTTTATTTTTTAACGTACGCAAAGAGAACATGTCAGAACTTCTAAGATTACGGTCGTACTATTTCTGATTTTTATACTCATTTTTAATTTTTCATAATTTTCTTTTATGATAGCTACTGTGGTAGAACTGTTAAATGTCCTTAAAGAAAAAAAAAAAAAAAACAGAAAATTTAGATACATACGTCAACCGCCAGCGAAACGTAGAGATTTGTGCAAATATTAAGCTGTCCGACATAAGATTATAACATCATCTAGTTTAAACAAATATTCTTAGGTTGATGGTGTGTTAAATCGTCTCCATGTGGCAATACCAAAACCAAGGGATGACAAACCAAGACCACCCTGTATTCCAGAAAGCGTATTAATTAAGAAACAACAGACAGGAGAGAAACGCAAGCGTAAATTAGAAAGGGATCTTGAGCTTGAACAAGGTGATGATTACATCTTAGATTTAAAGAAGCATTACGTCGATATACCCGAGGAAGAAAGATATGACATAATACCAGAATTTTGGGAGGGACACAACATTGCTGACTACATTGACCCAGACATTTTTGATGTACGTAAAGAATTTCTTTAACCAAAACAGAATTTGTAAAGACTGTTTTACAGTTCGCAATTATTTATTGCCGGCAATGAAAATTGCAGCGATTTATATTGCACGCATGCGCAATGTTGTATTTTTATCAAAGATGTTTATAACTAGATAAAGGGATTGTATATAAATTTGGACATACGTTTGGGACAACATCTAGAAATACGTTTTATTCTATCTCTGTTAGACATACATTTAAAGTATATGTTTTCGTTCTTTAAAAGCCAGCGCATGCATGCATTTTCAGCTTCTAGACGAAGAAATATACATATTGATGTCAGGACGCTTGTATGTTGAACAAAGTAAACCGACTTGCAATCAGTCAAGGATTTCATCATACATGTTAGCCCACAGTTGCTGCTGTATCTCTTTATCTAGTTATAAATATCTCTGATCTTTATACAAAATGCAAATACCGCGCATGCGTGCAAATACGAGTCGCTGCAATTTTCATTGCCGGCAATAAATAATTGCGAACTGTAAAGCGGCCTTTACTTAAACTTTGCTTGCCTTGCAGAAATTCGAAGAACTGGAAAAAGAAGAAGAGCTTCGAGAAATTACGGGCATGTATGTCGTACCCAAACTTGAGCTTGACGAAACCATGCGTGAAATAAAAGCTCTTGCTCTCCAAATTCGTAACAAGAAAGCCGTACTCAAGATTGAAGCGCGAGTTAATAAGCAATCCACGAAACCAAAACTGCCGAGGACTGCTGCATCGAGAGTTCGTGATAGATCGGTTTCGAAGCTTCGCTCGAAAATGGAAGAGCTCGGTGTTGACATGTCCAATTCTGAAGAGGCCCACTTTAATAAAAGTAAAGGCAGAAGTAGGTCGGCAGGACCTCCTGCCAAGCGCATGCGTATGGACACCAGTGAGTCAAGATCACAAAGCAAAAATAGAAGTGTATCGAGAACACCGAGAAATGAACAAGGAATTAAAGATGTCGCAGTAAGTTTTTCAACAAACAAGAATGTACGTTGGTTAATTTTTCGTTACAGATGCGGACTAAGCTGTCGAAAATTGCACACAGAGCAATCGCTAACAAAGTTAGAAGATTCGCGCTTAAAGGAGAAGCAGACAGGTTTATTGGAACTAAGAAACCGAAACATTTGTTTGCAGGAAAACGTGGCATTGGCAAAACTGACAGACGTTAAGGAATGTCGTGTATTTATGTTTTGCTTGAGTTTAGAAAATTTTTTTTGAACGACTCTGCCATCTTATAATATACTGATTGATTATATGTGTATATGTGTATTTACGAATAAAATTGTTAGAAATTTCTAAGCAATCTACCCTTTTAGTCCCATGTTTATACGGCTTAACAACTTTCTTTATTGCTAAGCTCTGGATACTGAGAATTTTTAATCTTAGTACTCTTAGGCCCAGTTTTACAATCGTGGAATAATTATTCGCCGAATATTCTTTAATGTTCCTCCATATCTACGTCACGTTATTCTAAGAATAATGCTTATCCGACGATTGTAAAATTGGGCCTTAATCAAACATATTAAGATTAACATATTGTTATGATTTTAAACGTTCTATTAATTTTTATTTTAAAACAAAACACGAAATAGTTAATAACTAATTTATTTACAAGCAAACTAATTTAACACTAACGTTTAACAATAATTTATTTACAACCTTAAACCTAATTTATTTATAACAGCCGAGCGAGTCTTATTACGCGGACTTTTGTGTCGAACTCTAACGCTGAATTTCCCGTTGAATCCGGCCGCATGCTTTTAAACCGGGGCTGTCTTTCTGGATCATTCTAGACGGAGAGTCTCGCTTGTCTGCTGACGTGATCTCGTAGTGCCCGAAGTTTCTCGTATAAGACGCGTCGGTGGTGACGCACGAGGTAGGCTGGCACCGCAATCGTCACACTGCCCCCTTCTTAAAAACGTTTCGTCTCGGAACGTTCCTCGTAATAGCCTTGAAGGAGGATGTCGAAATCGGCATGCTGGCCCCTCTTTACAATATCCGGTCTGGAAGAAATAGCAGTCTACGGTTTTCTTACTACCGACAGCTGCCTGTGGATGGTGACTGCAGACTAGAACTTCAATTCCCGTTCCGTTGAAGATGACTTCTATCATGCTGCGAACGACCCTCCAGTCCAGCCCATCTAGTCCGCAGCCTATCTTGGGAATGGCTAATTTCATCTCCTTGCCTTCCACCAGCTGTCTCTTCAGGCTCCATAAAGCCTTCCAAATACTACGATACTCAGGCTTACCGCTTGATGTCTTCTTGGTGACTAAGTAGTACACGTGTCGTCTTTGTTCCGCCTCCGTGTCGATTATCTGCAGGCTCTTGTCCACCATGGGGTGCTGTCTTAGGAGGTCCTCGACCTGACCAAATTTCTTCCGAAAGACTTGGGCTATCCCCTTGGACATCCTTAGGTCTTCTGCCACACAGTGGGCCAGACTGTACTCTGGTGACACTTGAAAAAGGTCTTGTTGTCTCTCTGTAGTCACTCCGAATCGCGCCTTACTTCCTGTGGCGTGATGAGACATAAAGGTTTCGAAGTTTACTTCGGAACCTTGCGTCCTTTGTACTGTCCCTTCATTTTCTTCTCCGTTGTAAGGAGCCATTCGGTTGAAGTGGATAACTTTGGGTTTGCCATGCGGAGTCTTCCTGATGCGGTAGATGACATCGTTGATCCGTTTCAACACTCTATAAGGACCTTCCCAAGATGTCTGCAACTTTGGGGACAGACCTTGACGTCTTTGAGGATTGTAAAGCCAGACCAGTGCTCCAGGTTGGTATCCCCCATTCTGAGCGTTGATGTCATAATGCTCCTTCATTCGATCGCTGGCCGTCTGTATATTGTGACGCACTTGAGTGTGAATGTCGTCCATTTTTCTACGTAGGCTGCTAACGTAGTCTTCGTCGGCAGGGACTTCACCGGGCTTTATGCCGAACTTCAGGTCGCAGGGCAGCCTTGGGTCTCTCCCAAATACCACTTTCGCTGGTGTCTCTCCTATTGTCTCATGAACGGACGAACGGCATGCCAGTAGAAAAAGGGGAATGTACGTGTCCCATTCTCTCTGATGATCGGAGACGACTTTGGACAAATGTTGGTTGATGGTTCTGTTGAATCTTTCCACCGTTCCGTCCGACTGCGGGTGAAGTGCAGTGGTTCTAGTTTTCCGGATGCCGAGCAAAGTACACACGTTCTTAAACAAAGCCGATTCGAAGTTCCTTGCTTGATCTGAATGGAGCTCCATGGACGCGCCATATCGACTGATCCATTCACGGACAAGGGCCTCAGCAACAGTCATCGCCTCTTGATTTGGTAGGGCGTATGCTTCAACCCACTTGCTAAAGTAGTCCATCACCACGACGATGTACTTATTTCCACTATTCGTTTGTGGAAATGGGCCGGCTACATTTATGGCAACTCTCTCAAAAGGACTTCCCACGTTATACTGTTTCATGGGAGCCTTGCCTCGTCTGTGAGGGCCGTTACTAGCTGCGCAGACTACGCATTTCCTACACCAGTCCTTTATGCCTTCCTTGCAGTTCACCCAGTAGAATCGCTCGCGCACCTTTTGTATAGTCTTCTTGATTCCCAGATGCCCTCCCGAATCGTGAAGCTCCCTCAAAACTTCCGGCACCCTATTCTTGGGGATCAGTAACTGTGTCTTCTGTTCCGTGCCTTCCTGGTTCTCGATGGTTCGTTTCAGAAGACCATGATCCAGCACTATGGAGTCCCACTGCGCCCAGTACGATTTTACGGATGGTGCACACGGTGCTATCTCTTCCCAAGTAGGCCTTGCCTCCCTACTTTTCCATTCCAGCACCAATTTCAAATCCTACAATGCTTACAGTCTTCAGCACAAGGTCTTCTCGACAAAGCATCGGCATTTCTATGGCTAGTTCCTGGCCGATGCTGAATTTCAAGATCGTATTCCTGAAGTCGTTCGATCCATCGTGCGACTTGTCCTTCAGGATTCTTGAACCATAGGAGCCATTTTCAAGCGGCATGGTCCGTCCTCAGGAGGAAATGTCTGCCATACAAGTACTTGTAGAAATGTTCTACGGTCTTGACCACTGCTAGCAGTTCCCTTCTAGTGACGCAATAATTTCGCTCCGGCTTTGACAGGACTTTACTGAAATAGCCGATCACCTTCTCTTGCCCATCTTGTATCTGGGAGATGACACCACCAATACCAACGTTACTAGCGTCGGTGTCCACAACGAACTTGCCTTCTGGGAGAGGATAACTCAGAATAGGAGCACTTATCAAGTACTGTTTTAGTTGTTCAAAACTAATTTGGCAATGTTGGTCCCATTCAAACGGACGACCTTCTTCGGTGAGTTCTGTCAACGGCTTAGCGATGTCCGCAAATCCAGGAACATAGCGACGATAGTAAGTGCAAAGGCCTAGGAAACTCCTTATCTGGTGTTTATTCTTGGGAGTTGGCCAGTCCTTCACAACCTGAATCTTTACTGGGTCCACGGCGATTCCATTCCCATTAACAATATGGCCCAGATAATTCACTTCCTTCTGGAACAGGTGGCACTTCTTGAGACTAAGCTTTAGTCCAGCTCCGCGAAGTCGCTGGAACACTCCTTCCAGGTTCTTCAGGTGGTTGTCGAACGTTTTTCCCACCACAATTATGTCGTCCAGGTATACCATGCACGTCGTCCAGGAGAAACCTTTCAGAACCGTCTCCATTAGCCTCTCGAATGTCGCTGGGGCATTACATAACCCGAACGGCATCACTGTGAATTGCCATAGACCCATACCAATGGAAAATGTCGTCTTTTCTCGATCTTCGGGCGCTAGTTCCACTTGCCAATAACCACTCTTTAGATCCAAGGTTGAGAAGATCTTTGAACCAGCCAGAGTGTCCAGGGTGTCATCAATCCGTGGCAGAGGATAGCTATCCTTTTTGGTGACATTGCTGAGCAATCGATAGTCTACGCAGAACCGTATGGATCCATCCTTCTTCTTTACAAGCACCACCGGTGACGCCCATGGGCTGCTCGATGGCTCAATTACATTGTCTTTTTCCATCTCACGAATAATGCGTTCTGCTTCCTCCCGCTTCGCTAATGGTAACCTCCTTGGAGCTTGACGGATGGGTCTTTCTTCCCCGGTCTCTATCTTGTGTTTGACGACGTCGGTTCTTCCCTTAGGTCCATTTTCCACCTCGAACACATCTTGATAGCGATAGATCAGATTGTTTGCTTTTGACTTTTGCTCTGGAGTCAATTCCGTCTACATGACCATTTCCAACAACTTCTTTGGGACCTTCGTCTCTTGTACGTTTGCTTCTATTTGGCGGGAAATGGAGGACACCATGGCGCAGCTTCCCAAGGTCGTACCTTTCTTGATGTTGACGGGGAAATAGTTCACATTCATTAGGCGGACTGGTATCTCCTTCCTTGCTGTCAACAACATTTTTCCAACTAGAACTCCTTTTCCAATCTTCTGATCGTCGGTATTAGGTTCGATCATAATGACTTGCCCATCTTGGAAAGTGCCGTTCAGGTTTGCGTCGACTATGACCTCGATTCTGCTTGGCAATACGACATCTTCCGCGAGAACAACTCGAGCGGCCACGTCCTCTCGTTGATGTAGAATCAACTCCTCGTTATTAACCGCCATCACGCAACGCTTCAGGTCCAATTGGAACCCATGGGCACACATGACGTCCATGCCCAGAATTGCTTCGTCCTCTATTTCTGCTACCAGCGCACGGTGTTTGATGGAGGTCGATCCAATGGTAATTATCACCTCTACTTCGCCATGGACAGTTGCTGATGTTCCGGTTGCTGTCCTCAGTCTCCACTTAGTCGGTTCGGTGCATCTTGATGACTTGATAACGTCGGGCCTCAAGATAGTCTTCGTCGCACCCGTATCCAATAACATGGTGTGAGGGATGTCATCAATGGTGGCATCCACGAAGACACTGCTGGTTAATCGCCGCAAGGCTATTACTTTTGTGGCTTTTGTCTTTGAGGGCCTTTGAATACGGGTCGACGTTTGTCCATCTGCGCCGACGAGACTTGGTTTCCCTTGGGGCTTCCTTCGTGGAGGACCCTGCATGGCCTTGGGACACCGCCTGCGAACATGTCCTTCTTCCTGGCAATTCTGACACAGCACCGGATTCTTCCGCCTCAAGAATTGTTCTACAATGCGGCGAACATCCTCCGTGGTGGTATAATCCTTGGACCGTTCTTCTGCAGCAGATTGCACCTTGACGCCGGTGGGTTTCTCTTCTTGGGAGTCCATGGCAGCTCGTACCTTGACATGCCCTCTTGAGACTTGCTTCGCCACTTCATATTCCAAGGCGTAGGCCAATGCGTTCTGGGATGTCTTGGGGTGGGCCATTATCAATGCCTGCTCTTTGTCCGGGTCACGGATTCCATGCACGAAGGTCTGCACCGTCAAACGTTGCAGGAATTCTTCAGGAGCTGCAGGATATGCCAACCGGGCCACCTCGGTCAGATGCACCTGGCCATAACGCATCTCCAGCCTGTTTACCAGCTTGTTGTAGTCCTCTTGCTCCTCTGACGGCATCGTTTGTAGCACATCGATAGCGTCCCCCCTCAATGCCACAATTAACGAAGTGGCTTTCTCACTGACGGTCCATCCGTTCCCCTTTGCTGCTGCTTCAAATTGTTTGAAGTAGTTAGGCCAAGAAGACTTCCCATCGAACGTCGGTGGTTTTATTTTCAATTTCGAAGTTTCCGCTGGTCCCGCCACACTTCGGCCCTCATTATTTTCTGCTGGTAACGGATCCCCAAATATTCGCAATCCTGCCATGATTTGTTCGAGATTCTTAATTTTGTTATTCTGCTGGAACAATATCTCTTTCACATTTTCTTGCAGATTCCTTGTCTCTTCCGATATTTTTACCACTAGTTTATTCTCGAGCCCTTTTGATTGCTCTAGAAATTTAACTTCCAAATTTCCAGATTGTTCTCTTAATTTATCCTCTAATATTTTACTTAAATCTGCTGGGCCGCCCGAGATTTCAAAAAGAGAAGCTTCTGGATCCTCCCCTGCTTCTAGTATCGCTTGACGTAGCCTCTCTCGCAAAATCGATTTCTTTCCGGAGATTTCCAATTCGCTTTCTTCTAATTCGACTTTTAAGTCGGTGACTTTTAAGTCTTGCAGCAACACTTTCTTTGTAGCCATTTTTTACACTACACTTTGTATATTAATTTGTTTAAATTTAATTTAATTGTTTATTTATTTCGATGAACCCCACACCTGACACCAATGTTATGATTTTAAACGTTCTATTAATTTTTATTTTAAAACAAAACACGAAATAGTTAATAACTAATTTATTTACAAGCAAACTAATTTAACACTAACATTTAACAATAATTTATTTACAACCTTAAACCTAATTTATTTATAACAGCCGAGCGAGTCTTATTACGCGGACTTTTGTGTCGAACTCTAACGCTGAATTTCCCGTTGAATCCGGCCGCATGCTTTTAAACCGGGGCTGTCTTTCTGGATCATTCTAGACGGAGAGTCTCGCTTGTCTGCTGACGTGATCTCGGAGTGCCCGAAGTTTCTCGTATAAGACGCGTCGGTGGTGACGCACGAGGTAGGCTGGCACCGCAATCGTCACACTATCTTGTTATAATTGCAGAAATTATAAGAAAACATATTTTGTTTGAATTTGATTTAAAGTTCGTTAAAGACAAGGCAAATGTGAAAAGCAAACCTACACTTTGGAAGAATTGGAAACAAAAAATAGACTTTTATACAAACAAAGTAAAATTTTGTAAAAAAAGAAATATAACAAAGAAACGATTTGAAGATATTCAAAAAAAGGAATGAATGAATGGACTGTATGTCCATCAAGAGCGGCAGTGGCGGCTCTTCAAGATATGCAGAGGGTGGGCAATATTTGAAAAACTAAAGGACCTTTTATAAAGATATTCCTCTGATTGATATTTTTTAAATGTTCTTTGTTAGAAGTTATTTTAACAAGTTGATGAACAAGTATTATCGTTATGATATTATATGTCATTATCTCCGTATGTCTCCAATTTTCCACACATTAAAAAAGGAAACAAAACCTTATATTCTAAGAATTACTAAAACAAATTCTGAAATGATAAAATTTAAAACTGTAGCTAAACAATAACTGAAATAAATTCTCAAAATAATAACTAAATAAAATTTAAAACAATAACTTAAATAAATTCTCAGAATAATTAAATAAAATGCAAAACAGTAACTAAAATAAATTCTGAAAATAAGAACTAACATACATTTTTAAATGATAAATCTGCCATTTTAAAACATTAATATCGAAATCTCTCACCTTAGTTAAATTAATAAGAAAGCGTTGACATTAACGTTTTTAACTCGGATGGTGCTCGTGAACAACCGAACACAGACGAATTGTAGGACGGGCTTGCCCAAGGTTACTAAAGAGACAAGGTTGCCTGGTAACGTCATTCAGTAGGCCCATTTAATGCTACGTTTTTTAAAAGTGTATACATTCCCTAAATCAGCTTGAAAAAACTTTTTTTACTAGTTTAGATAAATTATTGTATAGGTGTTTTACTCAATCTGATTGTCTGTATGCTCGGTTAGACGATAATACTGATAGATTAATAGAATCTAACGCCGTCAACGCCATCATCCTTAAACAGGGTGTCATCTATCTTGAGGTATCTTTTTGTATTTACTGTATCATCTAACTTGATAATTATTTCCATGTACAGTATGTCCCCAGATTGAATTTCCATGAAAATTGTTATTCAATGTATTCCCCATGCTCCTCTACGCGCTTTTCTACCATATATCCAAATTCCCTGTTTTAATGGCATATTATTATTTATTTATGTAAATCATCCGTTTCTGTTCCTGAGACTGGAAGTGACGCTTATGGTTACGGTGGACTGATAACGGCTCTGCAATTACCATACGTTGACCTTGACATCACTCTGCTTGTCTCTATTTATTATCCACTAGTACTGCTACCTTACAGTTTTTCTAATAACAGATGTTACAGTGTGACACACATACATACACATTTTGCTACTGATCTGTTCATACGCTTTCATTTTCGTTAAAAATATAGCATCTGTTATTAGAAAAGCTGTATATAATTTTATTTTAGGAATCAAACAGTTTTAACATTTTCATAAGGATCAATGATCGGACACATTGCAGCAACAGATTTATTTAAAAACTATAAGATAAAGAATTTTCAAAATGCGGCGTTTATGGTTTTAAATTTAAAAACATGCTTACTTTACTCTCAAAATTGTCTAAGTTCAAATTACATTTAGAATTATCATCTTAAAGGGTGGTCACACTGGCTCCGATATTAAAAATCAATTTAAAAATAACTTCATATTAACAAATGTATACGGTCACAGAAGGATCGTAATGAACTGGGGTATACTGCCCGACTATGTCAGATCACCGCACGAAACAAAGAAATTTATTTATTTATTATTTCGGACATATTCGGTAGAATCATTCCAAACCCTCTAATAAAATGTTTAATTCCTATGAAAATGTATCCTAATATACATTAAAATAATAGATTACGATAAACTAATCATACTAGTATTTGACAGGCAGCCTTTTTGGCACACATAATATAAAGTTACCAAAACAGGGATATGTCAGGAAAGCAGAGTTCTTTCTAATTCGGCAATACAATAACGAAGTGCAACCGTATTGTTCTGCCGTACAAGTTCTGCTGAATCTGGAGGTGATCTGGAGCCAGTGTGACCAAACCTTTAGCCGGAATTGCCAATGTGATTAATTAAACTTATTTTTTAAGTGCTGAGAGGTGGGAGGGGATTGCATTGAATAATGTCATTCAACAGTTACAGAAAATCCGTAGACACACTGTTTAAAATTCTGTACATATATAATAAATTTTATGGAACAGATTATATGCACAAGACCGTAGTCCAAATATATTTCAATAAAAAGTTAAAGCGTTTTGCTTTTACGGATGAGGTCGTTGCTCAAAAATATTAACTTAAAGGTAATGACGCTTCAGATTCTAGATACTCAGTATAAACCTACAAACAAAACGGGTTTTATAAGCAGATAGTATTAATTATCGTTCGCAATTTAAAACAGACTATTATGTTGACGTAAACAAAAACACTTTAATCGGTCGAAGCGTGGAAACGTATACAGTGAGAATCTTGTAACGCTGCACATAGATGAAAATTACGTGATCAGATAATACATTTCTGAGTTATATAAAATTGCACACAGAGGTTTTTATATTACGTTGCTATGGTTACTACTCAATTTTCAATGCTGAATCATTTAAAAACTACACATAGAAAGTATTAAGGAAGATTTATTTCATTGCATGTATTTAGCTGGAAATTTGTCTATCTGGAAATTTGACGACAAATAATGCAGAGACCTCTCTCAACGAAGCTACATTTGAGAATAATGTGTACATTTCAACTTTTTCGGTGGTTGTATACATTATTTTACAATAAATCAAAAGAACAATTTAATTCAATCTGATAATTCAAAATCAGTAGTGTCATTAATAACAGCACACGGTAACCATGGTGAATGAAAAAAATTTGGAAATAATAATGTAATAAAGCTTCCACTGGTAACTACTATGTGCAGTCTTATAAGGTTCTCAGTGTATGATAAGTACTAATCTATACCAGGCTCCTTTTTTTTACTAGTTTAGATAATTATATAGATATTTTACTCAATCTGATTGTCTGTATGCTCGGTTAGTTGATAATACTGATAAATTAATAGAATCTAACGTTGTCATCCTTATACAGGGTGTCATCTATCTCGAGGTATCTTTTTGTATAGATCATCTAACTTCATAATTATTTCTATATACAGTATGTCCCCAGATTGAGTTTCCAAGAAAATTGTTTTTCAATTCTCCATCCACCCCTACACACTTTTCTATCATATATCTAAATTCCCTGTACCTACATATTATTACTTAAGGATACATTATAGTTTCGTTAGATTTTTAGACTATGTTTTTAAACGTATTAATTGTAACATAAATATCATGAGATTTCACATTAAATTTAACAATGGTCGTTTGGTAAGTTTTTTTTTTTATTTCGGATATATTCGGTAGAATCATTCCAAACCCTCTAATATACACTAAAATAATGGATTACGATAAACTAACTAATCACACTTAAGAAATAAATTTGATTAATCGATACGATAATTTTATAGGAATATTTTTTTCACTCACACCTAATGCAGCAGCAAAAATGAATTCAAAATCGTTTGATAATTGTTCAGTTATTTCATTGCAAAATATGATATCACAACAGAGGTAATGCTTAAAGGTAGTAATGACTTACAGCAATAACGCTTTGTTTCGCTATCCTATAAGCACAGCATAATCAGCATGGAAACTGTTTGTCGACACCTTTGATCTGACAGGGCAAGATTTTTAATTTGAATTATCTGATCACTACTTGAAAGCCTAGAGTTTAAGTTTACTCAGTCCATCCCGGCATGCATAATCGAAAGCATCTATTATGCAATTTAAGGGAGAGCGACTGCGTTTCAGTGCATGTAAAAGTGAGAAAAAGAAACACTCCGTGCGTTCAGTTGAATGCGCTCTAACAGGTCACGTGACAGATTATTCATTCGGAATACTGAATTTTCCCGCCAAGGAGAGTGAAGCTGCTGTGTGTATTTATGCTGCGCTATAAATTTCAAACTGCTAAACCAGAAACGTATACTTGAAATCTTGAGTTAAAGAAAGAGATTTCAGTTTTACACAGTGTGCAAGGACATCAGTAAATTTCAAGTTGTGGAGGTTTGAGTTATAGAGGTGCGACTGTAATTGGTTATTTAATTTTTATTGGTATATTGGTATGTAATATAATTTTTATTAAAGCATTTTTGTTGAACGAAGAAGCAGCAGATAATGTTTCTCGCGAGAATCAATATAATTTGCTCAATTCGATTGCATCTACATTCTGATAGCATAATCGTTACTCATTTAACATTTAGTTTAGTTTACAACAGATCAATCAATCAATACAGTACTTAATGATAAGAATAGTAACACACTGAAATACGGTGTAGGGTGATGCAAGTTAAAATATTTTTACACTCATTCATGAACACCGATACATTTAATTGATTCAAAAAATGTTTTTATGAATATAGACATTTGTGTATCTAGTATTGCTTTAATAAACTTTTAAATTTGTTTATATTACATTATACTTTTGATTTTCAGCGGTAAGGAATTAAAAGCCTTAAGGTCAATTACGTTAGTGTGCAATAAAATTCTCTGGCAGTAGAGAGAGCAGTGAAATGAATCAAGGTTGAAACGTATGTGATTAAACGGAATTTTGTTTTCATTAAGATTTACAATTTGATCCTTTTTAATTTTTTAAAATGTTTAATTTTTATCAAAACTGATGATAGAATTCGCGAAACACCCTGCGTTTTCAAACACCGTTGTAACTATACTAAAATGTACCAAGGTCACTTTCCACTGCAGCGTTCACCTCCTGCTTGCTGAAATAGACATCTATTAGCGCTGGTCATAACTCAACGCGATGTTTAATAGATAAGATCAAGGATTTCTATATCATTTATAAATCAGTGTTCGTTTTTAAAAGTTTTTTAAATTGAATACAATGCTTCGCAGTTTTCGTTTCTCAGATATTTACAACGCTTTTGCAATAGAGTAAATTTTACGTTCAGTTTAAAACAGTTAAGTAGTGTAGTGATTCCTAAATCAGTATGAAAGAAAATTTGCTTCATGATGTGTACTGAAACGACTTCCGTTTGCAATTAATTTGCTAAATTTCGTTGTATCTATTTCTAATTTCATTCTCAGTTAATCGCGTGCGATTCGACCTTGATTCTTTTTCTTTATCTCGCTGTTCGTTTTATTCATCTGACTCATTGTTTACGTTTCGTTGCATAAACGTTTTGAGTTACGTACGATAACTCTAGTGCGTGGGGAATTTGAATCCTCTTCTTCAACTTTAGCATGCGGAAGTGCGCGAGGTAAAAATTATAATTAAGGTCGCGGCGGTATTTAATGCATAAGATGTCTAAACCGAAAAAACGTATATGGAGTTAAAAAAAAAATTGTATTAGAAAACGAATCAACCAAATCACATTCGATTAACCGAGAATGAAATTTAGCAAATTAATTGCTTCACAGTTTTCGTTTCTCAGATATTTACAGCGCTTTTGCAATAGAGTAAATTTTATGTTCAGTTTGAAACAGTTAAGTAGTGTAGTGATTCCTAAAACGGCTTGAAAGAAAATTTGATTCATGATGTGTACTGAAACGACTTCCGTTTGCAATTAATTTGCTAAATTTCATTCTCGGTTAATCACGTGCGATTCGACCTTGATTCGTTTTTCTTTATCTCGCTGCTCTCTAAATTGCACTAAGGTGTTGCTATCTGCTAACATGTCTCGATAAGTATTAACATTCCTGAAACCGCGAGCGCCTCCGCCCACGCGTTCATCTTATTACACATCTCGAACTGATACGAGCAATTGATCCCAACGGTCGAGCGGTGGCTTAGGTGGACGGCTCACGAACGTCGAGGAACGAGTTCGAAAAAGGATATCATTCACCGCGCGCGTCGTTAATATTACACATCTCGAACAGATACGAATAACTGACTCAACGGTCGAGCGGCTTAGGTGAACGGCTCACGAACGCTGAGGAACGGGTTGGGATCTCTCTCCGGACCGAGAAAAAAAAATTCGTTATTTAGAAATATCTTGAAATAAACATCTATTAGCGCTGGTCATAACTCGACGCACTATTTAATACATAAAATGAGGCGAAGAAAAAAAATCAAATATTAAGCTAGAATTCGCGAAACACCCCTCCGTTTCCAAAAACCGCTGTAACTATGCCCAAAAATGTACCAAGGTCGCGAGTCTAGATATCTACTGCAGCGTCTCCCCCTCTCGCGTCTCGCTTCTGCTGCCGCTTGCGCCCGAACGGGTTCGAATCTCTCTCCTGACCGAGAAAAAAAAATCGTTATTTAGAAATATCTTAAAATAAACATCTATTAGTGCTGGTCATAAGTCGACGCGCTATTTAATACATATGATGAGGCGAAGAAAAAAAAATCAAATATTAAGGTAGAATTCGCGAAACACCCCTCCGTTTCCAAAAACCGCTGCAACTATGCCCAAAAATGTATCAAGGTCGCGAGTTTAGATATCTACTGCCGCGTCTCCCCCTCTCGCTCTGGCTTGCCCGCGTCTCGCTTCTGCTGCCGCTTGCGCGCGACCCCTCTCCCCCTTCTTACCTCACCCCCCCTGACCCCGATCCTCGCAAAAATTGCAATCTCGAGGCCTGTGTTATTCCTTATGGGTTTTTGGCTTAGAACGCACATAGCTCCTCTACTACCATATGGAATGCTTATTTCTTCTTATCAAATAATAAAAAAATGGAGTTCCTGAATTTTTGGCATTAAAAACGGTTTTAGTAAAAAAATTCTTTTTTTTTATGTTTTACCTTTTACTGCTAAAGAAAAAAAAACGTAGCTGTATTCCCAATTTTTCAACATATCCTTCCATTAAAAAAAACATAGTTATGGGTCGTTTCACCCCTTCAAATAATTGAAAAGTTAAAAAAGTCCCTTTGTAATATGCGCCATTAAAAATAAAAATTGACCTGTTCCGAGAATTTTTTTACAAATCGTAATCTTCTAAGTTACAGAATTTATTCCAGTTAAACTTTCCACTCTGTATACAGCTGTCCCCAATGAGTATTTTTGACAATATGTATGTATAATTGATGGACTATTGCGTTCTTTAGTATTTTTAATCACAGATTTTGGGCATCAAATTCAAACTAACTTAAAAAAATTTGACAGATTACGTCAACTTATGGTTGACTCGGTATGTGCAAATCAGCAGTACTTTTCATACCTGTTTCGATTCATTTCAAAGCTGCCAAGCATGGAGAAGAACCTCACATTTCAGAGATTTTTAGTAAAATTAGAATTCAAAGGTGTGAAACACGATAGACAATCACTGTAAAATTAAGTGTTTTCTAACGTCAACATCACGTTTTGTAACGCATATTTATTCGGTATACGTTAAAATAACGTTATAGAACGTGGGTTAAAGTTAAAGTTGTAAATTATGATTTATCTAACGTATTAGTTTCGTTAATTTTTTTCTCATTTATTACGTAGAGTAGATGTTGAATTAACGTTGAAAAGATATGGTAATCAACGTACGGTAGATACATCGTATTTACTCGTAGTATAAATCACGTCGTAAAAAGACAAAATTATTACATATTTATTTCATGTTATAATTACGTTCATATTAAACTGATCGTTAAAAAACACGTTACACAAACGTGGTATAATTATGGTTGCTAATTCAACCAAAAAACAACGTTGCATTTTTCAACGAATAACGTTATTTCCACCGTAACAACGTGAAATTGACATTGAATAAACGTACATGTTTTCGCTGGGAAATGTCAATTACCTAAAAACGTGTAATCCGTATAACACCCGCGCACTTCTCACTCTGCTTTAAACACTCGCGTCGCGACGCTCACGTGTTTGGTTTTTTAATTGCCCTTTCTTAGCACACTGTATTTTAACCGTACCGAAATAAATGATTTATCTAGAAAAAATGAGTAAATGACTGCAAGCGCTAAAGAAAATCGCGAAGCCAGAATTTAAAATATTCGACCGCTCGTTCAAGAGATTCGAACGTTTCTGCCTGTTTTTCGCGTCCCGTCCTTTCCAAGTAAAAGTTATTAAAACATCTCCCTGACTTATGAAGATCAATTTTGAAATCACTTCGACCAATGACCATCGCTGCTTCGAATCTCAAACTACGCCTATTCCAGATGCCCCGCATGTATCAAGAGACACCCTATTAGCTTATCAGGAACAACGCTGTTGTCTGCCGCAAATGAAGCACTCATAACTAAAGTCTCCAAAGGTCAATCCCGAATGCATAGGCGCTTCGAAGCCGCGTATGGCAGATCGAATTACGGCGCTGCAAACATTATTTCTTCGATATAGCGAGAATATTTTGATTAACTTTATCACATTTCATTTTGTTATTTGCTGTATTTTTGACCATATGATATAATTAAAAAAAAAAAAACGAAAACATTCGTTTAAATAAAACTCGTTATATCTATACATCACGCAGCCGTAAACAGCACTGGATCTGTGAGCCAGTGCTGTTTACGAGCAGCATAACGAGTTTTATTTAAACGAATGTTTTCGTTTTTTTTTTTAACTATATCATATGGTCAAAAATATAGCAAATAACAAAATAAAATGTGATAAAGTTGATCAAAATATTCTCGCTATATCGAAGAAATAATGTTTGCAGCGCCGTAATTCGATCTGCCATTCGCGGCTTCGAAGCGCCTATGCATTCGGGCTTGACCTTTGGAGACTTTACTCATAACTTACACTTTATAAGTGCCCAAGCTGATATTTTAAAAGTATCTGCTGCCTACTTGAAAGAAACCAGACTAAAGCGAATGCTTCAACTTGCAATGTAATTTGATTTCTTTACCCAAATTGAACATGTATTGGCAATTTTAACGCGACAAAATGTATACAAAATCTAAGCAAAACAAATCTAAAACGTCAAGTAGATTTGTTTTATGATGTCTGTGCAGCTATAGTGCATTTGAATGGTGCCTGCGATTATCGAATTTCTGAAGAGCTCTCTGGGTGGTAAACCAGCCCCTTGAGAAAGGACTGGGCGTCGCGCTTAATTACCCCGGGCCGTATTTTTACAGCGTGCCGTTTTCGAACACATGTTCGTTATTTGAAATGAAACATGCAACAATCGATTTTGTTTTGAAAACAAATTCCGCGTACATTTCAACATTAAATGACAAATTAATTAAATAGTCAAAATAATCAAAATTTAGACAATTTAATTTACAAAAAATTTCCACAAATACCCGGTTATACAAATCTGATTATGACTACTAAAGAATTCAAAAGTAAAGTATTAATGCCAAAATTGCTAAATATAATTTAAAAACCATTAATAATCTTTTTTTTTGTTGTTTATACTATTCCTTGTATTGAATGTGATCAGGTTTATGTAGGACAAACTTCCATATACTTGCAATAAGTCAGTCAAGTGATTATTATCCAAAATTGACTTTTTTTTAGGAAACAATAAGTCGTACAAGTAGAAGAACTTGATAGTTTGAAACAACTGTGAAAAATAACGCTCAGTTTCATTGTTTTCACGACACAGTTTAACACTTTTATAAAACGTACGTATTGCGTAACCCAGCGAAAACACGTACGTGTAAAAAACGTTGTAAAATAACATGTAACCAAACGTTGAATTCGTGTGGTATTGTTACGTTGAAACAACGAAAAAATGTCGCGGCAATCAATTTCTTTTAAACGTCTCTGTCCACGTGTAAGAAACGTTGTAGAATAACAGTTAATCAACGTTGAATTCGTGTGTTATTAATACGTTTTAACAACGCTCGAATCAACTTCTTTTAAACGTCTTTGTCCACGGTATTTCTACGTTAAATCCCAGTGCATACATACGTATAAAAAACGTTGTGGAATAACATGTAACAAACGTTGAATTCGTGTGTTATGGTTACGTTAAAACAACGAAAAAATGTCGCGGCAATGTCCACGTGTAGCGTTGATTCAGAACAATTACGACGTGCATTAAAGCTGGGTCTAAATCATTAGACTGAACAAACATACATGGCTAATGGTGGAATTCGAACCCACGCCGCCGAGTGACGACTTTCCAAGTCGGCTAAAGACTGAACCGCTAAGCCATTTGGAGATCCCAGTGCCGTATCGCTTCCGTGACTGATTCGTAAAGCGGAAGGAGGCAGGTAGTAATAAAGCCGAACCGGGGACTTTAACTTACAATAGCTACGCGCCGCCCTCACTCGTTCAATTTCCGAACTCTTTACTACCTACAGTTTCCTTCTAACATCCATATTATCCATAACATCATTAAATCAATTTTTCTAATTATTACAATCCTAAGGTTATTTTCTTGTATATACATTTCAAAAAATTCTAAATTATTTATTTATAATACATATGTAATTCTAAATCGCCTATTTCTAAAAATATTTTACACTAACATAAAATATTCGACAAAACACATTTAATACAGTACTCTCAATTTACTTTATTATTTACAAAATTATTTCTTTATGAAAATTTAAAAAAAAATTACATGCTGCTCATGAACACCGCAGTGGAGTGGAAAGTTTAACTGGAATAAATTCTGTAACTTAGAAAATTGCCATTTGTAGCAAAATTCTTGGAACAGGTCAATTTTATTTTTATGGCGCATATTATAAATGGATTTCTTTAACTTTTCAATTATTTGGAAGAATGAAACAACCCCTAACTATTTTTTTAATGGAATGAATTTTTTTCTTAAAGCTTGTTCAATTGGGAATACAGCTACGTTTTATTTTTTTTAATTTTTTCTTAAACAGTAAAGGCGAAAAATAAAAATAAATTTTTGATCAGAACGATTTTAACGCATCAGATGTTCAAAATGCTCGCCACCTCTCACTTGACAATACCCTAATCGATTATAAATTCCATCCCTAACAGTTTGTAACATTTTCCGGCGTTACTCTCTAATTTCATGCAGAATTTGAAGTTCTGAAGTTCTGCTATGTCGTTTGGTTTAGTCACATAAACTTTACTTATTAAATATCCCCATAAAAAAGTCTAAAGGGGTGAGATCTGGAGATCTTGTTGGCCACTCAATCGGTCATCGGTCATCTTCTTCCTATCCACCTAGTGGGAAAAACTTCAGTGAGGTAATTACGTACAATTAAAAATTTAGCGCATTGGCAGCGCCATCTGTTATTGGCACGCAATACGATACCATATGGAATGCTTATTTCTTCTCATCAAATAATAAAAATGGAGTTCCTGAATTTTTGGCATTAAAACGGTTTTAGTAAAAAATTCTTTTTTTTTTTTTACCTTTTACTGCTAAAGAAAAATAAAAATAAAACGTAGCTGTATTCCCTAATTTTTCAACATATCCTTCCATTAAAAAGCATAGTTCGGGGTCGTTTCACCCCTCCAAATAATTGAAAAGTTAAAAAGTCCCTTTGTAATATGCGCCATTAAAATAAAAATTGACCTATTCAAGAATTTTTTACAAATCGTAATCTTCTAAGTTACAGAATTTATTCCAGTTAAACTTTCCACTCTGTATACAGCTGTCCCCAGTATTAGTGAGTATTCGTGACAATATGTATGTATAATTGATTGACTATTGCGTTCTTTAGTATTTTTAATCACAGATTTTGGGCATCAAATTCAAACTAACTTAAAAAAATTTGACAGATTACGTCAACTTAAAAAAGGGGTTGTGGTTGACTCGTATGTCCAAATTAGCAGTACTTTTCATACCTGTTTCGTTTCATTTCAAAGCTGCCAAGCATGGAGAAGAACCTCATATTTCATAGATTTTTAGTAAAATTAGAATTCAAAGGTGTGAAACACGATAGACAATCACTGTAAAATTAAGTGTTTTCTAACGTCAACATCACGTTTTGTAAGGCATATTTATTCGGTATACGTTAAAATAACGTTATAAAACGTGGGTTAAAAATTTAGTTGTAAATTATGATTTATCTAACGTATAGTTTGGTTAATTTTTTTCTCATTTTATTACGTAGAATAGTAGATGTTGAATTAACGTTGAAATGATGTGGTAATCAACGTATGGTAGATACATCGCATTTTACTCATAGTATAAATCACGTAGTAAAAGACAAAATTGTTACGCATATATTTCACGTTATAATTACGTCCATATTAAACTGATCGTTAAAAAACACGTCATACAAACGTGATATAATTATGGTTGCTAATTCAACCAAAAAACAACGTTGCATTTTTCAACGAATAACGTTATTTCCACCATTACAACGTGAAATTAACGTTGAATAAACGTACATGTTTTCGCTGGGAATAGACTAGTTCATTTAGAAAAAAAATCTCTAAAAGATATAGTAATAAAAAATATACAGAGCCATTTGAAAAATAAAAGTTGACAGTCGTTTGACCTTGAAGGTAATTTTAAAAAAAATTTAAACTGGACTCACTTAATAGTATTTTTAGTCTCATTTTATTTGCCTTTTTTGTTTTGAAAACAAATTCCGCGTACATTTCAACATTAAATGACAAATTAATTAAATAGTCAAAATAATCAAAATTTAGACAATTTAATTTACAAAAAATTTCCACAAATACCCGGTTATACAAATCTGATTATGACTACTAAAGAATTCAAAAGTAAAGTATTAATGCCAAAATTGCTAAATATAATTTAAAAACCATTAATAATCTTTTTTTTTGTTGTTTATACTATTCCTTGTATTGAATGTGATCAGGTTTATGTAGGACAAACTTCCAATTGGCTTAAATTACGACTATCACAACATAAATCTGATAACAAATAAAGAAAAAAATTCTAGTGCTTCAGTCAGGGTTGGAAAGTTTAAAACAAACTGTTTAAAACATTGTGTTTAAAACATGTTTAAAACACCCAATTAAAAACAAACCCTTTGTTTAAAACAAAGAGTTTGTTTTTAATTGGGTTTTAAACATGTTTTTAAACATGTTTTTTTTTTACTTGATGTTTTAAATTCATTTTTGTGGTTTTAAGCGTAGAAGAAACACTTCTGATGTAAGTGTTTTGCATTATTGATACATATAATATGTATTTAATAATAAAAAATTAGTTGTCTTATTAAGGGCCAGTTTGATAATGGGATTTAAAAGAGACTTTAAAATTAAAGTCACATTCGTGTAAACATCTTTCAGCATTTATTATTTAATTATTATTGTAAATTAGATGTACAGTATATAAATATACTTGGTGGTCTAATAATCAAAATAAATAACTATAAAATTATTAACAATACATAAAATTTGCTTTTAGAAAGTTACATCTTAACTTTTACTTTCTTTCCACATTTCCTATTAATTTTATCAAATTTATGTCATTTAAGTTATTTCATTCTTGAATTGTTCTAGGAAAAAAGAAAATTTATGAATATTTGTTTTCGAAAATGGTATTTTATATGTAAATTTATGATATTTTCAAGTACTTGAATCATTTACTTTTTATTTATTTATTATTCATTCCATTATATTTTGAAACATAATATGTCGTTTGCATTTATTAAATATCAACAGATCAACATAAAAAAAATTAGGCAACCTGTAGAAAATTGCCTGTAGCAAATGGCAATATGAGTTCGAATATTTGTATTTTGTATTTTATTGTCGCAATAACACAATCAAGTGATTTACAAAAGTCAGATATACAAATAAGTACAATTAATTGAGAAAGTATTAGGGTGGCCATAAGAAAAAACATGCGTGTGTTTGAAAAATTCTGAAAATTTGTCAGTAGAATAGAATGCATCATCTTTTAAAAACGACATTAATTTCATTTTAAATGTTTTGTAAGACCACTGTTTGACTATTATTGGTAATTGAATATAGAGTTTGGTCCGTTTCTCGATTTGCTTTGATATGCTTAACCTGAAAAATTGAGGACGTTTTTGAAATGTTATACAGGCTGTCTTACGAAAAACGCCCCAAGCCATAACTCTGTTATTTATGGACTGATTTTAACAAACAAAAAGGCAAATAAAATGAGACTAAAAATACTATAAAGTGAGTCCAGTTTAAATTTTTTTTTAAATTACCTTCAAGGTCAAACGACTGTCAACTTTTATTTTTCAAATGGCTCTGTATATTTTTTATTACTATATCTTTTAGAGATTTTTTTTCTAAATGAACTAGTCTATTACGCAATACGTACGTTTTATAAAAGTGTTAAACTGTGTCGTGAAAACAATGAAACTGAGCGTTATTTTTCACAGTTGTTTCAAACTATCAAGTTCTTCTACTTGTACGACTTATTGTTTCCTAAAAAAAAGTCAATTTTGGATAATAATCACTTGACTGACTTATTGCAAGTATATTTTGAATGCAATAAAAACAGCAATCAAGGCAGTACAGAAAACATTAATGACATAATTAAAATTAAGTTTACAACTGTGTAAGTTGCTTTGGGAAAAAATCTCTGTCTATAGAGACGCACTGCTTGTGTTTTTATTGCATTCAAAATATACTTGGAGTAAGTCAATCAACTGAGTATTATCCATAATCGGCTTTTTTTAGGAAACAATAAATCATACAAAGAGAATAACTTGACAGTTTGAAACAACTGTGAAAAATAACCCTCAGTGACATTGTTTTCACGACAAACATTAACATTTTTATGAAAAGCACGTTTTGGGTAATACACTAGTTCATTTCTTTTTTTTTACGAAAAATATTTTCTAAATGTCAAAGTGTTGCACATTATTGGATTTAGAAAAAAAATCTCTACCAGATATAATAATAAAAAATATACAGAGCGATTTGAAAAATAAAAGTTGACAGTCGTTTGACCTTGAAGGTAATTTAAAAAAAAATTGAAACTGGACTCATCTTATGGTACTTTTAGTCTCAATTTATTTGCCTTTTTGTTTGTTAAAATTAATCTATAAATAACGGAGTTATGGCTTGGGGCGTTTTTCGTAAGACAGCCTGTATAAGGAACATACCTTAGAACGTTTATTTAGTGTATTTAATTTTGTATATTCTTAATTAAAATATCAGTTAGAATATCATTAGAAGTAGAAAAGCTGGTAAACTAGTTACAATTTTCAAGGACGTAAATAAGAAATAAAAAATAAAATTGAAATTAGAAATTGCGTATGTAGAAAACATTTTTAGACGAAAATTGAAAGCCCACAACTGTTTTCTACTTTTTTCTATAACTGTTTAAAATCAAATAAAACAAATGTTTTGTTTCTTTAAAAAAAAACAGGTTTTTTCCAACCCTGGCTTCAGTAGAACATTTTAGAGATAAAAATCATAATATTCAACTTCACTAACACAAAAATTAAAAAAAAGAAACATATTGTCATGGGAGATTATTCTTAGAATTATACTAGTAAATTCTATGAATTTTATATCAGATAATGAAAATCTTAATTTGACAAATGAATATTTAATAAAATTTGATTTTAAACGTAATTCCGAACATAATCTGGAGGTAAATAATATTTTGTAATAATTTTCTAAATCGGGTTACTTTTGATAATAAATTTATTTCAGTTTTCAATCAAATTTGAAATTTTGAACAATAACTGAAGAATTTTGTAATTAGAATGTAAACTAAAAATTATGTAAGTTAAGAAGTTTTTATTGTAATAGTACTATGTAATTATTTTTTTTTATACCTGCTACCTTACATTTCAGTTTATGCTCTGATGAAGGTAACAAAAATTACCGACAGCTTAGAAAATAAAAAAAAAAGTTTCATTGCTGACCACTTGCCCGTTAATTTTAAAATACTACAATCAAGGGTCGATACTCCTTGGTCCTAAACTAATACCCAGCGAAAACATGTACGTTTATTCAACGTTAGTTTCACGTTGTGACGGTGGAAATAACGTTATTCGTTGAAAAATGCAACGTTGTTTTTTGGTTGAATTAGCAACCATAATTATACCACGTTTGTATAACGTGTTTTTTAACGATCAGTTAAATATGGACGTAATTATAACGTGAAATAAATATGTAATAATTTTGTCTTTTTAAGACGTGATTTATACTATGAGTAAATGCAATGTATCTACCGTACGTTGATTACCATATCTTTTCAACGTTAATTCAACATCTACTATTCTACGTAATAAATAAGAAAAAAATTAACGAAACTAATACGTTAGATAAATCATAATTTACAACTAAATTTTTAACTCACGTTTTATAACGTTATTTTAACGTATACCGAATAAATATGCCTTACAAAACGTGATGTTGACGTTAGAAAACACTTAATTTTACAGTGATTTTCTATCGTGTTTCACACCTTTGAATTCTAATTTTACTAAAAATCTCTGAAATGTGAGGTTCTTCTCCATGCTTGGCAGCTTTGAAATGAAACGAAACAGGTATGAAAAGTACTGCTGATTTGCACATACGAGTCAACCATAACCTCTTTTTAAGTTGATGTAATCTGTCAATTTTTTTTAAGTTAGTTTGAATTTGATGCCCAAAATCTGTGATTAAAAATACTAAATTAAGATTTGTAAAAAAATTCTTGGAACAGGTCAATTTTTATTTTTAATGGCGCATATTACAAAGGGACTTTTTTAACTTTTCAATTATTTGGAGGGGTGAAACGATCCCTAACTACGTTTTTTTTAATGGAAGGATATGTTGAAAAAATTGGGAATATAGCTACGTTTTATCTTTTTATTTTTCTTTAGCAGTAAAGCCTTGGTCTATCTACAGCGCAAACCGCACGCGTAATGCGCAAAGGGCAATCCGTCATCCATTGCTTTAATGTTTTCTTATGTAGCTGGTCTAAATTAAGCGTAATGCGGTTGCGTAAATAAGTTTTCCGCTGCGCAGTGCGCATCAGTCGCCTCGTCGGCAATTTTTACGCAGCGCACAGTGTCGGTCGTAGCAATATCAAGCAACTGAAATGGTGACAAAGACGAAACACTTTTGTAAATTTACCAAAGAAGACGAATTATTATTAATCGAGTGCGTATCAAAGTACCCGACCACCACCACCAAAGATGGGATTCACTTCATTTCTTTCTTCCATCCTTGACATCATCGACATTATTTCTTCATCGTTATTTTCTTACTAACATCATAGCAACTAATTTCCGACTGAATTTATTCATTTTTCTCTTCAAATTGTATAAAACATTTAACAGTTAACAACATGCGCTTCAGCGTAATACGCAGTATAGATAGACCGCTTCATGTGAAGTGCGCGCATGCGCATTGCGCACTGCGCATTTACGCTTGCGGATTGCGCTGTAGGTAGACCAAGGCTTAAAAGGTAAAAAATAAAAAAAAAGAATTTTTTTACTGTTTAAGAAAAATTAAAAAATAAAAACGTAGCTGTATTCCCAATCGAACAAGCTTTAAGAAAAAAAATTACTCAACATACCCTTCCATTAAAAAAAAAATACTTAGGGGTTGTTTCATCCCTCCAAATAATTGAAAAGTTAAAGAAATCCTTTTATAATATGCGCCATAAAAATAAAAATTGACCTGTTCCAAGAATTTTGCTACAAATGGCAATTTTCTAAGTTACAGAATTGATTCCAGTTAAACTTTCCACTCTGTATAATTGTTAACGGGGTCACTTTGCTGAACTACAGATAATGGATTAATTGCGCGGGACAGTCGATTGGGGACCGAGCGGGAAGGTTGCCCAATAGCGAAGGGTGCTCAATAAAGCCTAAAAGTGGTGCGGTGGTTTTTCTGAAGAGGACTTTCCTTTTTAGAGCCGAGAACCGGGACAAAGTAAGCAAGTCTTTGTTATTCGGCTAAACAATCCCCAAGTGCCTTTAGCTTATACAGTGGCGGCTCGTCGGGGTGGGCAGGGTGGGCACTGCCCACCCTGTTAAAGTTTATCAATACATAATTAAAGCAGGTTCTTGTCCGATGAAAATTGTATCACAAAATCTTATAAATGGTGCGTATAATTAGTGCCCATTTATAAGATTTTACAATACAATTTAAACTTTAAAATAATTTTGAAATATTTTTTAAATTTCTTTTTCATCTGTTTGTGTTCTTTAAATTTATAAATCCAGAACATTATTGTAATGCGTAATTAAAAATATGCATGTGATCTAGATTCTAGAACTTTGTATAATTCCGCACGCTCGGTAATACGTTAAATTGCGATGCGGTGCAGCTCCTTGCCACTATGCATAAGTAGGGTGGGCTCGCCCCCTGCATGGCTGTAACTGCAGACATACGCTGTCCTTTCATTTAATGTGATAGACAGAAAGGAACGCTACACGTAGGTTGTTACGTTACCCTCTCTTACGTTCACCCGTTGGGCAGGCCCACGGCCACGTGACAACTCGAGATCGGAGTGCTGTCTAAAGAGTGGGATAATTTACCAAATTTTGTATTTTATTTTGAATCTTCTGTCATTTCTGTTTGATTAATACCTAATAAATGTTACATAATATTCAATATTCGTCTGAAAGATTTATATTATACATTGTAACGCATATAACTAAAAACAAAAAGAATAATAGCTGGTCTGAAGTTATATTAAAGACAGATCGCGGGAGGGCAAGCCCGTCCTACAATTCGTCTGTGTTCGGTTGTTCACGAGGATCATCCGAGTTAAAAACGTTAACGTCAACGCTTTATTATTAATTTAACGACGTGGCTAAACGTCCGCCGGCGGAACCATGCATTACATTTCGAAATTCCGCCGTCCGGCGGATCTAAATAATCTTAGCCCACAATTCCGCCGAAAATTCAACTGATTTGCGCAAGAACGGCGGAACATTACTCTAAAAACTAATAATACCGCCGACCGGCGGACTTTATTGAAGAGAATGCTTAATCCGCCGTTCTGATGTGATGTTAAATTAATTCACTATTTTAACAGTTTTATTTACAAATTTCGAAGTTAACATACATCATGTTAAAAGTGGCCGGCCACTTTTCCGGTTATTTTCATCCGCCGAACGGCGGAATTTCGATATACAATGCATGGTTCCGCCGGCGGACGTTTAGCCACTTCCTTAATTTAACTAAGGTGACAGATTTCGATATTAATGTTTTAAAATGGCAGATGTATCATTTAAAAATTTATATTAGTTCTTATTTTCAGAATTTATTTTAGTTACTGTTTTGCATTTTATTTAATTATTCTGAGAATTTATTTAAGTTATTGTTTTAAATTTTATTTAGTTATTATTTTGAGAATTTATTTCAGTTACTGTTTAGCTACAGTTTTAAATTTTATCATTTCAGAATTTGTTTTAGTAATTCTTAGAATATAGTTTTGTTTTCTTTTTTTAATGTGTGGAAAATTGGAGACATACGGAGATAATGACATATCATATCATAACGATAATACTTGTTCATCAACTTGTTAAAATAACTTCTAACAAAGAACATTTAAAAAATATCAATCAGAGGAATGTCTTTATAAAAGGCTCTTTAGTTTTTCAAATGTTGCCCACCCTCTGCATATCTTGAAGAGCCGCCACTGAGCTTATACCTGGACGAAACCGTGTACCGAGAGCTACGTGTACCCCAAGAGCTGAATTTATTGCAAGCGCAAAGAAAGCTTGACAATATTACGGTGTTTATGAGCAGCATGTAATTTTTTTTAAATTTTCATAAAGAAATAATTTTGTAAATAATAAAGTAAATTGAGTGTACTGTATTAAATGTGTTTTGTCGAATATTTTAAGTTAGTGTAAATATTTTTAGAAATAGGCGATTTAGAATTACATGTTTATTATAAATAAATTATTTAGAATTTTTGAAATGTATATACAAAGAAAATAAGCTTAGGATTGTAATAATTAGAAAAATTGATTTAATGATGTTATGACAATATGGATGTTGGAAGGAAACTGTAGGTAGCAAGGAGTTCGGAAATTGAACGAGTGAGGGCGGCGCGTAGCTATTGGAAGTTAAAGTCCCCGGTTCGGCTTTATACCACAGCCTCCGTCCGCTTTACGAATCAGTCACCGAAGCGATATGGAAGTGGGGTCACTAGTTGGTTTAGCGGTCTAGCCTAGCCGACTTGGAAATTCGTGTCACTCGGTGGCGTGGGTTCGAATTACACCATTAGCCATGTATGTTTGTTCAGTCTAATGATTTAGACCGACCCAGCTTTAATACACGTCGTAATTAACTGATTCAACGTTACACGTGGACATTGCCGCGACATTTTTTCGTTGTTTCAACGTAACCATTAACACATGAATTCAACGTTTGTTACATGTTATTCCACAACGTTTTTTATACGTATGTATGCACTGGGATTTAACGTAGAAATACCGTGGACAAAGACGTTTAAAAGAAGTTGATTCGAGCGTTGTTAAAACGTGTTAATAACACACGAATTCAACGTTGATTAATTGTTATTCTACAACGTTTTTTACACGTGGACAGAGACGTTTAAAAGAAATTGATTGTCGCGACATTTTTTCGTTGTTTCAACGTAACAATAACCTATGAATTCAACGTTTGGTTACTTGTTATTCTACAACGTTTTTTACACGTACGTGTTTTCGCTGGGTAATATTCAAATAATGTTTGACACAGAATAAATAAAAAATAGTAAAGGAGACTGTGTTTTAAGAAATAATTAAAAAATAATCTCTGCCCACAATTAATTTTATATCTGTAGATACGTATTTCGGCAGCTAAGCTGTCATTTTCAGTACACATAACAAAAGAAAAAATTCCCAGAAAACTAATTATAATTATATTCTGTAATTATACCGGCTGTTTCAAATTGGGTGTGCACTGAAGGGATCTCCTAAACCATGAGAGTTACAGATTCGGTTAAATGGAAGAAAAGTTGCACCAGTCATTGCTTAATTCGTATCCATTAACAGAATCAATTTTCTCTTAATTGTTCTTGAAGTATTGGTGAAAATGTAAAAATATCGATTTTCTTTTTTCCTCTGTAACTCCCTTATTAAAAATAATTTAGAAATTCTGTCTTAACTTTCTACAGGTACTTTTGGATTCTACTTTAAATAGGGGCAGTAGAATTGTGGTCACACGTTTCGTCTCTCCGCGACCATCCTCAGTTTACATTTTTTAAATATAACGTATACCTTTTTATTATCGTATTTGTTGCCATTTTTTCTCCTGATTGTAATGGTATATCACACTTAATTGTTGATATTAATTTGAAGCTTAAATAATACAGATTTTTATATGAAAATTTTATTTAATACATAATTTCAAATATTTAGTTCATTTTCTTAGCTATAGTGTAAATTTCAATGAATTATTTAATATCTGTCTCTTTAGTTATTGTATAATAAATTCTTTTAACGGACACTGATAGTGCACATTTGTAGTATCCATTAAAAGAATTTGTTATACGAGATAGTTGTTGACGAGGCTAATTTTACAAACAAGGGAATATTTAATAGAAATGTACATAGATATTGGTCCAGGGAGAATCAAAAAAGATTTCAACAAGTGTGACCACAGATACAATTCAGCTTAAATGTTTGGTGTGGTATTTGGCATAATAGAATTAATGGTCCGATCATTTACGAAAATCATGTAACAGCTGAACGTTACATCGATTTTTAAGGACAGCATTGGAAAACATTTTAGATTACATTCCTCTAAATCATATTATGGAATTGTAATTTCAAAATGATGGAGCACCAGCACATAATGCTGAAATAACAACAAATTATTTGAATCAAACTTTTCCTGATAGGTACAAATGGACCTGTCGCGTGGCCTCTAAGATCACCAAATATTAGCCCTTTGATTTTTTGTTGATTGATTGATTGATTTTATTAATTTTTCCTCTTCCGACATTTGAATGTTAGTTATTAATATTTAGTAAGTAAAAAAAGTACTAAGGAATAAATTTACTTATTAAATAAATCATGACGAAACTGTATCAAGCTTTTTTTATCATATTTTAACTTTACTTGAAAAAAGTATTAATTGTTATACATCACTGCAATCAGCAGAAAAAATGCTATCGAATAGAATAATTAAAAGATATACGTTGTATTTAAAAAATCGAAACTGAAGATGGTCGTGGAGAGACGAAACGTTTGACTTCAATTCTGCCACCTCTATTCGAAGCAGAATAAGAAAGTGCCTGTAGAAAGTTAAATCAGAATTTCAAAATTATTTATAATACGAGAGATACAGAGGAAAAAAGAAAATCGACATTTTTACATTTTGATCAATATCTCAAGAAGAAATAAGAAAAAAATTATTCTGTGAATGAATACGAATTAGGCATTGATTTGTGCAACTTTTCTTTCATTTAACCAAATTTGTATCTCTTACGGTTTAGAAGATCCCTTCAGTGCACACTCAATTTGAAACAGCCGGTATATGCTTTAAGCTAAGTAAAACTATATTAAAGAAAGCTGAAGACTATGCAGATTGTTGGTGGCTGGCAGTTCTTTCTGCTCAATTTAGAAGGGAAATATTTCAAGTCTTTCTTATAGAACACCCCGTACTTATAATCACCAACCGATGCAGAATTAAATTTGAATTTTAGAATACAGACATGTGCAAAGACTTTTCGTAAATTAAAGGAGATTTGAAAGAACAGGCAGGGTTGCAAATGTTATTTTTAATAATATTAATTTACATAGCACCCTAAAAATGACCAAAATCATGAAGTAAAATGAAAACTACAATTACCTCACAAACCGTAGATTTTAGGTATAGGACTTTGGCAAAAAGATAGTAAATTTAATTCTGCATCGGTTGATGATTATAGGTATGGGGTGTTCCGTAAGAAAACCTTGAAATATTTCACTTCTAAATTCAGCAGAAAGAACTGCCAGCCACCAGAGCTGGGTAATTCCTGGCAAAAAAGTAATTAGCAATTACAATTACTTTTTTTTAATGTAATTTGTAATTGTACTTAAGTACTTTTTTTTCATAAAGTAATTTGTAATTGTAATTGCAACAAAATCGATGGAGGAATTGTAATTTGTAATTGCATTATTTAAATTATCTAATTACAATTACTTCTTATAAGTACAATTACTTTTTCAATTAAAATTACTTTTTCTAATTACAATTTCTTTTAAATACGTGTTTACAACATACGCGTGGTCTAAAATCAAGATTCCTGCATGAACTTGCGTAAACTCCCGGTCTCCTGAAATCGCATCCTATGTAGGTATAATATTTGTTTCAATTCATCATTATTTGAAGAAAGCGCTGCGCCGTGAAAAGTCCCTTTCCTAATAATTAGACTGCGGAAGTTTAGGCACTAAAAAATTCAATTTTAGGCGCCTAAAAAAGGCTCATGTATATGCAAAAAAGGCAGAAATAAAGTATAAATAGTCTCCAAAATATTTATACAATAGAATTGATCACAATAAAAAAATCAAGTAAATTATAAACATATTTTATTAATTTGAATTTTTAATATGCGTACATACGTATAATACTAGTAGAACGTAAAATTTAATGTTTCTTATTTATTGATAATTCGATTCACAATAAATAACTAAAATCATTTCTAAATTGTAATGTAAAACATGTTAGTTAAATTACTTAATAAAATAATCCAGAAGTTAGGTAATTGCTATTTTATTTCAGTATTGTACAAAAA
The DNA here is from genome assembly GCA_033060865.1 of Dorcus hopei. Taxonomy (NCBI): domain Eukaryota; kingdom Metazoa; phylum Arthropoda; class Insecta; order Coleoptera; family Lucanidae; genus Dorcus; species Dorcus hopei. Next base: position 59,492,985 of record CM065426.1, on the reverse strand, counting down.
TACTGCATTTTAAAATTTTAAACTTCGTTTTCTCTAAATCTATGATAATACCATTCTTTACATCTGAGGTACAGATATATATTTTTATTAGTGCCGACTGATTAAATAAAAATCAAATGACCGACGGCGACGTACCCATGCAGTTCGGATTTACATCAAAGAAAATATTTATAGAAAGAAATGTCCGCTAGTTGTTTCGGCATTTTCAACAAAAAGCCGCAATTCCCTTCAGGTGGGTATCCACAGAGTATGTACACAGTCTACATACAGTCTGTTCACTTGGCGTCGGTACCTTTGATCTTTGTGTCTTCAATGCAACCACTGCGCATTCTTCCGTGCGTTGATTCTTACGTGGCGCAAACAATTTAAATTTAAAATCTTGCAGTTGCCCGAACCAAACTACGAATAGAAACAGCGAGACTACTGCGCATTCTTCCCCGAGTTTCCAAGAATTTTGTACGCGAAACTAGCGCCAGTGACAAGACTGTATGTAGACTGTGGTATGTATGTACAAGGTTCTAAAAAATTGTCGCAGTCATAATTTTTTTATACTCCAATTACGATTACATTCAGCCGGCAATCATTTTTATTCTAATTTTCTGCAACTTCAAAATTGATCCTGAGAATTTTTAGTAATAAAACTTTACCATTTGAACAATAACTACGTGAAACGCATTTATAACTAGGTCCTATCAAAGCAGTATCTAACAAATAGAAAAGGCAAATGCCTAAACTTCCGCAGTCTGCTAATAATATACTGTAATGATTCGCCGACAGCAGCCGGCGTCAGTGTGTCTCTTGCGTCATCGCCGACGCGCCTTAAACCAGAAACTTCAGGCGCACCGATATCACGTCAGCAATGGAATCAGCCCGAGACATTCCGTCGCATACTCGAATGTGCGAGAAAAACAACCCCGGCTTATAAAGCACGCGGCCGGTGAATGGAGGACAGTTCGAATTGAATTCAACGCTAGACGGACTTAAAGTCGCGTTATAAACTTTCGCTCGGCCGTTAAAATAAATTAGGATTAAATTTGTAAATTATCTAGTGTTAAATGTTAGTGTTAATTAGTTTGCTTGTAAATAAATGTTGTCGTTGTTTATTTTATCAAGTTTAGAATTTAGGAAAATTTATGCATTTTCAATATATCCGTAAAGCACGAGCACGTTTGTTTATTTTATCTTATGGTTTGGGTTAAGATACGGGATGCGTCTCAAGTACAGGGACGGAAGGAAAGAAAAGTGCCAGCGCGCAGTCGAGGCGCGGTCCTTGAGGGCTATACGTGTTGATAATGTTGCACTAATTACGCAGACGGGCTCGCGAGTGTTGCAATGACATGACAGTAGGGGATCATTTCTCCTGTATACGGCATTTGACCCTATCCGCTACTGCAGATGCGTGAGTAGTAGATGCCGGAAAAACAACTAGTTGTATACCTGACCAGGTGATTGCCTTGTGCTTTCAAAACGGTCATGACTTGGTGTTGACTGCGCTCGGGCCGGTGTAGCAACACTGTAGGAGGCAGTAGCACCAATGATTCTGAGAACGTACGCTCAGAAGGCAAGGTATGCTAATATCCACCTGGGGCTTGTCTTTATGCATGCGAAGTACGAAGATGGACATTCGAAGACACCTTCTCCGTGAATTCGCATCCCAGAAGGGAACTACCGCATCTAGAGTCTCCGCTGGATGGAGCGGGGCCGGGAGAGGGCCCCGGTAAGTAAACAAGTCCTATAGTCTTGAGTACATGCTCGTAAATGGTTACTTGTAATTTTGCATGACATCCTTATCGAATCGAAAAGCGAAGCCAAGATGTTAAGACGTTTACCCTCAGCTCCGCAGTGGTCGAGAAAGAGAGAAAGAAAGCAGGGAAAGAGAGATCTAACCAAAGGGTGAGTGAATGTTTATTGTAACTCGGTCCTCTGACATTGTTATTAGTCTAAAATGTTTAACAAAAAAAAAACTATCCAACATAAATTAGTTTTTTTTAACTATTTCGTGTTTTGTTTTAAAATAAAAATTAATAGAACGTTTAAAATCGTTACATTGGTGCCAGGTGCGAGGTTTGTGAAAATAAATAAACAATTAAAATTGAATTAAATTTAAACAAATTATTAAACAAAGTGCAGTGTCGGAAAAAGGAAAAAAAACAATGGCTTCAAAGAAAGTGCTGTTAAAAGACTTAAAAGTGAACGACTTAAAAGCCGAATTAGAAGAGCGCGAATTGGAAATCTCCGGAAAGAAATCGATTTTGCAAGAGAGACTACACCAAGCGCTACTAGAAGCAGGGGAGGATCCGGAAGTCTTTCTTTTTGAAATCTCGGGCGGTCCTGCAGATTTAAGTAAAATATTAGAGGATAAATTAAAGGAACAATCTGGATATTTAGAAATTAAATTGTTGGAACAATCTGGAAATTTGGAAGATAAATTAAAGGAGCAATCCAGAAGCTTCAAAGATGAATTGCAAAATAAATTGATGGAACAATCCAGAAGTTTCAAAGATGAATTGCAAAATAAATTGTTGGAACAATCCGGAAATTTAAAAGACGATCTAGACAAATTAATGGAATACTCTAGAAACACGAAAGAAAACGTGAAAATTTTAGAAGAGAAACTTGAAAATAAATTAATACAACAGTCGAGAAATCTGAAGGATGAATTTCTAGAACAATCAAAAGGGCTCGAAGATAAACCAGTGATAAAAATATCAGAAGAGACAAGGAATCTGCAGGAAAATGTGGAAAGAAATACTATTCCACCAGGATAACAAAGTTAAGAATCTCGAGCAAATCATGGCAGGGTTGCGAATGATCGCGGATCTGTCACCAGCAGGAATACCAGAAAATAATGAGGCCCAAACTGTGGTAGGACCAGCGGAAACTTCGAAATTAAAAATAAAACCACCGACATTCGACGGGAAGTCATCTTGGCCTAACTATTTCAAACAGTTCGAAGCGGCATCAAAGGCGAACGGATGGACGGCCAGTGAAAAAGCCACTTCGTTAATTGTGGCCTTGAGGGGGGACGCGATGTAGCGATGTGCTACAAATGATGCCGGCAGAGGAACAAGAAGACTTCCACAAGCTGGTGAACAGGCTGGAGATGAGTTATGGCCAGACGCATCTGACCGAGGTGTACCATGCGCAGCTGAGAAATCGTTGCCAGAAATCCGGAGAGAGTCTTCAGGAATTCGAGGCTGATGTAGCGCGCCTAGCCCGGTTGGCATATCCTGCAGCGCCTGATGAATTCCTGCAATGTTTGACGATGCAGACCTTCGTAGATGGAATCCGTGACCCGGAGAACCAGCAGGCATTGAGAATGGCCCACCCCAAGACATCTAAGAACGCACTGGCCTACGCCTTGGAATACGAAGCGGAGAAGCGAGTCTCAAGAGGGCATGTCAAGGTACGAGCTGCCATGGACTCCCAAGAGGACGAACCCGCCAGCGTCAAGGTGCGATCTGCTGCAGAGGAGCGGCCCAAGGAGTATACCACCGCGGATGATGTTCGCCGCATTATGGAACAATTCTTGAGGCAGAAGAATCCGCTGGTGTGTTGGAATTGCCAGGAAGAGGGACATGTTCGCAGGCGGTGTCCCAAGGCCAGGCAGGAGCCTCCATGAAGGAAGCCACAGGGAAACTAAGCCGGGTCGGTGCAGAGGGGCAAACGTCGACCCGTATTCAAAGGCCCCCAAAGACAAAAGCCACGAAAGTGATAGCCCTGCGGCGATTAACCAGCAGTGTCTTCGTGGATGCCACCATTGATGACATCCCTCACACCATGCTACTGGATACGGGTGCGACGAAGACTATCTTGAGGCTCGACGTTATCAAGTCATCAAGGCGCACCGAGCCGACTAAATGGAGACTGAGGACAGCAACCGGAACATCAGCGACTGTCTATGGTGAAGTAGAGGTGACCATTACCATTGGAGCGACTCCCATCAAACACCGTGCGCTGGTAGCAGAAATAGAGGATGAGGCGATTCTGGGCATGGACATCATGTGTGCTTATGAGTTCCAATTGGATCTGAAGCGTGGCGTAATGGCGGTTAATAACGAGGAGTTGGTTCTACATCAACGAGAGGACGTGGCCGCTCGAGTTGTTCTCGTAGAAGATGTCGTATTGCCTAGCAGAACCGAGGTTATAGTCGACGGAAACCTGAATGGCGCTTTCCAAGATGAGCAAGTCATTATGATCGAACCTAATACCGACGATCAGAAGATTGGAAAAGGAGTTCTAGTCGGAAAAATGTTGTTGACAGCAAGGAAGGAGATACCAGTCCGCCTAATGAATGTGAACTATTTCCCCGTCAACATCAAGAAAGGTACGACCTTGGGAAGCTGCGCCATGGTGTCCTCCATTTCCCGCCAAATAGAAGCAAACATACAAGAGACGAAGGTCCCAAAGAAGTTGTTGGAAATGGTCATGTCGACGGCCCAGGAATTGACTCCAGAGCAAAAGTCAAACGCAAACAATCTGATCTATCGCTATCAAGATGTGTTCGAGGTGGAAAATTAACCTAAGGGAAGAACCGACGTCGTCAAACACAAGATAGAGACGGGGGAAGAAAGACCCATCCGTCAAGCTCCAAGGAGGTTACCATTAGCGAAGCGGGAGGAAGCAGAACGCATTATTCGTGAGATGGAAAAAGACAATGTAATTGAGCCATAGAGCAGCCCATGGGCGTCACCGGTGGTGCTTGTGAAGAAGAAGGATGGATCCACACGGTTCTGCGTAGACTATCGATTACTCAGCAATGTCACCAAAAAGGATAGCTATCCTCTGCCACGGACTGATGACAAACTAGACACCCTGGCTGGTTCAAAGATCTTCTCAACCTTGGATCTAAAGAGTGGTTATTGGCAAGTGGAACTAGCGTCCGAAGATCGAGAAAAGACGGCGTTTTCTCTTGGTATGGGTCTATGGCAATTCACGGTGATGCCGTTCGGGTTATGTAATGCCCCAGCTAATTCGAGAGGCTGATGGAGACGGTTCTGAAGGGTCTGTCCTGGACAACGTGCATGGTATACCTGGACGACATAATTGTGGTAGGGAAAACTTTTGACGACCATCTGAAGAACCCGGAAGGAGTGTTCCAGCGGCTTCGCGGAGCTGGACTAAAGCTTAGTCTCAAGAAGTGGCACCTGTTCCAGAAGGAAGTTAATTATCTAGGCCATATTGTTAATGGGAATGGAATCGCCGTGGACCCAGTAAAGATTCAAGTCGTGAAAGACTGGCCAACTCCAAAGAATAAACACCAGATAAGGAGTTTCCTAGGCCTATGCACTTACTATCGTCGCTATGTTCCCGGATTTGCGAACATTGCTAAACTGTTGACAAAACTCACCGAAGAAGGTCGTCCGTTTGAATGGGACCAACATTACCAAATTAGTTTTGAACAACTAAAACAGTACTTGATAAGTGCTCCTATTCTGAGTTACCCTCTCCCAGAAGGCAAGTTCATCGTGGACACCGACGCTAGCAACGTTGGTATCGGTGGCGTACTCTCCCAGATACAAGAAGGGCAAGAGAAGGTGATCAGTACTTCAGTAAAGTCCTGTCAAAGCCGGAACGAAATTATTGCGTCACCAGAAGGGAATTGCTAGCCGTGGTAAAGTCCATAGAACATTTCTACAAGTACTTATATGGCAGACACTTTCTCCTAAGGACGGACCATGCCGCTTTAAAATGGCTCCTCCGATTCAAGAATCCTGAAGGACAAGTCGCACGATGGATCGAACGACTTCAGGAATACGATTTTGAAATTCAGCATCGGGCAGGAACTAGTCATAGAAATGCCGATGCTTTGTCGAGAAGACCTTGTGCTGAGGACTGTAAGCACTGTAGTCGTCTGGAGGAGAAAGTAGCCACAACTGCGAGGACGGCCGTTGTAGACGACAAATGGCAAGGTGAAGAATTGCGACGAGACCAGGAGAACGATCAGGATTTGAAATTGGTGCTGGAATGGAAAAGTAGGGAGGCAAGGCCTACTTGGGAAGAGATAGCACCGTGTACACCATTCTTAAAATCGTACTGGGCGCAGTGGGACTCCATAGTGCTGGATCATGGTCTTCTGAAACGAACCATCGAGAACCAGGAAGGCACGGAACAGAAGACACAGTTACTGATCCCCAAGAATAGGGTGCCGGAAGTTCTGAGGGAGCTTCACGATGGAACTTCGGGAGGGCATCTGGGAATCAAGAAGACTATGCAAAAGGTGCGCGAGCGATTCTACTGGGTGAACTGCAAGGAAGGCATAAAGGACTGGTGTAGGAAATGCGTAGTCTGCGCAGCTAGTAACGGCCCTCACAGACGAGGCAAGGCTCCCATGAAACAGTATAACGTGGGAAGTCCTTTTGAGAGACTTGCCATAAATGTAGCCGGCCCATTTCCACAAACAAATAGTGGAAATAAGTACATTGTCGTGGTGATGGACTACTTTAGCAAGTGGGTTGAAGCATACACCCTACCAAACCAAGAGGCGATAACTATTGCTGAAGTCCTTGTCCGAGAATGGATCAGTCGGTATGGCGCGCCCATGGAGCTACATTCAGATCAAGGAAGGAACTTTGAATCGGCTTTATTCAAGAACGTGTGTACTCTGCTCGGCATCCGGAAAACTAGAACCACTGCACTTCACCCGTAGTCGGACGGAATGGTGGAAAGATTCAACAGAACCATCAACCGACATTTGTCCAAGGTAGTCTCCGATCATCAGAGAGACTGGGACACGTACAGGGTGGATCAATTTCGATGTCTCTTATGGGCATCTCTGTAACTATAAGAGATAGAAAAAAACTAGTGGCCAAGTCTCGATCTCTTTTTTAGAGATAAAGTCAATAGACTAAACAAAAATTGGCTATCTTCTTTTGTTTTCGAGTTATAAGCCAAAATTGAGATTTTCGACTTTTCGTCAATCACTCATATCTCGTTTATTTTTATAGATAGTAAAAAACTGTTTTGACATTATTAGGACACTTTTTTGAATACAATTCAGCGATGTAGTTGGTTTTTTGATATTTACTTAAATTTTCGAGTTATAACGTAAAGTTATATTTTTTTAAATGGAAATCGTAGTAGGCAATGTTATTATTAAATAGAGATTTTCTTTCTGTTTTCAAAAATATATACTTTGTTGGGTTTATTTCTTACATTTAATACAATAAAACGCCTTTTTTATTACTTTTGGTGTATTCTTTTCTTAGTAGGCTAGTTTCAACAAAAGCCGACAATTTTCTTTTGTTTTTATTAAATATTAACAAAGATTTGATGATTGGGTAGCACAAGAATGAGAGGTATTGCGATGAACATAAGAGATATAAAGCTAGCGCCAATAAAGCTGGGTTGGATTGCAACATGAGTTGTCTGCGTATTTTAGCGCGGCAGCGTTTAAATTGTAATTTTATTTTGATATTATTTTCTAGATTTTAATTTATTTATTGTGATATATCAAGAGTTGTGTTTATGATCTACTTACATTTCAATATTCTTTAACTTTTTCTGCAATAAATTTCTTATTTTTAAGATGTTTTTAATTCATACATATAATTTACTTCATTATCCCATGAAATGCATATTTGATCGAAAAAATGCGTTTTAAACTTAAATATTAAATCAAGTTACATAATTTCGAATTTGACCCAAACCACATGGTATCGGATTTTCATTTAAAAAATATAACTTCATGTTATAACTCGAAAATTTAAGTAAATATCAAAAAACCAACTACACCACTGAATTGTACTCAAAAAGTGTCCTAATAATGTCAAAACAGTTTTTCAATATCTGTAAAAATAAACGAGATATGCGCGATTGACGAAAAATCAAAAATGTCAATTTTGGCTTATAACTCGAAAACAAAAGAAGATAGCCAATTTTTGTTTACTCTATTGACTTTATCTCTAAAAAAGAGATCGAGACTTGGCGACTAGTTTTTTTCTATCTCTTATATCACAAAATCTTTTAAGCAGACACTAAATCGCGCACTATATACTTTACGTTTCACCGTCGTTCGACAGCTTCGTCAGAAGTGAAAAATATGTTGTCGAACGACGGTGAAACGTAAAGTATATAGTGCGCGATTTAGTGTCCGCTTAAAAGATTTTGTGATACAAATTTCATCGGACAAGAACCAACTGTAAATACTATCTCTTATAGTTACAGAGATGCCCATAAGAGACATCGAAATCGATCCACCCTGTACATTCCCCTTTTCCTACTGGCATACCGTTCGTCCGTTCATGAGACAACAGGAGAGACACCGGCAAAAGTGGTATTTGGGCGAGAGCCAAGACTGCCCTGCGACCTGGTGAGGTCCCTACCGACGAAGACTACGCGAGCGGTCTACGCAGGAAAATGGATGACATTCACAATCAAGTGCGTCACAATATACAGACGGCCAGCGACCGAATGAAGGAGCATTATGACATCAATGCTCAAAATGGGGGATACCAACCTGGAGCACTGGTGTGGCTTTACAATCCTCAAAGACGTCGAGGTCTATCCCCAAAATTGCAGACATCTTGGGAAGGTCCTTATAGTGTGATGAAACGGATCAACGATGTCATCTACCGCATCAGAAAAATTCCGCATGGCAAACCCAAAGTTATCCACTTCAACCGAATGGCTCCTTACAACGGAGAAGAAAATGAAGGGGCCGTACAAACGACGCAAGGTTCCGAAGTGAATTTCGAAACCTTTATGTCTCATCACGCTACCGGAAGTAAGGCACGATTCGCAGTAACCACAGAGAGGCAGCAAGACCTTTTTCAAGTACCACCAGAGTACAGTCTGGCCCACTGTGTGGCGGAAGACCTAAAAATGTCCAAGGGGATAGCCCAGGTCTTCCGGAAGAAATTCGGTCAGGTCGAGGAACTGCGAAGACAGCATCCCATGGTGGGCAAGAGCTTGCAGATCATCGACACGGAAGCAGGTCAAAGACGACACGTGTACTACTTAGTCACCAAGAGAACATCAAGCGGTAAGCCCGACTATCGCAACATTTGGAAAGCTTTATGGAGCCTGAGGAGACAACTGGTAGAAGACAAAGAGACGAAATTAGCCATTCCTAAATTGGGCTGCGGACTAGACGGACTGGACTGGAGGGTCATTCGAAGCATGATAGAAGTCATCTTTAACGGAACAGGAATTGAAGTTCTAGTCTGCAGTCACCACCCATAGGCAGCTGTCGGCAGTAAGAAAACCGTGGACTGTTATTTCTTCCAGACCGGAAGTTGTAAAAAGGGTCCAGCATGCCGATTTCGACATCCTCCTTCAAGGCTATCGCGAGTAACGTTCCGAGACGAAACGTTTTTAAGAAGGGGGCAGTGTAATTATTCGCCGACAGCAGCCGGCGTCAGTCTGTCTCTTGCGTCATCGCCGACGCGCCTTAGCCCAGAAATTTCAGGCGCACCGATATCACGTCAGCGGTGAAATCAGCTCCAGACATTCCGTCGCATACTCGAATGTGCGAGAAAAACAACCCCGGCTTATAAAGCACGCGGCCGGTGAATGGAGGACAGTTCGAATTGAATTCAACGCTAGACGGACTTAAAGTCGCATTATAAACTTTCGCTCGGCCGTTAAAATAAATTAGGATTAAGTTTGTAAATTATCTAGTGTTAAATGTTAGTGTTAATTAGTTTGCTTGTAAATAAATTAGTTTTTTAACTATTTCGTGTTTTGTTTTAAAATAAAAATTAATAGAACGTTTAAAATCGTTACAATACGATGTAATGTGGTACATAAATAAAGCGCTTTTTTCTTTTTTGTGCGTAAAATAATTACTTGCTATTGTTTATTTCTATTATACTTGTAAATTTATCTGTCTTGTAACGTTGTAACTGAAAAATCTATCATTTAGCTGCCTATCAAGCATTATGCATCTCTTTCGGATTCACTAGATGAGTGCGTCTATCTCAATCACATGAATACGCGTTGCTATAGCAACTAGTTTAATGTTAATTTTAGTAAAAAGGGAGTTTATAACGAAGTTAAAAGACCGGCCCTTAAATTCTAATAAAGATTTTATTTTAAAAAACAGCTATACTAGCTAGGCAAATACTTTTGGCGCGGGGCTCGTATAAAATATTGTATTGAAATGATGAACTAAGAGTCTAATTAAACTTGTTTATACAGGATGTCTCAAAACCTATGTCTTTAATTAAAACTGTAAGTTCCTCATTATAAAAGAGATTGATTCCCCAAATATGAACGGTATTGCTCAAAAATGAAAAACTAACGCCTGAACGGTCCAGTGGTAAGAGGACCGGCCTTGCAATCACATGGTCGTCGGTTCGAACCGCACTCGGGATTTTTCTCGGGGGTGGTCGGTATCGACTTTAGGCACCCTTCAGTGTTGGGGATAAAATTCGACAATGCTTCCCCTTAAACGGCGAGAAGGTTGGAAGTAACAAAGCCATGGAACACTTTACACACACTCAAAATACACTCCCGCTCCTGAGGTCCTGACAAGTCTATAACTTAGGACCCCGTTGGGCAACCACCACAGATTAAAAAAAAAAAACCTACTACAAGCGCGTGTAGTTCCTTTGTTTTGAAACCTCTGCTTAGTTTATGACTTGTTGAGGTAAGTCCGCTTTCAATAAAAAGCAATAAACTGCAATATTTTATTTTATTTTATTTGAAATAACTAGGCCAAGGTCTCGCGCGCGCGTCTTCGGCATAAGGCTAGGCGTATATTGAGACGCGTATGGCGCATATGATGCGACCTGACCCGTGCGGCAAGACGCGAGCGCGATCCACGCGTAGTTTGACTCAGGATGTTTTCTTACCGCCTCTACCAATTCCTCTTCCGACAACACCATAAATACAGAAATCCCAATATCAATAGAAACAAAAATAAAACACGCGACACGTGTGGCGCGAAATCTGTGTCTCTCCCACTGCGTCACGCGTCTCACAGCCGACGCGATTAGCGCTGCGTAGCGTCGCGTCTCCAATTTGCGCGGTCCCATTTAATTTCTAATGTTACAAAAACGCGTGCTGCGCTGTGTCACGCTGCACGCGCCAGACGCGTCTCAATGTGCGCCTAGCCTAAATCCATCTGTGTTTCACCGACACTGGCATGTGAAATGCGTTTTTTCGAAATAAAATGCGTTTATGCGAAATAAAAAAAATGTACAGTACAGCACAAAATGCATATCGAACGTGTTGTCATACCTGTGCATTCATTATAACCTTAGAATTTAAAAAAAATTTGTGCCGCCTTGCATGGATGACTTATTACGTAGTGAACTGGCTTCAATTTGTCAATCCTACTGCAATGTCAGGTCAAAAGCGATCGAAAGATGTCGCTACTTAAAATGTTCCTCAGAATTTTATTAAAGTTCACTGCTTGTTCTTGGCACTGATATTTGTAATTACAATAAATGTTCAAAATGTTGTCTTGCGGTATTAACACATAATTCGCCATAACAGAGCACTATGCCTATCAATTCCTCATTGGAATTCACATGAGCCATATTTATTACTTATTTACACTTAAATTAAGTTATGTACACTGATATTAAACTAACACAAAACAAACTACACACTACGTAAATTTGATAAATAATACCAAGCTTAATACCATGTTTTTAAAATTTTATTTTAACTTCAGTCTTTTATAAAGGCTGTTTTACATTATAACATTTTTTGGTACAAAGTGAGAGAGATAAGCTACCACTGTGAATTCTGATTAGTTGAATTGGTACTTCTCACTCACTTTGTATCAAATTTAGATTAAAAATGTCATAGTGTAAAACGGCCATTAAACACAAACGTACTCGCTCGAGCTAAATTTTCTCAAAAACTGCTATTCAGCACTTCGTCTTTCATTGTAAGTTATGACAGCATATATAACAATAAAAGACAGCATAAATAACAATAAAAGAACGAAACTGAGTCAGCTGAATTTTATTTTATGACAGTGCAATTGTAACCAATAAATCGCCAAGACGAATGTAGGTAAACGTTTCTGAAAATTCAGAATTATTTTAAACCAGAATCAAATTTTCATCACGAAAACTAATTAAGCCTCTCGTTTCTTGGATTTGATTTAATTAATATTTATCAACATTTTTAGTAGACATTTATTTTCGTCTTATTACTGAACATAAAATAACATTTTGCAGTTTACAGTGTTAAGATCGATGTACTGTCATGAAAATGAAACAAATAAAACTGAAATGCATTATTGTGCTACAAATTCAGTTTGCATTTAAATTTTACTTTAAATAAATAAGCATAAATAAAATAGTAATAAGCAATTGCAATAAGGAACGCCGCGTGTAGACGTTTTTATTTAGAATCCTGGCGAAATTTTTTTGCGAAGGACAAACATCACCTACCGCAACAGACACGTGTGGGCATTTATTCGTTTATGGCCACAAAAAACACCAATTCTGTGCAGCTGAGACATTTAAATCTATTTAAATCGTCAACCAGAGTTACTAAAACAAATTCGTTAAAAACGAAAACTGATTTTTACCGGAGTTATTATTTACTCTTTCCCTATTGTTGTATAACAAATTTTGCTTCTTTTTTTGACTACTATCTGTGGTTTCAATTAAAGACATAGGTTTAGAGACACCCAGTATAATAATAGGTTTTTTTTTTCATATAGTTTTTAATAAAAAATTATTTTTTGATATATGTATTTGGATTACTTGAATACTTTTAATTATTTAAACATTTTAAAGGAGGACCATGGGTTTTTGTCAATTATGTCACTATGATTTATCATAAAAGTAATTACAAAGTAATTATAAAAGTAATTGCCAATTCCTTTTTTTAAGATTTGTACTTTGTAATTGTAATTAGTTCCTTTTTTGAAAAAGTACTTTGTACCTAATTGTAATTAATTCCTCTTTTGAAAAGTACTTTGTAATTGTAATTAATTACAAAGCACAAGTAATTACCCAGCTCTGCCAGCCACCAACAATCTGCGTAGTCTTCAGGTTTGTTTAATATAGAATTACTTAGCTTAACCCTTTCATGGGAAGTGGTTTCTAATTAATACAACAAATTATTTTTTTTTTCCCAAGTACAATATGGAATAAATACAAAACCACAACAAACCTGACAAGTGCGCTAGTGTCCTCTATTGATTAGAAGCCGAACTAATCACGGTAATTAAGCTTGTTAAAGAAAACTTAATTTTAGTCATTCGAGGGGTATATTTTCGTGCGTTTTGTGTTGGTAAATTTAGGCTATTTCGAAATTCGTGATAACTGCAATTCTTGAAGTAAGTATTCACGTTTTCTTTATTGCTTCGAATATTCTAGATTGTAACAAAAAATAGCTCCTCACTATATCCGATTTCTCGCTATTTGTTTACTGGTTTCATTTTTGGACCACTTTGTAACTAGAAGTTTTTTTCTTTAAAATCTCGAAATTTATTGACCTGAAGACCCTAACATCAGATGACGTCTATAGCTTGTTGAACTTTAGTTGAGCAATATTCTTTCTGAAGATGCTTTCGAAGACGAAGGGGAAATAGACAGTCTCCCCTAAACAGCCCTGATGACTTTTTGCCATTTCACATGACATGATGAGGTGATTCCACAAGATGAGAATATTGATCCCCAAAACAATATCAATAAAGGCTTTGCAAAACCGCAAATTATTTCTGGGAGTTTCATAAATAAGTTCTTTTTTATGATAAACCCTTCAAAGGGTTTACTTTTATTTTTTTAATATTTTTTCAATGGATTATTTAGAGTATTTATATTTTTGTTTCACTTTGCAGTTTGACTTATGTTGCAAAATGGTTTCATTTTGTAACCGTATTATAAACAAATTCTGAATATTGTTTTTGAGTAACTTCTTAACTTGTCGATGTCTGAGACTATAACTAAGCACAATTCCACAATCAGCTACTTTAAAAACTTTAAAAAAAGAATTCGTGTTTCAAAGGGTTAAAGCATGTGTAATTACACGCTAATAACTGATAATGAAGACTTTTCAATTAAGCAAGTTAAAAGCAACTTATTAAGTGCCTGCATTTAAGATGTTTCTTCGTTGACGGCGTTTATCTCGGGTAAATACAAAGTTTAGGTGTAGAAATATGTTAATAAAATATTTTCTAAATTGATAGATCTATCCAAATTCGTAATCATATATAGGGCATTACATTTGAAATATTAAAGGTACCTGCTGACACTTGTAAAATGAACACCTGTGTAATTTCAAATAAATTTAACGTACAGAGTTTTTTTTTATTAGAGGATGATAGCGTTTGAAATCTTTTTTTATATTAAATAGTTTAGACACCAGAAAAGAAAACCACACTTGTTGGACACGTGGTATATTAGGGAAGACATACCCGTATGTTTAAGCTGCCCGGGTACCCTATCGTGCTCGGGTAATCATATGAGCTCGTAAAGTCCGGATCTGGTATGGGTACCCATATAAATTCGGATAACCGTATAAGTTCGAGTACCCGTGTAAGTTCGGGTATTCCTATATACTCCTAAATTTGGATATTTGAACTTAAACTGATTCACAAATTGAGTGTCCGAATATTAAAAATAATCAAGTTTTTTAGTTTTATACAGGGTGTATCATGATTAACCAGCAGCAGACGAAGTATGGGTAGAGCACAGGAAATGGAACCAATTTTGTTAACAACGTAATGACCGAAAAGCGGTAGTTACCACACTAATGGACGTTAAAAAAAGAGCGACAGGGCGAGTGCGGCCCTGTGATGTGGCCGTCTTAATCTGTTTATTGCCACCATCGCTCACAATTTATTGCCGAGTTCGCAACACAGATTAGGTTAGGTCATGGTTGGCGTATTTACACGTACTCAGGACAGATTTCGGGCCTCTAAATGATTAATTTTTTTTTTGTAAAATCGTATCAAAATGAAGTCATTTATACAATAATTTACGGGCGTAAATAGTGCCTTTTGCGCCCTAAAACCTAAGAAACCAACATGTTTATTTGCATCACATTAGCAATCAACAACGTAACTTGATTTTTGAGAACGAATCGTGCCATTTATTTTTTCAAAGCTTAAAGGTGGATTTAAACGATTTTACAAAAAATCTTGTTTGCATTTCGGGTATGAACGACGGTTTTGGCCCTTTGCGTTTTATAATCCCTCGGGCCTCGGGCTTATAATTTCGCCCTTAATACAAAAATACCAAATTTTTATTAACAAAATTGGTTCCATTTCCTGTGCTCTACACATACTTCGTCTGCTGCCGGTTAATCATGATACACCCTGTATATGTTTTTCCGAGATTATGAGCTGAGAAATTACAAGGGTAATAACGGGTACCATCCAGGGGCCTATTCCTGGAAAGTATGGAGTAGTAATTATTAGTTACAGGTTCCTTTTTATTTTGAAATATGGAGCTTTAAAATCGTTTTCCTCAAAGGAAAAGTGCTTATTAATGTTAGAAAGTACTTTTCTCCTCTGTGGAAAACAATTTTAAAGCTCCATATTTCAAAAAAAAAACAAGGAACTTGTAACTAATAATTACTACTCCATACCTTTCAGGAATAGGCCCCAGGATAAAGAAATGATCGCACAGGTAGTACTCGGGTACCCGATATATCCGAGTAATAACGGGTACCCGGATAAATAAATGATATACGGGTAATAATCACACGGGTAGTACTCGGGTATCCGATGTTCCAGGGCAATAACGGGTACCCAGATAAAAATAATGATACCCGGGTAACAATTACACGGGTAGTATTCAGGTACCCGGGTATTCGATGTCTTCCCTACTATAATATACGCAAAACTGTCAACTTGACACTGACAACTGCGAGCATGTCATTTAATAGAAAGTGACGTTTCGGATAAGTATCCGTTTATCAAACCGCTGATTACGACAGCGGCTAAAAGTTACGCTGCTTATAATGCTCAGCAGCTACCACTCTTTGATCATTCAGCGAAGTCGTTCAGTGCCATCGCTATCATGCCTGTCACATCAACTCAGCAGCTGCTGTCCGCTGAACGCGCCGCGCCGTGCGCCATATCTTCATTACCGCACCAGGGTGTGTCAAAATGGTAACTTCTATAAAATTTTTGAAATGACCTAAGCCACCCGCAAGTAAGTCGAAATGAGTTGGTTTACTTTCTTCAGTTAAAATTTGATAATCTTATGTCGACCGATAGAAAATAATAAGCAACTTTCCGAGTTTGAATTTATTTAAGCAGTTTCGTTTTAACACGTGCACTTTTCGTCATTCGCTTCTCCTTCATTGCGTTTCGCGATTGCTTGAGCGACAGACAATTCGGGATGAACCACCGGAAAATCATTTTTTGCTAGTGATACTCCTTTTGGTAATCTCACTTTATAACCGTTGTAGCACGGAGCATAGAGATCGTGAGGCTGTCTTAAACGATTCTCCTTAATCAATTCTGAGATCTTTGCTTTGGTTTCCGGGAGTACGAGTTTTTCTAAAGGATTTTCATCGGGTCTAAACAGAAAACTATATTTAGATTCGATTCTTTATATGTATACTGTGTGTTTCACTTTGCATGAAGACACCTACAGTTCATTTTTTCTCTAGATGTCCATCGATTGATCTTCTAACTTCCGTGAAACAGCCTTCTGGCTTTTATCAAGTCACGTCATTTCGTCGTATATTTTCTTAACTCAGATTTATACGATCGGCAATTTCAAAAAAATAAATTTTTCAGCAAACCTTATTTGGAGTATTTTTGTAATTAGCAATAACTTTTGTAACTACTTTACATTCTATAACTGGTAAAAGTTTTATACTAATTGTGTTATTAATAAAACAGTTATTTAGTGCCTTCATGTAAAGTGAAACACACTGTATATAACCATGTATATCTCAATTTAAAATTCATGGCGATCTAGCTTTTTTTAGTGAATTCGAAGCAATTAAATATTGGGGAAAATGTAAATATCTATGCGCTACATTTTTAATTGGAAACCTATTGCTATTGCGAATAGGCCAGATCTCTTGTATATGATTCTAAAGAAAGACATTTATGTAAAGTGTGAAAAAAGAAAATGCTGAGAAAAGAATCTACATTAGTGGAGTGTGCAGCCAAAACGTCTTCGTCGAATCCACACAGTTTCTCTTCTGTTTCTTGTCCCATTTCTCATACAAGTCGCGCCAGCCATTCGGAAGCGGGGGAAATTGATCAACTGATGGCTGAAACGAGCCACCACCTTCCAAAACAGAATCAGCTGTGTCTCGTTTCGTAATGTTCACGTAAGCAACTGCCTCCATTTCCGATCTGCGCCAGTCTGTGGTGTACATGCTTCTGCAGAGAAGCGCTCTCATATCCTTATCGGAAACATCATCCAAACTAACAGCCGGAGACATATAGAGTCTGGGCCTGGTTTTGATTGCCTCATCTTTTCCAGTATCAATAGGCTCTTGCTGAAGAAGATAGAAGACATTATTTTCAATTCTAAATAATTAAGAGAGAAAAGATCAGTTTCTTAGTCTGGTTCTTCATCAACTAGACCTCTGCTTGTTAAAGTCTTACAAAGAGGATGGATGAATATGAATTGGAATGAGTAAAATTCCGCCTCGGTTTTATATTGATTTCTGTTTTCCTGCTATATAAGTTTCACCTATTAGAGTCTTATAAAAAGGACGATGAAGATCGCGAAAAATTCTTCCCTACATTACACTAGTTTTCAAAAATAAATTCCTGCAGACTAAATTTTAATCAAAAGGAAAATGAAAGAGAATCAGCCCTCATTAAGTCAACCTTTACTTTTCTAAAACCCTATTAAAAATACGATTAAAAGGAATTGTACGGGTCATGAGTCTTATCCTGGATTTTGTTGTTTTCCTTCCACTTCCTAAAATATGTTGATATTATGAAAAGGAAGATGTAGATAAAGGGGAATAAATAAGGATCTTGTTCAGTCATACATGTTACTTACTAAATTCTTATTAAACGGTATCCAAGGATTGGTGCGCAGAATCGGTTCTTTCTCCCACAATAAATCGAAGGGTACATGTACTTTCTCATTCCAAGGTCTGAAGGTCTCGTGATCTTCTCTGATGTACTTTGAGCATTTTTTAGGCAAGGGCTCGCTTGTTTGTTTTTCCCACTTGTATATTTGTCTCTTCTGTGGAGGATATCGGCGGTAATCGTTTATGTAGGTCGTAGAACCGCAGAAGATATCCAGTTTCACTCTGTCGTCAAAATTCATGGTGAAAATAGTTGCGTCAAAACTGATTTATTTCTCGGCCAACTATTACATTCAAACGTGTGTGTCGTACAATTGCTGTGGCAGAATTGCTCATGCTCATTAAGGCATTCTTATAAAACAGTAACGTCCAAATGGCGTTTGAAAAGTTGCACTGTGGTATGTCTCGGAGGTACGGCAACGAAGTGGACGGCGAGGAATAATTCTTGAGGATTCTTCTCAGCACGTTTCTCTGGTACCGCAGTTGGGCCTTCCTGGCGAAAGCCTTGGGATCTCGGTGTGGTCCCTGGTGAGAGAATAGCCCGCCATACACATAAGGATTTATCCATCGCTCTTGGTTCGTGACATATAAGGCACGCAGACTTGCTCGTGTGTTTAGGGAGAACTTCTTAGCGCTCCGAATACGCAGTCAGAATCTGCAAATTCTGTCCAAATTTATTATCTGAATATTTTAATTTGTTTTTGGTAGTTTGTGGGCAATAGCGTACTTGGCGCGCTGGGAATTTGGAACGAGTACTTAGTGTGCCACGTACCAAAACCTTCCATAAGACGCTGTGTGTATGGCGGGCTATTGAGCTGGCTAGTGTTTGTGAATGTAGCGGGCGCCTCAAGGGCTGGCTCGTTTATATGTTCGTGAGTGCTTCAGGGAGCTGGTTCGTCACGTGTGTTCATGAGCGCTTCAGAGAGCTAGCTCGTGATGTGTGTTCGTGAGCGTCTAGTAGACTTGTTCGTGGTCGGAGACCGTGTAAGGCATCTAGAAGACTTGCTCGTGGTCAAAAATCATCTGTCCTTCGGAGCTCGAGTCGTCTTCTTATATACGCTTTCCTCTGTTATTTCTGTGACGGCCGGTCTTCCTGGGTACTTCTTAAAAATTAGTAAAGGAGACTGTGGTTTAAGGAATAATTGAAATTTATCTCCGCCCACAATAATTTTATATCCGTAGATACGTATTTCGGCAGCTAAGCTGCCATCTTCAGTACAATTTAAAAAACACTACATGAAATCTTACAGCTACCTACCTACCTGATCATACTATCTATCAGGATTGGAAAGTTTAAAACAAACTGTTTAAAACATGTTTAAAACACCCAATTAAAAACAAACCCTTTGTTTTAAACAAAGGGTTTGTTTTTAATTGGGTTTTAAACATGTTTTTAAACATGTTTTTTTTACTTGATGTTTTAAATTCATTTTTGTGGTTTTAAGCGTAGAAGAAACACTTCTGATGTACTATTGCTTTCATAAAAAACTAGGACAAGATTTTTTAAGCTGTATAAAACTGCTACCGACCACAAATTAAAAATTATTTGAAATTGTCAATCATTTCTACAGTAAATAATTGAAATTTATCTCCGGAGATAAATTTCAATTATTCCTTAAACCACAGTCTCTTTTACTAATTTTTAGTCTACAATAAATATTGTTTTAAAAGCTCTAGACAAATTGCTCAGAATTTCAGCGTTAACAAAAACACAGTTACTTGCTTGACAGCAAAGTAAGATTCAATATAATAAAATAATGGAAATGCATGGCTACTGGATTGAAAAGTTGTCCTAGTTTTTTATGTTATCGATAGTAAGTGTTTTGCATTATTGACACATATAATATGTATTTAATAATAAAAAATTAGTTGTCTTATTAAGGGCCAGTTTGATAATGGGATTTAAAAGAGACTTTAAAATTAAAGTCACATTCGTGTAAACATCTTTCAGCATTTATTATTTAATTATTATTGTAAATTAGATGTACAGTATATAAATATACTTGGTGGTCTAATAATCAAAATAAATAACTATAAAATTATTAACAATACATAAAATTTGCTTTTAGAAAGTTACATCTTAACTTTTACTTTCTTTCCACATTTCCTATTAATTTTATCAAATTTATTTCATTTAAGTTATTTCATTCTTGAATTGTTCTAGGAAAAAAGAAAATTTATGAATATTTGTTTTCGAAAATGGTATTTTATATGTAAATTTATGATATTTTCAAGTACTTGAATCATTTACTTTTTATTTATTTATTATTCATTCCATTATATTTTGAAACATAATATGTCGTTTGCATTTATTAAATATCAACAGATCAACATAAAAAAATTTAGGCAACCTGTAGAAAATTGCCTGTAGCAAATGGCAATATGAGTGCGAATATTTGTATTTTGTATTTTTATTGTCGCAATAACACAATCAAGTGATTTACAAAAGTCAGATATACAAATAAGTACAATTAATTGAGAAAGTATTAGGGTGACCATAAGAAAAAACATGCGTGTGTTTCAAAAATTCTGAAAATTTGTCAGTAGAATAGAATGCATCATCTTTTAAAAACGACATTAATTTCATTTTGTTTTTCACATTTTGTTTTTGTCTTTGCTGACAAAAAAAAAGAAAGTATATTATGAGCTCATCTGATTCGCCTTTAAAAATGGAACAATTTTTTATAAGATGATTACGTACCTAAATGTAATACTTTTCGAGATATTGGCATTTAAACGTAAAAATACGGTATGTTTTGATACGCTGTAGGTATACGTTGTTTATTAAAATTTTATTTTGTAATTTTATAGGAATATTACATGACTTGTTGGCAGCAGAAAACAATGTTCTTTTTAAAAATAGGTCTCATACATTTTTAGGGTGAATCATAACTCGAATGTCTATTTTACTTTGATTTTTTAAATGGAACACCCTGTATATTATCATTAATTCTAAGACATCGTAGATTAAGCTTTTCAGTAATATGCGGTTTGGTATACGTTACACATTGAATTCTCACATAATGACACTTCAAATTCGAAACTCTGTAAAGTGGCATTTATTCTGACTTCTAACGGATTACTTCCATGACAAATCGTTCATTTTAACTGAAAATTATTTTTTGGTACACGCTCCGCAAAATAGTCGTTTAGGGGACTATTTTCAGAACGAAAAACGTATCTTTAGCAACCTCAATCGTCATAGCAACACTTAGAATCCGCTAAAAATTTTTAGCGACCTAGTACTTAAAGCTGCCATGGCAACACTTTAGCGGATTTTTTTTTGAGGAAGTTTCAATGAAATAAATCAAGTAACTAAGTATAAAATTCAACTCGTTGCTATGATTACCGATCATTGCCATGTCTGATGAAAGGGACAATTTAGACTTGCTAATTCGAAATTCGAGCAATTTAACATTAATGTTGGTGATTTGGCGAGCGTGTACCAATAAATATTGTATGTATTACGTACGCAAAATGGTTGTAGGGGACTCATCTCTTAATTACGATTCGTCCCCTAAAACCTTATTTTGCGTACTTGATACATAAACTACTATTAAAAGATTGTATTCAACCTGATTTTAAGTTTTTAGTTTGTTAGAAATGAACATTATCATTTGAATTGCTTATTTTATGTACATTACTAAAATAATTAAGTAATTAATAACAATATGATTTTATATTAAAAATAAAATTAACAATTAATTTAATAAATGTTCGAAATGCTGGCCGTGTTGTTCTTCACACAACTGTATCCTCTGTTGGGTGGATCGATGAACATTTTCCAGCATTTTCGCATTAATCATTGCAAATGCGTCCTTTATCCTGTTTTTCTAACAAACTAAGAACTTAAAATCAGATTGAATACAACTTTTTAAAATAATTTTCAGTTAAAATGAATTTTTAATATACTTAGTTACTTGATTTATTTCATTGAAACTTCCTCAAAAAAAATCCGCTAAAGTGTTGCCATGGCAGCTTTAAGTACTAGGTCGCTAAAATTTTTTAGCGGATTCTAAGTGTTGCTATGACGATTGAGGTTGCTAAAGATACGTTTTTCGTTCTAAAAATAGTCCCCTAAACGACCATTTTGCGGAGCGTGTACCAAAAAATAATTTTCAGTTAAAATGAACGATTTGTCATGGAAGTAATCCGTTAGAAGTCAGAATAAACGCCACTTTACAGAGTTTCGAATTTGAAGTGTCATTATGTAAGAATTCAATGTGTAACGTATACCAAACCGCATATTACTGAAAAGCTTAGGGCCGTTTTCATAATAGTGCTAAAGGAGACTTTAATTTAAAGTCACTTTAAGCATAGGAAAACTAATGTGTTTTTATAGGTTAAAGTCACTTTAAATTTAAAGTTCAATTGTGAAAATGGCCCTTAATCTACGATGTGTCAGAATTAATGATAATATACAGCGTGTTCCATTTGAAAAATTAGAGTAAAATAGGCATTCGAGTTATGACTCATCCTGTAAAAACTATGTGACCTATTCTTAAAAAGGACATTGTTTTCTACTGCCAACAAGTCATGCAATATTCCTATAAAATTACAAAATAAAATTTTAATAAACAACGTATCTACAGCGTATCAAAATATACCGTATTTTTACGTTTAAATGCCAATATCTCGAAAAGTATTACATTTAGGTACGTAATCATCTTATAAAAAATTGTTCCATTTTTAAAGGCGAATCAGATGAGCTCATAATATACTGGGTGTTCCATTAAAAAAAACATAACTTTGAGTTGGCACATCCAGACGAAACATCCTGTATAATTGTAACTAATTTTAAATCATGTAGCTACATCTTGTCTGTCTTCATGGATTTTAAGAATATGCAATAATAAAGTCTCTACCTTCCGAATATACAGTATTGGCCCACCCTGTATATATGCACAAATCGCCAAAAAGCAACCTACAGATTAGAACAGATCACACCCACACACTACAAGTTAAGAGCACTTTACGATATTTATCTCGGAGAATCCTCTCCTTATCACATAGCCAGTGCAAATGCGCTTAACTGTCTCTAACACCCCTTTATATAAAATTTAGGTCGCGACCTCTTGCGGCTGACTTTTGACCTAACAAAAACGACATCTGGCGGTCGATTCCTGACTCAAACACATATATACACACATACACATACATAAAAATATATACAGAATGGCCCAACGAAAACAGTCAGGCGGAATATCTCGCAAGAAATTTTTTGTTTGAAAAAACGCAAAAACAGGTCGATTTATAATCCAAAGGGGACACTTTTCTATCCTATACCCAACTGTCATACGTCAACCCCCTTCCTTCCAGCTGTCTAACCAATAGAATTTAAATAGGGAATGTACTATGAGTGGCATATCATTGAAAAGGTAATTTTATAGAGAATTCAGTAATGTAAATATGAATATCCAAAAATTTGATTTTAGCGCCCTCTTTCGGAGAAAAATTGTTACATAATCCAAAGTGTGACAACTCATATGAAAGCTAATTTTAATAGTAATTCAATGCGCGAATTGAAATTACGTGAAGATATTGACTAAAATAAACTAAAGAAACTGACTAAAATAACTAAAAATAGGGTTCGTAACACACAAATTTGGTATCCTTATTTTTAGTTATTTTAGTCAGTTCTCAATATCTTTACGTAATTTCAATTCGCGCATTGAATTACTATTAAAATTAGCTTTCATATGAGTTGTCACACTTTGGATTATGTAACAATTTTTCTCCGAAAGAGGGCGCTAAAATCAAATTTTTGGATATTCATATTTACATTACTGAATTCTCTATAAAATTACCTTTTCAATGATATGCCACTCATAGTACATTCCCTATTTAAATTCTATTGGTTAGACAGCTGGAAGGAAGGGGGTTGACGTATGACAGTTGGGTATAGGATAGAAAAGTGTCCCCTTTGGATTATAAATCGACCTGTTTTTGCGTTTTTTCAAACAAAAAATTTCTTGCGAGATATTCCGCCTGACTGTTTTCGTTGGGCCTCTCTGTATATAGGTGTATACATACACATATATAGGTAATGTAGGTAATATAGGTAATGATAATTCAATACGTTCTACTTCAAAACTAGACTATATTATAGTTGACAACACAAATTTTGAATCATGCAGCACGGTAGTTATGCAACCCAATATAAGTGATCATCTAGCAATGATTTTAAATTTCAACGTAAACGACAGTGTCGACTCGGTGGCTAAAAGTAACTTAATGATAAGTAATTATCACTTGCGTAGAAAAATTAATTTTACATTGCTTAATAAATTAAACGAATTTTTACTTTCTACCAATATTACACTGTTAAAAAACGACACCGATGACGATATTGATTCATTATTTGGCGAATTCTTAGTAACTTTATTATGGAGCATTGATATGGCCTGTCCCTTAATGTATTATAAAATTAAAGATAGGAAAGAAAATAGGAAATGGCTTGACGAGAACATCATTTCTGAAGGTAAGAAACTAAAAGATCTATACTGGCTTATGTGTGGGACTCAAGATGCTGACGTTGCAAATAACTATAAAGTACAAAAAAAACAGTATAACAAATTGATTACTGACACTAAAAAACAACATGTTACCAAGATAATAGACAATTCTTTAAATAAACAAAAAACTATATGGAAATTAGTAAACGAGCAAGTGCGTCCATCCGACAAACCTAAAGAACTCCGACTGAATATTAATAATGAAATATACAATAAACCATTGCAGATAGCAGAAGCCTTTGCTCAACATTTTTCCAGTATTGCCGCGATAAATCTCAGACAAACATATGGACAGCATTGCTCGGTAGATTGCACGCGGAACACTATTAACCCCAGATCATTTGCCTTTTTACCGACGGACGCACCAGAAATTAAAAAAATCATAGGAAATCTAAAGAACACTAATGCTTCGGGCACATCTGCGTTAACGTCTAACGGCATTCTAATGGACAAGAACGCGACAATTAACGCGAGAAAAATTAATGCGGTAAGTTTTACATTGGTGGTTAAGGTCATTATTTGTCCCACATTTCGCTCCGAAGCGGCTGCAGCAGTGGTATTGTACTTGAATATTGGCAACTTTATATTAAATGTCAAATATCACAGTAGTTCTATTAAAATATTTTAGCATTTTCCGTTTCCTAACATTCAAAAATTATATTTTAAATTAGTACTTGAAATAATGAAAGAAACCTGCAATCAAAACTAAGATAGTACGTGACTAAAAACACGAGATGTCGCTGTTTTCGTGCAAAACAAAAAAAATGTATGTTCTGTCTTCCTCACATATATCTTTCTTTATTTATGGCAACAACTATGCGATACGTTCGCCGGCAATTCGTTTGATGTGTATCAAAAACCGCCAGCCGAGCTATCGTCTAGCGCGCAATGCCATTCTCAATGCCGTTACAAAATTAGTGCCATATATGCCAATAATCCGTCGCTACGCTATCGTTGTCGGAGACACGCTGCGTCTAATGTGCTGCCCATAGTGCTGCCTAACGTGATTTTTCACGTCTAACTTGACAATAATTGTATGTGTAGCGACTGATTAATGGCAAATTAGACGTTAAAAATGACGTTAGGCAGCACATTTGCCGTTAGTGTGGCTGAACCATAAAGGGTTCCACAAACCGAAGCGGCCACGGTAGCGGCCGCGGCCGCGGATGCGAACGCGAAAAAAGGCCCACAAACTGTAGCGGTCGCGGTGGCGGCCTCAGCGCAAACCATACCCGTTCATTATTAACTATTTTGCTAACATGGATGTTGAAAATGATGTTATAGAAGAAGGATTACTTTTAGCAGCTTTGTTGGAAGAAGATGTACAGAAAAGGCAGGTAGTTCAATTTGTATTATCAACATGTCATTTTTTGAAAAACAAACAATGTCATTTTTTGGTTAAACAACCAAATTAAAATACTTCTTTAATAATTCACTCCGTTATTGACGTCATTTTTACCATGCGATCAACGGCCAAACTGAGCAATCTGCGTTTAGCCGCGGCCGCACATTAGAACGCTGCACAGGCCGCGTTTGTGAGCGTCAAACCGCGTCGATGTGGAAACTGTCATAAACATGCTGTTGCCGCGTTTGAACGCCACCGCGGCCGCTACCGCAGCCGCCACCGCGGCCGCCACCGCGGCCGCTTCGGTTTGTGGAACCCTTAACAGTGTTGGGATAAACAATATTTCAGTAAAAATCCTAAAAGCGGCTAAAGAGATTATTGCGGAACCATTGACTCATATTATCAATAACTCAATCTTATCAGGTAAATTTCCCTCAAAATTGAAAACAGCAGTGATTACTCCTATTTACAAAAGAAATGATGCACTAGATATAAATAACTACCGTCCTGTATCGGTTCTTAGTACAATTTCTAAAATCTTTGAGACAGCAATCTCTGATAGACTGAGAAAGTTTGCAGATACTTGCGATCTATTAAGCGATTCTCAATTTGGTTTTCGCGCGGGGAGCAGATTTGTAGCAGATTTTCTACAGTCCGTCTATGAACATACCGACGTCGGACGTCAGGTAGCTGGCCTCTTCTTCGATCTCTCCCGTGCGTTTGATTGTTTGGACATATCATTTGTGTGTAATAAACTCTACGCCCTAGGCATCAGAGGTACAATCCTGAATTGGATAGAATCTTACTTATCAACCCGTAAAATGTGCGTAAAAGTTAAAAACATGTTCTCTTCCGAATATGAGGCAGATTGTGGAGTTCCCCAGGGGTCGGTCCTGGGACCATTAATCTTTCTGTTGTTTATAAACGATGTAACAGAATATGTATCAACTGATAAAATTACCTTGTTCGCAGACGATACGTCTATGGTGGTTACAGCTGGGACTCCTGAGGAACTCCAGGAAAAAGTTTCAGAAGTAAGCACCCAATTTGGTTTATGGTGCTATAAGAACAAACTTATTCTAAACACCACGAAAACTGTTATTATAACATTTTATAACAGAAAGAATACAGGCAGGGAATTCTATACAATTTGCGGAAACTTAATACAATCTGCACAATTCACACATTTCTTAGGGATGTACATTGACGAGAGGTTGTCTTGGGATAGACACATTGACTATGTATGTGAACGTATTAATAGATCATACTTTGCCTTACGCCATCTGAAAACCATGTTGCCACAGGAAGAACTAATTTCGGTTTACTATGCAATGGTGCACAGCACCTTGTCATATAATTTAATAATATGGGGTCATACTCATGACAGTCATAGGGTATTTATTGCGCAGAAGAGAATAATTCGCCTATTATTTAATTTAAACTACAAACAATCTTGTAAACCGACTTTTATAAAAGAGGGTATTTTATCTTTCCCCTCCTTATTCATATTTAAATGTTTGCTCTTCACAAGACAAAAAAAGGAAAGATTAATCAGACACTCTGACTGCCATGAGTATGACACCCGCTCCAAGGACTTATTGTACGTGGCGAAACACAACACCAGTAAGTTCGCTAAGACAATCAATGTGTTAGGTATTAAATTATTTAACAAGCTACCTAGTTGTATTGCATCAGTTTGATTTATCACGAGCGTACGCTTGGAAAGAGAGGGGTCGTAACCAGTATACGATGCATAAGAGTGGGCGAGCTCGACGACGCTGCGATTCCACGGAGCCGAACAATGCGTTACTGCATCGAAGCTCGCGGAAAAGATATGCCGTCTGCGCTTGGTCGACTAACGCGCATAAAAAAACTGATTTTATTTTAGACTCCCTGGTGATGTGTTTCTGCGTGCTGGTCGCCATATATGTACCGACGATACCCGACACTTTCTTATAAGTCTCTAATGAGCTACATGACGAGCCGTTACATGGCGCCCGAGCAGGGAAAAAAACCGACTCAAGTGACCAGAGTATACGCCGATTCCAGTGACCGATGATACACCGACTCCAGTGACCAGTTCGCGAACTAAGTGACCGTGATAGTGAACTATGAAACGCTGGATACACTATCTAAGAAGAGAAACCCGGAATTTTACGCCACCCGACAAACCGAAATGGAAACGGAAGAAACCGAAGAACCGACACCGATTATGACTAGACATAACCTGGAAAATATCGATTACTTAAAAGCGATCAACCAGATCCGGAAATAGGATTGCTATTTCGACGGGAAAGATCCGCTATCTCTCCTTGAAATAGTTGAGGAGCTGAGAGAAAGCTATCAACTCACTGAAAAAGATATGTTACGAGGACTACCGGAACTTTTCCGTGGCGAGCCACTTTGTGGTACCGAAATAACAAAGCTTCTTGGTCCAACTGGAAAGACTTTGTTAAGTGTCCGAAACGATATTATGTTCCCCGGCTTCTACACGAGTCATTCGCCGAATCAACCGTCTGTCGCTAAGCACCCTGGCTTCAGTCCTTTACCTACCAGATACGGGTGTCTCGTATATACTGTCCCTTAGAGTGGGTGTCTCACTCTTACCTTCCAGATACGGGTGTCTCGTATATACCATCGCTTAAAGCGGGTGTCTCGTTCATACTTACCAGACACGGGTGTCTCGAATATACTGTCCAATTCCTGAAGCCAGAACCGTACCGTTAAATACCGAGTTTTAGTCGATTGCGATTTATATACCTACTCTCTCCGAGATGTAAATATATACTGAACTGTGAATAAAGTTGTGTTACTAAGTTGTCGACGTGTTTATATTTAAGCTGGATTCACATTATCACGTTTCAAGCACGTTGCGTTTCGGTTTCGCAAATTTTTTTCACACGTATTGAATACTGCATAAACGGTTGCTGCAAGAACGGATACGTTCTGCTAGATGTGAATACATTCATTGAAACACATAAAAAAATATTTGCCGGAGACCGAGACGCAACGTGCTTGAAACGTTCATTGCCTGATAATGTGAATCAAGCTTTACGCTGAACCGACGAGCAAACCCGAACCGCCAGACCGACGTCGAGCAGAGCAACAACCATCAACACCAGAGAGAGAGAGAGAGTAAGACGACCCGTTACATGGTTCCTCAACTCTTTCCAAGAAAGGCAGCGGATCTTTTCCTTCGAAATGATAATCCCATTTCTGGTTGATCGCTTTTATTTTCCGGATTATGTCTAGTCATAATCGGTGTCGGTTTCTTCCGTTTCCATTTCGGTTTGTCAGATGGCGTAAAGTTCCGGGTTTCTTTAGACTGTGTATCCAGCGCTTCATAGTTCACTATCACGGTCACTTAGTTCGCGAACTGATCACTGGTGTTGGTGTATCATCGGTCACTGGAATGGGTGTGTCATTGGTCACTGGTATTGGTGTGTACTCTGGTCACTGGAATCGGTTTTTTCAGGTCCCTGCTCGGGCGCCATGTAACGGGTCGTCTTTATCTCTCTCTGGTGTTGATGATTGTTGCTTTGCTCGACGTTGGTCTGGCGGTTCCGGTTTGCTCGTCGGTGGCCAGGTTCAGCGTAAATAAAAACTCGTCGATAACTGAACAACACAACTTTATTCATAGTTCAGTATACCGTGAATTTATTTTAACATGAAACATTGCTGTTACGTACGAACCTGAGAATCCATAGCAACATTTACAATTTGTAAATTAAACTGTGCTTTTTAAAATAGAACATGCGATGACAGCTGTCATGAATCTGTTCTGTTATTAATGATTTCGATATACTTGTACTACAAAATAATATCAACTCTTTCAATTACATTAGATAAGTTTATTCTTGTTTAAAATAAGTAAACTTGAAACATAAGGATAACAGGAATTCTTTAATTCAAAACAAACACCACAACAGGTTGTCAAAAATTTCTTCATTTACCTCCATGCAGTTCCTAAACGATTATAAAAGTTGTTAATTGCATTAGTTACTTGTCCAGAGGTAATTCTTCCTGATCCTGATACATTTTCACTAACTTTCTTCGCCTGGCAAATGTTCCAAATTAAAATGGGCAAATTTTATTTGATATGACAATAGAAACCCTAACGACGACGATCATGCAACGATTTCTTTAAAAATTGGAATTAGTTTCCATAGTAATATGAACAGTAATGTTTCATATTAAAATAAAATCACGGTATATTTACAACTTGGGGAGAGTATAAATCGCGGTCGATTAAAACTCGATTTTTAACGGTACGGTTCTGGGTTCAGGAATCGGACGGTATATACGAGACACACGTATCTGAAGGTAAGAGTGAGACACCCACTCTAAGGGACGGCGTATACGGGACACCCGTATCTGGTAGGTAAAGGACTGGAGTCAGGACGCTTAGCGCGTAAGTCATGCACCGACCGACGGTTGATTCGGCGAATGACTTCGAGCCACGGCCGGCGGCTCTATGGCTCGGCGGATGACTGCCCTAACCTAATGCGTGCTCTTGACGCGCTTATAAAGACTTGCGAGTGGAAGGGAGTTCCAGCAGAGTGGGGCTCCCTTCCACTTGCAAGTCACCCAAAATATAAATTTAATTCTGCCCAAAGACATCCTAACTATACAAACCAGGGCCGGCGCGAAGCGGGTTCAACGCGTTCCCCGGAACCCGGCCCCGCGCTTAAACTTTGTACTGTCGTTGCAGTTATAAATCCACTTTTATAAACTGGATTCATTCCTAGGCGATTTTTCATCACTGCGTTACGCGATATATATTTATTAATAATTTATTTAGAACTGTTTTTTTTTGGCCCCGCGCAATTTTGAACCCGGCCCCGCAAAAGTTTGCGCCGGCTCTGATACAAACTAATTAAAATATACAAAAACGGCAAATGAAAAGCATTTTACAAAATAAATATAAATATTCTTGGTAACGAAAAGGTCACTTCGTTACAATATAAAAGGTACTTTGCGACATAACTCTATTTTTCCTACTGTATCTGACTTCATTTTGAAATCATACTTAAAAGGAAGTTTACCTATTCCCACGAATAAATCTTTGTTATTATTTAGTAGGTTCAAGATTATTTTTATTGACATTTACTTTTGACATTCTTCTTATTAAATTAACTTTTTCTCAAATATTCTAAAAAAAATTAAAAACTGTGTTGTATAACAAAATAATAGTAAAGTAAATTGTTAGTGAGGAATTGGAGTTACTCAAGTGTTCAATATCTACACTGTTTTGACTGGATGTGGCAGTATTTTCATTTTCATAATTATGTTCAGTGATTTCCTCTTTGCTAACCTGAAGATTTTAACCTAGAGAAAACATATAACTTAAGCAATCTAATTTACTTACCTCACTGCTAGCACTTCTTTTAATAAGCCACACAAGATGCAGGTAAATCTCAGACGCACAGATAAATGAATTCATAAACCCCCTTATTCTGTAATTGGTAGCAACATCGTTAAATAATGATAATCATTAAGGGCCGTTTTTTTAATAGTGCTAAAGGAGACTTTAATTTAAAGTCACTTTAAGCATAGGAAAACTAATGTGTTTTTATAGGTTAAAGTCACTTTAAATTTAAAGTTTTGTTATGAAAATGGCCCTAAGAGACATATTTTGACCAATCAGTACATAGAAATGCGTTGTATTTAAGCTCTGATTGGTCAAAATAAGTCACTTAACGATTATCATTATTTAACGATGTCGCTACGAGTTACAGGATAAGGGAGTAAAATATAATGTTGATACGCCTACAATTATGTGATTTAAAAATTATTTTTAACCTCTTTAGAAATCGCATATTCGTTCGTTTTTCCAAAGCGATGACGAAACGTCGAGCGATTGTGCGATTTTTAGTGTCCGTTAAAAACTTTAAATGAATTTGTTATAGAATTCGTACGATTATTAAAAAAAAACAGGCAATTATTTAATACTAAGTAAATACAGTGAAACTTGCTTATAACGAGCACTGGTTATAACGAGAATTCGGTTATAACGAGGAAATTGTTCCGTTTCTCGGTAAATTACATATAAAAATATTTGTTTAAAACGAGATGTTTATTACGAGAACTCGCTTACAGAGGCTAATTTTGTAATTTATTTTTTGTTTTACCTTGCATATAGCGAGCTTAATTTCAAAAAATTTTAAAATATTTTTTTGTTTGATGTAGAAGTACGTACTATGCCCGACAAAAAATCTAAATATGACGAATTAATTGTAAAAAAAATTGTACGTTTGTTTTATGCGTATTTTTTACGTTACCATAAAACAAGCAAAATAAATTGTTTAAAATTGTATTTAAACTTACTAGTTTATTAACTAAACACAAAAATGCAGGAGTACAGTTGTCCCAGATTCTCTTGGTGTTCATAGTACATATCACATATGCATTTAATTTTTTTCATTTATAACGAGCACTTGCATATAACGAGCAATAAGCGTGATCCCTTGAGCCCTCGTTATATCCGAGTTTTACTGTATGTAGTAGTGCATATTCTTAACTGAAGACACTTACCCTATAATCAATTCACGTAAACTTTAAGTAAAGCAAAGTCATACTTTCAGCAAGAATTAAAATGTATTAGCCCAACAGAAGTTAAAATATATCACAATATTAATTAATAGCTAGACTAGGAATGATTAAATAGATTCTTCAGCAAATACAGTACGTTCGTAAAATTGCAAGATTACGTGGCAAACAAATTAGCAATCGCCTCAACGGCTCTGGCCCTTACTTCCGGTTGTTCGTCCTTCAATAACTGCAACAATCTGTAAGTGACAGTATCCAGAGACACGTGGGATTTTCCTTCGGTGTTTAGCTGTGAATACAGGAGGCCGGTTATGAAAGCGGCGTTCGCTCGTATTTGCAACCAGGGGCTTTTCAAGTAGGAAAGGCAGGTCATTATTAGTTGAGGCAATAGCTCTTGCACGTCGTCAGCCTAGAACCAACACACTCATATTTGATTTACAATTTCGAGTATGTCCTACCATGATTTTTACTAAATCCGTTATGAATTGGGTGTAATGTAAGCTGCCTTCTTCGATGAGATGTTCTTGCACCATCGAATTTAGCCTGGAGCTACCAAGAAACGGACAAATTTTCCTCATGGAATACTTACAGGCCTGAATGAACAGAAAACAAAATGGTCTTCAGTCTCATAATTTTTGCACTACGTGTGCAGGACGTTTCTCCAACAATGACCACTTAAATACTGCATTACCAATCAATATTTTTAAACCATTTTATTAACTTTAATGTATCAAAAGCAGATAATTTTTTCTTAGTAGCCAATAATTCAGATTCTGTTTCAAGTTCCTCTTATTCCTGATTGGTATTGAAATGGCGGATGTGTGGAAAGAGGACTTACCTTAATGACTTCCGCCTCCTCGTCACTCAAATGCAGCAAAAACAAGGTCAGATTACCGTTAACTTGCTCCCGAAAAGCATCATCGGGGCCAATAGAACTCGCCAGATCGCCGAATAATCGAAAAGATGCCTGCCTTAGAGCGGGGCTTTCCTGCTGCAAAATCGGTTTAATACGAACTGCAGCGGTGACCTGGCACTGGTTCATGTGTTTCGGACTAACGACTGCAAGTAACTTGGAAAAACTCAGCATCGCCTCCAACACAACTTCCGGTTCACTAAAAAAAAAACATTTCTTTGATAAGTGAATCATAATTTGTGTAACGATCAATTTACTTTGCCGAGTTATAATCCAGGCCTTGCATGAGAGCGTTCAATAAGGCGCTATGATGTCGACAAATCAAATCGATGTTCAGGTATTCAGCGGAATAACCCAAACCTTGGAGACATAATTTCCTAACTGCAGAACAAGTATCGTTCTGGGCATCGAGCAACATCTCCAAAATATTTTCCGCTAAGACTGTTTGATTGTTCACCTTGTGCCTTAATAGTCCGGAAAAGAAAGCAGACACCGCGATCCTCTGAGGTTCAAAATCCGTTCTGATATAGGGGCCCAAGCAGGCCACCAACCATGCAAGTGACTGTGGATTTTCGGAACAAACGTCTTCTGTTAACTTTGGAACTACCTCAAGGAACGAGGTTAAATTATCATTGCACAAAAGCAGATTCGTAGCTGCCTTAGTGCTGCCGGAGTTCTGTAGGAAGAGTTTGAAAGCTTCTCCGCATATTTTAAAAGGACTCAGTTTGTACGCTTCTCTGTTTAGAGTGAAGGTTTTCTTGTCGGTGATGGCATGAACGGGTGCGGCAGTCCCTATGTAAGAGGCAAGGGCTTCATAGAGCAAGGCAAAAAGCTCTGGAAACTGTTGCTTGCATATTCCATGAGTTTGGTTGCTTTTGAGCAACTCCCATAACGCACATACTGCCTGAACGAAGTAAAATATTAAATCTGTTTATTGGTATAGCGATAATAAATAACTATTCACAGGCAAATTAAATTAGTTCGGGGATTCCATTATTATTGTAAATAACATATTCGCAATAATGTACACGTTATTTATGTTTGTATTGGCTTCCGGTTGCTACCTATCTGATGGACAGCAAATTGTGCGAGTAACTTCAATGTTCTAACCTCTTGGAGAAAGGAGGGTTCAACGAAACCCCAAAAGCAAAGGATGGACAAATTGAATAAAATAAAAGTCACCAGCTGAGCACACTTGTTTTTATTTGTAATACCCAAAAAAATGTAAGAAAAGAAAAATAAATAATTATAATAAGTGGGGAGTACTAGGGTGTACTTGTATTTGTTTTTAGTTTCTTGTGCTACATACAATTCAGTTTATAATTACCCTCATTAATTGTGTGTATACCATTGCGGCTTGCCTTTGAATACGCTTTTTGAAAAATAATTTCATACCATCTTTTGACAATAATTATGGCAACTTTTATTATAGATTGTATAGCTCAAGGTATGTATTATCATTTATGGCTTATTACATTTAAATATTTGCAGAGGCTAGTACATAATTAATGATTTAAAAATGAATTGAAAACAGTGTTGGATTTACGTTATCTCTGTAATTTACAAGCATTTTCTTGTATTTCAGGGTGCTTCCCTGAGTTCATTCAAATTTAAAATAAGATAATAATTAATCTAGTCCTCATATTATAAAAAAGTAGCCGCAGAATACCGCAGTTGTAATTTTTCTGACATTTTTCCCGTCATTTAACAGAAATAGTAAATCTCATTATTTTCACGAAAAAATTGCAATTTAAATGTGATTAACCGATTATTTATTACTTACTTCGCACCCAATGTTAACAAATATGAGGCCCAATCAAATGAAAAACAACAAAAGCGCTTTAAACATGTTACTTTCCAGCGAGAATTTGATATGCAAGATGTAGATGAAGATAATATTTTAGCGGAAGCATATGATTCTTCAGATGAGGAAGTTTGAGAATTGTAAACTAATAAACTAAAAATATTATTTCATAGTAAATATTTTTTCCGAAATTTTTTATTGAATTATTTGTAAATTTAGTAATATTGTTTACTCTATATATTACTCTATAATTATTGTAAACAATTTTACATTCATTCACAGTTCGAGGGCTATAAGAAGACGTTTACATCAAAGAAATGCGTGTATAATTGTCAAATTATAATACAGTCAAAGCTCCGTAACTCGAACTCCTATAACTCGAATTTTTCTATAACTCGAAGTTGCTTGCAGTCCCCTGCACTTGCCTAGCGTTTCGCATTGATTTGTCGCTCTCTATTTCGAATTTCTATAACTCGAAATAAATTTGGGCCTCGGGCTTATAATTCCGCCGCGGGCCAAAATCGCCTCCTTTACGCCCTTAATACAAAAATAGCTATTTTGTTCAATTTATCTAAAATTGAACTTATTTGATTTAACGATTTAGCTTGAAAAGCAATTTCAAACGTTTATTAAAAATAAAGACAAACAAGAACAGTGTTTTCTTTGCGAATTTGCGATTATTTAAATATGGTATTCTCTTTCTATAGTCTGACCAGTTTGACTCAGAAAAGAAAAAGTTACTTATTATTGTTAAATGATTTAATTGACTCTTTTACAAGCAAGAATATTAAAACGCAACTTAAATAAAAAATTTAAAAAAAAGAACTAAAACAAACAAAACAAGGCTGATAGAATATTCCAACGTTTTAAAGAAAGAATTAATGGGTTAATTCTGCGCATATCTGTAAGGACCGTAAGATCTGTAAGCCTGTAACTCAATTATTAAAATATAGAATTTTGAAATTCTCTGGAAGGTAGGATTTCTCCTAGGTCTCTAGGATTACTCATAAGTCTCTGCGACATTATCTTAGAGACTTACAAGTAACCGTATCATATTAAGAACTTCAGAATTCCATTTTCTAATAACTGACTTACAGGCTAACAGATTAACAGATCTTACGGTCCTTACAGGTATGCGCAGAATTGACCCATAAGTCTGAAAAAAATGTCAAAAGTAAAAAAAAATGTGATGGGCTGGATTTGATCTCATAACTCTACGGCTACGAAATTTGAACTTAACCACGAGAATGATTAATTTTGTTTGCTAAAATCTGCTATTAAGTATAATTAAAAATTTTAATTAGTTTTTCTTTAATTTATAAATAATTAACGTTTAAAATGTCATAAGTTTAATACCAAAATGCTTTAATAATCAAAATCTCTCCGATTACGACCTACAAATTCATATGAATTTACCGAGGCAGATAAAATAAAATAATTTCTGCTTTCCCATGTTAAATTTCTATGTATATCTCATTGTCAAGTGGACAACCGGTATGTGCCTATGTAGGGGAAAGGAGGGTAAAGTGAAATGGTGGGGCAAAGTGAAATTTAATAATTAAAATAAAGAAAGTAGCGCCATCGTTTAGTCCTAATGTCAACTGTTACTGAACCCCTATTTGCTCTCTATTGCATTATATTCGTGTGTACTTAAAACGGTACTGTTTCGTTTTGCGGTAAACGTATGATTTTCCTGTTTCTGCTGTAATATTTGGAGGTAAGTGCCGATGTTCATGCTTTTTCTTGTTTAATGTTGGTTTAATGTTTGGTTTTGTTGTGTGTGTGGTAAACTTATGCATTAGACGCATTATCATAAGCACTTACAGTTTGTTGGTTATGTATTAAAAAATTTAGGCGGTGTTTTTAAATTTATGCGAATGTGGGGCAAAGTGAAATGCTGTCATAGAAGCAAAGTGAAATATTCCACTTTACCCCTAAATTATTTTATCTCAATTCAAAAAGAAACTATTTCGTTTTTTTTTTATTATTTTTATTGTTTTAAACTAACAATGCCGCGCTACTATAAGCGGACATCAAACCAGCAAATGTGGTCTGAAGAGGATATGAAAAGTGCTGTAACCGCAGTGAAATCTGGAATCCTCAGTCAAAATAAAGCTGCTCGACAATTTGGAATTCCAGTAGCTTCATTGAACAGACGCATTAAAAGTGGCAAAACTGCAGAAGAGGCCTCAATAAAAAAGCTGGGTAGGTTCACTACCATTTTTACAAGCGATGAAAAAAATGCACTGATTGAGCATATTCTGCACATGGAGCGTTTATTTTTTGGTGTGTCATACCACGAACTCCGTTCCTTAGCATTCCAATTTGCCGAGCTCAATAAAAAACGTCACAACTTCAATAAAGAAACATGTTTAGCTGGCAAGGATTGGCTATATCTATTTTTACGGCGACATCCAGAATTGAGCTTACGAACTCCAGAAAATACTTCTGCGGTCCGAGCTGCCGAATTCAACAAAGTTTTTGTTGAAATTTTTTTACTTATCTTGGTTCCTTATATGACAAATATTCCTTTCCTCCACGCAGGATATATAATTGCGACGAAACGGGCATTACCACTGTCCCCAACAAACCTGTTAAAATAATATCCTTGAAAGGAAAGAAACAAGTTGGAAGTTTCAGTTCTGGCGAACGGGGACAGCTGGTAACAGTAGAAATGTGCTTCAGTGCTACGGGACACTATGTCCCTCCACTTCTAATTATACCAAGGGTGCGACGCAATCCTGTATACGAATTTGGGTTGCCAGCCGAAAGTATTGTAGCGTTCGAAAAATCAGGATGGATGACATTCAAACTATTTTCTGAAATATGGTTTCCACATTTTCTGAAGCACACAAATCCGACTGAGAAAAATCCGGTATTATTAATACTAGATGGACATGCTACGCATGTCAAAAATTTACCATTAATTGAAAGTGCAAGACAGAATCACGTTCATATGTATTTTGGTCATACCCCCGCATACGTCACATCGGCTGCAGCCACTAGATGTTGCCCTTATGAGCCCACTGAATACTTTCTACACTCAAGAGTTGCAAAACTGGCAACGTAGTAAACCGAACAAAATTATTGAACTGTCTGATGTTGGGCAAATTTTTGCAAAGGCTTATATAAAGGTTGGAACATTATCAAACGCTGAAAGTGGTTTCAGGAAAACAGGTATTAACCCCTTTGACCCGCACGTTTTTACAGAGGTTGATTTTGCACCGGCAGATCTTACAGAAAGAGACATGCTGTTACGGTTTGGCTGTCTTCAATATCCCATACGGACTAATAAGATTATCTTACGTATCGTGGTCACAATTTTATTTTAATCTTTTAATTACAATTCAAAATTGAACTCTTGTCTAATGTAACAAAACTCAACTGTCTCCTTTTTGTTTTCTTGCCTACTCTATCATAACACATGCCTACCAACAACATAGTATTGGATGATGACGGTTCGGCTGCTAATTACTCTGATAACATTCTGTTGTCGACACAAAATATTGATAGCTTTGCTGAGGATATAGCGACTCCATCAACGTCAGCTTCTATAGATATACCGAATCCATCAACTTGTGTTTCAATAGAAGCTCTAGTTACACCAAGAACGTCCTCTTCGATCAGTGCAGTAAATTTAGTAACACCTGAAGAGATTTTACCTTTGCCAAAAGTTGTGCCTAAACAGCCTATTAAAAGTAATCGCAAGCGAGGCAAAACTGCCATAATAACGTCGTCACCCTATATGAACTAACTCAAGAAAAGTCAAACGCCATGTCATGTTAAACCTCCTAAGCAAGTAACGAAATCTTTGTTCAACGTTGAAGCAGCAACAAAATCAAACTATAAAAAAAAAACGTAATGCATCGTCAAAAAGTGTTAAAAGAAAGCCAGTGCCAGTGTTATCATCATCAGAAACCTATGAATCAGATGATATTTGCCAAGAATCAGATGATTCTAATGATATTTGTGAAAACAATGAAACCTTTGGAATTTCAGAAACAAAATTTACTTTGGCCCACAAAGAAATTCACTAAAAGAAGTAAAAACGCAAGTTATTAAAGAGTTTGTAGGACAAATTATACGTATAGTTGAAGAAGAAGCAAAAGAGATTGAAGTAGCTTATGAAGTAAAATTCATGCGGAATTATCGCCAGCATACCAATATCTTTGTATTTCCAGAGATTGATGACATAAGCATCATATACAAGGGCGAAATAACAGGTGTCTTGACAAAATTTAATATCGCAAGACATGGCAAAATTATCTGTTCATAAGTTATGTAATAAATAAAACTTGATTTTTGGAAAGGTTTGCTTTTTTCACATTACCCATTCATTATTTCACTAATTTCAGTTTGCCCCGTTCGTTATTTCACTTTACCACACAACGGGGGGGTAAACCGGAATAGACGCATATTTTTAAATAATGCTCAATAGTTTTAAATTGTGATTATTTATCATTCCGAGATTCCGCCTGTATAATCCCAAAGAAACATCTAACAACGTTTATAGCAGAAAAACAACTAAAATTAAAATTTATACGAAATATGAATTTTTAATTGTTAGCTATTCCACTTTACCCTCCTTTCCCCTATGTATGTAATTCATAGATTTAAAAATTTTAATTTTATACGTCTATTGTATTATTAAAATTATGTAATTGTAATCTGATAAAAATAAAAAATTGGTTTACAATAAATATGTAATAAAATAAGAAATAATCAACATAGCTTCTTGCTCGAATTCAACTGTCTATTTCAACTTGATTTTGAAGAATACTGTGACGAAAATGAATGCAAAGAGAGAGAAAGATAGCATGAGCATCCTCTAAGAGTGACAAAGATGGCACAATACCGATACCACGTGGTTTGGTTCAAATTAGTTACATAACTTGATTTAATACTTCAGTTTAAAACGCATTTTCTTTTTTATCAAATATGCTTCTCAAGGGATAATGGACTAAATTACATGTATAAATTAAAACCATCTTAAAAATTAGAAATGATAAGTGTAAAATTAAAAAATATTGAAATGTAAAATGAAATTATTTAATAACATTCGCTATAAATTACCGACCATACCTAACATCTCTAAATCGGACTCGTCTGTCTCGAATTCGTGTACTGCACATAGCCACGCCTACACCTATCTTATTGTGAAAGTACTTTACGTCGGCATATTTAGCGACACATACCACGTAAGCAGTATAAGGCGCTATCTTACTTCGAACTTTTCGAGCTCTTTCGGCGTTAAACTCCGTTCGATTGAAAAAGGCCTCTTATTACACTATTTATTAGATGAAATTTTTTCTCTTAAATTATTTTTTCTATTTTGCGTTGGTAATAGAGCTATTAACGCACCGAAACGAGTGCTTTAATAGAAAATTTGAGTGCGTTAATGGCATTGGTGTAATTAATTTATTTAATGTTGGTAATACTAATTCCAAGCAAGAAGTAAACATCAAATGTCAAACGATATCAAGAACTTTTACTTAATTTAAACGATCACGACCATGAAATGTGCAATTATTATAAACGTTAACGATTACATTGGATGTGTCTTTAGAATTTATACTAATGCCCGGTATGTTCTGATTTGATACAATAATTTTGTGGAGTGCATTACCTTCAACAGTGGTTTTATTATGCGAGGCAGCGAGGCGCAATCAGAGTATGATCTAGTGGAGCAGCTGGACAGGTTAGTTTGCTGAAATCCATAATGTTGAGCATTTGTATTTTTTTCTTTGCATTTAAAATTCAATTTCCCACTGCCTACTTAAATGATGTTAAATAAACGTCACCAACCACCGCAAAATTTCCTAAATTTTAAAATATCGCTTTTTTCTTTAAAAAGGGGCAAAATAGAAAAAATAGTATAAAATACTCGTTACAGAAGGCTTTTCAAGCACTCGTCCGGACTCGTGCTTGAAAGACTGCCTTCTGCAACTTGTGTTTTAATATACTATTTTCGAATTCTAAGAATAAAACTAACATTTAAAAATTCTGAAATTTTTTCTAGTCATTTTCATAAAATACTTCATGAATTAATGCAATTACTTTTGGACTATATGACATTATGTTAATACGAAACACATTTAGGTATAGGTATCAGAAATGTATTTTATTTTATAGTTTTTATTCGGTATTTTAAACCGACGTTTTAAGTTTTCTAATCCAATTGAATGTAATAAATTTTTAAAAAACCCGTCTGCGCAGGTCCCACAATCGTCTGTAGTTTTTGGCCGCTCACCTCTTGTACAAGTCTCATTTTTCAAGAGAGATTACAGATCGCCACATTTTAGCTAAAATTTCACGCCATCTATCCCTCAATTGTAAAATACCGTCAGCGCCATCTATATCTCTCTTGTATCGGCGGTCACGCTTAAGGGCAGGCGGCCACTGAACGCGAAACTAAGCTAAGCCAAGCGAAACTTAAGTTTTTTGAAAATTAGATCCAACGTAATCTTACGCGGACGTAGCAACTAAAGCTAAGGGAAGCGAAATTAGGATAGCAAAGATATAAAACAATGTTGTGACATATCCATTAATTAGGTATTGTAATGTTGATTCAAATAATACGTCCTAATTTTCAATATTCTTTTATTCTACTGGCTACCGGTTTCGGTCTAAGACCATCATCAGGCCAATAACGTCAAAAACGAAATTATATTAATTAAATTCATAAATCACTGGAGAGGAAGAAAAATGTAAATGTGCTGTCAAAATAGATAGATGTGAAGTGTTTCGTTTTTGACGTTATTGGCCTGATGATGGTCTTAGACCGAAACCGGTAGCCATTAGAATAAAAGAATATTGAAAATTAGGACGTATTATTTCAATCAACATATAAAACAATGTTTATCTTCGCTCGGTTGCCTCGTCCGCGAAACGTTGAATCTAATGTTCAAAAAACTTAGTTTCGCTCAACTTAGCTTAGCTTCGCGCGCAGTGGCCCGTCGCCTTAAAGACGTAGGGCTGGGTATCTTAATATATTCTTATAATCAATGATAATACCGACCTTTTAGACCAAATCTACCTTTAGACAACAGCTGTCAATTAAGATACTAAATCAACACTCCGTACAGGTAACGCAATCCCATTCCTCTCGTGAGAAGATTGAGAAACAAAGATAACAAATATAATTGTCGCAAGTGCAATAAGGAAGACAATAGTTTTAGGGAATTCTGTTTACCGCAATGTCACTGGTTTCAATTTAAAAGTGTATTAGATTATGTCTAGTTAAGTTATTTACCAATCAAAAAGTTGTTATTTTAAGAAGTGCAGAATTTTTCTTTTACGAAAAAGGCGGAATCATTAAATGTCATGCGATAAAAGTTTGGGATGCGATATTTAAACTCAATTTTCTTAACCACTGACAGTAACTTTGACAAACGTCATTTCAAATAATATTTCCAACTGGTTTTTATCCCTAGATGAGAGGAATGTGCGACAAGGATAGATATAAAAAAATCACTAAATGCGTTACCTCTATACGAAGTATGTTGATTTAGTACCTTACTGTCAATAGTGAGTGAGCGTCCTCCAACGGAAGACAGTGCCATTGCCATCTTGACATTTAGTCCAGGCCAGGGTTGGAAAAAAACTGTTTTAAAAAAAAAAAAACATTTGTTTTATTTGATTTTAAACAGTTTTTTTTGTTTAAAACATGTTTAAAATTGACTTAAAATTAATCATGTTTTAAACAAAAAAAAAACTGTTTAAAATTAAATAAAACAAATATTTTGTTTAAACTATTACACTTTTTTAATTGCTTCAAATACTCTCACAACCTAAATTACATAGTAAAAAGGAAAAAGTAGTTATTAGTTGTATTGCGAAATGATAAAAGTTTAAAAATATTTACGATAAAAATTCTAGAGATTCATTTTTGCAGTTTTTAGGGTTGAAAATAGAAAAAAGTAGAAAACAGTTGTGGGCTTTCAATTTTCGTCTAAAAATGTTTTCTACATATGCAATTTCTAATTTCAATTTTATTTTTTATTTCTTATTTACGTCCTTGAAAATTGTAACTAGTTTACCAGCTTTTCTACTTCTAATGATATTCTAACTGATATTTTAATTTAGAATATACAAAATTAAATGCACTAAATAGACGTTCTAAGGTATGTTCCTTATATAACGTTTCAAAAACGTCCTCAATTTTTCAGGTTAAGCAAATCGAGAAACGGACCAAACTCTATATTCAATTACCAATAATAGTCAAACAGTGGTCTTACAAAACATTTAAAATGAAATTAATGTCGTTTTTAAAAGATGATGCATTCTATTCTACTGACAAATTTTCAGAATTTTTCAAACACACGCATGTTTTTTCTTATGGCCACCCTAATACTTTCTCAATTAATTGTACTTATTTGTATATCTGACTTTTGTAAATCACTTGATTGTGTTATTGCGACAATAAAATACAAAATACAAATATTCGAACTCATATTGCCATTTGCTACAGGCAATTTTCTACAGGTTGCCTAAATTTTTTTATGTTGATCTGTTGATATTTAATAAATGCAAACGACATATTATGTTTCAAAATATAATGGAATGAATAATAAATAAATAAAAAGTAAATTATTCAAGTACTTGAAAATATCATAAATTTACATATAAAATACCATTTTCGAAAACAAATATTCATAAATTTTCTTTTTTCCTAGAACAATTCAAGAATGAAATAACTTAAATGAAATAAATTTGATAAAATTAATAGGAAATGTGGAAAGAAAGTAAAAGTTAAGATGTAACTTTCTAAAAGCAAATTTTATGTATTGTTAATAATTTTATAGTTATTTATTTTGATTATTAGACTACCAAGTATATTTATACAGGGTGAGTTATTAAGCGCCCCTTCTTCCATAGCTCATTTATAGAACGAGATAGAATTTTTTTCTTTTACAAGGACATTCTACCTATTGAGCACTATAACCTAAAATTATTTTGATACATACAGAGTGTTACATAAAATAATGGCAGCATGCAGCGGGATTTTTTTTAATGGAACACTCTGTGTATTTTCCTATAGAAAGATATAACACTCGATCCTCTAAACAGCAGCACATAAAATATTTATATTTATTTAACCAATTAAGAGTAAATTAATATTTTATTGAAAACGGTCTGATTTTCAACTTCTCTTAAAATACTAACTGTAAACGTGTCGTTTGTCGTACAGGAATAAAAATAGGTAGTGTTATAAATTAAAGTATAGGGAATAACCCAGATATAAATTCATTTAGTTTCATTTGTTTTATCAAGTGTTGAAGCCCGTGTAATTGTCAGATTTTCAAATTTCCGTTATTCAATTTTTTTGTATTTAAAAAAATTTCAAATTTCCGTTATTCAATTTTTTTGTATTTAAAAAAATTGAATAACGGAAATTTGAAAATCTGACAATTACACGGGCTTCAACACTTGATAAAACAAATGAAACTAAATGAATTTATATCTGGGTTATTCCCTATACTTTAATTTATAACACTACCTATTTTTATTCCCGTACGACAAACGATACGTTTACAGTTAGTATTTTAAGAGAAGTTGAAAATCAGACCGTTTTCGATAAAATATTAATTT
The DNA here is from genome assembly GCA_033060865.1 of Dorcus hopei. Classification (NCBI taxonomy): domain Eukaryota; kingdom Metazoa; phylum Arthropoda; class Insecta; order Coleoptera; family Lucanidae; genus Dorcus; species Dorcus hopei. The sequence continues at coordinate 59,448,340 of CM065426.1, read as the reverse complement.
ACTCTTAATTGGTTAAATAAATATAAATATTTTATGTGCTGCTGTTTAGAGGATCGAGTGTTATATCTTTCTATAGGAAAATACACAGAGTGTTCCATTAAAAAAAATCCCGCTGCATGCTGCCATTATTTTATGTAACACTCTGTATGTATCAAAATAATTTTAGGTTATAGTGCTCAATAGGTAGAATGTCCTTGTAAAAGAAAAAAATTCTATCTCGTTCTATAAATGAGCTATGGAAGAAGGGGCGCTTAATAACTCACCCTGTATACTGTACATCTAATTTACAATAATAATTAAATAATAAATGCTGAAAGATGTTTACACGAATGTGACTTTAATTTTAAAGTCTCTTTTAAATCCCATTATCAAACTGGCCCTTAATAAGACAACTAATTTTTTATTATTAAATACATATTATATGTATCAATAATGCAAAACACTTACATCAGAAGTGTTTCTTCTATGCTTAAAACCACAAAAATGAATTTAAAACATCAAGTAAAAAAAACATGTTTAAAAACATGATTAAAACCCAATTAAAAACAAACACTTTGTTTATTAAAAACAAACACTTTGTTTTAAACAAAGGGTTTATTTTTAATTGGGTGTTTTAAACATGTTTTAAACACAATGTTTTAAACAGCTTGTTTTAAACTTTCCAACCCTGGTCCAGGCCTATAGGCAGAAATTGTGACGTCACGATAACGGGGTTTTGACGTTTCTCAAAATGGGTTATTTTATCATTTTTATCAGTGCTTGTGAAGAAAAAGTAAATAAAATTGTCCCGTAGAGAATGGGGTAAGTCTATTTAATAGTTTTTGCCACAGAACGAAGTCGTAGAAGATTAATAATTAACCGAATTCAAAATCACTACCAGAATTGACAGGTATTTGAATATTAAAGTCTTATACGGTCTCAGATTGTTCAAATTATATTATAAAACATCACTAAGGGCCAGTTTCATAATGGAATTTTTCTACTTTGCGTTCACAATGAACTCATTGTGACACCAAAAACAGTTTCACAATGAAGATCATTGTGAAACTGAAATTTTAGTCAATTTTTAATTGAAAATATTTAATAGATTTTACAAAATAATTCATTATTTATTTGTTATGTAACAGAGTACTCAAAATGAAGTTGGATAAGAAAAATTAATAACTTGTCAATGTGATTTTTGTTTAAAACGAAAGGTGTTGCCACGCATTACAACTATAATTCCCCATATACTAACGAGATCCGATTTTTAACAATATTTTTCATATTTTTGTTCAATAAGTGACGCAAAGTAGAAAAAATAGTATATTTTACACGTTTCACAAGAGGCATTGCACCACTCGTTCTGTTAGGGCACTCCGAGCTTGCTTCGCTTCGCTCGTCGTACCCTAACTCCACTCGTGTTACAATAAGCCTTCTTGTGAAACTTGTAAAATAATATACTATTAAAGAAGACTTTAATATTAATGTCACTTTCAGACGTCAAAACAAATATGAAAATACATTTGTTTACACATGAGAATGTGACTTTAATTTTAAAATCTCCTTTAAGTTCCATTATGAAATTGGCCCTAAGCTTATTGTTAAAGCGTTTTAAAGCGAAAATCAGCAAAACAACGTAAAGCTCGTTGATTTATGTCACAGTTTATGTAGGTGGAGTCAAGCATTAAGATGACGGAATGTTCCGTGAAAATAATGAGAAGAGTTTATATTTGGACAAATTAATACCAATACAAAGCAGAATCATTGCTTCAGTAAAGCGTTTTTTGCCCGATGGAAAGTATCATACAGATCTGTAATGATTTTCCTCGGAAATTTTTGACGCTTAACCTTATTTTTAAAACTCATATAAACACATTTTCTTAACATGAACGCAAGGATAGGTGTAAACTACAGACGCGTAGTGTTAAGAAAAGCTATATACATTAAAGAAAACTTACATTTTTATTAAATAAGCTTGAAATTTTTAAGTAAAATAAATTTATGTGCCTGACAGTTACCCCTTTACTGTGACGTCACAGCTGAAAACATTTGCTGCCTAAAGGCACAGAATAACCAGAATGCAAACTCTTATGGTGGGGGTAGGTCACGCAAATCGCCATTTTGGCAGGCTAGAATATTCGAAGTGTCAAGTACGGTTGTTAGATGTTAGGTTATGATGATGTTATGTTCATGGATGCGTTTTTACAAACGATTTAACACTACTAGGAGCAAATAAATAGCATAACCTTCGTCAAATATGGTGCATTACACTTGTCCAACTTCTTCATGAATAAATTGTCAATGTAAAACGGCCTTTAAAATGACTCGAAAGAAGAAAGCTGGTCATGTGTGTGCGGCAAGAAATTGCAACAACAAGCAGTATCTTAGCAAAGAAAGCTTCTTCTCATTTCCTAAACAACAGGAAAGGTAAGATATTCATATTTTCCTAACGTAATCATTATAAGCAAATCTCATGTTGTTATTATACACTGCGTTCGTAAAGTATGGAATAAATTCATTTTCTACGAAATAAACGATTTTTATGTAAAATCCTGAAACAGGTCGATTTTTAATTAAAAAATGACACTATTTTAGTGGAATTTTGTATTTCCCCCTCCAACCCCTTCCGAGTGACAGTTGCCCCTTTAAAATTTTTAAATGGAATGGGGGGTCATGTGATACCTCATTTGGAAGAGCTTTTCATTCTCTATTCAGCAGTATAAGAACTTTTTTAAAATTCTTATTTTTTCTAAAAGGAATAATACATTTTAAAATCAACACATAAAATTTTAAAATGAAATAATTTAAATGAAATGTTCGAACTGGGAACCGTTTGATTCATGACAATAGTACAAACATTGCTGACGTTCATCTAAAATATTTCATTTCCAGGATAATTTGATTAATTCCAAATTTTGTAAATTTTTTAAAAATTCTTTATGAAAACAAGTAGAAACTGTAGATACTAATGTATGTAATCAAGGTAGAAGTAAAAGTAATAAGACCAATATCAAAGAAACTGTTCAAAATGTCCTCCTCCTACCTCTTGACAATAATCAAGACGAAATTCAAACTCATCCAAAACATTGTCGATTATTTCCGGACTGATTCCTCGTATTTCATTTCTTATTCTGTCTTTTAGTTCTTCAAGACTGTTTGGTTTAGTTCTGGAGACTTTACTTTTTAGAAATCCCAATAAAAAGAAATTGAGAGGTGTTAGATCACGAAATCCAGCCAGCAACTCAATTGCCCCCCTTCGACCAATCCATCTACTGAGAAAAACGTCATTCAAATAATCCATTTTAAAATTTTGTGTGTTGATTTTAAAATGTATTATTCTTTTTAGAAAAAATAGGAATTAAAAAACAATTCTTATACTACTGAATAGAGAATGAAAAGCCCTTTCAAATGAGGTATCACATGTCCCCCCATTCTATTTAAAAATTTTAAAAGGGCAACTGTCACTCAGAGGGGGTTCGAGGGGGAGATGCAAAATTCCACTAAAATAGTGTCATTTTTTAATTAAAAATCGACCTGTTTCAGGATTTTACATAAAAATCGTTTATTTCGTAGAAAATGAATTTATTCCATACTTTATGAACGTAGTGTATATTTACCTACTGACTTTTAGAGCAATGAAGTGGACTGTTGCTTGCAGCCGTGAGGATTTACTTGGGAAGTTGGAAAGTTTAAATAAAAGTTATCGATTATGTGGAGCTCATTTCGAAAATAAGATGTTTTTAAACGACATGAAAAACCGTTTACAGGCTCATGCTATTCCTACTATTTTTGTTAATTTGGAAGGCAGCGTATCAATTAGTAATGATCATAAGTATAGTTTCTTTACACAGAAGCACACATCAACACCAATACCTGAAAAGGTACCAGTAAATAGTAATGTAATACAAGGTATGATAGTTTATTGACATGAAAGAAATACTCCTATTAAAATATTTTTTGCTGTTAATGATCGAATAGCACCCAACGTTAAGGGGAAAATTTTGAAAAACGTTTGTTTGAATGCAGGTAATTATTTCAAGTTATAAAAGTGTAGACTTGTGCCTCATTTATACAGCTTCTTTAACTTTAATTTAAGAATTTAACCTATAAACCGCAATGATTTGCAGCAATTTCTGTATAATATTTTCCACTTAGATATTTTTTACACTTTATACGTGTTATATAAAGTACAAAAAATACCAAAGTGGAAAATATTATACAGAAATTGCTGCAAAACATTGCGGTTTATAGGTTATATTCTTAAATTAAAATTAAAGTTAAAGAAGCTGTATAAAGGAGGCATTAAACAAATTTTTAAATATAAATTTTTTGCAGGTTGTTACAGTGATCCAGTGCCCAGAGTAAATACACTGAACATACTTAGTCATCCAGGTAGTTACAATAATTTTAACATGCAAGGATGAATAAATATTTTAGAAATCTTTTAGGTGTTATTAATAATCAAATTGAATCGAAACCTAAGGTGAATATTTTACAGAACATTGGTTGGAATAAAGGTAATTCATTCAGCTTATAATATTCTAGATTCATACATTTTTAAATTTAAATTCTTTAAAGGTTCTTCCAATGAACAAACACTAAAAACCCTTACAGTGGACGTACAGAATTTGGAGAATTCATTTTTACCAAACAACATTTCCGATCTCACACCTAACCATCAAGGTATGTTTCACTTTTAATATGTGAATGAGGTGATAAAAAATTAAAGAAAGTATATTTCTCAGAATCTACAAGAGAACTAAATGATCAACAAATATCACCAACTGTCGGTACCCAGACACCTTTACAATTGATACAAGGAACTCAAAGAAAAAAGAAGCTGCAAGAAGCACGAAGAGCACATTATAGAAGAAGACGACAAATGATTAAAAAATATAAAGATCTGGAAGAAAATCTAGTTCAAGTTACTAAATCAAATTTGGAAAATATTACAATAGAAGATTATAAAAAACTCACTCATAAGTTTTGTCCTTCAAAACAAATGGCAAATTTTATAAATACTCAAGTTGAAGAATCTCGGAAGCACCCTAAAGGTAGAAGATATTCAACAGAATTTAAAAAGGAATGTTTAGCAATGTATTTTACTAGTCCGAAAATGTACAGATAAAATTTAATGAAAAAGTTTTGTCTCCCAAGTCCAGCTACCTTATTAAAATTGATAAAATCATTAAGGCTTGACCCCGGTTTAGATAATTTTGAGTTATTTAAACTCCTGCAACTAAAAATTCAGAACTTCCGAGAAGAAGAAAAATCGTGTGTTTTATGCGTAGATGAAATGAGCATAAAATCCAATTTATTTTATCAACGTGGAATGGATCAGATAATAGGATTTGAGGATAGTGGAAAAGTTCGAAAATTCAAACCTGCTAGAAGTGCTATGGTTATAATGATTAGAGGAATATATTCAAAATGAAGCCAGCCAGTTTCTTTCCACGTATTCAATTCAAGTTGTCCAGGCTATACTTTGAAGGAAATAATTATATTTACAGTTGGTTCTTGTCCGATGAAATTTGTATCACAAAATCTTTTAAGCGGACACTAAATCGCGCACTATAACACTTTACGTTTCACCGTCGTTCTTGTTTATTTTGACAACATATTTTTCAACCTTGTTTATTTTGACAACATATTTTTCACTTCTGACGAAGCTGTCGAACGACGGTGAAACGTAAAGTGTTATAGTGCGCGATTTAGTGTCCGCTTAAAAGATTTTGTGATAGAAATAATTATAGAGGCAATACAGATATTGAAAAATGTTGGCCTTAATGTTCGTGTGGTAGTTCAGTTATGGGATCAAATAATTTACTGGCAGCGAAAAAGTTAGGTATTACTCCAGAGAAACCTTACTTTTTTGTTGGACAGCAAATTATCGTTTACATGTTTGATACGCCACATGTAATCAAAGCCATTCAAAACAATTTACAAAAGTATAATTTTGTCAGCAGTAATGGTCAAATAGAATGGGAATATATCAAAACATTTGATCACCATGATACGTCATTTTCGATACGAGGAGCACCAAAGTTAAGCAACTCTCATATATATCCCAACAATTTTGAGAAGATGAAGGTCAAATATGCCACTCAAGTATTTAGTGCAACTGTAGCAGCAAATTTGAATTTATATATTAGATTTGGAAAGTTACCCGCCAATGCAACAGCAACAGCTGAATTTGTCGTTAGAATCGATAAGCTTTTTGATTTATTGAATTCTTCAAAAACAGGGTCAGCTAAAGAATATAATCGAGCTTTTAAAGGTTTAACATATCAAATAGAATTTTTAGAGAATTGCAATAATTTTTTTAAAGAATTGAGAATTCTTGATAAAAAAAAATGTGATATTACAAACAAGATTAAATTCATTAAGGCAATACAAGTTACCATAAATAGTCTTTTAAAATTGTGGATAGTGTTGAAACATGAAGATCAGGTAGAATATTTATTTACAAGGCGCCTGAACCAAGATGCATTAGAGAATTTCTTTGGTGGAGTTAGGCAACAAAATGGAAACTGTTTAAATCCTACTAGTATTCAGTTTTGCAGGTCATTTAAAAAAAGTGCTTGTGTTCGATTGTTTTATTCAGGTGCGGGAAATTGTGAAGGAGATAGTGATGAAATACTCTTAAAGCTAAGTGAAATAAGACATTTAGAAGCAAATGCAAAACTCAATCTCAACGAAAATGTTCAAAATATACAGAGAATTTCAGTAGATACTGAGTATCAAGTATGTGATATATTAGAAAAGAATTTTAGACGTTACATTTGTGGTTACTTAATTAAAAAAATGCTTAAATCAACATTCATGTAATATATGTGTATCATATGCAAATGAACACAAGGAAACAGATGATTCTTCAGTATTTTGTTTTTTAAAAGCATATCAAGACACAAATTGTGCTAGTTTTGGAAAGCTATTAATGCCGAACGATAATTTGCTGTATTATGTATATTTTTGTTAAAAATATCTGTAAAAAATAAACTGTTACATCGCTTCATAGGTTTATCTCGCAATGTAGAATTTCAGCACCCATGTATACAATTTCCGCATGAGTATTTAGTTACGTTGTATTTTAGAATTAAATTATTTTATACACTTAAATTTGTAAATAGATCTTTTAAGTCGCAATCTTCGCGGATAATAATATGGAGTCAGCATCAATAAATTAAAATGTTTCCAATAACTTGAGTATTATTTTTCAAATTTTATAGGGAATCTTGTTTTATTGTTATCTTGTTTTCCAATATATACAGGGTGAGTTATTAAGCGCCCCTTCTTCCATAGCTCATTTATAGAACGAGATAGAATTTTTTTCTTTTACAAGGACATTCTACCTATTGAGCACTATAACCTAAAATTATTTTGATACATACAGAGTGTTACATAAAATAATGGCAGCATGCAGCGGGATTTTTTTTAATGGAACACTCTGTGTATTTTCCTATAGAAAGATATAACACTCGATCCTCTAAACAGCAGCACATAAAATATTTATATTTATTTAACCAATTAAGAGTAAATTAATATTTTATTGAAAACGGTCTGATTTTCAACTTCTCTTAAAATACTAACTGTAAACGTATCGTTTGTCGTACGGGAATAAAAATAGGTAGTGTTATAAATTAAAGTATAGGGAATAACCCAGATATAAATTCATTTAGTTTCATTTGTTTTTTCAAGTGTTGAAGCCTGTGTAATTGTCAGATTTTCAAATTTCCGTTATTCAATTTTTTTAAATACAACCCCCCCCCTATCTCTTTTCACGAATAGTCTTCATGTTCCTCTTCAATTCTGTTATAGGTTTTCTGCATCTAATCCTTACAGTTTTTTTGTTATAATAAACTTTTTACATTTTTACTCTAAAATCAATATTAAAAAGTTATTTAACGTACCGTATTTTAATTTCTTTAAGACAGCGCCCTCTATTTCATAAAACAGATGGATAATATCAAGTTTACAATTGATTACAGACTCTTATTGCATTATAATCATCGTATTTTTGTTATAATACAGTCCTTTTACTTTGTTTTAATTAAGAATGCTTTAAAATTGATTTGATGTAGTTCCTAAGCTTCAGTTGTCTTCATTAACATTTGATTTAATAAAATCTCAATACTTGAACAAAAGAAATTCACCGATTTTCATTTATTTGTTAGATCATTAATTTATTATTTGTATATTTTTTTTTAAGTACAACAATTTTTACATTAAGGTAATTATTTGTAAACACTGATGTTTTCTTTTGTTGTAAACCACATCGAATCAATTTTAAGACATTGTTAATTACAACAAAGTGAAAGAACTGTATTACAATAAAAATACGATTATTTTAATGTAATAAGAATCTGTAACCAATTGTAAACTTGATATTATCCATCTGTTTTATGAAATAGAGGGCGCTGTCTTAAAAAAGTTAAAATACGGTACGTTAAATAACTTTTTAATATTGATTTTAGAGTAAAAATGTAAAAAGTTTATTATAGCAAAAAAACTGTAAGGATTAGATGCAGAAAACCTATAACAGAATTGAAGAGGAACATGAACACTATCTATTCGTGAAAAGAGATAGGGGGGGTTGCATTTAAAAAAATTGAATAACGGAAATTTGAAAATCTGACAATTACACAGGCTTGAACACTTGAAAAAACAAATGAAACTAAATGAATTTATATCTGGGTTATTCCCTATACTTTAATTTATAACACTACCTATTTTTATTCCCATACGACAAACGATACGTTTACAGTTAGTATTTTAAGAGAAGTTGAAAATCAGACCGTTTTCGATAAAATATTAATTTACTCTTAATTGGTTAAATAAATACAAATATTTTATGTGCTGCTGTTTAGAGGATCGAGTGTTATATCTTTCTATAGGAAAATACACAGAGTGTTCCATTAAAAAAAATTCCGCTGCATGCTGCCATTATTTTATGTAACACTCTGTATGTATCAAAATAATTTTAGGTTATAGTGCTCAATAGATAGAATGTCCTTGTAAAAGAAAAAAATTCTATCTCGTTCTATAAATGAGCTATGGAAGAAGGGGCGCTTAATAACTCACCCTGTACAGAATGATGATTAAATTATTAAAATTAAAAATTTACATGATTCAAAATTTTGCAAAAATACATTTAAATAAAAAAATTGTGAGCTTGGTGCGAAACTTTATCACCACTCTTAAGTTTTTTAGAATGCGCCATATGCATTTCATGTTTACTAATAAAAGTTAATTTTTTATTTCCATATCAAATTTAAATAATTTTAAGCTAATTCTCGTTCTCGCTTCATAGCTAAAAGTGAAAATATAATTTCAAATTTTGCGCCGCCAGTGTCTAGCCTGGCAAAATGGCTGAAGGTCATCGAAATGTGTACCGAAAAGATCAAAGGTGCCGCCGAGAGTTTGCATTCTGATTGTTAGATATTCTGTGATAAAGGCCTGGACTAGTATTAAGATGGCAATGACAGTGCTGCCAATGACGTAAAACGGCGTAAGTATAACGTCACGAACTCTTCCATGGCCAGCTACATTAACATTCACTGACGTGTATGTATGGCCGTTTCAGTTCGACTTTTAAAATTTTTGACGGGTACTCCCCTCAGTGCCTCTTGTGAGTTTTTAAGTAATTGCAGTTGTCATTATGTTACTATCAGTAGTTTTGTAGTATCTTTAATAGGGAGCGCTGAGGGGAGTACTCCACTAAGGTACTAAATCAACATACTTCGTATAGAGGTAACGCATTTAGTGATTTTTTATATCTATCCTTGTCGCACATTCCTCTCATCTAGGGATAAAAAACAGTTGGAAATATTATTTGAAGTGACGTTTGTCAAAGTTACTGTCAGTGGTTGAGAAAATTGAGTTTAAATATCGCATCCCAAACTTGTATCGCATGACATTTAATGATTCCGCCTTTTTCGTAAAAGAAACTTTCTGTACTTCTTAAAATAACAACTTTTTTTATTGGTAAACAACTTAACTAGACATAACCTAATACACTTTTAAATTGAAACCAGTGACATTGCGGTAAACAGAATTCCCTAAAACTGTTGTCTTCCTTATTGCACTTGCGACAATTATATTTGTTATCTTTGTTTCTCAATCCTCTCACGAGAGGAATGGGATTGCGTTACCTGTACGGAGTGTTGATTTAGTACTTTAGAACTCCACTAGAGTTCCTATATAATGTTTAGATAAGAGTTGAGCCATGTGGATCCAATATGAACTTGATTTTTTAAATAATTTTCTACTGTCATTTTTTTATTAACGATAAATAGGTAGATTGATCGTATTATTTAAGAAATATTTGTAGTTTAGTTTATAATTGAAGAAGGATATGTAAGAAACATGTAATGTAATGTTACAACATAACTTAAAAAGGTAGTGTCAAGTTTCACAATGAAATGATTTTATCACTGCAAGTTTAAGTTTTAATAATTCCTTTGCACGTTTGCACTGATTCTTTTCCAAAGATTGCGTGTAACGCTTATACTGTAAAATCTTATTCTGAAAATTGCATGTAGAATACCTAGCTGTTTATTATCGTTTTCTTAATCTTATGATAATTTCAATGAATTCGGCTTTAAATGAAAAATTATTAACATTTTCAGAAATTTAGTCTTTAAGGAGATTATTTTCAGCATTATTGCAAATAGTGTTGGAATTAAGTCCTCTTTAAAAACTCTTCGTTTAAATCCGATAACCATTACATCCTGAAAATGTCAAATACACAATTTCATCCTCCATTATACTTACAAAATTTTGCCGGTTCTATTTCAAATACCTTTTAATTTTGAATGTTTTTGAAAATGTACGAAAGAAAAGCCCCGATTTGTTCTTTTCTTACAATTAAATGCTAAAATACTTAAGCATAATGTCAAAACTAAATTGTCAAATTATATAATATCATATACTCCTTGAAACTGGTCCAACCAATTAAAATGTGCATCGTACATGACCCAACTCTTATCTAACTTATACAGGGTGAGTCATAATGGGCGGAACAAATTTTACCAGTATGTAGGAAAGACTTTTTTAAGTAAAAAAGTTCCTATAAACTTATGTCCTAATCCGCACAGTTGAGGAACTACAAGGAGTCAAAGTTTTGTAATAAACAAATATTTGATAATAACTGCAACTGTGAAAACTGTTAAAAAATTGGATAAACTGTATAAAAAATATGTTCAATTAAATCACAGTATTACAAAAACTGTTCAAACTGTGCTCCTTGAACTCTAATACAAGTACGAGCTCTACGAATAACTTTTTTACTTAAAAAACTCTTTCCTACATACTGGTAAAATTTGTTCCAGCCATTATGACTCACTCAACTTTGACTTCTTGTAGTTTCTCAACTGTGCGGATTAGGACATAGGTTTATAGGAACTTTTTTACTTAAAAAAGTCTTTCCTACATACTGGTAAAATTTGTTCCGCCCATTACGACTCACCCTGTATACAGGAACTCTATACTCCACTAGTGACGGTATACTCCACTGCATGCTTTCTCGGAACCGAATTGAAACGGCCATACATACACGTCGGTGAATGTTAATGGAGCTGGCCATGACTCTTCAAGTGTGGCGTCACGTCTGCGGTCAAGTACAATTTTACCGGCCGAGGGGTGTGCCGTGATGCCAGGACTTCTAGCAGTTAAAACTACAAATACGGCTTTTTCTTCCACCCAAAGGATCGTTGATAATTTTAAAAAGGGGGTATAACTACCACTGGAAGCCTAGTACAGGAAAGATACGCGTTACAAACAGAACATACGCACAAAATTGCCGATAAGACCTAGCTGTTCTGTGTCCCAGAAACAGCCCTTAGAGAAGCTTTTAAAGAGGTTGAATTTACTCGGCGTGCACTTAAACAAATTTCGGAGTAAATTCCGTTTCAGGCTTCCATCAAAAGATTCACATGAAAGGAAGCACAAAATCGTGAACACACAAACAATAGATCAGCACGCCGGGAATTCTGTCGGAACAACGAATGCGACGCGGAAAGGATGCGTTCTCCTCAACTGCACTGAGATGAGAGTCGTTACGAGATGAAGTCATTTTTAACCGACGAAAGAGCGAAATGGACTGATACCGTAGGGCTAGGTAGCAGTGTATGGTTTTCTATTGCAATCTGGTGCAATGTGACGATCGGCACGTAGGCCACCGCCACGGTCAAATTCATTGATTCGGCGCAAATACAGAGCGACTGGCAAATATTGTGAATAATTTAAATGAATTGTTCAACCGTAACACGGTTAGAACCGCGTCACGTTGACTTCTTCTACTGCCGACGGTTCGTTCTCCAGTCCCAACGACTAACGACAAGCCGCAGCAGCACCAGCAGCACCCCTGAGGAAGTTCTTCTGCAATGGAGAACGAAACGTCGACAGTAAAAGAAGTCAACGTAACGCGGTTCCAATCGGAAGCCAATACAAACATGGACCACGGCCGCGGAAGCCTTCAAGTTAAATTGCACGTTATTTATTTTGTAAAAATCTGAGAGAGAGAGAGAGTTTATTTTAGTTCAGTGCATATCATTTAGAAATATTAATTTCAAAATCAACAAACCTGTAAAGTAGTAAGTGTCGCTATATTGTTAGCACCAGAACTTATTTGCTCCTCGTAAAAAGGTGTTGTTTTCAGCAGTTTCTTAAGCTGATCAAATATGTCGGTAATCATGTTGGAGTCCGTTGCTAATACTGCCCAGCAACTACAAGTTGACCTGTAAACATAACATTTTCGTAATAATATAAACTAATAAGTCACGCGTTCTTACTGATCGTAAGGAAGAGGTTGCTGCAGTAATATGTGAACCACAGCTTTTAAGTTGTGAGTGGCAAAATTTAACACTGCACACAAGGCAGTGGCACGCGTGCGGCTGCAAGTGATTGTTCCCAACGTCTTCAGCAGCTTCACTATTAGTTCATTATGAGAAAACAATTCGCCTCCTTTCAGTTTCATGACATTGTTCAAGACGACGCTTGCTCCGCTTGAACTGGAAGCCTCAATATCAAGCAATGCATCAAGTAGGCCGTCCACAAAATGAGCCAGTTGAAATTGGGGCACGTTCATTGCTACGGTGTGGGCTAAATCCGTGGTGAGGTTAAACAATAGCTTGGGATCATCAGAATCGATCTGTTCTTGCACGTGCAATAACGCGTTATTCAACAATTTATCGTTATCCCTCATGTGACCTTCATATCTTCCAGCAATGCACAAGACCAAACTGACGCATTCAACAGCGACTTTACGAGTACTTTTGTTAGGATCAGTACACCTGGGAATTATTCTGGCTAAAATCAAACCAGTCTGTCCAAAAGTACTGGGACCCTCATACGCGAACTTCATGTTATCAAGGTAAGTTTGCAAGGCCATCCTCAACGCCTCTAAGGCAGGCAAGCGTTGCTCTATTTTTTTCTTGCTGAGCCAGGGCTCCAACAGCGTAACGATTTCATCTAACGTAGCGGGTGATAAACACTGTAACAACAACTCCTGGACGACCACGTACAATTTAGAAAAACTTGAATAAACATGGGGAGCAAGTTTGAGGTCGCCATAGCTATCCGAGTTGAGTTTACAATAAACCGCAGAGGCATTGAAGACATTGTCGAAACACAACTTTAGGAGACGCACGCGTTGCTCTGATTCCAACACGTGAGGCAATCGTATTAGCGAAGTTAATACTGGGATGATGACGGGAAATAATTCGATATATTCCGGACCATTGTGCAGCTGCATCTGCGCGGAGACCAACAGCAAAATACTGTCACGTTCTTGCATGAAGATATGCAGCTTATTCCTATTGGGGTGCATGGCATCAGCTACTGCACCGACAGTCTTTAAGCAAGCCTTCCGGATAAGGAAGTCTTTGGTTTGTGAAAGCTCGTTGATGGTGAACTGCAAGATTTCACTTTCAACCGTTTGTAATAATTTATCAGACGCCTCATTGCAGATTTCTGCGTAGCTGGTGATTACTAAGAAACGCACGCGCTCAATTTCCGCTTCGTTCTTTTGATCTTTCATGAAGCCAAACTGAAATAACTTACTGGATTTTTTCAGTAGGACATCTCGTCGAACCGTCTGCAAAGTCTCCAGGACCAACTGTAAGTGCACTCTTGAACAAATCCCAATCGCTTCGGCGCAAGCTTGGAGATCCTGTTGATCTTGCGACGCAGAATTTCCCAATATTATGTCGACAACTTGCTGGACCAACTTCTTGTTAGACAAGTAGCAACTTATAATGGCCAAGCACTTCAATAAGAGTCTCTTCTCGCAGCTCTTCTTTATATTATCCAAAGCAACATCTGAATTTTTATTAAGAAACAAAGGTAACTGGTCTCTGATTCTGTTGACGAGCTTCTCCTTGAGATTTTCATCCTCTAATGATTCCATTAGCAAGGATAGGAAATCGTAAATTAGATCCTCCCATTCTTTCTCGTTGAAGTTGTCGTAGTTCTGTTCTAGGTACTTCAATAAATGTGGGATTTTAGTATCCCATACTGATCTGTATGCATCTGAATCGCTGAGTCTGATGTTTTTCAAGAAGTTGAGCACAAATGTGCCGCGAAAATTGGGAACCGGTTGGGCGAGAAGGGCCAGACAACGGACAAAAGCACCCTCGCAGTAAGGTTTGGAGGATTTCCGGCAGGCTAAGTGAGTTAGACAGCGAAGGATTATAATTGAGGCGTCGCTGTATTCTTGCAAAAACAGACACTGCGATAGTAAATCCCAGAGTGGTACTTCTAGTTCTTTGACCGAGGTACTTAACATATAAAGGGTGTTATCCGCGGTGATTTGCAGTTCAGATAGTTCTTGAAAGTTGCTCTCTTTGCTTGGCAAATGCTTGCAGCAGAGTTTTATTATAAACAATATGAATTTTTCGGTGATCACGTCTGAAAAGCAAATGTTTTTTGATCTGGTGATTCATCAGCCAAGGTATTTACTATTTAGCTAGGATTTCTTTTAAATACATATTGTACACATAAACCAAAACTTGAGATGCATTAAAATTTTACAAAGAAAAGTGGAAAACACAAAAGCAATTAAAAATAATAGAAGTAGAGTTCCTACTCCTGCCAGAGTAAAGTTTATATTTAATAAAAATAGACCAAGCAATTGAGATTGCTCAAAAAATTATGTACCGTAAATAACCAAAGATTACTTACCTCTAGGACTTAAAAATCCTTTATAAGCAAACGCGACGATAACCTTCATGAGCGCCATTTTCACCCTCAAATTATTTTCCCCAAGCATATCTGTCAGAACATGCAGCAAATCTTTAAGTCTACTCTTAATGATCGGATCCGCCGAATTAGTCAGATGAGTTAGCACAATCAACCCCTTCACTCGTTCTTTGTCATTGTTATTACGCATCTGTATCAATATGTGATCAACAGTGTGATCGCTATAATGCTGTGCAAGGCACTCAAAACATCTCAACACTTCCGAGTGGGTTCGTAGCAATTCCGGCTGCGCATAATCAGGGGAAACACATACCAATTCCGACAGCAATTGAAGAATTGGGTTTAAAAGAGGTTCTAGTAATGTACCATCACTCTTAGCTGATACCGACATTACCGATCCTAAGCACTTGATTATAGGGAGAGGTTCCTTGTGTTTTCTGTACTGACTCATAAGAACTTGTGCGGTTTTCACAGTGTATTGTCTCACTTTCTCCGTACTTAAAATGTTAAACATGGCGGCTAAAGCGTGCAGAACAGTTTCGACGAGTTTGGGCTCACGCGAATGCAACCAGTTCGTGAAGAGGATTTCGTAAGCAGTGGAAATTTCCATTTGGAAATCTGCGACTTCCAAAGTCGGATCTGGAGCTTGTTCCAGATTAGAGACGTATTCTATTATGCCGTCGCTGAAACACCCCAAGGCTGTAAAGACTCAAATAAAAAACTATGGTCAAGAGCCTTTCGTGAATTAACGTGTACCGTATGCAAAGGCCTGCTTTTGCGGATCACCTCTTAACAATGGTAAAAGGGGGAGCATGGATTCCAGCATATTCTTCAGATATGGTACAACGCCGAATGCGTTTGCTGTTGTTAGAGATCCAAGTGTGTGAGGGATTGTATAATGGGGTACCATGCCGACTTGAATTTTTTTCAACAGACTTTCTACTACCTAATAGAATAAAAAAATATTAAAAATCATATTACTGGCCGGATAACTGTATACCAGATCAGGTCGTATGGCCGGATATCCGGCCAAACTATTCGACAAAGTTTATTCAGCTTACTCAAAGAGAATAAGTTAGAAACTGTATGGCTGCGATCACACTATTACTGTTTTTTACACTGGCATTTTTAGTGTTTCATAATCCTTTATCAAAGTTATCGTGATAAAACCGCTACCAACACAGATTTAATTATTACTAACAGAATAATACCAATGCGCATTAAATGCACTGTCAAAAGCGTTAGCAACATACAAGAGCGATAGCGGAAATGTGAAGTGCAAGAAAGATATCCCTATAGTCTGCGTTAACCTAGGTAACGGAATTAAATACTGTCCACAATTTCGACAATACATGTTGATTTTTATGCCATATAGCAAAATAAACGTATAAGAAATCGAACATTTCATAATCATTTAGCTCATTACATAAGTTAAGCTCGATACAATGCGAGCGCGAAATATTCACCCACCTAAAGATTAAGTAGGACTGTGTAAGCAAGCATAAGAACGGCTCGCTTTATCAAAAGCCTTGGCCCATGAGAGTCATGATCATGCTATGGCAACCATGCTATGGCAACTTAATGTAAAAATGTAGAAACATTGGTTTGAAACCTGGATTACTTTGTCTTCCAAACTCTGTAACGCTGTCGTCGCTACATTTATTTAGAGGTGGCGATTCTGAACAGTAAATGCGAGAAAATGTATTGGCAGTATTGTAGCGTTGTATCTATGCTGCTTAGCAACATGTATGAGCATCGGCGGCAAGAATGTCATATTTAACTCAAAACTGCAGAGTTTACATTCAAAAAATAATCAATTTTTTCCACCCAAATTTGAAACTTGAAGCAGCTTCTGTGTAGCGCTGTTTCAGGCCTAATTGGGCCTTCGTCAACAGAAGCATAGCTCGAGAAATTCACCGCGAACCAAACCAACCTGTCGTGATCTAAACTTTTCATTAAATTTTATATGTAAAAATTCATGAAATTCTTTCTTATCATAAAAATGCACGTTTAAATTTTGTCAAATCATACAAATACAAATAAATTACATCAAATTTATATTTAGGGACAAGGAGATATCATTTCCAAATCCTAAGCAAGAGTCAAAAAGATTGGAGAAATGGATAAAGATTCTTCAAGAAAGACTATCATCAAACGACCCCTTTCATATTTACAACACAAACAGAATATGTGACGCACATTTTACACCAGACAGTTTCAATCCAGGAAGAGAGCGGTTGAGACAGTGCTGTTCCAACTTTGCTTTTATCAGGTATGTAACTAGAGGAGATAGTTTTCATATCATTGTGTTGTTAATTATGAATGTAATTTTTTAGATACAATGGATACAGATAAAATTAGAGAAGAAAAATCATTACAATATATGAACTGGGAGAATGTGTCTGTGCCTAGTACTACAACTTATCTTACACAACTACCCAGTATGTTTTTTTTATTAATACAATAGTGTGCAATTTACGACTCTTATTTTCAAACTGAAAATCCTTAAACGTAAGATTGGTCTGAATGATATTCTTTCGCTAAATAATGTACTTCAAAAGATGCCAAAAAAGTAATTACTGTCTACATGTTATTTTTTTTTATTTTTGCAAATAATCTTATAAATGGTTAAAGGAGGTGCTACAATTTTTCATGGTAAAATTTTATGAATAAAGTCAACAGTAAAGATCTTTGCGACATGATTGATAATTAGTGTAGTTTTTGTAAGGAAACTGCCTTAAAAGATACCCATGGTGACAATGGGACTTATCGAGAATATTAAAATTCAGTTGTATTACTGATGCATGCACAAATGAAAA
The DNA here is from genome assembly GCA_033060865.1 of Dorcus hopei. NCBI lineage: Eukaryota > Metazoa > Arthropoda > Insecta > Coleoptera > Lucanidae > Dorcus > Dorcus hopei. The sequence continues at coordinate 59,430,341 of CM065426.1, read as the reverse complement.
TTGTAAATTGCATATTTACATTTGCATGTTTTGGAGAGAGAAATCACAAAAGCGTGTAGATATATGTCTGTGTGTTTTTCACTGTAGAGTGTAAGTATATTATTGTCAATTTATTAATGTAATTTTAGGTACAAGTAATATGCAAAGACATGAAGCTGCAGAAGGAACACCAAAATTAAATTGTACAAATGTGTCGACACAATCTATAGCAGTCCCAGCAGTAACAAGTTCGAATTATCAAACCCAATTACATGGTGAGTTTTTATACAGTACATTACATATAATGCATATGTGTGTGGATGGGGGTGAAGTACACATTTGTAGAAGCTATTTCTGATGAACTGAAAATTTACAGAAATTAAACCAAGACAAAGAAGCAAAGTAACCTCGTTAAGAAAACTGATATCGATTAGGCGTCACTTGTCACCAAAAGCAAGAATTCTCTATGAAGTCACTTTAAAATTAAAAATTAAAGTCAGAAGATTGCAGAAGTCAAAAAATGTCAAAGCTTTCCCCAAAGATTGTTTCAAGCAGAAAAATTATCAAAAGACAGATCTTTTCAGAAAGTTTGTGAAAATATGACTAGGGTTGGTGCATTATTTACAGCAATGCAAATGCGGGAAACTAGAAAATATAGTAAAGGGCGAAGATTTACCCTTGATGAGAAAATACTTGCTTTGTCATTATGCCAACAAAGTCCTAAAACTTACAGATATCTATGCAAACTCTTTACTTTACCATCAAGGAAAACTCTTACATCATTGTTACAGCAATTACCTTTGAAACCAGGATTAAACTTATTTTTACTGGACTCATTAAAAAAAGCTATTGAAAAAGTGCGTCAATCAGAAAGATATTGTAACATCTTATTTGACGAAATAAGTATAAACCCGCAAATTGAATACAGCAAAGGAAATGATGAAATTGTTGGTTTTGAAGATTTCGGTAATAATCATAAAACACAAAATAAATTTTGCTGATCATGTAATGGTATTTATGGTAACAGGTATCCGGAAAAAATTTCAACAACATGTTTGCTATACCTACTGCCAAGGTAGCACGAAAAGAAATGAGTTAATGCTTTTAATCAAAGAAGTAATTTGTGCTGTTAACTCGACTGGTTTGAATGTTGTCGCTACTGTATACACACATAAAAATTTTTGGGATAAAATGTTCTCCTCCTCGTCGGTGTTAAAAAATACGGATAGAGTTTTACTTGAAAAGTTGTAAAGCCCATCTCATTTAGTGATATTAAAATCTTTTCCTGATTAAAATGCGTCTAAAAATAGGTGTTAAAAAATTATATATATATATAATACATATATAGAAATAACTACCGCAAGGATTAAAATGCTACTTTTGTAGACCACGTTAACACTTTCTAAAGTTAAACGTCCTAACTCCGTTTATTTTAACACCAAAAACGGATGGACGCGAGGAAACACCAGACGCGAGGGAACTCCAGATTTTTATCTGTGTATGACCAGGGTCCATGTAATGTTGCTGCTGTTCGAGGATTAATTAAAGATACAACAGAAAAGTATTTACAATCGGGAAGTAACATGCATTATACTTTCTTTGAAATTGATAATTATCCTGTTATATCATTGTTTGATCCTCCACACCCGTTGAAAGGTATTAGGAATAATTTCCTTACAAAAAATATATGCAAAAACAATACACAGATAATTACTTTGTTAATATCACATTTATTTGTCACACAGTGACTGCAGTTTCAACATTACAATGTCATTTTCAAACTGATCATTTAAACTGAAACCTAGTCTATATATACACCAAGAAAACTAAATTCTAAACTATTGACAATAACTACGTAACATCTGGAGGGATTTTTTAATTACAAGCTTCGAAGAAGGTTGAATACATTAGGTCAGTTTGGTCGTTCAATAAAATTTCTTCGGAATTACTCGCCGCTTTACGAATTTCTAGTGACTCCAGTAGGCTTAATTTAAAGCTTTTTTCTGCGTAATGTAAAATTTGTGTATTGTCTGAAGTGAAAGAATGTTTTTCTGCAATTAAATGGTTGGCAAAATTTGAATCGGTTTTTTGTAGATTGAAAGACCGAATGTGTTCTTGAATGCGTGTGGCAAAATTTCTCCCAGTCTGACCTATGTAGACGCCTTTACAATCATTACATTTAAGTTTATATACGCCAGATTTTTAAATTTGTCTATTTTATCTTTAGTGTTAAAACCAAATTTGAGATTTTATTATAGGGTTTATATGCAAGCAATATATTTTGATTTTTGCTAATTATTCTGCCGATTTTTCGGATATTTTACCAAAATATGTAAGTGAAATGTACTGTTTGTTGTTACTCAAATTTACCTTGGGATATATAGTATTTAGTGTTTGTTTTTCTAGTTTATTTTTAGAATTTTGTCAATAATGTTGCTGTTGTATCCATTATTAATAGCTATTTGTTTTATGGTTGTTATTTCTTTTTTAAGATTATCTTGTGAAAGTGGAAGATGAATGGCTCTGTGGATCATAGAATTAAATGCTGAAAGTTTTTGTTTGTGTGGGTGCGAAGAATCTGCAGGAATTACTGAATCTGTGTATGTGGGTTTTCGGAAAATATCAAATGTTAAATTATTGCTGTTTTTGGTTATAGTTACGTCCAAAAAGTTTAAATTATTATCCTCCTCTGTTTCGACTGTGAATTTAATATTAGGGTGTACTGAGTTAATATAATTTAAAAAGGTTTGTAACTGCCTAGTTGTACCACTAAAACATGCTATTATATCGTCCACATATCGATACCAGAAATGTATATGCTTTTTACTTAAATCGGATGACAGGATTGTTTGTGTAATATAATTCATAAAAATTTCAGCCAGTAACGGGCTTAACGGTGAACCCATTGCTAAACCTTCTTTTTGTATATAAAATTTATTTGAAAACATGAAATAATTTTGATTAATAATTAAATTTGTTAATTCTAAAATTTCACTTGAGATTAACGGATTTATTCTTTTTTCTACCATGATATTTTTCATTAAATCTAAGCAGTCTTTAGCGGGTATGTTGGAGAACATGTTGGACACATCGAATGATACTATTTTTGCATTATTTGGTATTTTTTCTTTCTCCAGTTTCTTAACTAGTTGAATAGAATTTTGAATAGATGTGGGGTCCGAGAAATTCGTTTGATGTTTAAAAATATTATTTATTTTTTCGGCTAATTTTTTAACTGGACAATTTAAAAATGATACTACGGGTCTGATAGGGGCCTCGTTTTTATGAATTTTGATTAAACCATATAATCGCGGCGGTTGAGGATTCATTTGTTAGCCAACGCTTTTCTTTATCTGATAAAATACTATTGCAATCTTTGAGTGTTTGTTTAACTTGTGTTTGGTATTTGTTCGTGGGGTCTGTTTTTAATTCTTCTATGTTATCATTGTTAATAAATTCTAATACTTTCTTTTTATATTCTGCCTTTGGTATAATTACTATTGTGTTCCCCTTGTCTGCTTTAGTTACTGTTAAGTTGTTATCTTTAATCTTTTTGTTGATACTTTTAATTATGTGTGTGTCAGTAGGTTTTTCTAAATTATTATTTTTAATAGTATTTACAATTTTTTCTTTACTTAAATTACTGATTACCAAATTTCTTAATGCTACTTCTGATTCTACAGCTAACAGTTTTTTATAGTTTTTACAAACGGGTTACAAAACGTTTCGATATGTGGACGATATAATAGCATGTTTTAGTGGTACAACTAGGCAGTTACAAACCTTTTTAAATTATATTAACTCAGTACACCCTAATATTAAATTCACAGTCGAAACAGAGGAGGATAATAATTTAAACTTTTTGGACGTAACTATAACCAAAAACAGCAATAATTTAACATTTGATATTTTCCGAAAACCCACATACACAGATTCAGTAATTCCTGCAGATTCTTCGCACCCACACAAACAAAAACTTTCAGCATTTAATTCTATGATCCACAGAGCCATTCATCTTCCACTTTCACAAGATAATCTTAAAAAAGAAATAACAACCATAAAACAAATAGCTATTAATAATGGATACAACAGCAACATTATTGACAAAATTCTAAAAAATAAACTAGAAAAACAAACACTAAATACTATATATCCCAAGGTAAATTTGAGTAACAACAAACAGTACATTTCACTTACATATTTTGGTAAAATATCCGAAAAAATCGGCAGAATAATTAGCAAAAATCAAAATATATTGCTTGCATATAAACCCTATAATAAAATCTCAAATTTGGTTTTTAACACTAAAGATAAAATAGACAAATTTAAAAAATCTGGCGTATATAAACTTAAATGTAATGATTGTAAAGGCGTCTACATAGGTCAGACTGGGAGAAATTTTGCCACACGCATTCAAGAACACATTCGGTCTTTCAATCTACAAAAAACCGATTCAAATTTTGCCAACCATTTAATTGCAGAAAAACATTCTTTCACTTCAGACAATACACAAATTTTACACTACGCAGAAAAAAGCCTTAAATTAAGCCTACTGGAGTCACTAGAAATTCGTAAAGCGGCGAGAAATTCCGAAGAAATTTTATTGAACGACCAAACTGACCTAATGTATTCAACCTTCTTCGAAGCTTGTAATTAAAAAATCCCTCCAGATGTTACGTAGTTATTGTCAATAGTTTAGAATTTAGTTTTCTTGGTGTATATATAGACTAGGTTTCAGTTTAAATGATCAGTTTGAAAATGACATTGTAATGTTGAAACTGCAGTCACTGTGTGACAAATAAATGTGATATTAACAAAGTAATTATCTGTGTATTGTTTTTGTTATAATGGAATATCACAAAGTAACGGCGGAACGTGTTAATTATTTAAAAATATATGCTGTACATTGATTGGTGAAGTAAAACTTGGGAAATGGGAACACATCATTTCTTTATATGAAGAAGATACTCGTCTAGGAGAAAATGTTCGCCTTCTGCCAAAACTTACAATTCAACATGTATATCCCAATAAAATACCTAAAATGCGTGTAAAATACTACTCACAAATATTTAGTGTAAGAGTGTACGCTGTCATGAAATTTATGAGTGGTATGTTTTGATTATAATGTTTTCTGTGATTTCTTAATACGTGTTTCTTTTTTTATAGCTAATAAGTTAATATCACCATCTGCTGCAGACACAGCTGAGACTTTGCTTTTTTTGATCAACTGTTCGACAGTGTTAATGCAAACTTCCATCAGGTAACAAGTGGAAAAATACACCGTACCAGTGTGAAAAGAAATTCACTACATAAAAAATTTTGGATCGAAGCAATAAAAGTTTTAGAAGCAATGTACTTTTATGACGCCGATAAACATGAAAAATCCGTTCCACCATCAATTTCAAATTGGATAATAACACTTAAAGGTATAAAAAATGCTGTTTTATATTTACCCAATTTAATATACAGGGTGTTTCAGTGATGATGCACCAAACTTCGGGGAAACGTTTCTGACATTATTTCAAACCAAATATTTTAATACAATTTTGCAATCGGAGCAACTTGAAATTTGCATTATTTTAAGTCAATGTTTTCATAAATACCGTAGCGATTTAAATTTCTGCGGTCGTGAAACAAGACGAGCGATTTAAATTGTTTTATGAATGGCACGCGGCTGAAAGAAGACAATAAATATCTATCGTAAACGAAAAAAATTATGAGAAGCTTTTAACTCTGCCCTTGACCGCAATTCGTGTTAAAGGTGAACACTTTGAAAGAATGTGCATTTAGTGTACGTTTTCGTCGCACTAACATTTATGCAAACCGTAATTACATCAAATTTGTTCTTTACTCCTTGTTCAGGTAAAAAAGAGCCTGTGTCGCGTAGTCGCTGAGCTACCCTGACAAACATTTGATAATGCGGATGTCGTTCACGATTAGGAAACAGTTCCGCGTAGCGCGTACAGATGTGATGCCAATCGCGCGTTTCCCGACATTCCCCGTATAACAAATGCATATCCGCGTACTCTTGAAATGCATCAACACATACGCAAACATACACTAATAAACTTAAAAAAATGAAAAGTATAAAGTACACCGATTAATAACCTACTCTTTCATACAACGCGAACGAGAACGGAGTAAATGTGTTTCATCATAGCATCTGAGACGCGACAGTTTATGGGGTAATAAAGCAATTACACGAACGTTAAGGCAGGTTAAGAATTCGGGCCGCTCTCATCTATTGTACGTTTTAAAAATATACGATTCTCCTTTCCCTTCGATTATCTCAAAACTTATTCATTAAAAAAAAAATATATTATAGGAAACTTTTATTTCTTTCCACGATATCTACCAACATACCGAGTTTGGTGCATCTTCACTGAAACACCCGGTACATATTATTACAGGTTTTATGGAAATTTGTAAGTCGCTACATAATGCAGAATTGAAAAGTATTCTTACTCGCCAGTTTAACCAAGATCCCCTTGAAAATTTTTTTGGATCGATTCGAAGCCAGGGATTTCGGAATATTAATCCTACATGTAGTGCATTCACAGGTGCTTATAAGTCATTGCTGATTAATAACCTTGTGAGTGCACATTCACTAGGAAGTAATTGTGAGAAAGATGCATTGGATGGCTGTCTGACCGTGCTTAAAGATCATCTTGTAAAGCGCCCAGAGCCATCAAGGGAAATGTTTCCAATGGAGATAGAATTAGATCATGGTTTTATGACTGCAACCGAACAATTTGAAATTCTTTCACCACTTGTACCAGAACAAAGTTCTGAACAATTATTGCCAATACAAACAATTACATATGTGGCTGGATATACACTGTGTTTCCTAAAAAATGTTCCATCCCGTAGCGACGTTATTTACGATCCGATTTTAATGAATAAAAAAATAAAACAAATGGCTTTAAATGTATTTTAAAATCGCTCTAATTTCAATTTTTTCTAATGTTATCTTCAACATCTATCGATAGTCAATTTTTTTTTTCAAATGGCTGCCCATATTTATTTTTTTAGCATTAATCTAGTAGAGCATTTTTTTTCTAAATCGGATAAAGTATTCAAAATTATTATTTGGTGCGCAGTTAATTGGAAAAATTAATAAAATTATTATTAACATAACGAATGAAATTTTCAAGTCAGCCGTGGAAATTCATAACAATGCACTAAACGACAAATGTCATTCAACCGTCATTTTGAAAATATTTGTAGTTTTAATTGTTTAGGAGATCAATTAATTGGGCCAGTTGTCATAAATGGTACTCTTAGGGTGGGTTGCATAAAAGATTTAAGCCAGGATTAAATTTAATTCTAAGTTAGAAGGTCACTCACAATGACATATAACATAGTGTGTGTCACATTCTAACGTGGGCTTAAATTTAATCCTGGCTTAAAACTTTTATGCAATCCAGCCTTAATCAAGAAAAATATCACCAACTGTTATCCATAGACATAGAAAATTTTTTGGACGAATTACCTTTGGCAGAACTAAATAGAGTTTTTTTCCAACAAGATGGAGCCGCTCCTCATAATGCAAGAAGAATTGTCCATTGGTTAAATAACAAATTCGGTACGAGATGGATAGGAACCGATGGGCCAATTGGATGGCCTGCCCGTTCTCCGGATCTTATACCGCTCGATTTTTGGATGTGGGGTTATCTCAAAGAGCGCGTGTACATAACAACCCCGGAAAACGACTTGATTTTAAGACAGAGGATCGTTGATACTTGTCGCGAAATACCTCCTAATTTACTATTAAATGCGGTCCGTGGCGTGATTAGAAGGTGCCAGTTGTGTGTTGAGCTAGGTGGTGGAGGTCAATTTGAGCAATACTTGTAAATTTTTATGATTTTGTCTAATACGTTTATTGTTTGTTGATTGTTTATTATTATTATTTTAAATCTATTAAACGGTCATCAAGAATCATGCTTATAGTAATTTTATTAATTTTTCCAATTAACTGCGCACCAAATAATAATTTTGAATACTTTATCCGATGTAGAAAAAAATGCTCTACTAGATTAAAGCTAAAAAAATATAGGCAGCCATTTAAAAAAAAAAAGTTGACTATCGATAGATATTGAAGATAACATTAGAAAAAATCGAAATTAGAGCCATTTTAAAATACATCTAAAGCCATTTGTTTTATTTTTTTATTCATTAAAATCGGATCATAAATAACGACGCTACAGGATGGAACATTTTTCAGGAAACACCCGGTACAGTTAAAAAGATAACACCAATTTATTTACATTGTTCCATATGTAAAGGTTTTTTATTGTCAGAAAGTTCAACGAAAATACATGCTGTACTTAATGCAAGTGAATATGCCAATATACCACGTGTCCACCGAGTGTGGTTTCTTTTCTGGTGTCTAAACCATTTAGTACAGAAAAAAATTTCAAACGCTATCATCCTCTAACAAAAAAGCTCTATACGTTAAATTTATTTGCAATTACACAGGGTGTTTATTTTACAAGTGTCAGTAAGTACCTTCAATATTTCAAATGTAATGCCCTATATATTATTACGAATTTGGATAGATCTGTCAATTTTGGAAATATTTTATTAACATATTTCTATACCTAAACCTACTATTTACCGAGATAAATGCCGTCAACGAAGAAACATCTTAAATGCAGACCCTTACTAAATTGCTTTTAACTTGCTTAATTAAAGAGTCTTCATTATCAGTTTATCAGAGTGTAATTACACATGCTTTATGCGAAGTAACACTATATTAAACAAATGTGAGGACTACATAGTTTGTTGATGACTGGCAGTTCTTTCTGCTGAATTTAGAAGTGAAATATTTCAAGTTTTTCTTATGGAACACCCCATACCTACAATTATCAACCGATGTAGAATTAAATTTGCTATCTTTTTGCTAAACAAAGTCCTATACCTAAAACCTACGGTTTGTGAGATAATTCTGGTTTTCATTTTGCTTTATGATTTTTGTCATTTTTAGGGTGCCATGTAAGTTAATATTATTAGAAATAACATTTGCAACACTGCCTATTCTTTCAAATCTTTCCTTTAATTTACGAAAAGTCTTTGTATTTGGCTCTTCTATCAGGAAATCGTTGAATATAAATTTTAAAAGCTAAAAGGCAATTTTCTTGACATTCATAGCACTCTAAAAATAACATAAATCATGAAGCAAAGAGAAAACCAGAATTATCTCACAAACCGTAGGTTTTAGGTATAGGACTTTGTTTGAGAAAAAGATAGCAAATTTAATTCTACATCAGTTGATGATTTTACTTATGGGCTGTTCCATAAGAAAAACTTGAAATATTTCACTTCTAAATTCAGCAGAAAGAACTGCCAGCCACCAACAAACTGCTTAGTTTTCAGGTTTGTTTAATATAGTGTTACTTAGCTTAAGGCATGTGTAATTACAGGTTAATAACTGATAATGAAGACTCTTCAATTAAGCAAGTTAAAAGCATTTTAACAAGGGCCTGCATTTACGATGTTTCTTCGTTGACGGCATTTATCTCGGTAAATACTAGGTTTAGGTATAGAAATATGTTAATGAAATATTTTCCAAATTGATAGATCTATCTATCAAAAAACGTAATAATATATAGGGCATTCCATTTGAAATATTAAAGATACTTGCTGGCACTTGTAAAATGAACACCCTGTGTAATTGCAAATAAATTTAACGAGTTTTTTTATTAGAGGATGATACCGTTTGAAACTTTTTTCTATATTAAATGGCTTAAACGCCACAAAAGAAAACCACACTCGGTGGACACGTGGTATAATCTTTATATTATGCAAGTAATGACGTTATTAATCTACTGAAAACCACACTCGGTGGACACGTGGTATAATCTTTATATTATGCAAGTAATGACGTTATCAATCTACTATCATCTGTCAAAGAATATGTATACAGGCTGTTACAAATTCGAGGCTCACCATTGGGATCTCGGAAACGGTAAGAGATACGAAGTCGGTTAAATTGGGGCAAAGTTGCGTATTTTGGTGCTTAGTAATAATCCGTTCTGAAAAGTCTTGTACCATTTGTAGTTTTTGAAATATTCCCAAAAAACAAGAAAACGTAATTTTCTTTTTTATTTTTTTCTGAAGTTATTATTGCAGGGATCTTAACAAAATTAATACATTCTACAGGCACTTTTTTAAGCTCTTTACGATGATATCATTAGATTTTACTTAAAACGTTTCGTCTCGTTCTGACCATCATCAACTTCATTTTTTCTTATGGGCGCTACATTGGGTTTTAATACCATTGAATAGATCTATTTTTTCTGATGCTTTTCCATATATCACACATCCCTATTTAATAATTTGAAACAGCTGGAAATGCAAGAAATTGTTGAAAATAACACTGCAACGAAAAACATGGTATGCAATGAAAACAAAAACCAAAAAAAGTCTGATATACCTTCGGAGTTTTATTTCGTTTATCACAAAAACAGATTTTTGAAAAATTTTTAGATATAAAAATGAAGGATGTGAATCCAAGAAAGACGTAGACTTTTAAAACGTATTGTGCTGACAGCAACAATTTAGTAATAGCAAGAGAAATTTACTTCCAACAATGACGATGACGCAGTATTTAACTACTTTCGTGATTAAATTATACATTTTTATGATTGAAGCAAGAAAGTATTACAAGAAATTATGTCTTTAAAAATCTCTCATTCTTGTAAATTTAAAAATGTATTGTGCTAACAATAATTTAGTAATAGCAAGATAAATTTCCTATAATACCTAAAAAGATGCCATCCACACAGAACAATATTATTATGTTAGATGGAAACATTGCACTTTATGGATATTTTCATAAAACTCGAAGGACTTATCGAGATCGCCTTAATGATAATGAGAATGAAGAATTATTAGAAGAGGTAATTCATAGTTATTTATAAAATGTTTAAAATTATGAGACTACAGGAAATAATGTTTCCTCGAGCAGTAACATCTTTTAAGATACGAGTTTTCTAAAGACATGCGCATAATTTAATTTGATATTTTCTAGCTTTTTAATAATAATAATGTATAATTTAATTACAAATCTAATCAACTATTGTTGATTATTATAGTTGTCTTTCTGGATACTGTTGGAAGGAAATTTCGCTCGCTATTACTGAATTGTTGTTGTTAAGACCACAAACATTTTTTTAATTTTCTTGGATACATGACATTCATTTTTAGATCTAAAAATTTTACTAAAATCAGCTTTTGTGATATATGAAATAAAACTCCGAAGGTATATCAAACTTTTCTGGTTTTTACTTTCACTGCATACCATGTTTTTCTTTGCAGTGTTATTTTCAAGAATTTCTTGCATTTCCAGCTGTTTGAAATTATTAAATAGGGATGTGTGATATATGGAAAAGCATCAGAAAAAATAGATCTATTCAATGGTATTAAAACCCAATGTAGCGCCCATAAGAAAAAATGAAGTTGATGATGGTCAGAACGAGACGAAACGTTTTAAGTAAAGTCTAATGATATCATCGTAAAGAGCTTAAAAAAGTGCCTGTAGAATGTATTAATTTTGTTAAGATCCCTGCAATAATAACTTCAGAAAAAAATAAAAAAGAAAATTACGTTTTCTTGTTTTTTGGGAATATTTCAAAAACTACAAATGGTACAAGACTTTTCAGAACGGATTATTACTAAGCACCAAAATACGCAACTTTGCCCCAATTTAACCGACTTCGTATCTCTTACCGTTTCTGAGATCCCAATGGTGAGCCTCGAATTTGTAACAGCCTGTATAGGCTTTTGTTGGAGATGTGTGACTCTACTGCAAGTATACGATTTAACATCAAAATCAAATCATCATATGAAAAAACAATCTGATGTAAAAATTGTAAACAAACACATATACCGGGTAAGTCATAATTAGGTGTAAACATTTTTACCACAGCTTCTTTATGCCAAAACAAAGCAATTAACCTAATATATCTTAGTACCAAAATGCTCTCTTAAAAAGATACAGGGTATTAAAGAAAACATGTTTATTTATAATTTGGAAAGCAAACATTTGAAATTTTGAAAATCTAGTAGCCTAATTTTGCTAGTCAGCTTTCATTTTAAAACAATATCAAGACAGCGGCTGTCATAAACAGCCATTAATTGTTTGAAAGTCACAGATCTATTATTTTAAAATAATGATAATTTTACTCAGAGAAATAGCAGACATCGTTTTCGTGTATGGCTTTTGCAACGGAAACGCCTTAGCAGCCATTAGAGAATACCATCGTAGATTCCTTAACAGAAGAATCCCAAATCATCAGGTTTTTCCTTCAGCCTTTCGAAGACTGGGTGGTCTTCCGCGAGCCCGAGGGGCTGGTGCACAGCAACGGGAAAATGTAATACGATTCGAGGAAGCTGTAATTGATTCGGTTTTAGACAATCCTACTACAAGTACTCGCCGAATTGCTATGCAGTTAGGACTCTCACAAAGTTTTGTTTCGCGAACTCTGCGTAGGGAGGAATTACATTCTTACCATTATACGGTTGTTCAAGCTCTTCATGCTGGGGATACCGTGCAACGTGTAGTTTTTTGTCGATGGCTTCTTGAAAGAATAAATAACAACCCCAATTTTATTCCATCTATTTTATGGACCGATGAAGCCATTTTTACCAGGGATGGAATTACAAACTTTCGAAACCTGCACTATTATTCGTTAGAGAACCCTCCAGCAACGATTTTCTATTAACGTATGGGGAGGAATCTGCAATGGTTCTTTACTGGAGCTGCAAGAACTGGATAATCGCATCAATGCGAATGATTATCATGACTTTCTTGAACATCGGCTGCATGATATACTTGAAGACATCCCATTAAACATTAGACAACAGATGTTCTTTCAACAAGACGGTGCACCTCCTCACAATGGCAGAGTCGTTACAGAATGGCTAAATAACTATTTCAATGATAGATGAATTGGCCTGTGAGATGGCCGGCAAGGAGTCCAGACTGGACTTCTTTTTGTGGGGTGCTTTAAAACAGCTGGTTTACCGTGAGGTAATTAACACGAGGGAAGAGTTGCAACAAGAATTTTCGAGGCTGCTAATGAAATTCGTGAAAACGGCAATACAATTCAGCAAGTGTATGATTCACTAGTACGACAGTGCCATGCTTGTATTGAGGCCGGAGGGGAGCATTTTGAACATTTGCTGTAGTTTTCTATTTTTAAATAATTATTTTATTAATGTTGTGTTTATTATAATGTACTTTCAAATTAATCGAATAATCACCTTCCAGGTAAAAGCTTACACAAACCGGCGCAAATTATGAAAATGGAAATGTTTTTTTTAATACCCTGTATCTTTTTAAGGGAACATTTTGGTACTAAGATATATTAGGTTAATTGCTTTATTTTGGCATAAAGAAGCTGTAGTAAAAATGTTTACACCTAATTATGACTCACCCTGTATTTTCTTGTATCATTACTCAACATTACTCAATAAACGTTTTCGTGCATAAATAAATTTCCATCAAGTTCCATCAGGTTATGGGCCCAGAGGCTTGAAAAGGAATAGAATTTAAGAACGCTGTTGAGAAAACATAAATTCGCCTGTCGACGAAGTAATAATTGAGTAGAAAAAATTATAGAGAGTGTTACAAGACTTTATAAGAAGTTCCAAGCTGTGCAGGACAAAGAGCTGTATAAAAGTCAAGAGAAAGTGTAGTGCTAAAAGTTGACATTAGTATTAAAAAGCAAAAACGAACTTTGATCGACTGTATTGTGTCAGTTCGTCATTTTTTCATTGCATAAGCTACATTAAAGGAACATGAACAGTGTTGTGAGAATTGAAGCGCTGGGACGTGACAATTATGACACGTGGAAACTGCAAATGCGTGCTCTGTTAATCAAAAATGATGCCTGGGGTTACGTTAGCGGTGAAATAGAAAGGCCAGAACCTACCGGAGATAATGCTGTTGCTATTCGGGATTGGCACGCCAAAGATGAAAATGCCCTGTCAGATTTGATTTTATCCATAGGTGCAGGTCAGTTAAAATTAGTCAAAAGTTGCACCACATCTCGAGAATTATGGTTAAAATTAAATAACATATTTGCGTCAAAGGGACCTGCTCGTAAAGCCACACTGTTAAAAGGGCTTACGCTGCAGAAAATGAATGAAGGGGATGATGTACGTGAACACCTACACAACTTCTTCGATGCAGTGGATAAGTTATCTGATTTGGATGTACCATCGTAATCAGAAAAACCGACTACACTCGAAATTTTAATCAATTGAAGCGTGCTTTAAAATGAACTTCTGTCATTTTGACATTAATATTATTTAGACAAATCAAATAAAAATACCCCAATTAAAAGCAATTCAGAAAGCAATAATTCGACCGTGACTGCAAGACAAAATCAGTATTCGAGCAATTGCAACTAAATTTGTTGTTAGTATTAGTAATCCTAGAGGATATTTATTTCTTTGGAATCGAATGAGAAGGATGAGATTTTATAGGTTGACAAATACATGACAAATGGTGTCAAACCTAAAGTTATACAATTAAATCTTTTAAAAATGGAAGTGTCGATTTCACCTCGCATGTAGTCGATTTTTATGATCACGATGGTACATATTAATCCAGATCAATCGCTATCATGATGTTATATAGCCTACCATCAAGTTTCGAAAATTTTAGAGTCGCTATTGAGAGTCGTGATGAGCTTCCTACTCCGGAAAATCTACGAATCAAGATAATTGAAGAGCAAGATACTAGAAAAAACACGACATCCTCAAGTTCGCAACAGGATGCTATGTTTACAAAGAAGTGGAAGAAACAGCAGAATAATTCATTTAACGGCAAAGAGAAGAAAGAAAAGCAGCCATTCAAATACAGATGCAACAAGTGTCACGAAAAGGGACATAAGGCTTCAGATTGGACATCTCAGAAAGTGGACAAGAGATCTTCTCCTCGAGTACCCCTAATATCAACTAATGACATATGTCAAATTGCTGACAACACGAATATTTGGTGCCTTGACAGAGGGAGTACGTCACACCTTTGTCGAGATATAAATTTGTTCACCAAGGTTTGCAATAATGAACAAGATATCTTAAAGTTAGCAAGCAATGCGGCTACTGTAATAAAAGCAAGGGGAATTGTGGAGATAGAAACTACATTAAATGATAAGAAGCGCTATGTTATTTTGAATGACACGTTACATGTGCCTAAACTACGAACAAACTTATTGTCAGTATCCAAGATGACATAGATGATAAAGGATATAAAATTGTGTTCGACGAGCAAAAGGCTTCAGTAATGGATGTAGATGGTCGCGTAATATTGACTGCGAAACGTGACAACAATCTATACTATTAAAAATTAGTAAAGGAGACTGTGGTTTAAGGAATAATTGAAATTTATCTCCGCCCACAATAATTTTATATCCGTAGATACGTATTTCGGCAGCTAAGCTGCCATCCTCAGTACAATTTAAAAAACACTACATGAAATCTAACAGCTACTTACCTACCTGATCATACTATCTATACTACTAATACTATCTAAAATTAACAAAATTAACACTAAAAAAGGAGACCGTGGTTTAAGAAATAATTGAAAATTATCTCCGCCCACAATAATAACAGTCAAAACCTACCAAAAAAGCAAATCAAATAAAACGGAAATGAGTATTGGTCTAATATCCGAAAAAGGTTCTTATTCTCCCGAATAAAGAACTTTTGTAAGCATTTAATTCCCTGTTATTTGATACCGCTTGAATTTATCCCTGAAAAGAAATTATATACCTATATATGTATATGTATACAATACACCTATATATACAATGTGTTTCATTTCTCATCTACACACCCCTGTAGTTTTTATATTTATTAACGGATCGATTTCAAATTTTCGCCAGATGAACATCCTCTTAAAACGCACATTTTTCAAATTTGAAACCTTTTGTATTGCAAACCATGACCTACAGCGATTTAATAGAAAGTCGAAAAAATTAAGAAAACATAGTAGGCCTTGTTTGATCAAAAAAAGTTATTAGAAAAAGTTGTTTAGATTTACGAAATAACCCCAATTACCAAATTTGGTTGAAAAATTTTAATTTTTAATTATTAAAAAAATTGAATTTCAATTTAATCTAGTTTTACAAAACGCTAAAACTAATCGACTAAAACACACAGAATGAAAAAAACAGCTTAATCTAATATTTTACCAGGCCCCCATCGTGCAGTATGCATTTTTCGATACGTTTCCTATTATTCTTTACAACTTTGTTTAGTTCCTGGGGTGTTATTTCAAGACAAGCTTGACGAATCCTGTTGCGTAGGTCTTCTGCATTATTATTTAGTCGTTTTAGTGTTTTAGTCGGTTAGTTTTAGCGTTCTTGCTTTAAAATTGATTAGATGTAATCCTAAGCTTCAGTTGTCTTAATTAATATTTTGATTTAATAAAATCTGAATATTTGAACAAAAGAAATTCACCGATTTTCATTTAATTGTTAGGTTATTAATTTATTATTTTTATATAGTTTTTTTAAGTAAAACAATTTTTACATTAAGGTAATTATTTGCAAACACTGATGTTTTCTTTTGTTGTAAACCACATCGAATCAATTTTAAGACATTGTTAATTACAACAAAGTGAAAGAACTGTATTACAAGAAAAATACGATGATTATAATGTAATAAGAGTCTGTAATCAATTGTAAACTTGATATTATCCATCTGTTTTATGAAATAGAGGGCGCTGCCTTAAAGAAATTAAAATACGGTACGTTAAATAACTTTCTAATATTGATTTTAGAGCAAAAATGTAAAAAGTTTATTATAGTAAAAAAACTGTAAGGATTAGATGCAGAAAACCTATAACAGAATTGAAGCAAACCAAACCGATATGTCCGAGTTATTCGAATAACTCGGACATATCGGTTTGGTTTGCAGTGGATTTCTCGAGCTACGGTTCTGCTGATGAAGGCCCAACTAGGCCTGAAACAGCTGTACAGAGCCTGCTCGAAGAATCTGCTGCAATCAAAACCGATTTGCACACAATTTTTCTAAAATTCTCATATGGTTTGACAGCAAGCATGGCCGCCTCGCATAGGATGACTTATTATGTGGCGAACTAGCTTCAATTTGTCAATCCTACTGCGATGTTAGGTCAAAAAGCGATTGCAAGATGTCGCTACTTAAATTGTTTATTATTATCATTATTAAAAAAGTTTTGTGCAAATCGGTTTCGACTGCAGCGGATTCCCCGAGCAGGCTCTGTACAGCTGTTTCAGGCCTAGTTGGGCCTTCGTCAGAATCTGCTGTAGTCGAAACCGATTTGCACAAAACTTTTTTAAAATTCTCATTATGCTTTGACAGCAAGCATGGCCGCCTTGCATGGGATGACTTATTATGTGGCGAACTAGCTTCAATTTGTCAATCCTACTGCAATGTAAGGTCAAAAACCGATCAAAAGATGTCGCTACTTGAAATGTTCATTACTTTCACTTCGCATTGGCGAATAATCTGGACAAGTCGGTTTGGTTTGCAGTGGAGTTCTCGAGCTACGGTTCTGCTGACGAAGACCCAATTAGGCCTGAAACAGCTGTACAGAGCCTGCTCGGAGAATCCGCTGTAGTTGAAACCCATATGCACAAAACTTTTTTAAAATTCTCATTATGCTTCGACAGTAAGCATGGCCGCCTTGCATGGGATGACTTATGTGGCGAACTAACTTCAATTTGTCAATCCTACTGCAATGTCAGGTCAAAAAGCGATCAAAAGATGTCGCTACTTGAAATGTTCATTATTATTATTATTATTATTATTATTATTATTATTATTATTATTATTATTATTATTATATTATTATAAATATCATTATTTCTTCCAGGGATAATTTAAAGCGGTATCAAATAACAGGTAATTAAATGCTTACAAAAGTTCGTTATTCGGGAGAATAAGAACCTTTTTCAGATATTAGACCAATACTCTTTTCCTTTTTATTAATATTATTGTGGGCGGAGATAATTTTCAATTATCTCTTAAACCACAGTCTCCTTTACTATTTTTAGTGTTAATTTTGTTAATTTTAGATACTATTAGTAGTATAGATAGTATGATCAGGTAGGTAGGTAGGTAGCTGTTAGATTTCGTGTAGATGGCATAAAATTATTGTGGGCGGAGATAAATTTCAATTAATTTTTATTGATTTTTAAAACAAGGCCCGTTTTTGAGTAAAAATAAATGGTCACTTTATGTATAGGTACTCTCCAAAAATAGTGCCTTATAAAAAGTGAGCAAAAAAATCAGATTACAGAAGGCGGTGCAACGTCTGTGAATAATTGAATTAATTGTATACAGTGAGCCTCTAAAGTATGGAATAAAATTCATAATTTCTTTATTTTTGACATTTCGAAAAAACGCTCGGACAGGTAAATTTTGTATTTAAAAAGCACACAATGAATTTGACAGATCAGATCGTAGTGTAGTGCAATTAGTAAGTCGTAATTCTGTTCGATTTCTATATTAAAAGGTTTTATAGAATGATAAATAGCTCATCCCTTCTACTTTCTTTACGGAATACCAGAGACCATATTCAAGAAATACAATAGAAGTTGAATATTTTCATTTAAAAACATTCCGATTTCTGTCATAGATTCCGATTCGATTCAAAAAAAATTACAGAATAGGCCTGAATTTTAAGTGAAAATCAATTTTTAACAGTCATTTGTTTTCGAGTAATGACGTCATCGACATTTTTTTTAAATAGCAACCCCCAATTTTTTTTCTTGATTCTGATAGCTCATTGAATTCTCTATCCAACCACATCAAAAATTTATTGTTTTATGGAAAAAAATTTGAGAAAAAAATTATTGAAAATGAAATTAAATAATAACAATAATTTAATTTTCGGTTAAATGACGAACCATGATTACTCGACTTGACAAGAATGACAAGTTTTCTTTTATTGTAGGTATCATTTCGGTTTTGTTGTAGTAGATTTTGTAGGTAGTAGATGATTCATTCATTTTCAATAATTCTTTTCTCAAAATTTTTCCCATAAAACATAATAAATTTTTGATGTGGTTGGATAGAGAATTCAATGAGCTATCGGAATCAAGAAAAAAAAATTGGGGGTTGTTATTTAAAAAAAATGTGGATGACGTCATTACTCGAAAACAAATGACTGTCAAAAATTGATTTTTTACTTAAAAATGTGTACTTTCTAAAAACAAAATTTACCTGTCCGAGCGTTCTTTCGAGATGTCAAAAATAAAGAAATTATAAATTTTATTCCATAGTTTAGAGGCTCACTGTATAATACATTCATGGATTGTCAAATTTATTGACTTCTTATTTAATCACAGACATACTTACATTTCCTTTGCACTGCCTACTCTAATCTGTTTCTGGAGTTTCTGCTTACATCCATCCTATGAAAGTAATCCTGGGAACGATGAAGTTGACTTGTGATTGCAAACCCAGGCAAATGTCAAAGAATAAACAACTGTTTGACAGAGGTATCCATATATTTGATTAAAAATAATGGACGAAAATTTAATACTAAGGAAAATTAAGTCCATTAACGTACAAACCTGAATGCAGTGTTTCTTTCCAAGGGCAACTAAAACTCCTGAAGCGGGCATCTGGACTTGTGGTTCATAATTAACGCTTTGCACCATGAGATCCAAACAAAGAGCCACCAATATAAGAACGGTGTCACCATCAATCAGTATAATATGCTGGGAACAAACGTCTTCCATAATATTCAAAACAGTCGCTATGTTATCCATTGACGGCTTATTGTTTCGCTCACAAAACTGACAGCATGATTTGAGCAACTCATTTGGATAGGATTTAGCAATTTTCCTCAGAGAATGCTGAACTGTATCAATAACAGTGCCATTTTTATCAGTTATAGCATCCAAGAGCAAACCAATAGCAACTGTCATAAAAGAAAGGCTTGGATAATAATAATGTAACTATGAAACGATCTTATTGTCCTTACCCTGCATTTGCGTTTCCGCGTTGGTTTTTACATTTCCGTTCATTTTTCCGCTGGAGAGATGTGAACACCGAACTCATCAACGTCGCATCATAGAAAAATTACTTGATAAAATTCACAGAAATAAGAAAAAACTATGTTTATTTAATTTACAGTAACAAGAATAATTAACATATTTCGAAACGGCTTACGGATTTACGTCGATATCGGTTTATCAATAACATAACCTGTACATATGACAACAAAATGACAAGGAATATCAAAATTCAGTGCTGCCACTATGCTGTCAATAACAAAAAAAAACTGTTGTCAGCGTTGCCAATGCGGTGATTTTCTCACCAGATCTAGTGATTTCTTTCAAGTGGTTACGACTTTCTGACGTGATTTGCAACTTGTCTCAAAACTGATAAGTTTTAAAGGGATGTGTGACTTTTATGAAAAATAAAAATTGACTTCATAAATAAGTAAAAAGAAAAAAAAAGATCAGGGTACATATAGGGTACGTTTCATTTGCGCGCTCACATGCTTTGAGCGCTCATAAGCATTGCTTAAATCGTTCCCTTTGGCTTTGCAAACGCTCACAAAGCGCCGGCAGACGAAATAGTAACGTCATTATGACGTCATAGTCTTCGCTCACAATCGCTTATTCCATCGAGGTAGAGCAGCAAAAGCGTAAGCGCTTATGATCCAAATGGAACGTATGAGATGCGTATGAGGAGATCAACTAATCATAGGGTGCGTTTCATTTGCGCGCTTACATGTTTTGAGCGCTCATAAGCAGTGCTTAAACCATTCCCTTTGGCTTTGCAAACGCTTACAAAGCTCCAGCTGACGAAATGGTAACGTCATTATAACGTCATAGTCTTCGCTCACAATCGCTTATTCCATCGAGGTAGGGCAGCAAAAGCGTAAGCGCTTATGTTCCAAACGGAATGTATGAGATGCGTACGAGGAGCTCAGCTGATCATAGTCACGTTATAAACAAAGATTACACATTAAAAATAGCTGCAGCAGCTATGCTTGGAATAATTTCACTATTGAAGTTATATTTTTAAGGTTATGAATTCGTTGTGCAAACAATAGTCAAAAGAAACACCTCTGTGTGTAATGACTTAAGCGACTGGACGCCAAATGAAACAACAGAAAATAGCGCTTGTAAGCGTGAGTGCTTAAAGCGTGTGAGCGTACAAACGAAACGCACCCATAATCAGGCTATAAACAAGCTTTACACTTTAGAAATAGCTACAGCAGCTATGATTGAATCAATTTCACTATTGAAGTTATATTTTAGAGGTTATGAATTCGTTGTGCAAACAAAAGTCAAAAGAAACACCTTTGCGTATAACTGCTTAAGCGACTAAATGCCAAAGGAAACAACAGAAAACAGCGCTTGTAAGCGTGAGCGCTCAAAGCGTGTGAGCGCGCAAACACACCCATAGGCGTTTGATTTTAAGATCGCAGCGCTACCGTGGATAAATCTGAACTTCTGTAAGCTACACCATGGCCAGCTACATTAACATTCACTCTTGTGAGTTTTTAAGTAATTGCAGTTGTCATTAAGTTACTGCATGGCCAGCTCCATTAACATTCACTGACGTGTATGTATGGCCGTTTCAATTCGCCTAAAATTCGGTTCCACGAAAGCATGCCATGGAGTACTCCCCTCAGCGCTCCCTATTAAAGATACTACAAAACTACTAACGGTAACTTAATGACAACTGCAATTACTTAAAAACTCACAAGAGGCGCTGAGGGGAGTACTGTCAAAATTTTTAAAAGTCGAATTGAAACGGCCATACATCAGTGAATGTTAATGAAGCTGGCCATGGCTACACTTAGGGCCGGTACTTTGTGACATGGTTAAGTAAATTTGACGGAAGGTTAGTTGCTTAATCAAGGATACCAGTACTTTGAGACGTGATTAAAGCTAACCATTGGTTAAAAGCTTGTACATCGATAATTAAGTTTAATCGGCTGTGGAAATCGTGATTAACTATTAATTGTGAAATATAACGTCAGAAAAATATTTAACAAAAGCCCACAAAATGAATTTTCCGGAGTTAGAAGAGCTGTTTGAAGATAACGATGAAGAAATTATAGAATTTGTACGCGGTGTAAGAACATACGTAATATATGAGAGGACAGATCACTTTAATAAATGGAGTGAAAATCAATTTTTTGATAGATTTCAATTAAGTAAAAATACTGTGCGTAATATTCTTTTGCCAGAAATAAAAAACGAATTAAGAAGTCAAAACGTGCGGTAATTTTATTGTATATGGGTAAAAATACAAAAATTTAATATTGCTTTATTTCAGCTACCATGAAGTTAACCCATTAGATCAGTTATTAATCGCATTGTGATATTATGTAACCGGAAATTTTTATATTACAATGGGAGATTTTTCTGGTATCTATAAAACAACAGCAGGAAGAATTATAAACAAAGTTACAACTGCATTAGTATCGCTTAGACAAACATACATAAAATTTCCAGAAAATAATAATGAAAAAATAAACGTCCAGCAACGATTTTTTGGTATTGCCTGTTTTCCTAGAGTTCTAGGGGCTCTAGATTGTACACACATAAAAATTATGTCTCCCGGTATGTAACACTTCTTTTGAACTAAGTTACAGTTAATATATGTATCGTTTCTATGTAACTTATTACAAGTTATTCAAAATTTCTCAAAAAATGTTTAAGAAAAAACAATTATTTTAATAGGTGGAAATAAGGCAGAAATTTTTCGAAATAGAAAAAGTTATTTTTCGATTAACGTGCAGGCAGTCTGTGACGCGAACAACAGAATTACCGATATTGTTGCAAGATGGCCCGGATCATGCCATGACAGCCATATCTTTACCAATTCAGCTGTACGGCAAAAATTTGAAAACCAACAATTTGATGATCTTGTACTATTAGGTGACAGTGATATCCTCTAACAGGTTACCTAATGACGCCTATAGGAAATCTCAGACAAGAGCAGAAGAATTATATAATAGGTGCCATGTATCAACAAGAACTATAATAGAAAGAACGTTTGGGATATGGAAAAGACGGTTTCCAATTTTAAGCTTAGGAATAAGATGCAAAATACCTTTGGCACAAGAAATTATTATTGCGACTGCAATATTGCACAATTGGGCGGTAAATTCACCTGACAATAATTTACCTGTAGAAGCTGAGAATAATTTACCTGCAGAAGCAGTTGCACAGGACGAATTTATTGAGAATGCCAATAGAGGTAATCAAATAAGAAGCAATGCCCAGAGAAGGTTCATAAATTATTTTGAAAGTTTACTTCAATAATTACTATCTATAAGTATATTTTGTGTAATCCTCCTGTTTTATGTATAAAACAAAATATTGTACAATTTTCTAAATTTTATTTACATCAATTCACAGTATCAAAAATTTAATAATATAAAAAGTTTGACTAATAATGCAAACTTTCCTTAAGTTTCATATTTAAATCACATTTCAAAATTTCAATTTTTAACTTTTGTTCTTGTTCAACAAGGACATACATTTTATTTTTTCTTTTTCTTTCCTCAACCAATTCCTCCAATTCTTCCTTTTTAATTTCTGCTTCAAGTTCTAAAACTTTCTTTCGTAATGCATTTAATTCTTGTGTTACAGATTTTTCTTCTTCTTTACATTGTTTTTCTATATTGTAACATTCTCTTTGTAAAGTTGTTAACTCATTTTTGTTTTCGGCTAGCTTTTGAAAGGCTTCAATATTGTTTTTCTTTTCAGTAGTAGTTATAGTTTTTCTTTTTTTTTATAAGTTCCACCGTTTTGCTGACTAGAAATTATTATAAGATAAAGTTAAAGATACAAAATACAAGTTAAACATCACAAATTCTTACCTGTGGCTCTCTTGAAGAAGTTTGCGGAAACACTTCTTCACTTATTTCCATTGTAATGGGTTGTCCATCCTGAATCATATACACTGATAACCAGTGCTGCCAACTGCAGGTATTTTTCCCTTTTGGCAGGTATTTTTTAATAAAAAGGGAAAAAGGTAATTTTGTTCAAAAAAAGGTATTTTTCAATAGGATTCAGTCTTTGAAACAACATCAGTTTTTTCTGTGAGTTGAGAAGTATCATCAGTATCATCTAATAAAATACACAATTTAAATATTAATATTTATGACTCTCTCTTTTTATTCCACTACAGTTGCTTAGTTCTCCGTCTTTGTTCTTGTTTCGGTTACATTCAAAATTCAAATTGCTGATTGGTCAGATCAGATGTCAATTTGACCATTGATCGTTCATTTTATGTTGGCTGGTGGTTCTGTTGTGTGTGTGTGGTATGTGCGGTACGTATTTTGCATACAAGATTTGCATTATGTTGGTTTCATACGATTTAATTTATTGGTCAAGAAACTAGTGAGAAAAGTAAGACTCGGAAATACATTTTTATACATAACCTCAAACATTAATACATATAATTAATAAATAAGAACAAGTTCTAATTGCTCAATTTTTGAACAATTTATTGTCGTCAAAAATTACGTTATTATGTTCGCACCTTAATTGTCAACGCGAGAGGTCTCTGTTAATCGCAAAATGGCCGATAAAAGGGTCAACAACATTGCAGTTGCGAAGTTTGATTGGCGCATGTTTTCCTCCATGTTAAACCAATCCGTGAAATGTTGTTCACCCTTTCGATGGTACCAGTAGAGGTCGCCTACTTTGTTTGATTTCGCGAATTGTTGAAAAGGGAATTTCTCCTTAGATAAGGTACTTTTTAATCTCTCAAAAGGGAATTCGAAGTCTAACGAGTTGGCAGCACTGCTGATAACATACAAATTTGCTGTAAATAGTAAGATACTTACCTCTGTTACAATTAGGGATGTGGGTTCAGAAATTTTCCAATTTGGAAAGTTTCTAAAATGGAAATTTTCCAGAAACTTTCCAACCAATTTTTCTGCAAAATTTAACGAAGTTATTACTTGTCCTGCTTGCGCAGTTTAACATAAAATAATTTATTAAAATGTAATGCCTAACCTAACTTCAAAAGATTATGCGCCCAAAATGCGGAAAAATACCTATACCTACAATTTATGAATTATAAGCGAACGCCAGAGCGTAAGTTTGATTTGTGAATACACATTATTTTGTAATTTCTGTCATTTTTTATATTACCGTTGTACATTAGTATTTGGTACTATTTCACGTTTGCTCCTGAGTTTATAAAAATATTTTTTTTTAAAGAAATGCGTTACTATAATTGATTTGGAAATTTTCTGGTAAATTACCGGAAAAGGTCATCGGAAAATTTCCATCTTTTTTACTTTTCCGGAAAAATTACATCTCTAGTTACAATTGTAATATCTGATATAGAATCGATTCTTGCTACAATTGGTATATCTGATATAGATGTGGGCAGAGGTAGGTTTTCTTGATCTACATCTTCCTGGTGTATATCTTCAACAAAAACAACATAAAAATTTTTTAAAAATACATAAAAAGATATATAAATAAATACATGTTTTTACCTAATGTATACTCAGAAACACTGGCATCACTATCACCCACTGATGGCAGCCCTTCTATTCCTAATTGCATCGTTACAAATAATTGTTCTTCATACCACAGAAGCTTTGCATCGTGAGCTGGTCCACCACCTGTACCCCTACAGTGTTGTTTTGCTGCAGAAATTTTCTTTTTTAAAGTTCTTTTTATATTTTCATACTTCATTTTTATTGAATTTATGTCCCGATATACTTCCCCATTATCACTATTGAATACCACTTCAACTCTTTCCCATGCTCTTTGTTTATCTTTTAATGTTGTCCCATCAGTTTGTTTGTTTTCAATAATTTTTAATTCAGGTATTATACAGGCTGAGTCCAAAAAAACGCCTACGCGAATAGCGTCGGTGTTTATTGTCGTATTTGAGTGATCAAAAAATCAAATGAAATGGCAGAAAAAACTCTACAATTTACCATACCTTGCGTCTTTAATGCATTTAAAACAGCTGCATGACAGCTGTCAACTTTTGTTTTTTAAACACAATGGTATAATTACTGTAATAAATTTCGAAAGAACTTTTTTTTCTGTGCTGCAATAAATACTTATTTTTCAAAACAACAGAAAAAAATAAAATGAAATAAATAAATTCTTAACACGAAATGACGTAATAAACAGTTGCTGAACAATAAATGATATCTGTTTTACGGTAAATAGTGTAGTGTCTATAAGTACAGATGAGCATAAATGATTGAGGACAAGTTGAATTTCCCGCGTCTCTATCTAGTGATTTTTACTCCTTGTGTCTGGCCCTCCTGAAAATAAACTAATTTTTGTTCAGTGTCGCCCGTCGCATGTTTACGTTGTATTTATTGTTTTCCGAGTTATTATTTTGCTTTCATACGAATTTTTAAACGGATCTTTTCAGAGCATACATATTGCAATTAGGTATTTGAAATGACTGTATTAATTCATAATTAATTACCAGACTATTTTGTAGCGAAAGGTCTAACGGTGTGCCAAAATGCCCTTTACGAAAGAGCAAGAGGCTTTCATTTTGAAAGCATACTTTCGAAGTGGAACCCGCAATGCTGATGGTACTTGGAGTTATTCCACACGTTCCTGTATTGAACAGTTTAATGAAGAATTTCCTGATGTTCGCGTTCCATATAAGGTTTTTGTTCAACATAAGGAACGTATTGTTACTCGTTTTGAAACGAAGCATTGCCTATGTAAGGGCAAATCATCAGGACGACCAACAGTTTTAATTGAGGAAGTTGATGATGACCTTCGTGGTCATATGGATCAGAGCCCAAATAAATCGGTACGAAAACTTAGTGTACAAACAGGTATGGAATATTATTTGAATATTTAATGTGAATATAATTTAAATGTATCCTTAGGTTTATCTTATGGTACTTGCCGGAATGCATTGAAGAAAAACTTAAAAATGCATCCATATAAAGTTACAACTGTACAACAATTATTGCCACTTGACTACCAAAAACGGGTGCAATATTGTGAATGGTTCAATAATACTCTAAATAATGATTTATTAGATCTAACATTTTTCACTGATGAAGCATGGTTTCATTTGTCGGGGTACGTAAACAGTCAGATTTACCGAACATGGGCTACTGAGTAGGGGTGCGCGATATCATATTTTCAATATCAGTTATCGATAACTTAAAAATATCGATATTATCGATAATATCGATATATCGATAATATCGATATATCGATAACTGAAAATGGAAATATCGTTATTCGATAATAATCGATAAATTATGTGTCGATAAATTTCCGCAGCCCCAATAAGGACAATTATTTGCTGTAAAAATAAAATCATTTCACTAGTATTTCAATGAAATTCATTTTCGGACAGTTTTAGTGCAAATTGGAAGAATTCATTTCAATGCCAAGGTCACTATCCAATGTAAGACATTTGTATTGATATTATCAAATCGTTTAAACGGACACTAAATGGCGCTATTTAGTGTTCGTTTAAAAAATTTTGTGCTACAATTTTCATCGGACATTACCAGCTTTAATTATCGATAATATCGATGATATCGATATTATCGATGTTACCGATATTATCGATGTTACCGATATATCGATAACTGAAAATGGAAATATCGTTATTCGATAATATCGATATATCGATAAATTTTCGCAGCCCTACTACTGAGTATTGTTTTTTGTAGTCCGACCTGCACTGAGTTTGTAAATAAAAATAATTTTTGTGTGGTATATTTTTCTGACG
Organism: Dorcus hopei; assembly: GCA_033060865.1. NCBI lineage: Eukaryota > Metazoa > Arthropoda > Insecta > Coleoptera > Lucanidae > Dorcus > Dorcus hopei. Next base: position 59,402,630 of record CM065426.1, on the reverse strand, counting down.
TTAAATGCATCCAAATCTACCTACTTAAAAGAGAATCCGAGATGTAACTTATTTTTTGCTTGGAAACCACAGATAAAATGTCCACGATGAGTTTTTCTGTAAAGGTTATGTCGTGAATAAATAGCATTTTCGATTCATCTGCACTGGTTGCACTCAGTGTATTTGCATCTTCTTTTAACCTCATGTAATAACACGAGATGAAGATATTCTGAGTGCGCACTAGTGCGGTCAATCGAAAACGCTATAAGATTCCGATTTGTGAGTGCACGCCAGTGTTGCCGCAACACTGTTAAAAACTGTACTAACCTTCGAGTACGAAAAGTACTAAATTTTTGACAAAAAGTACTAACTATTAAATAAATAAATACATATTGATTTTTTGTTTCGTTATTTTTATTTATTGTGAAACGAATGTGAAAGCAAATTTAAAACATTTATCTACTTAAACAAAATAACAATTCTTGTCAGTCTTTATACAGCTGAAATCAATAAAAACGAGAAATGTCAAAAAATTGGCACATTTTTTAAAAATATTTTCATAATGTGAAAATGACTTTAAGAGAATTAGGTTAGAATTATTTGACGTTATATAAGTTTATAAATAAATAAGTTACATTTTTTCAAGGTATGAATTGTCAAGTAGACAATTATGTAATTGACAAGTGCAACCAAATTTACAATTGGAAAAATTTCATTTCTTTTTAATTTCAGCTGTATCTTTGTAAGTAAAAAGCATGATATACATATTTATATCATTTTCTGTTTCTGCGAGTTCCTCATTACGTAACTGAGTTTCATGAGGAGTGACATTGACATTGACATTACTAGTGACACCAATCACTAACCTGTCCATTTTCTATATAGAAGTCAAAGTGTAGTTTACTTACACAAGAGATGTTCGCACAAACAAGTACAAATTAGAAAAAAAGATTAACGCCTATTTAAATGCCCTTTCGTGTACTATTGAGTGATTCCAGATAAAAGTTAGAAATGAGAGCGACAATGGACAGATAATCTGATTGGTGAAAACTGTACGCCACGACAATGCCATTGTGCGATTCGTTTCCTGCGTATTTCGCTACACCCATCTAAAGGGACAAGTATTTTAAGGTCGCAGAAACTATTCGGCAAAGATCAAACGAGTTGACACAAAGTGTCTTCACTTGAATACTCTTTGAAGGTGTCGAAAAGAAAGATGGAAATAGCGGGAAAGCGGAGCATACCTCCTCTAGTGTCAAATGTCAAAACTGTCACTTAGTTAACTCCCTCCTTAGTACCAACACTATCAACTGTCAAATACCTGCTAGTTGTCAAAAGTTCGAATTTTTTTTCATAGTTTATCTTTATTTGGTAACTTATCACCAAGTAGTTTACATTTAAATCAGTTTTTTTATGCGCGTTAGTCGACCAAGCGAAGATGGCACATCTTTGCCGAGACCTTTGATGCAGTTGCGCATTGTTCGACTCTGGCGTCGTAAACATGTTACGACCCCACTCTTTCGAGGCGTACGCTCATGATAAATCAAACTGATTCAAACGTAGACACTTTGCTAATGACATATTCTAAGTGACAGTTGGGCAAAAATAAATGTGTACTAGATTATTTTCTGAAATCACTTTTGCACTAAATCCTTTTAAATTGTACTGAATTTAGTACAATCGTACTAGCTGCGGCAACACTGGTGCACGCCTATGCATTTGACCAACTTAAGAAAAATATTGAAAGGCGGGAAATTCAACTTGTCCTCAATCATTTATGCTCATACTGTACTTCCTCATAGGCAAACAAATGACGATAACTTTCAACTTTCTTTTTTTTTGTCAGCAAAGACAAAAACAAAATATTGACAGTTATCGTCATTTGTATACTGCATTAATTTCGATATTTCAGTATTCGAAAAATTTGTCAACAGTTGACAAGAAGACAGTATTTTCTCACTAATTACGCACGTGTCAATGTTTGTTTATTATTAAGCACAAATTACGCTATAACATTCTTGGACTAACAAAAGAAAATGATATAAATAATTGTAAAATAAGTATAAAGAATACTATGTGACACATTCTATTGAAATTGCGATCATACAAGAATAAAATTCTGCGCAAAAAGATTCAATCCATTCGGTTTTAATATAACTTTTGTATTAATATACTCTTTTGTAACACTGGCTTCGCATTGAATTACTACGTGAAGTTAAATAATAAGTAATGCCAAAACAAAAAATCTTTGATTAACTAATCGGACGATAGAAATAACGATAAAGTACCCATTGCAGTTTAATCACTGTTTAGTAGTCGCGATTAATTAAACAACATGGTTAACTAACTGTTCGTTTAAAAAAGTATTAAAGTACCGGCCCTAAGAGTGTGTTCGTAAAGTCTCCTTGGGTAACACTACTACTCCCCTATTCGTTCGTAAAATCAGAGGAAGATGGAGTAAACGACTTTACGAACGTGCCGGTGAATTACCCTGGAGTACTTTTGTTCCCGCAGTCAGGAGTGCGGGAAGGTGGGTGAAAATTGTTTTCAGAACCTATTTTTGCAGAGTAATTAAAAAGGTACAAATGTAAACACGTTTGTGAAAACGTGAAAAATTGTCAGCAATGGAATATGTAACTGCATGTCGTCATCATAACAAATTGAAATAGCATCTAGACACGTTTTAAAAGTTTACATGCTGCAGCCACTAAAATTTCTGTAGTATTTCTTTCTATGGGAATCGGAATATTCTCCATTTTTTTAATCAAAAACCAGCTGAACCTAACAACCCTAACAACTATTATTGTATTTTATGTATACGTAATACAGTAACACACTAACAAGTAACAAGTAGAGGTTAGTTTCCTATTTGCTTCCCTTTAAGCGTTCGTCCAAATTTTAGGAATGGAAAGGAACTGTTTACTACCTGTTTACTTTACCTTACCCAATCACCCCACTTTACGAACGCAGTTTTAGGCATGCTCAAAACAGTTAAATGAATCGATTCAATTTAATCGATTGTGTGGAATCGATTCAGATGAATCGATTCAATTTAAACACGTAGAATCGATTCGATTCAATACATATATTATATACCAATTTCTATTCTTGAAATTAAAACTTATGTCGCAGCATCATATTTTATGGTTCCATTGCAGTGTTTACAACGAACAGATTTGCTGTTATCAGTAATAAAATGCTTCCACACTTCACTTGTTTTAGGAGGCATTGTTCTACACTCACACTTAAATACAAAATACGTATGTACCTACTGTTGTGTGCAACGCAAATTTTTGCTCGTTAATGGTCAAAGAAATATGTGTAATTTGAAATGTTACGTTTTATGCCGCGAATATTCCCTACCCACAATTTTATCATTTTGAATTATTGGCTGCCAGTAACATATAGATGGCGTGGTGATAAAAAATTGGTTGTATATCCACACCTTTCCGATTCGATTCTTGAATCTATGCACACCAAATTGAATCGATTCGATGCATCGCTTGCAAAGAATCGATTCAACTATAAATCGATTCGATTCTGAACATCCCTAAGCTACACGGAATTTTTGTAATGCACGTGTTTACGTGCGTACTAATACAAATACACAAGTTGATTTAATGTGAATGTCACATATAACACAATCCTGATACATCATACACTCAGGATCAACGCCAAAACACGATTTATTGTGTAGCATACAAGGGTTTGTTTAGTTGACACCAGGTGGCGAACGCTTAGCTGCAAACTCCAATTTCTGTGTTATCGGGCTGTTGTATAATTTTTTTATTTATACTTAAATCTTCTTTATATTTACAACCCAATTTGTGACTCTGTAATTTCTTTTCTTTATTTTGTAATTATTTTTGGATTCTTATCTTCAGAGCTTGGGTTCCCTTGTTTTCATGATTTACTTCTGTAAACGGCCGAAAAACTTCGCCCTAAATTCAATTAACAAAATTTAATTCGCAAACGAACCGAACGAAAGGAATGCTAACTTAGCCTTAGTGTAAACAGGTTCCCAGGCGCGATAGACAAAACAGACCTCTAAGTACCATAAGATAACGTTTAAAATAAACAAAAGCCACGCCGATTCAAATTACACGTATGGGAAAAGATTAGTCGACCTCGGAATCTACAAAGTGGTCAAGAATAACTGTTTGATTTGGCAATATAATTAAGAGCATTTTCATATTCGGCTGTTTGCAACACTGCAACCGGATATAAGCATTGTTGGTTTATTTGACAGCGATAAGATTAAAGATTATGGGAATAAAAATTAGCGTTTTAATTTGAATTTGAAATGTCAAGTGACGGTTGCAAAGTGATGGCTGTCAGTGTCAAGCCGTCAACAATCGGAAGTTACTCCAGTTGTACCATTTAAGAATAAAATTTGGCACTGCCAACTCAAACAGTGATTCTTGACCACTTTCTAGATAAGGGCGAAGGAATCGTTTGAAACTATACCCTAGCGTAGGCAACTTTAGTCACTCCGACGCCCAAAATTTGCGTTTTAAATAAAACTTGCTGATTGGCCAAGAGAGGCCAGCATTTCCTAAGGGGAGTTTGTTTATATTTTGAAATTAGGGTACCTATATAAAGAGGGTAAAGACATATAACGCCATTAACAGGCCAAAGTCAAATAAAAATTATAAAAATAATGAGCTTTTTCCATCTTCCATTATTTTTTTCGATACTTAGAAATTAGGATACCTATATTAAGACGAAAGAAAATAAGAGCGGTCGGAAGAAGGCCCTTATTTTTACACTTTTTTATTTGAACTTGGCCTGTTAATGGGGATTGAGACACACTATGTCTTTACCGTCTTTAATATAGGTACCCTATTTGAAATAAGATAACGACGCACACAGGCGGAATTTCATAAAATCCTGGCCAAAACCCCAAAAAATAAAGTCGCTTAAAACAGTGCCCGCTATTTTTTTCCTAAATGTCAACATTCCGTTCTAACCAATGACAAAATTACTTTTGATCACATGATCATCATGAACCAGATATAACAGAACAAAGTGTATGTTTAAACGAGGCGAAGCATTTATTCTTATTTACCGTTCTTACGAAAACGTAAAGATTTATTTTGTCGTGTATTCATTATTATTTTCGAAGTGAATTCAAAAACCGAAAGTATGTAACTATTTATTTTTGATATAAGTAGTTTTGTTTCTTTTTAATAGAGTCGTTTTGGAAGGTCAATTCAAGTCTCAAAATTATATGTTTTTGTTACAAATTATGTTTCGTCATGCCTAAAAGTTCAGGATTCATCCCAATCAGACAGCTTTATGAATTTTTTTATAAAGGTATAAGTGTAAACTAAATATTGGAAAAGGTTAGAGTTGCTAATATGTGCTAATGTACAGAGTGAGGCTTTAATAGTAAACTATATACAGTGACCGGCAGAAAGTTGGCCACATATGAGAAAATTCTTTATTATTATTTCTCAGAAAAATTTATTGTTTATGAAAGTTCCTGCATCTTCTCAAACTCAAGATGCATGCATCAAAAGTTGAATACCTCTTATAGTATACCGAGGGAATCAAAATATTTGAAATTGACATAAGAGTAAAGTACCTTTATTTTCCATGGTACGCCCAAATTTTATTTGGAAAAGTTATTCAGAATTATTATGAGATCTCAAATATGAAATCATGGCCTGTCTACGATGAAAAAAGAAATTTCACATATTTTTCAATTTTTCTCATACCAGCCTGTGTATCGTAGAACTTTGAATGTGTAGAGCTGGACATTTCTTCAAGTGTGACATATTGCGGTGATATTTAATAATTAATTAAAATAAATTGTATATAATTTGTAAATAAATAAATCATTGCGTATCCCCGACCGAAAATAGGCCTCAACAATAAATTTATTGTGCAGGTCCGTGAAAACCATCGCTAACCTAAAACGTTTGTGTGTATTTTTATTTCCTGTTATATGGCTATACTTACCAATGAAAAATGTCTGACAGCAAAAGTGGAAATAAAAATAACCTTTTCGTTAATACTAACTCAATAATAATAAAATAAGGAAATCAAAACGTAAACAATACAACACACGCACGCTACTGACGAAATTCAACATATCCAGTATGAATACCAATCTTGTAAGGCGAAAATTACTAATTCGACAACGCGCCAAATTCAAACGCCTTTCAATCATTAATGTACACTCTGTATTAATCCTGTGGTAGAAAATCAGATGGTACAATAAGATTATGCTTAGATGCAAGGCATTTAAATAAAATAACAAAAACAAGAAGAGAAGCTCCTCAAACGATTGAAACATTATTAAGCAAGTGTGGTAACTCAAAATTTTTTACAAAAATTGATTTAAAATCAAGTTTTTGGCTTCTACCGTTACATCCAAACTCAAAGAAATATACAGGCTTCATGATAAATGGAAGAATTTATCAATACAAAGTAGTTCCGTTCGGCTTGAGTTCTTCAAGTGCAGCTTTAGTGAGATCCATGCAAATAATCCTGGATAAGTATGAAGAATTCTGTGTTCACTACGTAGACGACATTTTGATTTTCTCTAAAACAAAAAAGGAACCTTTAGAACACGTGAAAATAATAATCGAAGAATTATGTAAAGAGGGATTCAAAATCAACGTTGAAAAAAGTCAATTTATACAGAGCAAGGTACCATATTTGGGATACATTTTATCAGAAGAAGGGATAGAAATTGACCAAAGCAGATTGGAAAATATCAAAAACTATCCTAGACCGAAGAACATCAAAGGATTAACAGGATTTTTGGGAATTAATAATAATAATAATAATAATAATAATAATAATAATAATAATAATAATAATAATCTTTATTCGTCACCACTGCAGTATACAACTAATATAATAAGTACAGGGTATATGAATATGTCATATAATAAAGAAAAACATATATAAAATAAGGTATAGAACAAAACAATGATATTTTAGTGACAAAATCACAGTGTACATTCAAGTCAATATTCAATTATTTAAAAATTCTTGTATTGAGTAGTATTGTTGTTCCAACAGAAATTTCTTTACTTGTTTTTTAAAAGCGCTTAAGCTTTCTGCGGATTTTATGTTTGATGGGAGCTTATTGTAAAAATTAATACTATTGTGCGAGGGACCGGCACAACATATAGCAAGTCGGTTGTAAGGCACATGTAAATTACTACTTATTCTTGTTTCATAATCATGCAAAGAATTATTAGAAGAAAACTTTGTGATATTTTGTCTGATGTAAGTGACCAAGTTAAAAATGTAAAGTGATGGTAAAGTTAATACTCTTGTCTTGGAGAATAGCGGTTTACAGTGCGCTTTATAATGTTCGCCACAGATGATACGAATCGCCTTTTTTGAATGACAAATAATTTTTGCATATTTATGCTGGAAGCACTTCCCCAAAAAATAATTCCGTACGAGATAACGGATTGGAAAAGGCCAAAATATGCCAGTCGGAGAACATTTAGATTTACTAATTCATACAATCTTTTTAAAATGAAACATACTGAGCTCGTCTTGGCACACAAATATTCAATATGCGTGTTCCACGTTAACTTTTCATCCATGTAGATACCCAAGAATTTTGTGTTACGCACTTGTTCAATAGATTTATGATTACATTTTATTAATAAACTACTGTTGACTTTATTGTTTTTGGTCATAAAGTTCATAAAATTTGTCTTAAACGGATTCAGAACCAAAGTTGTTACAACAGTAATCGCACATCTCATTAACGGTATTGTTTGAGTTGTAGATTAACGTTTCCAAATCATTAGCCGCAATTAGCATCGTAGAATCGTCTGCATATAAAATGGATTTGCTTGGTGTTGAAAGTGTTAACATTATATCGTTAATGCAGATAATGAATAGCAACGGGCCTAACAATGATCCCTGTGGAACTCCGGTCGGATTTTGTTTTGATGATGATGACGTGTTGCTAATTTGTACGTATTGAGTACGATCATTCAAGTACTCCTTTAACCAAGCGAGTGCTGGTCCACGAATGCCAATATTACTAAGTTTATGTAACAAAAGTGAGTGATCGATAGTATCGAATCTCTTGACATGTTGAAGAAAATTGCCGCAACTTTATGTTTATTGTTTAAGGAATCTAATATGAAAATAAAAACTTCTAAAATTGCAGTCTCGGTGGAACGTTTTTTCCGAAAGCCATGTTGGTTTGGAGTAAGAAGTTAATTTTTTTCTAAAAAGTTTACTAGTCGATCACTAAAAGCGGACTCAAATATTTTTGCAATAGAACACTGTAACGCGATGGGTCGATAACTGGCGCAATTTGTAGTTTCACCTTTATTTTTATAAATCGGAATTATTTTAGATTGTTTTAATAAATCGGGAAAATGCCCTTCAAACGACAGATTGATTAAATATGATAAAGGTCTCGATATAAATTCATGAACTTTACTTAAAATAAAACCGGGAATATTATCGGCGCCGCTTGATTTTTGGGAAGAAAATTTATTAATAATTTTGGAAATCTCTGGACTTGTTGTGGGATATAGAAAGATGGAAAACATATTCGTTTGCGATAAGCTAATTTCGGGGTGGGTGTTCCGGTTGTTTCTTGTATATCCAAAAATGCTTCGTTAAGAGCGTCTGCAATTTGTTGGGTATCTTTAAGGACATTTTCGCTAACGTGTAATTCATCGGGTGTGTTAAATGAATCTTTACGAGATGAAGTATTGATTATTTGCCAACACGTTTTCGACAAGTTACTGGATGTAGTAATTTTTTCATTATAGTAATACATATTTGATTGTGCTATTTTCTGCTTATATAATTTTCTGGTAAAAGCTAGTCTGTGCTTCAGCGTATTGGTCTTATAATATTTGTACATGTCACTTAACTCTCTCAGTAAGTCGAATAAGTTTCTTAATTCATCGTTATACCATGGTGTACCGTTTCTATTTTTCGTTTTCAATTTAGTGATGGGGAAACACAAATTAAAATGCATTAGGAAGCAATTATAAAAAGAGGCGAATTTACTTTGGAAATCCACTGCTTCGTACATTTCCTGCCAGTTTTCATTTTGCAGTAAATACTCAAAATGCTGGATATTAGCTTCTGAAAAAGATCTGCTCAGTTGTTGTGGAATAGTTTGTAATTTAACATATACATCTAAAAATTGAAAAGAGTGGTCTGACAGATGTGTACCGGTCACCTGGACACTCATTGGCAAAAATGCTCCATCAGTGAAAATGTTATCGATTAAAGTGGCGGAACGATTTATAACTCTTGTTGGAACAAATATACTTTGCTTAATATTGTATTCTAGAAATAGATTGACAATATCGTTTTTGGCGTGGGAATCCTCTAAAAAATTTACATTAAAATCTCCACATACAATTATAACTGACTTACTGTTTGCACTACGCGCAAGAAATTGTTGTAAAGATGATATAAAAAAATCTAGTGACCCACAGGGTGATCTATAAATACTTAAGATAATAAAGGATTGATCGGAGATTTTTAACTTTATGGCGCATATTTCAAAGTCTTTTTCGTAGCACAAATTTTGAAAATCTATTACTGATACATTTTGAAATACAGACTTTACATATACACTGTGTCCACATTTCGATGCACACTATTGGTATCTCGGTTATTAAAAGACATAGAGCAACGGTTAAATGGGGAATGTTTTGCAGAATTCAATACTCGTGACAGATCTCATTTCAAATTCACCATAACTTTTTAAAATTTTAAGATAATTTTAAAAACCAAGAATCTAATTTCAATGTTCCTCAATAACTCGATAACACCTAATGTGTGATCTCTTCTAAAGTTTTACAATGTTCAGACACTTTTTAAGACAAAGCTTTTGATATAAATAAAAGCCCCCGATTGTCATTTGTTTTCAAGTTACTACTGCTAACTTTTGTTTTTCATATGGCAGCCATATTGGATTTTGATTAGTTAGATACACTTTAAAAGAGCTTTTCAACGATGTATAACATACCCGAAAATTTTTATTTGTAAGGGAGATATTAACAAAAATATAAATTAATTTCTAATAATTTCTAATTAGTAGGCTCCGAAATTAAACAACAATAAGAAATGAAAGCTTAAAGATATGCTAAGTAATACTGAAAACGAAATAGGAAACGATAAGAAAAGTCATAAAAGTAAAAAGTAAAGAAAGAGTACTAAAAGCTCAGCTTTACTTAAATAAACTGTTCAATATGACGACCATTCTGATCCACACACTTTTGACACCTTATTCTAACAGAATTACAAACTCTACGAAGTGTGTTTCCGTTTAATGATCTTAGTACATCCACTACTCTTTCTTCTAAAATTTCTCGAGTTTCTGGCGGTGCAAAATTAAATACTTCGTTTTAGTGGTACCCATAAATAAAAGTCAAGCAGGGTAAGATCAGGTGATCTCGCAAGCCATTGCACAGGTCCATTAATTTAAAGCACTCTATCATTAAAGATAACTATAAAAAAAATTTGTACGTCACGAGTGTTATGGGCCGGGCAACCATCCTGCTGGAACCAAATGTTTTGCATGTTCTCAGGATTAATAATTTCTCTCAAAGCAGGTATTATCTCGTTTGTTAGTAGCTCCACATATCTGTTACCAGTCAAATTGTAATCAAAGATGAAAGGACATATTAAGTGATTATCTAAAATGAAACTAAACTCAAAAAACAAAACAAAATATAAACAAACTGCATACCAATTAAACCGCACCAGACATTAAAACCAAATCGAACTTGAAATCTTCTTTGATTTACCAAATGTGGATTTTCAGTAGACCAATGATGATAGTTATGCCTATTGAACACTCCGCAATTGGTAAATCGTGTTTCATCTGTCAGATATTTTCCTAGGAAAATTAGCATCATCTTCACATTTTCGTAGGTACCACCTACTAAACTGTAATCTTCGGTGATAGTCATTATCGTTTAAACCTTGTACAATTGTTGGTTTGTAAGGGTGGTATTTGCTTTTCTTCAAGGTTTTGTGAACAGTCGATTTTGGAATTCCAGTTTCACGAGCCACTCGGCGAACTGATGTGCTTGGATTGTTCGTAACATTTGCAAAATATTATTTCGACGTAAAACAGCATCACTAACTTCGTAGTTAGTTTCTTTTGTTCGAAACTTCCAAAGTTCCGTAAATTGCTAATTATCCTTCCAAACATTGTCCTGTGAGGTTGTTGTCTTTCCGGAAAACACTCAGCGTAACTCGTACAAGCATTTTCAGAGTTTCTATTTGCTTTGAAATACACTTCCAACATATCAACTTTTTCATCATTTGAATATTTATGTGCCATTACATCAATACTTATTAATGTTAATATTTAAAAATAATTACTTATCAATAATTACGAATTAAGAATACACAAGATTTTAATTAACTAATCTCTGCAGCACTAATTGTAATTTGACAGCTTGTCATTTTGTTTCACGCGGATGTTTAATTCCATGGCTTACTAATTTTATTGGGTAGTCTGTATTTGTTAGTATGAAATTAAAGATCAGTAACATTTCGTTATTTTACAGTATTACTAGCATATCTTTAAGCTTTCATTCCTTATTGTTGTTTAATTTCATAGCCTACTAATTTCATATTAGAAATTAATTTATGTTTTGTTAATATCTCCCTACAAATAAAAATTTTTCGGGTATGTTATACATCGTTGAAAAGCTCTTTTTAAAGACTATCTAACTAATCAAAAATCCAATATGGCTGCCATATGAAAAACAAAAGTTAGCACTAATAACTTGAAAACAAATGACAATCGGGGGCTTCTGTTTATATCAAAAGCTTTGTCTTAAAAAAGTGTCTGAACATTGTAAAACTTTAGAAGAGATCACATTAGGTGTTATCGAGTTATTGAGGAACATTGAAATCGGCAAATTTTGGTTTTCTTTAATTATCTTAAAATTTAAAAAAGTTATGGTAAATTTGAAATGAGATATGTGGCGATCATTGAATTCTGCAAAACATTCCCCATTTAACCGTTGCTCTATGTTTTCTAATAACCGAGATACCAATGGTGAGCATCGAAATGTGGACACAGTGTATACAGACGCCACCGCAATTAAAATTTGAACGACAATAATAAGCGCATAATTTGTAGTTAAATAAAGTGGCTGCCGATATATTTACGGATGTAAAAAAATGTTCACAGATGCATATAACATCTGGATTAATTTCATTTATTAATATTTCCAATTCGTTTAATCTAGAATTGAGTCCTTGAATATTAAAATTAAAAATTCTTAAAGTATTACTTATCCTAAAAAAGATTTTGTCACATCGTCATTTTTAGGTGCAATGCCATTTTGAGGAAGCTTCTTCTGTTGTTGAGCAACCGCTGTGTGGTTTCTGTTCGTTATCATTGAATTGCTATAATTATGCGATGTTGATTCGTTATTCGCAATGGATTCACTTTGAGGGACTTCATTGTTACCTGTCCTGAATGTTGAGTTTCCTGAATTATTCAATGTTTCCTGTTGACTGGTTGAGGGAAATTTTATTCCACTCTTCTCTATTATGAGCTTTGTAATATATTTGAATAATTTTTGTTTTCCGTTCATGTTCAAGTGAAGTCCATGTGATGTGAAATCATTACGTCGAAGAATACTGTTGGAACGAATGAAATATGAATGGCTTCTATGAGCAAGAATGGTGTGGTAGATTTTTAAATTACTTTCGTATATAATATCGTTAATAATGGACCTCCGTTGATAATATGGTATCGATACAAAGATAACATTGGTATGCCCCAATTGCCTCAACGTTTCTGAAAGTGACGTTGTATTGACGTCACACTTCTTTAAGATATCATTTATACCTCCAATAATAATAATGTAGTCCTGTGATGTCAAGTATTTTGTCATGATCGGTATATTTGAGAGTACTTCGTTTAATTTGGCATTTGGTTTAAATATGTTTGTTATTTCATAACTGCTGTGGGATAAATTCCTCCGTAAATGGACATAGCCGTCTCGCCCGTGACTATCAGCAAACAAAAAGATCTTGGATTTTGGTGTTTCCGGTTCCTTTTTATTTAATGTGGTTCCGAGATTTCTTAAGGCATTATTGGTTAATGATGATTGTTCCGTAGACCTGCTGGTGTTGTTAATTCTATTTTCTGTCTGAGAAAGAACTGATTTTAATTCAACGTATTCTGTTTGAGTTTGAGATTCTCGCACTGTTTTTTTGGCGGAATTTTCTGCTAATTTATCTAATGTTGATTTTAATTCTGAGATAATTACTTCCTGCTCCCGGTTCTGATTTTTGAGTATTTGCATTTGCTTTTGAAGTGATTTGGTTTCTACGTGACTTTTCTCTATTTGGTCTTCTGCGGATGATAATTTACTTCTGAGTGAACTAATGATATCTTGTAATTCACATTTATTTTCGCTATTGTCTGTGTCACTAACTATACTTATGTAACTGTTGTTACCTTTATTTATATTTTTATTATTTGTATGGCCGTTTTTATTTTTACCAGTACATGTAACAAATTTCTGTTTCTGTTGGCGTGTAAGAATTGTATTTGAGTGCATAATGCCGGTTATTTTAAAGGATTAGTTCGTCGATTATTTCTTTTTCACTTATGAATTATGCGATTTTTTTATTTATACACCTTTTTGCTCTGTAGATTTTTGGTGCCTGTTTATTTTAAACTGGTTTAAACGCGAGAACGGACGAGAAATAATTGAAATGAAATAGTTTATCACAATTTACACATTTACAATAGAATCTTATTGTGTGAATTTAAAGTATGTGTTGCAATAATAACATATACACATTTTGCGCACTTTAGAAAAATTGTGGGTGTCAAAAGTACTTCGCAAAAAACACTCACGAGCAACAGCTCCGCTTTAACACTTTAACACTTTATACACAATCGAGGTTGTATTTCTTTCTCTATAATTCTTAACTACTACCAGAAATTTATTCCTAATTTGGCTGGAAAGGCAGAGAAATTAACAGAACTTTTAAGAAAAGATACAAGATGGAAATGGACAGAAGAAAGGATAGAAGCCTTCGAAAATTTAAAACAGACATTTCATAATTCATAGAATAAGGTACCACACAAGCCTTATTTAACTTGGTCCAAAACAAGTCTCACATTAGTCTCTAACTCTAATCAACATTCAAGAATACTCTATTCAATATTTTTCTTTGTTTGGTTCTGAAACTATAAATTTGACAATATCATAAGCTTTCGTTTTTTTTTATCTTTAACATTCCCCAATTCTCTATTGGTAAACTTTTAGGCATAAAATATTCGTAACCTAATGAACAGTTTTGTCACGTATTCCTTCGGAAAATTACTACAATCGGATTAAAATTGTATCCATTTCATAATATCATATTATTCTTTGCAAATTCCCGTTTTTGTAGCAAATTCTTCAAATTTTGAAAAAAATATTTTCTCTAATTTGTTTATAAAAGTCAGGAGCTTGTCAGTAGGCAACCTTAAACTTCCACTTTCATGAGAAGTAGAATATGTTTTTAAATACGTAAGAATTTGTGTATTATCTAAATTCATATAATTAGTTGACTGTGCTTGGCATACAGTGCAATTATGAACAGACAATGCTTTTTTCATGAGGTATCCACACATATATGTATTTTGATTAAGTACTTCTTCACTTCTGTAGTCAGTGTCTTCAAATTCAAATGAAGAGTTTTCCTGTTGATTATCCTCATTATAAATTGGAGGTTGTGCGGCCGCATTTAATTTTGCTAAAATAGAAGCAGAATCATCTGCACAATTAGTATTCCCAGTGTTTAAGTAATTTTGGCAAAATAACTTCTTGAAACTACGTTCAAATTGGATAGGAGTGGGGTTAACACAGTTTCCTCCTTGCTGGCGAACACTTCCGAAGTAATTTTCCAGGCAATCCGTATTAACACGTCTTGTCATCAAAAATTGGTAATCAACGGCTTTTAATTGATTCCATAAATACTGAATCCCATTTATGGTCACTAACCAGCAATTCAAAAATTTCATATTGGTTGTAATTTCCTTTCCTTTCGTGTTTATGATTTTAATACTTTTAATGAAATGTGTCATACTCTGAAGGAAATCCACTTGAAACTCATCACCTCTAAATGCACTGTGGTAAGGTGTAACACCTTCCTTAGTACTAGAATTCAGCATGTCAAAAGCTTATTGAAGTTTGCTATTGCATCAGCAGTATGTATTGCTTCATTAGGTAAATGGTTAAAGGCGATAAAAGTACTCATGCCACATGCCACAGTATGACTGATCACTTGAGTAGCAAATTTTTATATTAAAATTCTTTGGTCTAGATATTACCTCATTGTCTTTATTTCACAATTATCTTTCTGACAGAATACAAAAGGTTATCATCAATAACCAATTTTCAGAAACAGATTTGCTCAAATCAGGTGTTCCGCAAGGATCAATTCTGGGGCCATTACTCTATTCAATATACACTTCCAATTTCTTTTCTTTTGGCAATATTAAATCCCAATATCATATGTACGCGGACGACACACAGTTTTATGCTTCATTTGCCCTTCGTGATCTGGATTCTGCTGTTTTCAACATCAATTCTGATTTAAAAGAATTAGTGGATATATCTTCCAAACATTGCTTAGATATTAACCTTAACAAATCGCACTACTGTTTGTTTGGTAGAGAAACAACTCGCAAAGTAGGCTACCGGAGATCGCAGTTACTCTTAACAACTTAATGCTGAATCATTGTGATTCCATAAAGAACTTAGGGTTGATAATTGACATAAAATTGCGTTTTAAAGAACATATCACTTCATGTATACGTAGGGCGTTTTGCAATCTGAAAATGCTGTATCCCAGTAGACATTTATTAACAACTGCTGCAAAAATTTCGTTATGCGAATCACTTGTTTTGTCACATTTCAACTTTTGCGACGTCACTTATGGTCCATGTTTGGATCACAGTGACCGCTGTCGTATCCAAACAGTTCAAAACAGCTGTCTAAGATTCATTTATGGCATACCCAGGAAATCTCACATCTCCTTTAAGAGCAATCTTACGAAATAACTCCATATACGAAAACCATTAAAACGGGCGAATTCATAGAGACTTTATTTCTGAATATAATTAATTCATTTTTTTTTCTATATACCTGACAACTAGCACTACAAAGTGACTATAGGAAATTTCTCTATCATCATCTGATAATTAAGAAAAAAATAATTAACATTGAAAAATTGTAGTTGAACTTTACAGCGATAGTAAAAATACTTCCAGATCGAATTTTGAAAAACGCGTTAGTCACTTTGTAGATTGAAGTTTTGTTAACAAATCAGTGAAAACAGCTTTTAAAAATATGTAACCATAATTAAGTTATGAAGTCGCCCGATTTGTATGTTTTTAGTGAATTATTTCTGTAAGGCGTGAATATATTCTCCCCACCTTAAGAGCTCGGGGCGGTAACAAAATAGACAATCACGTGATCTTTTTTCACGGTCTGAGAATATATTTTGCGTTCCGATTTTTTAGGAGTTATTTATTGCACATGATCTCAGATAGGATTAAGGCGGGTAATTTAAATGTATTTCAGTTTGTGCACTGCCTTTTCCAGTACGTTTTTGGTATTTTAATATTTATTTATACATACACTGAGGTCTAGCAACAAGTACATTTCTTGTTGGTCAAGAAAAGATCAAGTTCACTATCTCTAAATAGTATTCAAAGGTACGGCTTTTTCCACGGTTGGAGAAAAAGGTATTTTTAGCCGGCTAAATTACATCACTAGGAAAATTATATTTTTATAGAATTATCGTTTTGCCTATTCTGACGTACAACTTTTTTGTGTGAACTTTTGCGTCCTGGCATTCTTCGTTGATTAAACCTAAAAAAAATTTTGAGACGCATTTAACTTCGAAAACATTATTTTGTGTAACTAACTTTTGCATCAACTCCTTTTTTTCGTTATTAATTTAAATGCACTCCTTAAAATTTGAAGTGGGACACTTATGGTCCGTTTTCACGCTCAAGCAATTTGCGCAAATGTGCTTGTGAACACAAATTTGCACAAGGAGGTCGTTGCATGAAAACGGTATTTTTTTGCTTGTACAAGCTAAAAAATTTGGTAAACTGCATGCATTTGCGCAAGCGAATTTGTATGCGCAAATACTTGCACAAATCCATTTGCGCAAATTGCTTGAACGTGAAAACGCACCATTACGTTTTTTTTTTTGTAAATTTGTGTTTGGCTCAACTTATGTGTATTAGAAGCGAAATAGCAAAAATATAAAAATGTACATTTAAATAAAGTTCAAAAGAACCGGTAGGAAGTTAGCAATAACTTTCAGCAATAAAAAAAAATTCTAAAACTATACCAAAACAGTTTCAGTATTTATAATATTAGTATAAAAATCTACTAATTAAGTAATATTCAATAACTTAAAATGAATATTTTTAGAAATTGATTCGAAATTGACCTATCAAGTAATTTTGCGTTAGGCGTACTTAACTTCTTCAAAAATGACAGCGTTGTCTTATTTTTAAATCAAATGTTTTAGACGAAAACAATCTATTAATAACGGGCTTTCGATAGTTTAAAAACAAAAAGGGACATATTTTTGTCCGGCCACAATAAAATCTTAAACTTTCGTTCCGCATACTCCAGGACCTCAAAAATCTGAGGTGATTTGGAAACTTGTTCAAAATAAGTATGTAATTGAAAATAAAAAGATACTGAAAGTTATTGCTAACTTCATACCGGTTTCAAAAGAAATAAACTTTTATGATATTTTCTTAAACTGTGGCCTTTTCTTCAATCAAAAATTGCAAGATGCGAAATACTTTTACTTTCTGGATTTAATAGTTATTTATGTACCAAGGTGGCAAAGTGGCACTTTATCAAACGAGTTTGCAAATTGCGAGCCAAGGCGAAGCCGCGGTGAGCAAGCAAACGAGGTCGATAAAGACACTTTGCTGCCATGGTGCATATAATATTTTTTCGATTACTACATAACTCGACCATTTATTTTGAAATATTCAAACCTTGCAGATTTATATCTATGTTTATATCTTCGTAAATTTTTGAAAAATATATTTCATTTACCTTATAGTACGTTATAAATGACACTGGCGTTTCGATGACATCAAAAGATGTGACGCTAGCGCAAAAAGACTTTTACGTTATGCAAACAAAAAACAGTCACTTCGCGTCATGATGTTCGTAATGTATCATGTACTTAATTATCAACATTTCTTAACAATTTTGTTACTGTTGAAAAATCCATTCAAGTTATTCATAATAATTTTCCATACACCCTGTATCATCGTGGGAAATTTTAACGTTCACACGGCCTACGTCTAAATTCAAATTTCATCATATTTCACAATGTGGCGTGATGTTAACTATCCGCTGTTACTTCAGGCATTCTACATAGCTCCATCTCACTTGGTTTCCGGGGTAAATCTGTCTCGATCGTAACGACTTCTGTCTGAACCGGCGTTAGGGGAAGAACGCGGCATGCATTTGCAGCGAGTCTCATATCGCAAGCTCTCCCGTTCGCATCGTTCATTTTGTGCGTAAGTGAGTACAGCTCCTTTGTGCTTCTTTTTCACTGGCTTTGTGGAGGAAGTGGTACCGGATTATTCCGAGATCTGTTATCGTACGAGGAGAGAATTTTAAGCTTGCTAAACAGCTTTCCAAGCCTGTCGTCGAAATACGAAACAGGTATGTCTTGCGACTTTGTTCTGACTGCGAAGAAACGTAACGCATATTTTCTTCCATTAGGCTTTGAGTACAAGTTTAAGTACAAGTTTTAGTACGAGTAGAGGCTTCCTGTTGAAGTTTAAGTTTGAGACATTAGCCCCAGTTCAATTCAGCTGGCGGAGGTAGTTCTATTTGGGTGAGAAATATCGTCGTCCCCTTGGGTGCAGAAGCCCGGAGTTGGCTTTCGTCAACGAATTGAGCCACGCCACCTGGCCTTCCCCGTCGTTGAGAAGAGGCTCGCCCTGCAAGACGACGTCATTTCTGGCGGTTTTCCCGCTTACCGCAACATTGGCCCACTCCGCTAACCACCGCGAGAGGACGCTCCGATCTGTTGATGTTGAACAGCTGACTGACATTGACGCTGGATCTTAGGAGGCCAAGGTCGGAATAGCCCTTTTATTTTTTTTTGTATTTGCGGGGTTCGTTTATTGTTACCCGAGTCTGAGTATCATTAATTGCGTTGTTCGTTTAAACTGCACGTGTAACCGAAGCACAGATCTGTGGTACGGATTTATTTTAATGTGTTACTTTTTTATTTATGTTCCGTTGTTAAGTGTTTGTTATTTGAAGTTCTTTGAGCAAATTAAATATAAACAAGTGTGCTCAGCTGGTGCGTTTTACTTTAAATCATTTTTGCCCATCTTTTGCATTGGGGTTTCGTCGAACCCTCCCTTCTCCACGAGCTACACCGAGCGGTGTGGAGACTTAAGACAGTCCGCACACAATTTGCAAACCTACAGGTAGGTAGCAAATTTGGCGCCTCAACGTGCGAGCCATTTGAATTTTCAAAATTTACTTTAAACCAGCTTTGCACTTTGTTTTTATTTTTTTACCGTAACGTCTTGCTTTCTATACTGCGCTATGGAGTACAAACTATTGCCGGACCGTTTAAATACTGAAGAGCTTAGTTACGAGCTCATTGCACGTGGTGTTCAACCCGAAGGTACGGCTGCGCAGAAAAGAGCGAACCTAAGACGTCAATTAAGACTCGAACGTGACTTGCAGTTGCCTTCAGCAACTTATAACATTCCTTTCGGGGATGATGCTACGGCATTAAATGAGAAAGCAATTGAGATCCGTTGTTTAATCGACTCATTTCCTAGTGACGCGACCGTTTGCACTAAAGACAAGATTTTTACAAAGCTTTCACATGCCTTTGGCAGGGCTAAACGTAGCCAACCAACAACAAGTGAGGAGATTCAGCAACGGAATGCTTTCCTAAAAACCCTCGACGAGATGGCGTACCTTTTTGAACAAAAGGTTCAGGATTTACCTTCGGCAAGTGAGACATTGCATACGGCTTCACCGCCTTCACCGTTACTTGACTTGTCAGTCATCGCGGATCAATTCGACATCGATCAGATGTCTGTCTCATGCGTCGAGCCATTAATTAATCTGAAACCTGACGTAGACATTGACGATTGCATCCCGACTAGACAAAATAAACATCAGGCCAATGTAGCTGAGATTAAGTCAGTGCCTGTATCGAAATGGGGTATTTCGTATGACGGCAATAATAAACTGTTATCGCTGAACGCATTTTTAGAACGCGTTGATGAATTAAGAGTTGCACGTAACGTTTCTGAGGCTGCACTTTTTGCCTCCGCGTCTGACCTATTTCGAGACAAGGCTCTGATTTGGTTGAGAGCAAACAAACGTCTATGCAATTCTTGGCCAGAGCTAGTGACACTTCTCAAAGACGAGTTCCAACCGCATGATTACAGTGATCAACTTTTTGACGAAATTAAACGACGTACACAAGGACCTGATGAGTCCATGGGCATTTATCTGTCGGTTATGTCCAACTTGTTTAATAGGCTTGGCGTCCATGTCCCTGAGGCGGCTCAAATTAAAATTTTGTTAAAGAATCTTGCGCCTTTTTACCAGCAACAATTAGGCCTGGTTGAAATAACATCTGTGGCGCAACTGCTTAAATTAGGTAGGCAATTAGAGGTTCGCAAATCAGCTGTGGAAGCATACACTCCCCCACCGCGAAGGAATCTCACTCTTGAGCCTAACTTAGCCTATGTTCAAGCTGGCCCCTCCACCAAAACCGAACCTAAACAAAGTAAGCCCGAAACGTCTAAACCCAGCCCAACCTCTAACTTCATCAGGTTCTGGAATTGCAAAAAGACTGGTCATGTCTCACGTGAGTGTCCCGTTAACAAACAGAGGCACTGCTTCCGCTGCGGTCTCCCAAATGTCACCGTGAACTCGTGCCCGAAGTGCTCAAAAAAACGTGAAATCCACGCATTAGATGGTCGGCTAGTGCGATGTTTTAAAATTTCAAAACCGATCGAACCACCATCAAGTAACCCGATTCTCAATTATGTCCTTGCTCATGCCCAAGGCGATGAGCGACCTTATTTGACCGTGTCAATTTTAGGCATTTCTTTTCTTGGCTTGTTAGACTCCGGTGCTTCCCGTACTATTATGGGTGGGCCCGGATGGGAAATTTTGCAGTCTTTAAATCTACCTTTCATCAAACATGTGACCTCGTGCACCGTGGCAAACGGACAGCCTTGCTCGAGCCCTGGCAGTGTTACCACTCCTATTCGATTGCGTGATCGAGTCAAAGTCATTGACATCTTAGTAGTCCCCGATTTGCCACATTCTTTAATTCTTGGAGCTGACTTCTGGAAGCTAATGGGTATTGTCCCAGATTTACGGTCAGGTGACTGGTGTTTTGGAAGTGCAAATGTGGACTCCATAGAGCATGTTACTTCCTGGGGTCATCTGATGAATTCCGAACAGGAGCAGCTGAACGAACTAACTGATAGGTTGTTCACCAATTCCAACGGTGGTGAACTTGGTTGCACGACATTGGTCGAACATGTCATTCAAACTGATAGTCCACCAATCAAACAAAGGTACTACCCTATTTCCCCTGCGAGACAAGCCATCGTCGACAAGGAACTCGATTCCATGCTGGAGCGAGGTATCGTTGAGAGATCGAAAAGTGCATGGTCTTCTCCGATTTTACTTGTTCCCAAGAAAGACGGTTCCATTCGTTTCTGTGTCGACTACCGTAAGTTAAATCAAGTTACGACCAAGGATGCCTACCCTTTACCTTATGTGTCTAACACCCTTGACAAACTCAGAGATGCCAAATTCCTCTCGTCACTCGACATCAAGTCAGCATATTGGCAGATCCCAGTCGCTGAAGAATCTCGACAGTACACGGCATTTACGGTGCCCAACCGTGGTTTATTTCAGTTTCGTAGGATGCCGTTTGGTCTTCATAACTCACCAGCGACGTGGCAAAGGTTTATTGATCGTGTCATTGGCGCTGACCTGGAACCTCATGTCTTCGTCTATTTAGACGACATTATTATCGTGACCTAGACTTTCGAAAAACATCTCGAAGTCCTTGAGGAAGTTCACAGAAGATTGACTGAAGCCGGTTTGACTTTAAATAAGGACAAATGTCATTTTTGCCTTACCGAAATGAGATATCTTGGGTATGTTGTCAATCGTCATGGCCTCCATGTTGATCCTGAGAAGGTACAAGCTATCTTGGGAATGCCAAAACCTAAAACTGTTACCGAGGTCCGACGTTTGATAGGTACTGCTTCATGGTATCGCAGATTCATTCCGGACTTTTCTTCTCTTATCGCTCCCCTGACGAATCTTCTGAAAAAGAACTCCAAACATCGTTGGGATGAGAGTTGCGATGAGGCTTGGGAGAAGGTTCGTGAACACTTGGTGTCTGCACCAGTCCTTTCATGCCCTGATTTTTCAAAGGAATTTACCATCCAGACCGATGCTTCCGACTATGGCGTTGGTGCCGTGTTATCCCAACAGCAGGACGATGGCGAGAGAGTCATTTGTTATTTAAGTCGTTCGCTGACCCGTGCTGAACGCAAGTACTCTACAACTGAGAAGGAACTATTGGCCATGTTGTGGGCAATCGAAAAGCTTAGGCCTTATGTTGAAGGTTCGCATTTTACCGTTATTACGGATCATCATTCACTCTTGTGGTTGAACAAATTGCAGAATCCTTCTGGACGTTTGTGTCGTTGGGCTGTTCGCCTACAACAGTATGACTTTAGCGTAGTTCATCGTAAGGGCAAAGAACATGTTGTGCCCGATATGTTGTCTCGTACGGTCCCTGCTGTTGAGGTCATCAATTTTGAAGAAATTAAGGACCATTGGTATCTCGACTTGTTAAGGAAAATTCGATTATGTCCTGAAAAATTCCCAAATTTTCGAACTGAGGGAAATGTTATTTACAAATTTGTCAAAAATACTTACTATCGTTTGGCTGATGAGAGTCAACAGTGGAAACCTGTGGTCCCCAAGGAGGCTCGTAAACAAATCCTTGAAGAATGTCATGATTCCCCCACTAGTGGTCATCTAGGAATTTTCAAAACTTATAATCGGATCGCCCAAAACTATCATTGGCCAAAGATGCACGCCGATGTGGCGAAGTATGTTCGCAAGTGTCAAACCTGTCTTCGCACTAAGCCTGAACAGCGGGCTCCTGCTGGTTTGATGGGCGGTCATTCCAGAATATCGCGACCCTGGGAGATAATCAGCATTGACCTAGTTGGACCACTCCCTATATCATCTCGTGGTTTTCAATACATTCTCGTAGCCACGGACTGTTTTAGTAAGTTTACCTTATGTTTCCCACTCCGCAAGGCCACCACACCTAAAATCCTCCAACATCTTGAGGAAGACATTTTCCTAGTTTTTGGTGTGCCTCGAACGATCATCTCAGACAATGGAGTCCAGTTTAGGTCGAAGGAGTACCAGAAACTTTTGACTTCGTATCAGGTACGCCCTGCATATACCTCTTTCTATCATGCGAAAGCGAACCCTGTTGAGCGCGTGAATCGTGTCCTCAAAACCATGTTGACGGCTTACGTAGCAAAGGACCATCGAAAATGGGATGTCTTCTAACCCAAAGTTGCCTGCGCTCTAAGGACAGCTCGCCATGAGGTTACTGGTGTAACTCCATATTTTCTAAATTTTGGTCGAGAGATGTGTCTTAAAGGTAGACTTAATCCCGATTGTGACAAAACCCAGAAAGAGTCTTTTGACATTGTTCCCCAGGATCCTGCCGAATTACAATCTCGTACCGGCAAATTCGCAGCACTGTACAAGGACGTGCAGGAGAGGTTGCAGAAGGCTTACGAACAGTCTAAAGGTCGTTATGATCTTCGTAGGCGTAAGGTTGTGTACCAACCGGACCAACAAGTATGGCGCAAAAATTTCGTTCTTTCGGATGCTTCTAAACATTTTGCTGCCAAGTTGGCCGATAAGTTCGTAGGGCCTTTCCTCATTAGCCGTCGTGTGTCTGCCGATACTTATGAGTTGAAAGATTGTGAAGGCAATGTTTTACCTGGCACTTGGAGTAGTGAACATCTCAAACCCAATCCACCTGACGAGTAATTTTTGAACTTTCTTCTTCTTGGCCTGCGGGTGTGGCTGAGCGAATACTCCCGACGTCAAATCCGCGTGTCGTAAAAGGCGACTTAAGGAATCTGAAGATTTCCCACTGTCATCTCTGGAAATCAACATTCTTGGCCTGCGGGTGTGGCTGAGCGAATACTCCCGACGTCAAATCCGCGTGTCGTAAAAGGCGACTTAAGGAATCTGAAGATTTCCCACTGTCATCTCTGGAAATCAACATTCTTTTCGTTTTCTTCTTTCCTTTTAACTCCCGTGGAAACTTTCCGTTCTGTTAGGTCTCAGGGACCCATGAATAGTGCGATCGACTGGAGAGGTTGTCGACTTTGTTTCGGCTGGAGCCTTTGCCGTTTGCATTTGGGTTGGTTAACTTGAGGGCTTTTGGGTGAGTTAAATTTCTTTTCTTTTCTCTTCTACTCTACTTCTTCCCTGGTTTGATTGATCGGCTCAGCCTTGATGGTCGAGAGAAGTTCATTCGTAAGTCGCAAAGGTGCGGGAATTTCAAGCGTGCCGGATCTCGTGAAAGCATTTCTTGCCCTCTCTCTTTGTGAACCTAGCGATAAGAGCATCTCCCGGGTATCTTGGGTGCAGCAGGTGTGTTCGAACCAGATAACTTTTTTTTGTTTTCCTCTACACTTTTTCTTTCTTTTCCCCTTTTCACTCGCTGGAATGGATCCCGATTGGTGTTGGACTTTTAAAGTCATTTATCAGATTTGACCTCTACTATTTTAGAGATGTTTGTGACCTTTCTGGACCATTTATGAGAATAACGTTATCCCAGGTCGGAGGTTCTTTCTCTCTCTCTTGCGGTGTTGTTCATTCACTAAACGTCTTGCGGTGTTGTTCGTTCACCCATCGTTTTGCGGGGATGTTCGTTCATCAATCGTTTTGCGGTGTTGTATTTTCACCATTTGTTTTCTTTACGGCGTTGTATGTTTATTGTTTTTTTTGTGTTGTGTTATGGAGTCAGACTCCCCATTATAGGTCTCCTGGACGAAGTGTCAGATTGACAGATTTTTCATCCTTTTGTTTTGGTTTATGGAAGAAATTTTCCCCTAGGTAAAATTTCCTTTTTGGTAAGGAAGGAGTTGTTACGGTTGAAAAATCCATTCAAGTTATTCATAATAATTTTCCATACACCCTGTATCATCGTGGGAAATTTTAACGTTCACACGGCCTACGTCTAAATTCAAATTTCATCATATTTCACAATGTGGCGTGATGTTAACTATCCGCTGTTACTTCAGGCATTCTACATAGCTCCATCTCACTTGGTTTCCGGGGTAAATCTGTCTCGATCGTAACGACTTCTGTCTGAACCGGCGTTAGGGGAAGAACGCGGCATGCATTTGCAGCGAGTCTCATATCGCAAGCTCTCCCGTTCGCATCGTTCATTTTGTGCGTAAGTGAGTACAGCTCCTTTGTGCTTCTTTTTCACTGGTTTTGTGGAGGAAGTGGTACCGGATTATTCCGAGATCTGTTATCGTACGAGGAGAGAATTTTAAGCTTGCTAAACAGCTTTCCAAGCCTGTCGTCGAAATACGAAACAGGTATGTCTTGCGACTTTGTTCTGACTGCGAAGAAACGTAACGCATATTTTCTTCCATTAGGCTTTGAGTACAAGTTTAAGTACAAGTTTTAGTACGAGTAGAGGCTTCCTGTTGAAGTTTAAGTTTGAGACATTAGCCCCAGTTCAATTCAGCTGGCGGAGGTAGTTCTATTTGGGTGAGAAATATCGTCGTCCCCTTGGGTGCAGAAGCCCGGAGTTGGCTTTCGTCAACGAATTGAGCCACGCCACCTGGCCTTCCCCGTCGTTGAGAAGAGGCTCGCCCTGCAAGACGACGTCATTTCTGGCGGTTTTCCCGCTTACCGCAACATTGGCCCACTCCGCTAACCACCGCGAGAGGACGCTCCGATCTGTTGATGTTGAACAGCTGACTGACATTGACGCTGGATCTTAGGAGGCCAAGGTCGGAATAGCCCTTTTATTTTTTTTTGTATTTGCGGGGTTCGTTTATTGTTACCCGAGTCTGAGTATCATTAATTGCGTTGTTCGTTTAAACTGCACGTGTAACCGAAGCACAGATCTGTGGTACGGATTTATTTTAATGTGTTACTTTTTTATTTATGTTCCGTTGTTAAGTGTTTGTTATTTGAAGTTCTTTGAGCAAATTAAATATAAACAAGTGTGCTCAGCTGGTGCGTTTTACTTTAAATCATTTTTGCCCATCTTTTGCATTGGGGTTTCGTCGAACCCTCCCTTCTCCACGAGCTACACCGAGCGGTGTGGAGACTTAAGACAGTCCGCACACAATTTGCAAACCTACAGGTAGGTAGCAATTTTCGAAAAAATATATTTACAGTTGGTTCTTGTCCGATGAAATTTGTATCACAAAATCTTCTAAGCGGACACTAAATCGCGCAAATATACACTTTACGTTTCGCAGTCGTTCGACTGCTTCGTCAGAAGTGAAAATTTTCACTTCTGACGAAGCAGTCGAACGACTGCGAAACGTAAAGTGTATATTTGCGCGATTTAGTGTCCGCTTAGAAGATTTTGTGATAGAAAAAATATAGATACATATTTACAAAGAAACATATTTACCGCCGATTTTTCTTTTCCTATATGTGACCTTCTCGTTAATGGAGTTTAATTTACCCATGTTTACAATTAAAAAAAATAAAATAATGAATTTCATTACAGTGTTGAGCTGTAGGTAATATTAAAATTGCGCACGCGCATGAAATAGGATTATACGTAAAATTTTTGGTGTTGCAGCTCCAATCCTCTTCAATACTTTTACAAATACATATAGGTAAGTACTTGTTCCTTTTCTATTATACGACGCATATGTGCAATTAAAAATAAAGTCTACTTTGAACGATAATTGCGTCTTATTACAATTTACCGTAAAAAATGTGTAAGTATTTGAATATAATTATGTACATGTATGTGTATTTCTGAACCCGTCGAATGTACCAACATTATGACCGAACGCAGCCTAGTAAGTTGCTCATGATGACGGAACCACCGACATGCCGGCGCACACGCGAGAGTTATTATCGTTCTTTCTCAATATGTGTTGAACAGAGATAGCTCTAAGCAACTAATGTTGGTGGTTTTCAATAGCCGCATGGTAGGAAGGCGACTGCCAACCAACCAATCATAATATCACAAATATTTCCCCTTAACGTAGCAAAGTAGGGATAGTAAAATACAAACTTCTGAGGGGTAACTTTGTAGGATTCCTCTTAAACTTCCTGAAACGCGTTGGCTTAACATGGAAAACCGGCGATTCCTTCATTTCGCATATTTTGCACATAAGATTTTAACTTCTGGCACACCTCCTTATCTGCCTATTAAAATCAGGTACCGCTCAGATATTCACAGTGTTAATATCAGACGCAAAGACTTGATTGAAATTCCTAAACATAAGACAATTTTATATAAAAGATCTTTCTCGTATAATGTTGCACATTGTTTGAATTCTTTAAATTACAACTTTAAACAGTTATCCGCTATTCAATTTAAGACACACTTAAAGAAACATTTACTGGCTGAACGATCTTTGCGGTGAGATGTTATGTAGACGTTATGTATTTAGTTTTATTATACCTTTTTTGTAATTTGAGTTGCACTGTTATTCTTTTCTTTTCATATCAAACCGTTTGCCTTAGTCTTTGTATTTATGTCTGCCATGTATTGCTTTTCTTTTTACTTATATTCTCTAGCGTCTTAGTTTAGTCGTAGCTCTAGGCAGGGTTGGTAGGTAGAACAGTCAGCTGCTTTTTGCAGTCATACTGATACCAATCCCATTAGATCCCTATTACTTAGTATTTTGTTTCTATTATAATCTCAATTTTATTACCTGTTCTTACTTTAGATGATCCAATAAAAAATTTATTATTATTATTAAAATTTAATTTATTTTTAACTATATCAGTCGCGAAAAATTGCATTAAAAGTCGCCTATAGTTATATTTTTTACAAACATATGACTAGGCACTTTTACACAGGGCCTTTTGGTAATCCTGCTGTTTCAGGACCTGACCTTGTAAGCAAGCGATTGGTTCACGTGCACATGTGGTAATTTGTTGCTTTAAATTACGGCCGCCTAGATTAATGAAGCACCAGTGCTTTATACGGCCGGTCGCGTTTGAAAAAAAACCTGATCCGTCACAGTTGTCGTTAGTGTGGCTCCCTCTGCACAGTTTTCACTTAAACACATACCGTTGCTATAGTTACCACGTTACTTTTGACATCTAATTTTATTCGCATTATTTGTTAACACCTTTTAACACTTAATTATTCTATTTCAGATTCAAATAACCATGGCCTTCTAAATCAAAAGCGAGTTCTAACTGGCCTGGGCGTTTTGAAAAATTTACATTGAATTTTTGTGCTCGAGAAAACGCCAAAAGTCGACACTTTGGCGCTGGTTATGGGGCACTGACAGCAATGAGTGAAGTGCACTGTCATTAGTGTCAATCAAAGTGAGTTCACGCAAAATTAATTAATATTGTAATTACTGTAGTACAAGATAATTTATGTGGTATAAATTTTATAGATTCATGCACAAATCATTTGATCTCATCGGAGTGAAGTACGCTTGCGCAATAAGGAAAGACTGGCACTTTAAAAAGCTTTTGTGTTATGAATAGGTAATTACAAGTTACATAAAAGAGTTTCGACTTTTGATAATGTAAAACGTGTTAAAAAAGGCGTTGATAATTACGCACAATGAGAAAAAAAAACTTTATTATACATGTTGTAACTTACCACAGAAATTCTGAGTATATGCAGCTTTATATGCAGGTAAGATTTTCATCTAAAACCGTAATAGTTTAATTCTAAATTAAGTTGTCGAAATAGGACATAAATACTCCACCTTATTCCAACGTAAATAATATCCAGTATGCTCAAATTTTTACAACAATAACGTTAATTGTTCTTACACAAACTCATCCACCATTCACATGTGACAGAACTGTCAAGATTTTAGGTTAAGAAAGCGCCCTGTAAGCAGTGCT
The DNA here is from genome assembly GCA_033060865.1 of Dorcus hopei. Classification (NCBI taxonomy): domain Eukaryota; kingdom Metazoa; phylum Arthropoda; class Insecta; order Coleoptera; family Lucanidae; genus Dorcus; species Dorcus hopei. Next base: position 59,373,462 of record CM065426.1, on the reverse strand, counting down.
TGGCGGAGCACGCCTGAACTGCACTTTTGCGCAGGCCAGATAGAACTCGCTTTTCATTTAGAAGGCCATGCAAATAACAAATAACTTTAATATCTATATTATTTTTTTATCATAAAAAATGCGAAGGTTTGTATAATTGTAATCCAGAAGTTACTGTTTCCTATCACAGTTTGCCTGCAGACTTTCATTTAAATTTGAAATGGAGAGATATGTTGACAAATTACACACATACTGGGTGTTTCATAACGTACGGAGGAGATTGAAAGGGTGAATAGAACATCAGAAAATAAGGTAATCTCATCATATAAATTTTTTTCCAAAAGTCAATAATTAAAGAATTATAAGCCCTTCTGGATCCTTTAAGTTAGGGAATTAACATTTTAAATGCAGATATAAGGCATATAACCGCGCCTTTACAACGTATTTATTAGATCCTCCCTCCTTTTTAAAGGGTAGATTTAGGGGATAACTTTTCAGTATTTTATTCCTAACTTTTCATTTTTACATATTTCATCAAAAATTTACGAAGACAATATTTTTTAGATTATTTGGCATACGAAGGCTCTCTTGTTGCATTTCGATAAATCGGACCGTTTTTGAATAATCGAGGTTCATTAGTTAACATATGTCCATTGCATTTTGTTACCATAAAATATTGAAAGTAATCCCCTTAAACTAGCCATTAAAAGGGAAGAAATTTCTAACAAATGCATTGGAAGTGTTCAGTTAGGTGCCTTATATCTGAGTTTCATATATTAATTTGATAACTTAAAGGATTCAGAAATGTTGCCAAAAGAAAAATACGTTTCATCCCTCTTTCAGGGAATTATAACTCCCTTATTTACTTTTGGAAAAAACTTTCAATCTCCTCTGTACGTTATGAGACACCCACTATAATTAATTCTTTGTATTAGTAAATAGGTAAAAATAAAGCTTTTCATCCTGTAGATGCTGCACTCTTCTCAAATTATTCGCTGGTTTGCTGCAATCACTTTTCTGAAGATTTTTTCTTCACGTGAAATCGAAAAATGTTAATTGCAGGGGCTGTACCTTTCTATATTTAAGGTCTAATAATCGTATACACAACTGTATTATTAACACATTATTAACTGTATTACAAATTATTTTAGCTTCCTAACGGAAATCCAAGACTTTCTGAAAATGTAATTCCTCGAATTTCTGATGCAAGCGCAATACTTTCGTTATTTAAGGTTTAATTAATACAAATACAATTAAAATATTTATTATTAACTATATTACAAAACATTTTAGCTTGGTAATGAAAACCCGAGTTTTTCTGAAAATTTATTTCCTCAAATTTCTGACGCTTCTACTCAAACTACAAACATTACAACTGCAATTAAAGATCTAGCTTATTCTTTAAAGACTGCATTACAGCAGTTACATTATATGGAAAATATTTCCAAAATTATGACGTAAGCAACAGAATCCCTCATCAGCGAGATCCCAATTCTGCTCCATATACAGACACTTAAGATGCACGCCTATGATACTTAATTCTGCAATTTCCTCATTTTTTTGCTGATATTCACTTTAGCTCAGCAAAAGCAGACCTTGCTGGGTTAACAAAAGAGGCAGCGGAAGCTCTGGTTTTCACTGCTAAGAGCACATATCTTTGCATCCAATATTTAATACGAGACTTAAACTTTTATTATATATTAACAAGAAGTTTTAGTTCAAATGCGGTTGAATCAGTTTTTGCAAATATTCGGCTTCGTGGTGGTTCAAATGACTTGACAGATTGTAGAACAGCTGAGTATACACTTCGGCAAATTTTGAGAAGTGGTTTCATGAAAAATGTCACCAACAGCAAGAGCATATCTGAAATAAAATATGCCAGCACTGCAAAATTTGTAAACACTGAACATAATATTGACAAATTTAAAATCGCTATTACCTTAAATGAGGCCACTATTAAAAAACTCGAACGAATGAGTATATTTGAAGGCAGTTACACAGGTTTCCATCAAATTGAATCTGCAGCAGTTGACTTTCTTGGTGGTTATCTAATAATGAAAATTCGTGTATCTTTGAACTGTGAGACATGCCAGTTACCTTTATGAGAGAATTCCTGCGATAAAACTAACCCCTTGCTTGACTTAATTTATAATCAGGATCGTAGTAGGTTAAATTATCCCACTGAAAAATTTGTTGGCTTAGTTCAATATACATATATTACAAGTTATTTTAGAAGTCTTACCAAGTGTGCCTAAACAAGATGTGGATTCAATTTTAAAAAGAATAATTGGCTCATATCTTCGTGGTAATCCCATGTTCAAATGCAAACTCCACAGCAACACTGTTTGCAATATTATTTTAACCAAATTATTACCTCCACTACTGATAAATTTCTGTAATTTGCAGACACAAAATGTAACAGTATCTATATGAGAAAAAGGAAACTCCTAAAATTAAATTGATTTATAAATTTTTCCTTACCGTGTTTCATTTTCAACTTTGGAATTTCAGTTTTAGTACTATATGCAGACAAAAATTATTCTTTTGAAAGTATTGTGGTATAAATTTAACAACATAATGCCACATAACAAAACACCTAGGTTTGAAAATAACTTGACATTCTTGATTTGGATATTATTTACTTATGGTTATTGATTGTGCATCCGTAAATTTAAATTATTATAACACAAAAGTAAAGGACCAACACCTTGTTGACATTTGCGATTGAGGTTATGCACCATTGACAGATGTCTGTAGTGTGGCTCCCTCTTCGGAACGGAAAAATCGCTCTGAACTGAGAACGCGACCGGCCGGATAAGCACTGAGTGTTTCCTTAATCCAGGCGGCCGTGCTTTAAATATTTCAGAATGTATATCCAGTTTAATTTTTTTCTTTTTAATGTTTGCTTTATTTGCTTTATATGCTTATCACAATTTAAACAATAACAGACTTTATTTTTCATTGAGAATAACGATGTAAAAAGACCACTTACCTTTCTATGTCGTTTGGAAATCTAAAGAACCTTACATTTTCATTAATTGTCCTACTTACACAATTTTTCACTGCACAAACAGTACCTCCCTTTTTACTCATAGTTTTTTAAGTACAATAAATAATAAACAAGTAACAAGCAACACCTTACAATTAAACACTATTTACTTTACACTTTACACCACAAAATAGACTGATATGATAACACTTGTCAAACCTTATGTCAAACGGAAATAACGCCGAAATTATATTCTGTGCCGAAATCACAGAATATACAGAAGCGACACTCTGTTTTTCCCGCCATTTTCGAGAGCGTGTTCGATACCATCGAAAATATGGCCGGACTTGATCATATGCATATCATATGTGTCAAGTCCGGCCATATGATCATATGTGTCAAGTCCGGCCATATTTTCGATGGTATCGAACACGCTCTCGAAAATGGCGAGAAAAACAGAGTGTCGCTTCTGTATATTCTGTGATTTCGGCACAGAATATAATTTCGGCGTTATTTCCGTTTATTTATGTAGAAATCTGTAATAATTGTTATCCGTAATATTATGCGCCATCTAGTTATAACGGGGGAACTAATATATTACTAGGACGAGCGTCTAGCTGCAGATCCCCCTACAGCCAATCAGAATAAGGATAGCTCAAATTACCAATCACATTATAATACACTGTGCCAATTAGAATAGGACAAAGTAATTCAAATTTTCGAATTCAAACTTACGAATACAGTTCCAATAGTGGTGTGGTTCACATTAAAAAACACTAATTAAGCTGATGAAGCAAAATAACGTTTAAAACTTAGAGAATCTTTGGTTACTGGTACTGGTAGCCGTCATCAGGCCGTCATAGTGCTCATAACCTCGCTTTTACTTTGGAAGTTAATAATTTGACACGTAAGTCAGACCGCAATATTTTTAAGTTTAAACTCATTCTGTAACATTATGATTAAAACGTGTAAATTTTTAGTGTACACAAGATCAGCTGTTATGTCATGAATATGGATTTTGCACCGACACAACAAATCCTGTTAGATATTTTACAGCATGCTTCCAGTTAGAACTCGGAGATCCTTAAACCAGCAGAAACTCAACCTGGCTTTTATACCATACTCTATGTTTCTTTTGTATTAATATTATTATTTTTACTTACAGCAATTAAAAATATGATATCCAATGCCAATCGTCATATTAATTTGAACATGAGTCAGGGTGGATACTGTGTTATATTGTTAATAGTTATATTTCAAGAATGGCATCAATAGCACTGGCGTTAAAATACAATACATACGATAAGTAAGAAAATTGCATGACACTTATTTGAACTCTAATGAGATGTGTTTTATTTCAGTGCAACATCTGATCAGAAGAAACAGAGTTTAAAGGAGGTCCATTTCTAATTTCAGTGAATCTTTCAACTAAATAGCAACATAAGTAGCAGTTTTAAATCGCTTGGAATTGATTTTATTAAAACTATAAGGGCTGGTATCTTGGTCACCGGTTAACTTTAATCTTTTGAAATACGAAACCTTCTAACGGACACTGAAAATGCACACTTTTTTCTGGAATATAATTCTAATTCTCATTTAACATGCTATGAATCTAATCCACTTCTTTTGGGGAAGGTTTCCCTAGACAAATTATGGCATTTCTTTTTTTCTTTGTTGATTGATATCTAAAAGGAATTATAAATTATGTATTTTGTAAAAAAACGAAGCAATTTAAAATGTTTGCATGTACAGGTTTTTTTTTGCATCCCACATGTAGGTTTACTTTAGGAGCTTGAAAACTCTAAAAAAATAATACATATAAATCCCTGCAACTTTTGTATTTAGTTTTTCTCTAGGTGTTAAAGTATCTAGGTAGGGTGCAAATATAAAAAAAAGAACACCTATACAGTACTTGGCATTAAAAACTAACCAAAAAACCACAATCTCGTTCGAAAATAATGAATCTTATTGATAAAGAGTAAATATGATCATATTATCAAGGCAGAATTTATTAGAATTTTTCAACAGAAGTGAGGCTCCGAGTGCTAGTTAGGCTTTGGGTTTGCAGAACGTTTTATTTTTAATGCCGAGCACTGTACCTATGGTGAGTTCCATATAAATTTGCTGGTAAACGATTAAGTCCTGGGTATGCATTATAAATACATAGAAGTTTGAAAAAATAATCTAATAATCAGACGATGAAAGCTGATGTTCAGTGTATTTTCCAGTAAATTTATATGGAACATATTTATTAAAACCGGAAAAAATTTAAACCGAATAATCGGTTTCTTTAAAAACCGGTTTCGGATATAATCGGCTATCCAAATAATGGTTAAAACCGATTATTCGATTATCCAAGAAACCGAGTATTCGGATATCCAAAAACTGACTATTCGGATATTTGAAAAACTGATTATTCGAATATCCAAAAACGACTATTCGGATATCCACAAATACGTTATAATAAAAGCAATTAAGTAAATAAACATGTAACTATGTGTATGTACTTTTTTCTAATAAGTACTGAAGATCTTTAACAAACAAAACCCATTCTGATATCCAATTATTCGAATTTCCAGTTATTCGGATATCTGAATATCCGAATAACCTGTTATTCGAATTTCCGATTATCCAAGAAAGTGATAATATCCAAATATTCGGTTATCCGAATAACTGGATATTCGAATAACCGGTTTTCCGTATAACTGGATACTCGAATAACCGAGTTATCCGGATAACCGGTTTTCGGTTTTCTCCAAAACCGCGAATATCCAAAACCGGTTAACCGATTATCCAAAAAATCGATTTCGGTTGCCAGCACTAATATTTATATTTATAATTTATATAAATTGCCTAGGTTGAAAATCAATTTTCTTATTTATTGGATTATTATTTTTTGATTTGTCTTGCATGAATACTGGACCCTGTTCACCATTTTATTCATTAATTTTAAGTAATTGCTTGTCTTAGATAATAAGTCGTAATTTTTACTATTTTTACAATATGTATTCTGAAACCTCAGTAATGTTATTATTAATTTCTGTGTGTAATGTTTGTAAATTATTACATATTTCTTTTTAAAGTTTTTATATGCATTTGAATTTCCTCTTTCTCTTAATTATTGTGAACTTCGTCACTTGTGGATACCTATACCTTTTTTTGTTAATAATACCTACTTTATGTATGTGTTTACATACAGTAGCATGTATTAAATATTCTGTGCATGTACAAGAATATACGTGCACGCAATATTCACATATAACACATTTCAATTTACATTCATGGCTGCTACTCAAATTAATTTTTTCACAGTATAATGACTTTCATCAGAATTAATAGTCCAATTAGTAACTTCTTGTACATACAACACTTTCTTGTTCTGCAGCATCATCAGTTGTGATATACCTACTGTTGCAGGTAGTAGCAGTTTTCAATCCGGAACATAGGATGTTAGCATGATTATCTTCGATAATGCAATATTTGATTAAAATTATATTAAAAACATCAAAAAATAAATTCAAATATTAATTCAAATTTAAATACAGTGGAACCTCCATAACTCGAATCTCAAGGGACCGGAAAATTACTTCGAGTTATAGAAATTTCGAGTTAAAGAAAGAGATTTTAATTATACACAATGTGCAGGGACATCAGTAAATTTCGACTTACAGAGAGTTTCGAGTTGTGGAGGTTCGAGTTATGGAGGTGCGACTGTATTTAATTAATTTAATTTTAAGGATTTTTACATATTAGGAACAATAGACAAATCAATACTTGAAATTTTATCAATTTTTTAAATTTAAAAATATTTGAATTTATTTTTTGATGTTTTTAATATGATTTTAATTAAAAATATCATTATTAAGGGAACTCGTGCTAATGTTCCATGTTCACGGAGTATGTGAGTTGTAGAAACGTATATGCATGTACAATGCGTTAATAAATTTTTTAGATTAGAGGAGTCTATGGCCCAGTATTTCATTCGGAGTTTAACTTTAAGCTTCGTTTTATTCCCATAGTAATAATTGTAAGGACAATTGTTTCCGTAGAAATAAAACGAAGCTTAAAGTTAAACTCTGAATGAAATACTGGGCCTATGAAAAGTAAAACCTAAGTCGTAGCTTAAATGAAATTAACTTATGTCAACATTGAAATGTCAAGATACATTTGACGATAGTAGAAAAAATCTTCCAGTTGAATACATAAGGCTTTGTTAAAACTCTTTAACATGATAACGACTAATTTCAAATGCCGTTGGATTGCTTACTGACCCATGACTATAGTGTTCAAGAGCGTTTAAACAACTAACAGATTTGACAAGGGTCAGGAAGCAAATGTCAGAATAAAAGTTTCGAATCAAGCTAAGAGTCTGATTTTGTTTTTCATAGCCTCCCCTTATCTAAAAAATATATTAACGCACTGTATTGTACATCAATACTGCCAAAATGTAACGTCTTGTTTAACATTATGATCGACATCTAAATGGCGTACTAAATTTTCATTTTCTAATTTTTCAAATTTTGTAAATGTAAAATCACAGTTAGTTTCTAAACTTTTTATTTTGCTGACAACATTTTCCACGATGTTATTTTTGTTTAAATGTTTAAAATTAGTTATATTTGACTTATATATTGAGCTACAAACATGACAAATAAAAGTATTTTCATTCATTGCTGTATTTCTTTCTCTAGCTTAAAGCTAAAACGTTCTTTTGGTTCACCAGCTCAATAGTACCGTTTAATATGAATCACACCACTATTATTGAAACTGTATTCCTAAGTTTGAATTCAAAAATTTGAATTACCTTGCCTTATTCTTATTGGCTAGAGCGTGGTATACGCTTCTGATTGGTAATTTGACCTATTCTTGTTCTGATTGGCTGTAGGTGGATCTGCAGCCAGACCAGGGTTGTCAGTATGGGCGATTTGTCGCCAATTGGGCTACCTCTCACATACGTTTTGCGACATAAAATACTACTTAGCGACAGGCGACTTTTTGGGCTACAATGAAGCAAAATTTAGGCGATTTGGGCTACTCAAGTTGAGTTCGTTTATTCAACTCCGCTTACTCCTCACTCTATTTACTCTTTTCGTGCTTTTTTCTCGCTTCCAGATGTGTCAAACAACTTCGTAATCACTCTAATTTTGTTCCATCTGCACCGTGTGAATAACCGATCTCAGAAAACAGATTTATTTTTTTATTATATACCAATTGGTTGATACGTAAAACAGTTTTGCTTCTCGCAGCCGTAGGTCACGTTGTATTCTTAACTCAGATTGATAAGATCGTCATATAATAAAAAATGTGATCTTTTAGGTAGTGGAGTCCTAACTAGAGAAAATGAAGACATTAAGGCCCAGTTGTACAATTCCAGCTTAAACCCTTAACAACAATTATTGAAATAGTCGTTGTTATGGGTTTAAGCTTGAGCTTAAATTTAAACTGGCACTGTATCTACATCTGGGCATAAGTGACAGCTTGGAAAATTTTTGGCCTAATAAATAGCCGGCCATTCAAAGAAGCTAAGTATGTACATTTATAAAGAAATTCCCTAGTGATTTAACATTTGTTTATTCTGCCATGAATATTCCAAACTGCGACAGTGCGACTTCATGTCTTTATAAAAGATGCGTTCGTTTATCCATTCCGTGTAGGGTTGGAGTAAAAGTAGAATGAGAGGGAAGCTCTTTTGATACAAGTTAAAGTGAGAGAAAAGTGCGAAAAGAGTAATAAATATTGTGAACGGAGTTGAATAAACGAACGCAGCTAAAGTAGGCGATTTGGGCGACATCAGTTACTGTGGTTGGCGACTTTAAATGTGAAAATACTGGCAACCCTGAGCCAGACGCTCGTTTACTAGGCACGGCTTCCTCGATTAATGAAGTCCAGTGTGCTTCATCCGGCTAGCCGCATTCTTAGTTGAAAGCTTTTTTTCTGTGCTTAGAGGGAGCTACAGTACAGTAAAACACATTTGACATTTCTTATTTGTCAAGTCACGATTTCAAAGTTGATTTTGGATGATGTTGAAATAAGTCATGATCATAAGTTTATTAGTGCTCTTAAATAAATTGTGTAATGGCAGCAGTATCAACACCACAGTATAAATATCTTACAATAGGGACAAACGTGTCGGCACCTTTGATGTTCAATACCCCGATTTTTCACCCCAACATGGCCGATATTGGCGGTCCTTCATTCTACTGCAGTTAGATGTCACTAGTGCTGTCCATATTTTTATGCAGATTTAAAACCGACAACAGTAAAAACATAAATTAAATGTAGCTTCTATGATGTAGCTTCGCCTACAAGGGATGAACGTGTAAAGTCAAATACTTCAGTCTTCCTCTCTTTCCGAATAAAATAATCAATATCATGTACAATATTTAAACCCATTATGTACAATCGACGAAACTAATAACGAAAATTAACCTTATGCCTATGAAAACTTCAAACTATAACCGTGCTATAACCACACTTTTGTACACAATGATGAAATGACGTGTTGCGCCACACTCGGTCGTTTGTGGAAGGACCGCCAGTTTCGAAACATGCGCATTAAAAAACTGTTCATGCAAATACCGGATTTGGCGGATTTGTCCCTACTGTAAGATATTTATACTAAGCAACACGATCAGCAATGATCGTTTATTAAGCTTTGGTCTGGCTGGCTTCAGCAATGGTTATTGTGATGGGTGTTTGCATAACGATGAAATCTTCAATTCTGACTATGAATTTTGATGTGATTGAAGCATAAAATTTAATACTTTAAGTGGAAGACACCCTTAAGCATTACAAGTTATGTGTATTTTGTACATTTGAAAATAATTTATTAGTTTGCAACTTCAGATCGGACACATTGGAACTGTTGCTGAAACTAAATCAATAGGGCCTGTTCAGGTGACCGTAGCAGTTGAGTTGCTGAGTTATTATACAGCGTGATTCAAAAGGGTCGCACCATCGCTTTGGTGTAAATACAGACCATTAATAGGAGCACAAATATGTTTTCAGAATTTTTTTGCCATGAATAGTTTTTAAGATATGAATGTTTAAAAATAACACAAATAGGCAACGCTGCACCTTATAGATGCACGTACAAATTTGAAATCATAGATCATGGGTACCCTCTTTTTTGGTGACAACCACAGAACACAACATAAAGAGAACGCAAATCCCTGTACTAGTAACTGTTACTAAAATAGCTTGCGCCATCTCTTAATTTTGGCGGGTACTAAGACTAAAAAACCGCGGGAATTTTAAATGAGTGTAGTAGCATGTAGCCATTTTATTCGCTATTAGCCAGCTAGTTAAAATCAAAAATAGCTATATTTCAACTACCTTTAAGTGCGAAATGAATAGCTACATTTGATTATAACCAAAAGCTAACTAATTTAAGTATATACTAGCTATCTTAATTATCTATGTATGACTGAGGCTCAAACTGTGGCTTATATTGCAAGAATTGAATATTCAAGGGAGAGGATTTATTATATTTTGCAATTGAAATGTACACCACTTAAAGTAAAATATTTCACATAATAGTACTAAAAGTATTGCTTAGATATCATACACTGAGAAAAATAATTCTTCATAGTTAATGAATATGCTTTAATTTAAAGAAACTTTTTCTTCCAATAGTAGCAAAGATATGTTTCCTTTGGGATAAAATATTATTTTCATGTGAAGATTCTTTTTTCTCAGTGCATTTACAACTCGTCCGTTATGGAAATAATAAATAGACAAAGACAAATAACTAAAATTTAAAGGAAGCATATAAATTGTTTAAATTGCAATTCAACCACAGGTAAACTTTACATTAGAGCAATATTGAGTTTGTCGGAGATACAAATAGGTTTGCCAAAATTTCCCAATTTTGCCGCTATTTAAAAGTTTGCCGCCCCGTGCGATTGCACGTTTTGGATGCCGGTAGCGCCTGTCCTGATAATGACATATTCCCTTTCAACTTTTAAGTACTGACCATTTGTGGGCATAGGGTTCCTAATAAATGTCTTTTTTTCCTTTAACTCGAGAATGTTTCGCTTTGTAAGTTTCACCTATAAAATTCATTGATTTTGTAGACAAGTAATACATAACATAACTGAACTGAACACTTACATCTTAATGAAGAAGTGGCTGTCATCAAAGGTAAATGAGGTGGTTGCCACTGAATATAAGAATGTCCTGTTGTGATACTAGGAATTCCTGTAAATAACACACGTTTTTCAATATTGCAATGGAAACTTTTGCTGATTGCTTTGATTATAGTTTTTTTTCAGTTTTGTTGTGATCTAATACCTAACTAGTTTCAGCTTTGGTTTTTTTTTTTAGGGAATAACTCAATGATTTGGGAATTAATATAAGAATAACTTCAGAATATGCAGACAAACTATGTATAATCAAACTGATATGATAAAGCATGATTACATCATTATCTGAGAATATATAACTCACCTTGTGATGTAGATGGCATATCGTTAGCCTCCATAGGGAGCATTTCATTTTGTAGCATTCCTAAAACACAACACTATAAACTATTTATAATATATGAACTACTAACAATCTTTACTTAATTCGTTTCTTGATAGTTTAAAAGGCGTAATTCGTTTTCTTGGTGAACCATGCTGTCCAAAAATGAATATACGGCGGTATTTCAAGAAGTAAGTCAATAATGATGGTGCATCAAATATGTTAGTTGGTAAATCAATATTTTCCTAAACACTTTCAACTGGTGCAGGTATATTGCTAAAATATTTATGGGTTCTGTAGGTATTATTAACTTATTAATATAATGTCATAAGTAGAATTTGCTTATCATGCCTTAGAATTTATAATCACTTACCAGGTAGATTCAAAGTTGGGTAAGCATCCTTCGATAACTTATTATTCGGTCCATAGAATTTATTTTCAAAATATTTGTGGCAAATTCTGTTTGTTATATACACTTCTTCAGGACCCTTTTCCTTTAATTTAATGTCACCTGTAGCCCTTAACCACATTTGGAAACGTTTCATATTTTTTTAGGTTTTGGGAAACCATGCATAGGTAATATTGCGTTACCACAATTCACAACTGCACACTTTCTTCGGCTCATCTTTCTAAAAAGTTCCTAACAAACTAATTTCTAGTATTTAAACAAATTTGTAATAATTACTTTTTGTAAAACTTTTAAAATACTCCAAATAACTTGCATTGACTGTATATGCAGCACAACAACGTAGGTAATACATACATATTTACAATGATTTAAAAATTGTCCGAAAACAATTACTACAAACTATGTTAAAAAGTTTGAACTTCTGAATACGTATGCCATGAGTTTTTTTTTAACTTTGAACATACTATGTAAATATTAAATGAACATAGGAATATTTACAATATGTATGTTCAGAGATATAAAGAACTCACGGTATAACTTAGTATTCTTTCGAAATATTCGACTCTTACCTGTATGAACTTGGTACAACCTTCTATTACACACAAATACAACTCTGTATTTTTTAATGATTATAACTACGCACAAAATTTTTCACTTTTCAAATTTCAAATGATTCTTACAAAAATAAAATTTATTCACAGTAACTTCTTCATCTAAAGTCTCCCACAGAACACAGAAATGACCTTAAACTGCAAATAAATACACAACGTTGTTTCTTAAGCCTATTTTTTAAGTACTTTTACGTCGCTGTCAATCAGCTCGGGGTTTTCGAAATTATTTCTCTCGATTCATAAAGTAGGTATCTGTAAATTTGTTAAAATATAACCTATTTTTCAATTTATCGCGGTTGTTACAGCGCCATCTTTTAGAATTGGCGGGCTTTACTAAGACTACATATCGTTCATCTGGGTTTGACCCCCATGGTGACAACTGCATATGCGCTGGTTTGTCAAAACCTTTGGAAATAAAATTTGACATAATAATAAATGTCATTGACGGAAAAACGTTGTTGAAATGCTCGTCGATGTATTACATGAGGGTTTTCTATTGTCCAATAATGATGATTGTGCATGTTAAACACACTGTCAAGAGTGAAGGTACATTCATCCGTCCACAAAATCAGATTTTAAAAATTTGGATTCAAATTGATTTGATCCAGCATTCAATGGCAAAAGTTAATACGAAGAGGAAAATCAGCTTCACACAGAGCTTGCACTTTTGTATAGTGGAAAGAATTTTTAATACACGCTGAACAACATTGTAATCTACGTTTAAATTTCGTCCAATATCTCGAATGCTGACGTTAGGATTGTCTTCAACGATTTGTAGAACAGCTTCCCCGACTTGGGGAGTTCTGGCGGAGCGTGGCCTACCTATCACTTCATGGATTACATCCAATCGACCTGTTTCCCTCACACGCTGACCAAGCCGTTGAAAAATATTTTTGTCTGGATGTCTACGTTCACCGTATCATTCAGCATAAGCTGCTGCAGCCCGTCGAAAGTTTCCTCCACTCTTTCCAGAAGAAGATACATATCACATTATTCATTTAAAGTAAACATTTTGAATTTGAATAAATTCTTCAAATCAATCAAAAAATTTTACTTTCAAAATGTGAACATCACTGATAAATTTTATTTGTCAGGTCACACTATGGTAACCATAGTAAAACCGAATTTTCGGTACACCGTTGCCGGCTTGACTTCTAAAATAATGTTAACATTTCCAAAGACTTTTCCTGCTTTATTACTTAATAAATATTATGTTTTATTAGCAAGGATAATTTTACAGGCGTTTATCTACACCTTTCATTAATAAAAACATAAAGTTACATTATCTAATTACTATAAAATCAACATCAGTTTCGTAACTTTGAAAGCCTATATCTTCGTAAAAAAATCATCTAGAAAATTTTTATTTACACTTTTGAGAACAAATAAGTGGGTCTAAAAACCACCTAAGTGGTGGTGCGGTCCTTTTGAATCACGGTGTATAATGTTTTCATTCTGAAGATGGAGTGGTTTATTGTCAAGAAATGATTTATTTTGGACTTATCAATCCGTAGCTGTTATTAACAGGCTAAAATTAGACACGATAAGTAAAGTTGTAAAGTTTAATTTAATTTAATTTTAAAAGTTTTCGTTTTTTTATGTAAATATTATTACTTTTTTTTCTTATGTTTTGTGTTTGCAGATTACAATAATTTGTTAACAGTGGAGGTATTAATTTCGATATAATAATGTTACAAATATTTATATTTACAGTTGGTTCTTGTCCGATGAAATTTGTATCACAAAATCTTCTAAGCGGACACTAAATCGCGCAACTATACACTTTACGTTTCGCAGTCGTTCGACTGCTTCGTCAGAAGTGAAAAATATTACAAATATTGGCGTTATGCAGTTCACATGAGAACATGGGATTACCACTGAGATATGAGACAATTACTCTTTTTAAAATTATTTCCAGTTCTTGTTTAGGTAAGCTTGGTAATATCTCTAGGATAACTTGTGTTACATAATGAATTAAGCCAACAAACTTTTCGGAGGGATAATTCAGTTTTCCTCTGTCCTGGTTATAGATCAAGTCAAGGAGAGGACTGGTCTTCTTGCAAGAATCATCATGCAGAGTAAACAAACATGAATTACATTCCTTTAACTTTCATGATTAAATATCCGCATAAAAATGCAATTCTCGAAAGAGAACCTAAATAACTGCCTTCAAACTCCCTCATCATCTCCAATTTCTTAATTGTTATCTCGCTTAAGGTAATGCTAATTTCATTATCTTCTAAATTTTCCTGAATATTTCCAAGTTTTGCAGTGCTGGCATAATGAACTTTACTCATTGTGTTACTGGTGTTTACATTTTCAATCAAACCACTTTTTAAAATTTGCCGGAGTGCATATTCAGCTGCTCTACAATCAGTCAAGTCATTTGAACCACCACGAAGTCGAATATTTGCAAAAATGGATTCGACAGCATCAGAACTAAAACACCTGGTTAACACATAATGAAAATTTAAATCACGAATCAAATATGGGATGCAGAGAGATGTGCTTCTGGCTGTGAAAACTAAAGCTTCTGCTGTTTTGTTAGTTAATCCAGCCATACCTGCTTCTCTTGATGTAAACTGTATGTCAGCAAAAAAGTAGGTGAATTCATTAAGCAGCCATGAAAGACGTGCATCTTGAATATCTGTGTATGGAGCAGTGTTAGGTTCTCTTTGATGGATATATTGACTTTTATTGCTGACATCATGAATTTGAAAGTATTTGTACATGTTTTCCATATATTTTACTGTTGCAATGCAGTCTTTGAAGTGAGAATATTCTGCACCACCATGATGAATAAGATAGTTCAAAGCTGCTGTTACTTGAGGAGAAAACAGATTAACAGCCAAATTAACTTTCATTTTCTCTAAATTAGAAGGGTAAAGATGTTTCTTTGTTAAGTATCTAACTGGTTTAATCACAAGGTGTTCTTGAATTTCAGCCAAATCAAAGAGGTATTTAGCTGATATTATACCATCGGATGATGTCATGTCATGAGCCAGCATTAAATTTCTCGCATTTTTTATTGCATGGCAATGGTCAAAACTGAAGAATAGCTCAAGTCTAGGATTGTAAGGATGTGAAACAACATTTTTAAGCATTCCATTGCCGAAATGCTTGAAAAGAGCTACATGGGATCTGTGGTTATCAACTACCATTCTTATCACGATAAAACCACAGTCGGACAGTAATTTTAAAACGTCTAATGTTAATTTGTATAAATCTTTGCTGTTTAAATGTCTATGAAAATGGTAACTTGTTGGTATTATATATTTTGTTGACATTCCCTGAATTACGTAGCAAAGCAGTTGATTAGCAATAACAGGTTTATTTCCTATTTCATCATGAGATTGAGGAATAGTCTCTAAGCCAAATATACGATCTTCTGTTTTGGAATAAAACACTGCTTCACGTACTGCCATGTCGTCGAGAATTAGTGAACATACTCTCTCTGAGGCACGTAATGTTTTAATTTCTGATGTTAAGCGATCCTTGATTAAATTTTTGTTGTCAGTTCCCATATATTTCTTTAGAGTGATATGACTTGGTAACTTAAGAATTGAATTACTTGGAAATTTATATCCTTTTAGTGAACAAAATCTCCAAGCAATACAATGTCGAATTGTAATCTCAGACCATCTGGGAAGCTTTTTTTTATAATTTCGAATTTGATCTAATATGAATGTTGCACGAGGATTCATTTGATTGGCATCTTCTGTAATTTGTTCTAAATGTTTCCAATATACATTTTGTGTTTTCTGCTTTTGTGTTTGTAATTCTTCTTTCATTTTATTATACTGTATTTGTAAACGTCTTAATTTTTGTGTGAGACATTTATTAGTATATATTAGATCTTTTATTTCAATGGTTGGTGCTGATGTTTGAGTTGCACCAGATATTTTATATGGTACTTCAGGCGTTAAATTTTCCAAACAAGTTAGATTTTCATCGACAAACTAAAATTATTATTTAATGTAATTGATATGTATGTGTATATTTTAATAAATAAACCTCAAATATAGAAGGCACAGCTTTTGCAGTTAATAATTTACGTTTCTGCGTAACTAAAAAACTGTCGTGGGAGAAATGTTTACTGCAAACTACCGCATACTCCGATAAAGGTGCAAAATCTAAAGAAACGTAACGACTTTTAACATAAAGTAAATTTACAGCATTAATGTTGTACCAGTATGATTTAACAAAATCTCTTTCCACTTTAAATTTACTTCCATATTTGCTGGTATGCAATGGAAAGAAACATTGTCTTCCGAATTGCAATTGCTTACGCAAAGCTCCGTAAACTTAGCAATCCAAATATAAGGAATCTTTAAAACAATTATATCAAAATAAAGTGCTTTTTAGGTGTTATTTTAGTGCGCTAAAAAGAAATTTAGTCCTGAAATGATATTACACAAAAACAAAAAAGAATGCGGGACTGCTGACTTAATAACTTGGCGGTACACAAGTTGAAAAATAAAGTTATCTAAAAAATAATTTACTTAGAAATTAAGTGCTATTTAAGTGTTTTCATATTACCTAATGTTAATTATTAAATTTCTAACGTTATACACATTTTTTTAAACACGAAAGAGGACTGCTGAGTGCATGCAACAGTGCAACAGTACCAGAGTGGAAATAATAACATATTCCTTAACCAAACGTGAATTATATTTAAGCGCTAATTATGTGCAAACTGCATAAATAGTTTATTATATCGTGAATTTGTTTTACCACTGAAAATTGGTGAATTAAAATTTCTTTGGTTAACATTATTTAGGTTGGCGGCGATGATTTCGAATGACAACAAGTCTTTGACTGTCAAAATATTATAAATAATTATACACAATAAATACATTATATGAAGATTAAATTTCAAGTGGAATACAAAAGAAAACATCGAGGTAAGTTTAAATGCAATTAAATTATTAAAAATTAATATAAAACACAACAGTTCAAAGCAAAAAATATTAGTTCTAAGACAAATCCGCTTAGATAATTTTCTAGTACCCAACAAATAATTTTTTCTATAGCGAACGTTAAAGCGTGCTTTTAACAACTCAAAACAGTCGATAAAACGGAATTTTAAGAGCAAGGGTTGATAAAGTAACATTTTTCTTATTAACCATAGCAACAACCCACGCTAGTTACTGGGATCATGATCATACAATGCGATTTTGAGACGTGATTGCTCTTTTCTGTCTTTAACGTTCGCTATCGAAAAATATAGAATGTTACACATGACGGTAAAATTCAATTATCGACTTGTGAAAATTAATTCGCTCGCTTCTTCATCGCTCATAAATTAAACGTTTTCACTCATCGATAAAGAATAATTTTACCGTCTTGTATAAAAATAACTATTGTTTTCAAATATACTTTTTCAGAAATGGATTTTATGTCTGGAGGACAATATACTAAAACGACACTCAGCAGAAGGGAATACAATCCCTATTTATCATCGGAAATCATTGGTCAATGCTTGTGCAACGAATTGAATCAAAAAGCACGATAGAATTCTTAAAATGTAGACTAGATAACTCAACACTGCTCTTCCAAGTGTTATAGTAAATATTGCTGATCTAAGGGTTCCAACCTTCCAAACTTAGAATATTACTTCATTTCTGGAACTTAAGTGTGTAACCGTTCTTGGTAAAGAAAATTTGAAAGGTATTTTCGACGTTTGTTTACATGCATCAATATTAAATAGAAGAAATTAGCAGTTTGAATTTATATTTTATTTCTAGAGACCATGTTCAAAGAAAGAAACAAGTGAAGAATAAATTGAACAATTGGCTCCTGTTGATAACTTCGAAAAGGATATTTTGTCTATTCTGACAGACAGATTTTCTATTTTTTAAACTTGCTTCATAATAGCAGAGTAAAACCACAAAATATTAATACTATAATTATTTATTATATAGTATTCGACAATGTTATTAAAAATTTCAGAGTAACAGATTTGTAGCATTTGCTTGTTATCTTTTTATTGCTTTGCTTCAAGCATAAGAAAAAATACAGGATGGTTATGTCTTTATGTAAAGCAACGGTAGTTATGACAGAATCTGTACCTCATTTGATTTCAAATAACGGAGCTTCATTCATATATCTCAAGATTTTTCTACTGTTATATATTCAACGTACATTTAAAATATCATGTTTTGAAATAGTAGAATATTAATTAATGTTAAGATAATATGAATGAAATACCGTTACTGAAATGTATCAAAATCTAATGTTGAGTGAAATGTAGATCTATCGAACACATCTCGTTCAATCACGGACTGATTTTCACTGCTGTTACTAAATCTTTGACACAGATGATTCAATTCAGTACGAATATTATTTTTATTACAAGTAACATAATGTGTATACAGTGCTAGAGCAGATTTAGATTTAGTTTCAGAATTATTTTTGTCAAGGTTTTTCGTAAAATCTTGAGCGATCTCCTCCCACACTGTATTTGAACAACTCACAACTTTACAATTATTATACAATTGTTCCTTATATTTTGAAAGCGTTGCAGTTAATAAATTAATATCAGTGTCTATTGGTCTACCTTTTTTTTTTTTTAAACTAGTTACTGACTTCCAACCATAACAAAAATTTCTTCTGACAAGTACCGCGTGATTTTTTAAATTTTTTTATCAACTTGCAACGGAATTTGGACGACATGTCGTAGCTTTACTCTAAAACAGCATAAAGGAGTGCAATGACTTTTCACTTAAGCTAAGCATGCCGTCCAAATTCCGTTGCAAGAGTTGATAAAAAAATTAGAAAATCACTCGGTATAAACACTACAGGCAGCTGCAAGACTTTGACATCCAATTTGTTCTTTGTTGCCATCAGGATCTTGTCATTCAATAAATATCATCGCCTCCAACCTAAATAATGTCAACCAAAGAAATTTTAATTTACCAGTTTTCTGTGGTAAAACAAATTCACGGTATCATAAACTATTTATGCAGTTTGCACATAATTAGCACTTAAATATAATTCACGTTTGGTTAAGGAAAGTTTTATTATTTCTACTCTGATACTGTTAAAATTGCATGCACTCAGCAGTCCCCTTTGGTGTTTAAAAAAAATGTGTATAACGTTATAAATTTAATAATTAACATTAAGTAATACGAAAACACTTAAATAGCACTTAATTTCTATGTAAATTATTTTTTAGATAACTTTATTTTTCAACTTTTGTACCGCCAAATTATCAAAACTCAGCAGTCCCGTATTATTTTTTATTTTTCTGTAATATTATTTCAGCACTAATTTTTTTTTAGCGCACTAAAATAACACCTAAAAAGCACTTTATTTTGATATAATTGTTTTAAAGATTCTTTATATGTGGATTGCTAAGTTTACGGAGCTCTTACGCAACATCTCCGCCGTAAAGGCATTTTTCTTTATAGGGACCGTGCACATGCCTGCGTTCAGCGACGCCTGGCGGTAATTTATGCATTAGTGGTATGAAAACATTGTTTTTAGGTTAATACACATGTGACACGTTGAAGCGACGTTATTAACGTCACTCTGTAATTTTTAATTTTGCAAATACAATGGATGTTGAAATATATTTTAAAATCTTATTTATGTAAGTGGACGACCAGCTGGTAGTGGCCGGCCATCAGGCGCAGTCATCCTATGCATAACTTCAATAGCCAAACGAAAATTTTGGTATTTGCAGAAGAAATTTTGCATGGCATTGATGGTCAATAAAATTTTTGGTTGTGCGCAGATTTGTTGTTATTTCTTGTAATTGTATTAAAAATATTTAGGGCTTTTTCTAAATTTACTCAAATCTTGGAACAAGTTTTATTGTTTGATGATCAGTACAATTTCTAAATATGCAAAATTTATGAAAATCCTGCGTAGTGTCACTAATAGATGTGAAAATATATTACAAATTGAATTCTATTGTTTATGAGCACAGTATTTCAAAAAACACAGAAGATCGGCAGTTGATTATTGTTGGACATGGGCGTTTTCCGTTGTTTCTAAATTTTTCCTTTCAAACAGTGGATTTTAAATGCATGACCTCCGTACACAAATTTATGGAAATTTGCCTAACTGGAACGTATTCTTCACTCTTTTTTGCTCTTTTACACCCATTTGTATAAATAAAATGGATAACGAGAGTGACTCATAGAATTAATGTAAAAGTGCTATAAATTAAACAAAAATCTGAGTACAAACCTCAATTTAAGAAACATCACTAATATAATCAGTCTTTTAATACAATTAACAAAGTATTCCAGTTAAATAGTATAAAACATGTTCCACATGCATTTGACATGAAATCGGTCTGATGATCGGTTGGGGCTATTGTTTATATTGACTTCTTCACATGAAACGCATACCATCAGTATCCTGACCGTAAATGTATTCACAATACCAAGACTAACCATCCGTTAATCATCAACCACATTTGAAACTGGCCTACATTTGTTGACTTGCTTTCCGACTTCTCATGAAATTCTTCAAACTTTCATTTCATCTGAGTCTCCTGCACATTTTTCGAATAGAGTACGTTGTACTTAATGACTAATCGATATTGAAATCTATGAATCACTTTCAAAACAGAATACAAACTTAAATGTTTCAATCCATATATATTTTCTTGCTACTGTCTGGATAATTGTAAAGTTTAACATTCTTCCTGTTACTATAACTCTTATGACAATTTACAGTTGTAGTACATAATAACTATTTGATCTTCTGGTATGAAATTAATTACAAAATTCAAGTTCAAATGCACACTGGGCGTTTGAAATGACAGATGTACATTTGAACTGTCATCATACTGTCACTCGTGTTTTCATACCACTTATGCAAAATATGGCCATTGGTGGCGCTGTCATCGCATGTGCACGATCCCTATAACGAAATCAAATTTAAAATGAATTATTTGAATTATCCGTCAAATCGTATAAATATTTCAAATTGACGTGTACACATAGTTACTTGAAAATTGTCCAGAGGGCGATACAGTACAGTGCGTCAAGGTCATTTTTCCAGGAACAACTTTTTTTGAAATGCGGCTAGCCGGGTAAAGCACACTGGGCTTTACTAATCTAGGAAGCCGTGTTACTAGGAATATAATGAACGTTTGTGTTTGACGGCCGTGATTTGAACCACTTCTAAGACGAACATGAGAAAATATGGGTTCCACAGTTCCACTACATCTGAACTATGAATTAATATGTCTTTACATAATAAAATCTGATTTGTTGCAAAAGAAATTTAATACAGAGGTTGTAAATTGTAAACCAAGGGCCGTTTCTGTAGACAGTCCTTGAATATCTGCATTTGCTGAACTTTTTTGGATATCATCAATGTAATGTTGTAATGTGACTTCTAACCAATATAACCTTTCATCTGTAACATCAACATATGATGCAATACTGCTGTTCAAAGAATGAATATATGTATTGTGTTCGGTTTGAAATATTAGGTTTGTTCGTGCAGCAGCTTCTGACTAGTCCAAAACTGTCAGGAGCATGCGCCGAATATATTTGACATAGAGATGTAATTTTTCCGGAAAAATAAAAAGATGGAAATTTTCCGATGGCCTTTTCCGGTAATTTACCAGAAAATTTCCGAATCAATTATAGTAACGTATTTCTTAAAAAAAATATTTTTTTTAAACTCAGGAGCAAACGCTAGTTAAATAGTACCAAATACTAATGTACAACGATAATATAAAAAATGACAGAAATTACAAAATAATGTGTATTCATAAATTAAACTTACGCTCTGGCGTTCGCTTATAATTCATAAATTGTACGTATAGGTATTTTTCCGCATTTTGGGGGCATAATCTTTTGAAGTTAGGTTAGGCATTACATTTTAATAAATGATTTTATGTTAAACTGCGCAAGCGGGACAAGTAATAACTTCGTTAAATTTTCGTCGGAAATTTTCCAGAAAAATTGGTTGGAAAGTTTCTGGAAAATTTCCATTTTAGAAACTTTCCAAATTGGAAAATTTCTGAACCAACATCCCTAATTTGACAGTTTACAACTAGTCAGAAATGCTGTACGAACAGACCTATTGTGTAGTTGAAAGAAGTGATACATATTCTCCATATAATGAATAAAATTTAATTTAGTAGATTGTTTATCCAATTGTTCCTCTAATTCTTTAACCTTATTAAAATTTCTGAATACTTCTCATTAAGTCTTTTTAATTTTAAAAAAGTTTATTAGGAGAAATTATGCTTATTAATAGATTGATTTCTTGGAGATTTTTTTGTATAATTTATAATGTTGTGGTGTTGCTGCAGCAACACCACAACACCACCAGCAGCAGCAGCCCTGAGGAAGTTCTTCTGCAAAGGAGAACGAAACGTCGGCAGTAGAAGAAGTCAACGTGACGCGGTTCCAACCGGAAGCCAATTCAAACATAGACTTTATTGCTTTTCCTTAATAGGTACATTTAATAGTATATTGTAGACCGAGGCGGTAAAGTGCTTGTTTTCCAGGTCGAGAGAAGATATGGACAGGCGAGGCGAGCAGCCGAGCCTGGCCACTTCTCGAGACCTCGAAAATTGCTTTACCGCCATGGTTTACACATTATTTTTTTTCCTACACAATTATAATTAATTTTGTTAATATCACACAAACGTTCTTTTTCTCGAAGTAAAAATATTAAAATTGAGTTACTATTAAAATTATTATAGATGTTTCAAAACATGGTAATACGTGTACTACTTCAGTTTCGATTTTTTAAATACATCGTATATCTTTTAATTATTCTATTCGTTAGCATTTTTTCTGCTGATTGCAGTGATGTATAACAATTAATACTTTTTTCAAGTAAAGTTAAAATATGATAAAAGGAAGCTTGATACAGTTTCGTCATGATTTATTTAATAAGTAAATTTATTCCTTAGTACTTTTTTTACTTACTAAATATTAATAACTAACATTCAAATGTCGGAAGAGGAAAAATCAATAAAATCAATCAATCAATCAATCAAAAATCAAAGGGCTAATATTTGGTGATTTTAGAGGCCACGCGACAGGTCCATTTGTACCTATCAGGAAAAGTTTGATTCAAATAATTTGTTGTTATTTCAGCATTATGTGCTGGTGCTCCATCATTTTGAAATTACAATTCCATATGATTTAGAGGAATGTAATCTAAAATGTTTTCCAATGCTGTCCTTAAAAAATCGATGTAACGTTCAGCTGTTACATGATTTTCGTAAATGATCGGACCATTAATTCTATTATGCCAAATACCACACCAAACATTTAAGCTGAATTGTATCTGTGGTCACACTTGTTGAAATCTTTTTTGATTCTCCCTGGACCAATATCTATGTACATTTCTATTAAATATTCCCTTGTTTGTAAAATTAGCCTCGTCAACAACTATCTCGTATAACAAATTCTTTTAACGGATACTACAAATGTGCATTATCAGTATCCGTTAAAAGAATTTATTATACAATAACTAAAGAGACAGATATTAAATAATTCATTGAAATTTACACTATACCTAAGAAAATGAACTAAATATTTGAAATTATGTATTAAATAAAATTTTCATATAAAAATCTGTATTATTTAAGCTTCAAATTAATATCAAGAATTAAGTGTGATATACCATTACAATCAGGAGAAAAAATGGCAACAAATGCGATAATAAAAAGGTATACGTTATATTTAAAAAATGTAAACTGAGGATGGTCGGGGAGAGACGAAACGTGTGACCACAATTCTACTGCCCCTATTTAAAGTAGAATCGAAAAGTACCTGTAGAAAGTTAAGACAGAATTTCTAAATTATTTTTAATAAGGGAGTTACAGAGGAAAAAAGAAAATCGATATTTTTACATTTTCACCAATACTTCAAGAACAATTAAGAGAAAATTGATTCTGTTAATGGATACGAATTAAGCAATGACTGGTGCAACTTTTCTTCCATTTAACCGAATCTGTAACTCTCATGGTTTAGGAGATCCCTTCAGTGCACACCCAATTTGAAACAGCCGGTATATCGTTAAGGTTACTATATTGAGAAGGTAGCGCCAACTTTCTATCTCTTTTAATTTGGGGTTAATAAATTTCATTCATAAACTCCCTAGCAACCGTAACTTGTTATGTATCTATCCTTTTTCTTCTTACTGTTTCATGGCATCTTCATCGCGTCCTTTTTAATTTGGGGGACGACAGCCGCGGAAATGAATGGCGGTAACTTCTAAATATTATTAAGGTCACTATATTTATATACTATATACTACATACTATACTAAATTTATTCTGTGAATGAATACGAATTAGGCATTGATTTGTGCAATTTTTCTTCCATTGAACCAAATTTGTATCTCTTACGGTTTAGAAGATCCCTTCAGTGCACACTCAGTTTGAAACAGCCGGTATAAGTTTACCTTAATGATATATAAGGTTACTGTATTTAGAAGGTACCGCCATTCATTTCCGCGGCTTCGTCCCCAAATTAAAAAGGAAGCGATGAAACGCTAAAGAAGAAAAAGGATAGATACATAACAAGTTACTGTTGCTAAGGAGTTTATGAATGAATTCGATTAACCCCAAATTAAAAGAGATAGAAAGTTGGCGCTACCTTCTCGATACAGTAACCTTATATATCATGGCATGCTTTACAGGAACAAGTTTACAGGCGAATTGAAACGGCCATAATACTTAAATTATTATTATTATTAGTCGACCATGGTTACTATCAGTAGTTTAGTAGTTTTGTAGTATCTTTAATAGGGAGCGCTGAGGGCAGGACCGGCGCGAGGCGGATTCAACGCGTTCCCAGGAACCCGGCCCCGCGCTTAAACTTTGTGCTGTCGTTGCAGTTATAAATACACTTTTATAAACTGGATTCATTCTTAGGCGATTTTTCATCACTGCGTTACGCGATAGATATTTATTAATAATTTATTTATAACTGTTTTTTTTTGGCCTCGAGCAATTTTTGAACCCGGCCCCGCAAAAGTTTGCGCCGGCCCTGGCTGAGGGGAGTACTCCACTAAGGTTACAGGAGGTGCGTTCGGCTTCGAACTCTTTACACTCCGAGTACTCCAAAATCGTTCGGGTAACTTGTTGGAGTTGAAAGAGTTTATCTTTCTCCGTTCGGGTTTAGCATCTTGGAGTAGAAAGAACTCACTCCTCAAGCCCTACCTCCGTAAGCTTGGTTAAGAGAGCGTGCATGCGCATTGACCATCGAGCATTCCCGCCGTTCTCGTTCGTTGGCCGTCGGGTTGATCGGTGATTGATGTGATTCCCGCTAGTTTCTAACATGTGATTTTTATAGGTTACGTGAATTTTGTAGTGAAAGTTCATCGCGAAATGGACATTAATTTGAAAAACTGCACTCCTATTAAAATAGGAGAAGCAATTATATGTGATGATAACTCGGTATCTACTGTTGCAGAATATACAGAGTAAGTTAAAATCACATGACTTTGATGTTTGATTTGACATTACGTGTTCGGGATAAACTTTATAGAGCGCCCGTGGAGTACTCCTTCGTAGTTCCAATTCAACGCCACTCCTGTTTTGGAGTTTAAAGCCGAACGCACCTTGTATCGAGAAGGTAGCGCCAACTTTCTATCTCTTTTAATTTGGGGTTAATCAAATTCATTCATAAATTCTTTAGCAACAGTAACTTGTTATGTATCTATCCTTTTTCTTTAGCGTTTCATCGTTTCCTTTATAATTTGGGAGACGAAGCCGCGGAAATAAATGGCGGTACCTTCTAAATACAGTAACCTTATAATCCACGGCATGCTTTCTCGGAACCGAATTTTAGGCGAATTGAAACGGCCATACATACACGTCAGTGAATAGCCCGCCATACACACAGCGTCTTATGGAAGGTTTTGGTACGTGGCACACTAAGTACTCGTGCCAAATTCGCAGCGCGCCAGGTACGCTATTGCCCACAAACTACCAAAAACAAATTAAAATATTCAGATAATAAATTTGGACAGAAACTTCAAGAGTGCATGTTTATGACTAATAGGTTCTACAAATTTCATAACTGATCAGTCTGATCACATATAGAGTATCTTAGAAAAAGTTCTGGCACAAGACATACTCAGTACTAAGTATAACTGTGGTATAAGTATCAAATTTTCATTAAGCCGGACACCCAGTTCCTCTATAAATTTCAATAAAACCTGTCGGGAATTCTTTACTCCTACAGCATGTATCGGGCCAACGCCCACTGAATAATAGGCCTGCTCAAAGGAGTGGGAGATTACCCCGAGAACTCGAGACAATGCCGCGCGCGTCGCGCCGTTAACTGACATATTATTTATCTAATGCCGAATGTGTAATGCGGAGTCAGAATTGACCATAAATATTATTGTAAAATTAAATATATTCATAAAACTAATTCCAACATGTTAAAATATATACAATGCACGTGTGTGGAATATAATTATATAAACACACGAGCACGAGTTTAAAAATAATGTACTTAATTATTTTTGTTCTTTCCAATATCTTTAAATTAAAAAAAGAAATAAATCATTTGAAACTATTGGAAATATGAACGATATAGCAGAGTTAACTGAACTACATACAATACATAATAGTTCTAACTACTATTGTCCAGGAGTCGCAGCGAGGACTACTATGATTCTTAAAAAAAAGGAAATTTTTAATAATGTTAAAAAATAAGTTCTCTTAATAATTAAATACGAGATGTAATAATAATACATAATTAAAACAGATGAGTTACTTTCACACTGCGGTACTGAACATGAAGTGACCATTTTAAATTAATCAGTAAGCGCATTTACGTACGCGCTAACAGTTCAACGGCGAGACGCATACTGACCGAGTCCCCCGAGAATCTTGGCGTCCCCCGAAATTTCGATGTTCCCCACTATCTAACTTCGGCCTATGTGAAGTGGGCGTTGATCGGGCGCATTTAATTTATTATTTTATTTATTTTATTAAAACCTGAATCGCTCAATAAATGCAAAAATTTTAAAAAAATAATTAAATTGGCGAGCCTGAATACAGATTCTGACTGCGTATTTCGAGCGCTAAAATTTATATGTCACGACCCAAGAGCGATGGATAAATCCTTATGTGTATGGTGGGCTATTGTTGATGGAGCTGGCCATGAACGAGGTCGATATTTCATAAAATTAGGTATTGGCTTGTGGCGAAGCAAAGTAGGAAGTAAGTTCGATTTGTGCAAACGCAGGAGTTACTTTGATGCCCGGCCCAAAGTCAATTGTTCTAAAAGATAAAAAAGAAAAGAAATACCGGGAGAATTTTAAAAACAATCCTCCAGGGAGATTTCTATTTTTACAGATCTGGCCTTGCTTTAAATAAACGAGGATTTTTCTTCCGTTTTAAATGTTGCAAAAATTGATGTACTAGAATTTGAATCGTTTACGCTGCCACCACCGGAGTTTTTAAGGGACGCCGGGCCCTAATACTTTTTGCTAATGCTAATCCTCATTTATTTATTTACTCCTTTCATTTGTTTTAGAAGGCGCGCGTTCTTGGACTCAGAAGTTGTTTAAAGCGAAATTAAAATGCAAACTCTACCAAAGTAAAAGAGCTAGTCAGGAACAAGATTGAGTACATTGATCACCAGCGTCTTGTTCTAATTACATTACTTAACACAGGTAACAAGTTGCGAACATCTACCGGTTAAGGGGGGGCTCTAGGTGGATCCCAACAGCAGAGGGAGACTCGGTGTCGGTTCTTCCTCTCCTAGGAAATCGGGGACTTGACCGTGCTCCTCAGGGGAAGGGAACCAGGCCGGAAAGCTCGGGGCCGACGCACTCACCCATACGCTAGATTTAATTTCGTTTGAGTTCAATATTAATTAATTCGGAACATCATAAAAAAAAGAATTTATACTAATCGAGGAGGGTTGGAAATAGTTTAATTGAAATAAAATAAAGAAATTTAAAGTGATCTAGGAAGGCACAAAACCAAACTCTAATGGTGAATTTCACCAACGCGGATTGACACTAGCACTCGGATTAAGTGTTTATAATGTGACATCTGAGGTTAGACAACGTAGTGGTAAGTCATATTCTAAGTGTTGACACTAGATTTAATCCGCAATCCGCGTTGGTGAAATCGGGCATAAGATTACTCGGCGAACAATGATTTCCCTTTTTTAATTCCTTCCCTCCGAGCCGTCGTTATCTTATGTCAAAATATAAACAAACTCCCCTTAGGAAATGTTGGCCTCTCTTGGCCAATCGAGCAAGTTTTATTTAAAACGCAAATTTTGGGGGCCGAAGTGACTAAAGCTGCCTACGCTAGGGTATAGTTTCAAACGATTCCTTCGCCCTTATCTAGACTCCGAGGTCGACTAATCTTTTCCCATACGTGTAATTTGAACCGGCGCGGCGTGGCTTTTGTTTATTTTAAACGTTATCTTATGGTACTTATGCCCGATTGCACCAACTTTTTAAGCAGAGCTTAAATTTTAGTGGTGTTTAGACTATGACATTATTTATAGATGTTAGTCACATTCTAATGGATATTTAAGTTGAAGTTTAAATGTCAATCAGAATGTATTTGACATTATACTGACCATATGTAAATGTCACATTCTAAACATAACTTAAATTCAAGCTCTGCTTAAAAAGTTGGCGCAACTGGGTATGAGAGGTCTGTTTTGTCTATCGCGCCTGGGAACCTGTTTACACTAAGGCTAAGTTAGCACTCCTTTCGTTCGGCCCGTTTGCGAATTAAATTTTGTTAATTGAATTTAGGGCGAAGTTTTTCGGCCGTTTACGTCCCTTCCCCGTTAGAAAAAGTGTTGACCCGGTGGTCGACACCTTTTAAGTGTTACTTGGGTGATCTGCTGCTGAGTTCCTTACAACGTCGTGATCTTAACCTATTACAAGAATAAAAGAACATCGTGACATGGGACAAATGAGTCTAGCATGAGGCACAACATGGTAGCAAATTTCCAAGCAACACTTATCAACTGACACAACTATCCACTGGTGAGGGGGTCCATTCTATGAGGATGGGGAGATATCCATTCCTTCACAGACCTCGTTATAATGGCGGGAACTCATTGGTCAGGGTCCGCTCGATCGGCTGATTTAAGATCCCTCTCGCGGCGTAATGGCTTGGGTTGAAGGACCATTCCGGACGTCATATCCTCGGGTCGTTTACGTGTTTGACCATGGTCTCCAAGTTGAGTATTTGGTGTGTCTCATCCCAGGATCTCTCCACGACATTATTACATGAAAACAAAATACGAGTATCAATTCCTTACATTACTAGAAACAGCAATTAATGCTACAAGGAGGACGGTAAACAATCTATTAAATTATTGGGCATAAATACTAGGGAAGAAAGAATAAAGTATCAGAAATATTAATCACGTCAATTAAATCTACTTAGGATAAAATCATGAACAAATTTCCTTTCCCTTTTCTCTACAACATCTCTACATCGGCAAACCGGGTCAGGGGTTAGTTTTTCGAGTAGGTTATTGGTTAGCTTTATGCATTGAAATCCCCAGCGCCTTTTTGCTACTGCTTTCTTGTCTTCGCCACTCCTCAACATACATAGTTTGTTGGACGAGTTTAACTTAACTATCACTTGACGACCCGTACTATTGCCATGAACGCGGTGCCCGTGCCACCTGTTGGTGGTCGGTGGAAGGTAGGCGAGAGGGGTACCAAGTCGCCCGTGGAGTGATAAGGAGTAGAGTTGTGCTTGGACTGGGCGACCTGGTAGACCTCTTAACCGAGCTGGGGCGAATAAAGGGGTTTAAGTGAATGTGCCGTCTCCATTACTACCCCTCAACTACCCCCTCAGCAAAGCGAAGGAGAAGGTAAGTCCATAGATTAAAGATTATATAGATGGCCGAGTCTGTATAAATCGTACCTCGTTTATTTTAGTTCATACTTTTGTCGCTAGCGGTGCTGAAGCGGCGATTTAAATTTTCGCGGGCATCTTGGATTTTTGAAGCTGACAATGAACGATTATAAATTACATCTGATTTACATGTAATTTTTGACAATGTAAATGTTAATGCATATTATGACAATTTTTTTAAAATTATTATGCATTAAAATTTATTGTATGTCAAAAATATATGTAAAGTAGATGCAATTTAAATCGTGAATTGCAGGCTTACATGAATATGCTTTCGTTAGAGCGAAATTCTCCTAATTACCACTAACTATAAATAATAAACAACAGATTATTACAAATGCTATTATGTATTTATATTAAAAATATTATCATAACAACAAATCACGTAATAGTAAAGCAATTATAAACAAAAGAGAAACATTAATTAGTACAAACACATCTTTGTATTGTTCTGTTTGTTACATACTTCAGTTTTATTCTACTTTACTTGACAAAAATACGTTATTAATAATGTAATACATATTACATTAATACATTTCTTAAAAATAAAATTCTTAGTTGTCAATTAAAGGCTATTCCTAATTTTACAAGTTTTAGAAGTTCCTCTTGATGCACTTTACGTTTCATTACTAAGAAATTAGGGGCCTAGTTTCAAAGTGAGCAATCTCCATTTCTTACTTTCACATGCAGCTCCATTCCTTTTTTGTAATACCTTCTTAATAGCTAATTTCTTTAAGTAAAAAAGACTGACATATTATCTCTTAACAACACTTATATACTAAAATTAAAAAAATTTGGAAAAAATGTTAGTTACTTAAATTATAACTGTTTTCAGTTTCCTGAAAAAATAAAAATGATACTAGAGATTGTACACTTTGAAACTAGGCACCTCAAATATGAAACAATTATTGTTATATTTATACAATGTAACAAACTTAAAAATTATATAATTTTCTTATAAAATTATGATTGTAGCCGTTTTTTTAAATGCAGTCTATTACACTTAGATTTATTTTTTAAATGTAATTCTAATGCCTGTTGCTTAATACTATCACTTATATTCTGAGTTTCTAAACCTTTCAAAATCTTATTGACATTATGCACCCAAGTATAACAATATAAATTTATAAACATAGTTGCAAATATTTTGTGCAAATTATGGTTTTCACATGTACCAAAAATTGATTTGTTGATATTTGCATCAATAATGAGCAATAATTTGGTCAATAAATTAGTCTCATTACAAATGCGTGGTAACCAATAATGTAAAACTTGAACACATAAATTAAAGAAAACAACAAATTTTGTTCGTGGTCTGAGCAAAGCGTTTGGTGTTAATTCTCGAATTCGAATTAAATGATGTTCAATAGAGTCATTTTGCGTTAGCAATTCGTTTTTGCATACTGCACATGCCCCAATGGATTTTAATATATTTTTTGACATGTAGCCAGCTAAATATCCATGTAAAGCCATATGAATAGTTTTGTGGTTTGATTTTAAGGATACTAGCCGATCTTGTCCATAATTGAGTGGCACTGTGGTTTCATCTTGATATGTATCACAATCTACAAAGTCTCCTAAACTGTCCAAAGCACCCTCACATTCGTCCTCTTCACAATTTGCATAAATAGAGTGTGGAGCCATAAAATTATTCACAATTAATGTTTTGAAAGCATTTCTAAAGGTGGTACATGATGGATTAATATTTCGTACTCCGTGGCTACGAATACAACTGAAGAAATTTTCAAGAGGATCTTGATTGAGATTTCTAGGAAGTAAAAATTCAAATCCTGCATTTTGCAAATTTTGCCACAGGAAATTCAAATTTTTTAAACTGATGATCCAATTTGTGACAGTAGGTGGTACAAATTGTTTCTTGTCTCCGAAAAATTTCACATATTGTAGAACTCCAATAGCCTCATGCCAAAATGCTACATGTTCTGTTGTTTTGCTTACGGCACGCCTCAATATTTTGCCATCGTGTGGATTTATACTCGAACCATTTACACTATCAAACAGTTTATCGATGAATAGTAAGAAGTTGGCGGTACTAATAGCCTCTTCTGGCATCAATCCTTCTCGACCTGAAACATTATTAAAATTAAGTTTACTAACAAACAATTAATATTGGACTTACCATGCGTTACCAATCCCCTCATGGTTGACTGCACTCTGTGTGAGAACACTTGGGCAGCATGCTTCACTTTCATTTTTCTTATTTGACTTTTAACTACGTGTTCTGCAGTTAGTCTATTTAACATGCGAAATTCATCATCTTCAAAACTATCTATGTTGTACAAGTGTTCCACATGTTTCCAAGTTACTACCTCAGTTCCGTTTTTCCATGTAAAACGAACATCATATTTCAACATGTTGTTTCTAATCCCTTTTAACAGGTGTGGGAAATCAAACAGAGGGAATATTTCTTCTTCATCGATAATAAATGAATAAACTTCATGTGATTGACCTTCTTTGTTGCACTTTATTTTTGTTTCTGCGACCAACATATTTATAGCAGCCTTATTATACTGGTCACAGACTGTTGCAATTACTCGAACTCCTATCTCCATCAAGCAATGAATAATTTCCTTCAAATTTTTTGCAACTTCTGCATTAGCCAATCTATTTCGAGAAAAATAATACGCTATGGGTTGCTTCCACTTTCTTGCTACACCTTTGATCATGAAAACCATAGCATGGTCAGCAATCTTGATTACATTGGATAGTGATGTACTTTCGAATCCATCTATTGTTTGTTTTGCCTTGTTATAGTGTAACAAAGGTTGCAATGATATCACATCAAATAATAATATACAATGTCTATCTCGAGGACTTACATTTTGCAGGTTTTTCCTTAAACTTTCAAAAATTGGTTTATTGATGCCAGAATTAAAAGGAACTTTAGTTAGCAGAGACATAACTGTTTTGCGAGATGGAAGAGCAAATATTTTTCTTAATAATTTGTAGCTCTTCGGACCTTGTTTCAATAGTGACAATGCTAAAATTTTGTCCTTTCGAGTAAATCTGCGTCCTCTTGGTGCTTTTCTCTGCTGACTAATTTGTGACATTAGAAATTTATAAGTATAGGTGTTAACCTTATTTTGAAAAATCTTCCCACTCTCTGCCTGTTTAATAGCAGCTCTTATTCTTTCTTTATTTCCATGTATAGTATAGTTCAGTTTACGTGCTATGTCCTTATACTCATTGGCTATTTTATATAATTTTGACGCTTTTGGAGTAAGTTGAGCCCTTTTTCTTAAATTGACCTCTAACAAAAGGTTTCTGCGTTTGCGCAAAATATTTGCACACACTGATGTCCTTTTCTTTGTACATACATTTTCTTGAATACCTTCATGCTGCTTCAAAGACTCGCTTAAAATAATACCTTCCATAGAGGAGGATGGGAATTCCATTTGAGAATTTGTAGATACAGGTAATTCTGCTGACATAACATCTGCTGTAGAACAGCACGGAATAGGAAATTCCCTTTGAGGATTTGTATGTACAGGTAGTTCTGCTGATGTAATATCTGTTGTAGAAGAGTGCGGGGTAAGAAAGTCCGTTTGCAAACTTGCGGGTGCAGTTACTTCCATGTTCATTACAGCAGGTAACTCAAGGGGCATCAGCAATTCTACTTCAGCACCTAACACATATAATAAAAATTTTCTATACTGTATACTTTTATTATTAATGAATCAATTAGGTAATTGATTCATTAATTGATTGATTGATTCAGTCTCCAACTGCAATCAGGTGATTGCAGTTGGAGACTTGGAATACTTCTAGCTTTTAAATCGGTTCTGTTGTGAATGGATGGAAATTTGGCAGATTCACTAAAATGCACATCACACACTCTATAACTTTTCCGAATTGCATGAAAATCTCTCTGCAATAAGTCTATCCGTCCAATTTTTATACACCAAATTTTAATTAGCTGAAATAAACAAAATTAGTGAATCAAATATAGTTAAAGATTTAGTTAAAGTTTTAAGATAAGTTTTTAAAGGAATACAGGTTATCGGCTAAGAAAAATGCTTGGGACGAAGAGATGAAATTAGCTTATCTGGGATATTCGTTAACAGGAAGTGCTGATAGTTGGCTAAGAATATTTGTAAATAATAATCCAAAAGCGGATTGGGAAATGACTATTCAAAAATTTAAAGAAAAATTTATTGGTCCAGGACACGAAATCAAGCTGCGAGATAAATTAGCTACTAGGAAGCAAGAAGAAAATGAACTTCTTTCCGATTATTTTTATAAATACTTGGATTTGTGTGAAGAGACAAATTTAGATATTTCTGAAGAGGAGATTTTGAACAGAATAACGACTGGTTTACTGCCGAAATACCGACAAATGGTAAATATTAGAAGCCCTTCAACTTTGCAGGAAATAGAACAGTTTTTTGACAAAATTCAAGAAACCGAAAGAGAAGAAGGACAGAGCCGTTCTCAAAAATACTATTATTTGCCAAAACACCGCGCAAATGAACATAAAAAAGAGCATAGCGAAGAAACAACGAAAAATTTATTAAAAGAACTAATAAACAAAATCGATACGCAGTCTTCGCTATCAAAGAAAAATAACTATTATGTTCCTCGAACCCGGGATATTACTTCCAATTTCGATTCTAAATTGGTTAGGCAGCAAAATACAAGCAATTTAAATAAAAGATATAAATACAATCAAAAGTTAACAAATAATTCAGAACCTTCTTCGAAAAGTCAACAATGTCAATGGTGTAAACGTTGGGGTCACACTGCAGATACATGTTTACAAATTACTTCGAGGATTCAAATTCAAACACCGGAGAAAAGAGACAAGGTTGCTCTGATACAAAACGTGCAACACGGGAATTTGTCGAAATTCAAGAAAGAAGATTTAAATGGAAAAGGGCAGAGTTACAAGAGGCTCTAAATTCTGCCCGCAATTTTTTCAAAAGCGGAGTCTCTGCAAAACCACCTCATGTAGAGAATGAAAACGTAATTTGTAGAATAATTCCCATTTATACTAATAATATGAATGTAGGAAAAGATGGCGGTGACACCGTAACTAATTGAAAAAAAAATAATAGTTGTTTGGAATGTAATAGAACTTGTTAACAAACTTGTCAAAAAAAATAGACGTTCAATAAAAAGTTCTTTAAACCAAGCATTTCCTACAATTTTTGGGGGCTCGTCCGGGATCGCAAGACCCAAGAGAATCAAGAGGATCGCAAGACCCAAGAGAATCAAGAGGATCGAGGATCGCAAGACCCAAGAGAATCAAGAGGATCGCAAGACCCAAGAGACTCAAGAGGTTCGCAAGACTCAAGAGACTCAAGAGGTTTGCAAGACTCAAGAGAATCGCAAGATTCAAGAAGATCCAAAGAATCGCAAGGTTCAAGAACATTACAAAGTTCAAGAGGATCGAAAGAAGTGAAAAGTATAAGAGGATCCAAACGATCGTAAGATTTAAAAGGATCGGAAGGTGTGAGAGGATCGAAAAGATCGAAATTATTGAAGGAAGCTTCGGAATTAGATAGCGAAATGTCAACTTTAGGAAGTTTTCAAAGTTGAGTATAATTTCAAACATGCTTCTCTTAAATCAGTACAAACTTTGCATATAATTATATTTTGGTTCAGAAGGTCAATCTCGTCAAGTAAGACGTAAGCTGAGACAATTTCAAGGTTTCAATTTTGACGAAGATTCTGAACAACTAAAAATGAACGATATCAAAGAAAAGTTGACCACAGCCGATCTTGTTGCTGCTTGTCACGTACTTGATTTGGATTATTCAGGTAGTCATGAAGAAATAGCCAGTAGGATATGTTTGTTTCTTGAAAATTTCGTTAACCCGGAAATCAGTCAAAACAATGAAGAAGAAAACGATGAAGAGAGTGACCGGGAAGAGGAAACGATTGCAAACACATGTGCTGATGTGAATACTCCCAATACCGTCGCGTCTCACTCGCAATCGATCGCTTTGACTTTTCGAGATGTTGAAGATTCTATTAGAACCTTATGATGGTAAAGAAGGATATCAACTTGAAAAATTGATAATTGATTTTGAAGAAATTGCAGATTTAATAAAATGGAATGACTTACAAAAGTTGATTTATGCTAAAAAGTGTCTAAAAGGAATAGCAAAACTTTTCATCAATTCTGAAACAGGAATAAGAACATGGACGCACTAAAGAAACGATTGTTGGAAGAATTTCAAGTTAAAACCAATAGTGCCGAGGTACATAAACTTTTGATGACAAGAAAGAAAAAGAAAGAAGAAACTTTACAAGAATATGCACTTATCTTAAGAGAAATAGCAAGTAGAGCGGTTATTGAAGAAGAAGTAGTGTTGCAGTATATTATAGATGGAATACCAGACAAGACAGCTGACAAAATTGTACTTTACAGGAGCCAAGAATTTTAATGAATTTAAAGAAAAAATGAAGATGTATTCCTTAATTAAATCTAAATCGTTAAGTCACGAATTTGGTCCTGGCAGAAGTGAATTTCAATTTAACGCAAGATGTAAGACGGAAAAACAAGAAAAAATTATAAACGGAGAAAGAGAGTCAGTAATCCAGTGTTTTAATTGTGGTGAAAAGAGCCACCGAACAAAGGAATGTCCTCATAAATTAAGAGGGCAGAAATGTTTCAACTGTAACCGTTTTGGTCATATAGCGTCATCTTGCACTTTTAAGGTAAATCAAAGAAAAGAACAACAGATGAATAGCATAATTGTTAAATCCGTCAACCATATTAAAATAATAATTGAGAAGCAAAAAATATTGGCCCTAGTAGATACAGGAGCAGATGTAAGTGTACTTAGAGAAGATATTTACAAGAAGTTAGGTTCGCCGTTGTTAACAGCTCCAAAAATTTGTTTAACCGGAATAGGAGAAAATAATGTAGAAACTATTGGTTCATTCGTAACAACGGTTAAGATAGATGACGATGATTTTAATATCAGTTTTCACGTAGTTCCAACCTCTCTATTGAAGATGCACGCAGTCATTGGCAACGACATTCTTAATACGGCAGAGATTCATATAACTTCAGATAAAGTTAAAGTACAAAAACAATACAAGAAAACTTCCTGATGAATATGGAATGTGAAGACAAGAGGACAGATAAGATAGATCTGAGTCATATTTTGAATGAAGAACAAAAGAAAAATATAAACTTATATTATAAACCAATATAAGCCAATAAAAACAAAACTACAAGTATCCAGATGAAAATTGTATTAGCGGATGAGACTCCAATTTTTCAAAGACCTAGACGACTTCCTATACACGAGAGAAATGAAGTGGAGGAGCAAATAGAAGCATGGATTAAGGATGGTATAGTGCAACCGAGTTCATCAGAATTTGCAAGTCCAGTGGTCGTGTGGTTGGGAAGAAGGACAACACTGCTCGTATTTGTATTGATTATAGAAAAATTAACAAAGTTATTGTAAAGACAGATTTCCCTTACCGTTAATTGAAGACCAGTTGGATCAGTTGCAAAATGCTGTAGTTTTCAGTACTCTTGATTTGAAAAATGGGTTCTTTCATGTGGCCATAGAAGAAAACAGTACGTAAATACTCTTCGTTTGTAACTTTTGATGGACAATATGAATTTTTGAAAGTACCATTCGGATTAAGCAACTCGCCAGCTGTCTTTCAAAGATTCATTAATTGTATTTTTCAGTTTAATTCTAAAAGGAATTTTATTGCCATGTATGGACGATATCATTATTCCTTCCAAAGGTGCAAAAAGAAGGAATTAATAATTTAAAGATTGTTTTAAATGTGGCTCAAAAGTATGAACTAGAAATAAATTGGAAGAAATGTCAGTTTCTAAAAGACGCGTTAATTTCCTTGGTTACATTATAGAAGACCGAACGATTCGTGTATCAGATGAGAAAACCCAAGCTGTTAAGAAATTTCCAAAACCTTCAACTTTGAAACAAGTACAAAGTTTTTAGGATTGACAGGTTATTTTAGGAAATTCATTCCATCTTACGCAATAATTGCTAAGCCACTTAGTGATTTATTAAAAGATGGAGTTCCATTCACATTGGAATAGAACAAGCAAGTAGCATTTGAAAATCTTAAGTCATTGCTGTGTAGTAAACCAGTGCTCCATTTATTTCAACGAGAACGGAGATTGGAGTTGCACACTGACGCAAGCAAGCATGGTTTTGGTGCTGTCTTATTGCAAGAGTCCGGTGAAGATGGTAAATTGCATCCTATTTATTATATGAGTAGAAAAACTACTAGTCAACAACAAAAATATCATAGCTACGAATTAGAAGTTCTTGCTGTAATAGAAGCGATTAAGAAATTCAGAGTTTATCTGCTAGGAAATAGCTTCAAATTGTTACTGATTGCGAAGCTTTGGAAAAAACAATGAATAAAAAGATCTAGTTACTCGTGTTGCAAGATGGGCATTACTTCTAGAGGAATTCGAATATGTAGTAGAACATCGAGCTGGAAAACAGATGCTTCACGTGGACGCGTTAAGCCGTTATCCAATGATGACAATAACACAAAGAAAATATAATCGTTCTTATAAAAAATGCTCAATTAAAAGACGAGCAAATTAAGACGATAAAGAAAATTTTGGAAATTAAACAACACGAAAATTATTTTTAAAGAATGATTTATTGTACAAGTATGATTCCGAAGGAAGAGAGTTAATTATTATTCAAGACAAATGCAAACCGAAATTATTCGTAAAGTACATGAAAATGGACATTTTGGATTAAAAAAAAGACACAAGAGCTTATTCACAGAGAATATTTTATACCAAATTTAAAAGAAACGAATAGAAAATTATATTTCAATTGTATACCGTGCATACTGTCTAATAGAAAAGCAGGTAAAAAAGAAGGTTTCTTACACCCTTTGTCAAAAGAAGAAGGACCACTTAAAACATTACACATAGATCATTTAGGACCGTTACCGTCTACGAATAAAAATTATAAGTATTTATTGGTATTTGTCGATGATTTTACCAAATTTGTTTGGCTGTTCTCAACGAAATCGACATCTGCAAAAGAATTAATCACTTGTTTTGAAAAATCTCTAAAAGTGTTTGGAAATCCCGAAAGAATAATATCAGATAAAGGAACAGCTTTTACAGCTAAAGAATTTGAACATTTCTGTACAGAAGAAAAAATTCAGCATTATAAAACAACTACTGGAGTTCCGCGTGGGAATGGTCAAGTAGAGAGAATTCACAGGATTATTATTCCCATTTTAACTAATTGCAAGTTAAGTTTAAATGATCCTCGTCGATGGTACAAACGTGTGGACAAAACGCAGAGAGCTTTGAACAGTTCTTTTCAACGAAGTATAAACACTACGCCGTTTGAATTGCTCACAGGTGTTAATTAAAATGAGAACTAAGAAAATTCGAACTTCATAAGAGAATTGGAGAAGAAATGATTGATCAGTTTCAAGACAAGCGTGAAGAATTAAGAAAACGAAGCAAAGAACAGCTACTAAAAATTCAGGAAGAAAATAAAAGAACCTATAATTTGAGAAGAAAAAAGGCAAGACTGTACAAAATTGGTGATCTAGTAGCAATAAAAAGAACACAATTTGGTACTCAATTAAAAATTCAACGAAATTTTTTGGGTCCCTATAAGGTAATAAAAGTTAAACCCAAAGAAAGGTATGACGTCTGTAAAGAGGGAAATCATGAAGGACCAAGAGAAACATCCACGTGTGCTGAGTACATGAAACCATGGATAGAAAATTTTACCGAAGAAAATGAATCCGAGTCGGAATCATGTCAGGACGGCCGAGTTGTAGGAAAAGATGGCGGTGACACCGTAACTAATTGAAAAAAAAATAATAGTTGTTTGGAATGTAATAGAACTTGTTAACAAACTTGTCAAAAAAAATAGACGTTCAATAAAAAGTTCTTTAAACCAAGCATTTCCTACATGAATATACTTGCAATAAATGTTCGGTTAGGAAACGAATTAATAAATGCAATTTTAGATACGGGCGCAGCATATAATGTCGTTATTAAACAACTAGCTAAATCAATTAAAAAATTAGAAAACCCCCCGATACTAAACACGGTAGACGAGAAACATGTAATTCCTTTAGGTTTATTAGAAATAAATATTAAATTAAATGATTTAGCAACAAAAGTTAAAGCGTTAGTTTTGGAAAACGCGGCTGCCCCATTAATTTTAGGTTTTCCGTTTTTACGGGATAAAGGAGCAATTATTAATTGTGTTGAACGTACTGTTACTTTTAACAAGTTAAAAATAGATGACCTATGTAATAATACATTACTCTCAGATAAAACAAAGCAGGGAAGTGTATACGTAAGGCACATTTAAATGTACGTGATGAACGTAACCCAGGTCATGGTTTACGGCAAAATGTAAATAAGCAAAATTTTACATACGAACGTTTTTTACAAGTTAACGACAAAATTATTAATTTACCAAAAAATATTACAATTCAACAAGGTAGTCTCTTTGACATGTCAGATAAATACAGTTTGGCACACGCAGTAGCAGCAGATCTAAAAATGTCAAAAGGAATAGCAAAATTACTCAAGTTTAAATTTAATAATGTCGACGAATTAAGAAAGCAGAATTGTAAAGTTGGTGATTTAACACTTTTAAACATTAACAATAAATTTATCTATAATTTAGTAACCAAAAATTCCTCAAATGGTAAACCTAAGTATACGGACATTTTTTCGGCTTTATTAAAATTAAAACAATATGCGTTAAAACACGAGGTAAAATTTCTGGCGATGCCAAAAATTTGTTGCGGCCTAGATAAGTGTAATTGGGATATAATACAGAAAATGATTACATACTTATTTCATGACGATGATATACAAATTGTGATATGCGACTTGAAAAATAAAATTGTGAAGAAGATTCTTGGCGAAAAATAATCAAGAATAAAGAAAATAATTGGGCTGAATTACCAGGAGAAAAATTAATTGAAGAAATAGTTGATAATAAAATTATTAAAATAAATATAGCTCAAGAAGTGACGATTAATGCAAATGAAGAAAACGAATGCAAAATAAATTTTTCCGAAGACCTTCAATCTAAAAACCGCCCATTTGTTTGTATTTTTGTACCGAGAGGTGAATTTTGCCAAAAACAGAAACTGGAATTAAATGATAATTTTGCGGATTTTGGAAGAAACATAATTAAACTAAGAAATTACGGGAATAAACCGGTTTCTTTAAGAAAAGGCACTGCTCTGGGATATTTAATGAAAGACAGCAGTGGTAAATTAGGAAATTTGGCGATGGAAGAAAATACTCCCGTGGGTAAGAGAAATGTAGCAAAGCCAAATAAGCCTAAAATAAACCACATTAATGAAAAATTAAATCAAAATCAAAAGCAAAAACTAACAAATTTAATTGAAAAATATTCTGATATTATGGCATGGAGTAATAAAACATTGGGATTTACAACTATGGCAGAACATATCATCGACACGGGAACCAATGCACCAGTAAAGTCGAGACCCTATAGAGTGAGTTTAAAAGAAAAAGGCATTATAAAACAACAAATCGAGGAAATGCTGGAACTGGGAATTATCCGGCCGTCCGATAGCGAATACGCTTCGCCTGTGGTTTTGGTAAGGAAGTCTGATGGAACTTTCAGATTTTGCGTTGACTACCGAAAATTAAACGCAACAAATACAAAATCTGCTTATCCTTTGCCTTTAATTGAGGACATATTGGAATTCTTAGGACGAAATAATTATTTTAGTACTCTTGACTTAAACAGCGGTTATTGGCAATGTCCAGTAAAAGAAAGTGACAAACATAAAACAGCCTTCGTCACCAGTGACGGATTTTACGAATTTAATAGGTTAAGTTTTGGTCTTTGTAATGCGCCTAGCACATTTCAGAGATTAACAGACACTATTTTCAAAGATTTGAAATGGAAAGAAGTGGCAATTTATTTAGACCATAGATTCTCAAACTAATTTCGTCTACCGCCCACTTTGAGAATCAATTATTTTCTAGCGCCCCCTAAAATTTTTAACTATACCACATCTTAAAAATCACAATCACAATAACTTTAGTTAAATTATAGCCTGCCATATATGAGTCTTATCTAGTTTCTCCCAATTTTCTCTGTGCCCTTTACCGCCCCCCTGTAGGCCTCTAGCGCCCACAAGGGGGCGTTATCGCCCACTTTGAGAATGACTGATTTAGACGATGTTATCGTAGTAAGCAAATCATTCGAAGAACACATTAATAGGTTACAAAAAGTGTTTGACCGCATAAGAGAAGCAGGATTAACACTAAATCCGTCGAAATGTCATTTCGGAGAACAAATGTTAAGAATTTTGGGTTTCAGTGTATCACCAAAAGGAATATTGCCATATAGAAGGAAAATGGAAGCGATTACAAAATTTCCGACACCGAAGAAAATTAAAGACGTGCAAAGTTTTATCGGACTAACAAATTATTTCAGAAAATTTGTATCGAATTATGCAGAAATTGCTACTCCTCTATACTATAGGTAGCAAGTCAAAATTTGAATGGGGAGAAAGTCAGAAAAAAGCCTTTGAAACCCTTAAATTCAATTTAGTGAACGCCCCAATACTTAAGCACTTCGACCCCGAAGCTGAAACAGAATTACATGTCGATGCTAGTGGCGTCGGAATAGGAGCAGTACTACTTCAAAAGGAAGTGGTATCTGGAAGATTGCACCCTTTGGCCTACATATCCGGACCCTAACATCATATGAAAAGAATTATACGATAACAGAAAAAGAGTGTTTGGCAGCAGTATGGGCTGTGGAGTATTTTCGAACCTATTTATGGGGGCTGAAAAGCTTCAGTATTATTACTGATCATCATGCCCTCTGTTGGTTACAGAGCTTGAAATCTCCAGGAAGTCGACTAATACGGTGGTCGTTAAAACTGATGGAGTATTCATATAAGAACTTCCATAAGCGCGGAACAACCAACAAAGACGCTGACGCTCTCTCTAGGTATCTATGCACAATGGGGACAGAAAAAGATGAAGAAAACGCATTTAATATTCCTACTTTTATGTTCATAGCAGAAGAAGTAGCAAGAAAGCAAGAATTGGACCAAAATTTGAAGAACATAAAAAATGCCATACAAGATGGTACATATGGAAATGCAGCTCTTCAGAGAACAGCGAAGAACTTTGAAATAATAGAAGATGTACTTTACAAAATAGATAGTAAAGCATCAGAACATCACAAATTATTAGTTATTCCCAGACAAATGAAAAATGAAATATTACACAGTTATCATAATGAACCAATAAATGGTCATTTAGGAATCACAAGAACTTTAAATAAAATTAAGAAAAGGTTCTTTTGGTATGGAATGACTAGGGACGTTGCTAAATACATAAGAT
Organism: Dorcus hopei; assembly: GCA_033060865.1. Taxonomy (NCBI): domain Eukaryota; kingdom Metazoa; phylum Arthropoda; class Insecta; order Coleoptera; family Lucanidae; genus Dorcus; species Dorcus hopei. Next base: position 59,329,788 of record CM065426.1, on the reverse strand, counting down.
CTTACTCGGAATGTCAAGTCAGGAAAGGTCCTACAAACCAAAAACCGGCTGGACTTTTAAATCCGATCACAGTGGGTGCGCCATTCGAGATGATAGGTATAGACCTCTTGGGACCTTTTCCGAAAAGTGCTGCAGGCGCCAAATATATTATTGTAGCAACGGATTACGCAACCAGGTGAGCCGAAGCCAGAGCTTTGCCATCAGGAAAAGCAGAACCAGTTGCGAAATTCATAGTGGAAGATATAATCTGCAGACACGGTTCACCGAAGAAAATCTTAAGTGATCGGGGTACTGTCTTCATGTCAAAAATGGTTACAGAAATTGTAAAATTGCTGGGGTCAAATAGTACGTACAGACAGCTTACAAGCCTTCTACGAATGGTTTAACAGAAAGGTTAAATAAGACTATTGTTGACATGATTAGTAAATATACCTCAGCCTCACAAAAGGATTGGGATACATTCCTGCCACACTGCATATTTGCCTATAACTCAACGGTGCAAGCAGCAGTTAAAACAAGTCCTTTTGTACTGGTTTATGGTAGAGAACCTCTATTGCCCAGTGACGTAGAACTTGGACAACCCATGACAACCGATTTTGCCATTAGAAACCAAAAGGCAATTCAAGAAATAAGAGAGCTGGCAGCTAAAAGTTTGCAGGTGAAACAAACGGAAGATAAAATTAGATACGATGAAAAACACAGAGATGTAAAATATGAAATAGGTGACTTAGTTAAAATAAAAAGCTTTATAAGGCAAGTAGGTAAAAGCGATAAACTTCAACCGAAATATTTAGGACCCTTCAAAATTGTAGATAAACGGAACGACTTAAATTACATAATTGAACTAGGAATAGGGAAAAGGAAAAAACAAGATGTTATTCACGTCTCACGTTTGGCACCGTATTACAAATAATGGAATCAGCAGGAAGAAAAAGATAGTGTAGAAAAGAGAACAACAAAAGAAGGACAAGGGAAACCACAAAATACACCACAAAATAATAAGGAAACCTGGGAACAAACAAAAAATATTACGCGTGAATACTACAATTCTAAATTAAAACAAAAACAAAAAGGTAACACAAAAAGTAGTGTTAACAACCAAATAGCTAACGATAAATCATTAGCAAAGGCTAATAAAGAAAAAATTCAGGATAAATTACAAAGGAAAAATCCCGAAAAAATTCGAAAAAATTATGAAATTTTTAGGAAACAAAATTTGGATACAATAGCATCACGAGTAGTACGAAGACGTCGGAATGGAAAAAGCGATGAAGAAAATGTACAAAAAGAGCATAGAGAACACTCTTTACAGAACCAAATAAATAAGAACCTAAGTGATGTTAATGGCAAAAATAATACAACTTCAAGTAGAACAAAGGGTTAGTTAATCTTGGAAATACGTGTTATTTAAATGTAATAGTTCAATGCTTAGCTAATTCCGAACCTCTTAAAGATAGGTTTCTAAATTACAAATTTGTTGGTTCACGTGGTTTAAGAAAAGAAAGCGTACTTGAAATTTTCGCCGAAGTGGTTATGAATTTGTGGGCGCCAATGTGGCCGTGGGTTATTAATATAAAACATTTAAAAAAGAAATTGGCAGATTTATCAGAAATGTTTAGAGGAAATGAACAACAAGATGCATTTGAGGCATTATATTTTATGTTACAAGAACTAGGAAAAAATGATCAAAGAGATCAGAACTCAAATCCTATTTTAAATCTTTTTACCGGAAGGGCAATTACCAAAATGAAATGTCTGAAATGTGGACACAAGGCAAATAGCACAAATCAGTTTCTAAATCTATCATTTCAAATAACTCAAATTGAAGATGGAATTACTTTCCAAAAATACCTTCAAGAATTAATAATGGGTAAACAGGAAGTAATAGAAAATCACTGCACAAATTGTCAGATAAAAACAAGTTGTAATTTATATTGGAAAATTGTGAATTTACCACAAATATTAATTATTCACTTCGAAAAATATGCGTGGAATGAAAAAACAGTACAAAAAATAAACAGAACTGTAGAGTTCCCTACAAGTAAAATGGAATTAAATCAAAATTCTTTAAGCTACGGATTATACGCAACCGTAAATTATGTAGGTAATTCCCAAAACGGGCATTATTTCGCACAGATTAAAGATAAAAGGAATAATGTTTGGTTAAATTATAATGACAATAAGGTAACAGAAATTACGTCTGGAGAATTAGACGCAGAAAACTGTTATCTACTGTTTTATGAAAAATTAAAATAATAAAATATATTGTAATTAATGTACAAATTGTAAATAAAATAAAATTCAAATAATAATATTTAAAATCAACTTGTAAACTAGTATTAACAGATTTTTTTTGTACAGGTACCTACAGAAATAAATCGAAGAAGAAAAAAAAATTATAATAAATCTTCATATCACCTCACAATAGAATAAGTTTTAGGAGATCGTACAAGCCGTTATCACTGAGAGAGAATTATGGCGAATTTTCGATATTTAATCTGGATGCTAATAATTTGGACTGCCAGTAAAATACCAATTACAATAAATTTAGAAGCGACACCGACGGACTTCTACAGTATTCAGCCCTTATGGAATACATCAGGACTTTTATACGAAAAAGAAGGTAATTTATTTTTTACCAAAACTTTTTGGAAATTAGTAGTATTTATTGATTTGGAAACATACGAACAGAAATTTAATCAAATAACTGACATATACGAAGAAACAAGGCAGTTATGCAAAAAGGAAACTCTCCATACCGCAGGAGTCTCCTTATGTGGGAACTATATTAATATTGCGAATTACAGTATTACAAGATTAATATGGGAAAAAAACTTAATTCCAAATTTATTAGTTCATCATAGAACAAAACGTGGTTATTTTGATGCTATAGGTAAATTATCAAAAGTATTGTTTGGAACACTCACCGATGAAGATGCTCAAAATTTTAATGAAGGAATAGAATTGATTAAAAATAAACAAGCAAAATTAATAAATATTGTTGACAAGCAAACATCGATAATAAAATCAACAGTGGATTCTTTGAATAACACATTAGGACACGTAAAACACAACGAAAAAATTCTTTTTGAAAATTTTGATATTATAAAAAATATTGTTAATAAAACGTCTCACGAAGTAGATTATCTCTACCGCATAGATCGATATTTAAAAGACCACAAAGAATTATTTACTTTACTTATTGATCAATTTCGATTGGAAATTACAAATTTAATTAATGTTATAATGTTTGCTAAGCAAGGCCATATACATCCACTATTAATTTCTCCCACAGAAATCTTAAACGAAATGCGAAATATTTCAGCAATCATTCCTGAAGGTTTAAAATTTCCTATAAAATACCAAAATTATGAAGATAGCGAACTTTTGCTTCAAGTTGCAACTGTCACTTCATTCTTGCAAGATTCAAAATTGGGGATGAATATAAAAATTCCTTTGGTCCAAATAAAACCTTACTTACTATTCAAAATTACACCAGTTCCTCTAAAAATACAACAAAATAAGTTTATATCTATAAAAATAAAAAGTCCTTATTTGGCTACTAACGAATTATATACTGAATATTTTTATGTAACATTTCAAGAAAGAAAAAAATATATTCCATTAAAAAATAATAATTACATTTTAACAGAAGGAAAGACTATATTTCACTCATATAATAATAAACCATGTGAAGTGGAACTGTTACGTCCGATTAAAATTTTGCCTCAAAACTGTGAAAAAGAAATAATTCATTTGACAAAATTAAAATTTGAAGAAATGAATGAAGTTAATTCATGGCTTTTCATATCACCTTATTCAGAACTATTGAATATAGTGTGTACAACAGAAAACAAATCAGAATTAACTATCCACGTTGAATTGTGCGATTCGGGAATTTTAAAATTGTTACCGACTTGCAAAGCAGTCTCAGATAAAATTACAATTAAACCAGTAAAAAATGACTTCCTCACGTTAACTAAATCATCAGAATTTTCTAAAAATTGGAGGATAAAATCATACAATACAAACAGCAGTTTGTATATTGAAAGTTTAAATGATAGTATAAAGAATTTAGATATGAAAAAATTAGATGAAGTCATGGAAACTGAAACTTATGAAGAGAATAGAAAAAAATTAAATGAAGTCAGGGCATCAATAAAAAACTAAATGACGATTCCAATTTTAAAACTAAAACAAAAATAAATTCAGGCATTTTATATAGCACTGTTCTAATAATATTACTTTTTATAACAGCTTTTATAATTAAACAAAAATGTATTAAGACTAAAAATTTGCCTAAAAATGAATCCATGGAATTAAGGAATTATGAAGAAGGATTATTTGTATTGCCGGACGGTAGAAAATGTAGAGTAAACTTAAGAGCTGCGACATCATGTAATGAGCTAGATCACCTAGCCTGATCAGTAGGTGAAAATGGAACATTTCATGATGTTAAAAAATTGAATACTGTAAGGAAACGATTAGAAATAGGAGGGTACCTATATAATAAGATAAGAAATAGGAAATAGATTTAAGTTAGCTGTTAAGTTCAGGCAAGTTCTGTTATATACATTAAAGTTGTGAGAACGAGTGGCCAATCGTCCTCACAGCATTAAATAAATTTAAAAGTTATCTTGCATGAACTAGTAGGGTGTTATTTGTAATTAGTTAAAGCCCCAGTAGTTACAGTACGAAAAATAAAGAGCACATTTTGATACTGCCTTTATTTGTTGCATATACTCCTACGGAGAATGATGATCACAGCCGACCTAGAATATCTAAGATGTCTGGAGCTGCATACAAGCCCTTACGGACCACAAAAGGACCACAGCCGATCTAGAATATCTAAGATGTCTGGAGCTGCATACAAGCCCATACGGACCACAAAAGGACCACAGCTGTTTCTCACATTTCTTTAAAATACCACCACCAAAAAGGATAATCAAGAAGTAGTGCCAAAGGGGCCAAAACTACAACAACATACCAAAAACGGTCCCCACAGGAAAAACATTAATACTTCGATGGTTATATGATGGACAACACTAGTCACATGAACATGGAAAATACTGAAGAACGGCACTACAAGGTGAAGTGGTTTGAAAGAGGCGACAGCAGCAGAATATGGAAAAAACGGCTGATCTAAAGATTCTGGGGGGGGGGGGAATAAATCTAATAACATGTAACAAATGCGAATAATATCATTAGTAATGTATTTCCCACTGGAACGCGTTCAAGGCACAACCCTTAAGTTTTTATAGCTTATGAATAAATAAATGCCAGGAGGCATATTTTTGGGGGGAGGGGAAATTGCCATGAACGCGGTGCCTGTGCCACCTTTTGGTGGTCGGTGGAAGGTAGGCGAGAGGGATACCAAGTCGCCCGTGGAGTGATAAGGAGTAGAGTTGTGCTTGGACTGGGCGACCTGGTAGACCTCTTAACCGAGCTGGGGCGAATAAAGAGGTTTAAGTGAATGTGCCGTCTCCATTACTACCCCTCAACTACCCCCTCAGCAAAGCGAAGGAGAAGGTAAGTCAAGGCCCTTTCATAACTCCAACAAGGTACTTCGAGCTAGCGAGTACTCTTCCGGGAGGGTTACGACCCCCATTTACGAATCCTCCTAAGGGTACGTAACACTATCCTTTATTACATGGTCTTGGTCTTCAGCCGTCTTGTCTTTACCACTACACTTATTTTACTGGTTCATCTTCTATTCCATTTCGGAGGGGAGAGGTAGACAGTCATGGAACGTAGACTTGGAACGGCTTTCTTAGGATCTGGATGCAAATACTCCAGGCATCCAAGGTCTCCTCGATTGCCCTTATAATGTTAGGCCCAATACCTGCCAGGAAAATTGCCTGTTCGGTAGAGCGGGGGAGGACTTGGCAGGTTTCCCAAGTCAGCTCTTGGACTTCAGTCACCTCTTTTAGGGAAGAACAAAGCGGGTCCTCGGGCCCTACCATCATTCTCACTTTGTGATGGAGAAGCAGGGCACGGGCGTTCACGGTTGGTTCCTAGCGTTTCATTTCGGGATTCGTGACCTACTTTTAATATGCTCGTATATCGTATTATCACCTTTAACTCTCCGGTTGCCTCATGCATGGTTGTAACAAAAAAAATTTCCTCGGTACTTACGTTTCCCTTTATTCTTTCTCCCTTATTTGCATTCCCCATAACTCACTCGGAAGGTTCGAGTTCTATTTACAATTTAGATGTAATTTGATACTAAGTCTTACTATTCTACTTGATTTTCTCCTCTTACTACTATATTAATTATTAAATTAAGTTTACCTTAACATTCTTCCTTACTTTAACACTGCAGGTTTCTTAATTCTAACATTTATTATTGAACAACATTTTGAATTCAGTTCCTAGTACTAACAATTCTCGTTGGGCATTTTTGAAAACATCTTCAGGTTTACTTAACATTTGCCCAAGCAAGGAAGAATGTGATGCGTCATTCGCGTTCCAGGATCAAGTGTTGATACCATCAACTATTGACCCTTTCTTTAGTATTTTGTTACATAAATACAAAGTAAAATTAGAGAAACAAGGGAAATATAAATGAATAATAAAGTAGATGTCCCCTACTAAATTTTGAATTATATGCATATATACATAAAAAAAACTTTTAGTATTTAAAATAAATCCGGGAGGTTTCCCTGGTGTTTATTTACAACTGTTGAATATTATGGATTCATAAGGACTGGATCATGCCAAGGAAAATAAAAACACATATAATGTATATTACATTTGTGGTATCGAAAACCTTTCGCTTTATCCTAGGCGTCTCATCGCAACGCTCTTCTTCAACTACTAACGTCTTTGGCATGACCCATGGCTGTGATTCTGCGGGTCCTTTACATCTCGATGTTGGGTCCTTTAACGAAAACAGCCACTTCAACGGCCTATGATCCGTGTAAATAGTGAACTTGGTCCCGTAAAGGTAACACCTGAAATGTTTGATCGCCCAAACCACCGCTAGACATTCCTGCTGAGTTACGTCACAGTTTCGCTCCGCCTTGTTCAGTTGTCTGGCGTAGGCTATGGGCCTCTCGTATTTTCCTTCCTTCTGACTTAATACCTCCCCAATAGCCGTTCCCGACGCATCTGTTGCCAATATAAATGGGTCTTGGAAGTTAGGATACTTCAAGACCGGTGGACTGCAGAGTTTTTGCTTTAAATACTCGAAAGCTTCCTCTTGTTCTTGCATCCACAGCAATTCTACGTCTTTCTTTGTCAGCGCCGTCAAAGGAATCGCTTTGTGCGAAAATTCTGGAATAAACTTCCTGTAAAATCCTACCAATCCTAGGACAGCTCTAATGTCCTTCACGGTTCTAGGTCTAGGATAATTTTTTACAGCATACAATTTCTCGGGGTCCGGTTTCACTCCTTCTTCTGATATAATATGACCCAAATACTTAGCCTCCCTGGCTAAAAACTTACATTTCGACGGTTTCAGCTTTAAGTTCGCTTTTCTCAAGCGTTCGAAAATTTCTTTCAACCTCTCTAGATGCTCTCTTAACGTTTTGCTGAAAATAATTATATCGTCGAGGTACACTAGACATTTGTCACCTGTCAGTCCCGACATAACTGAGTACATCAGCCTTTGGAAGGTGCTTGGGGCGTTAGCCAATCCAAACGGCATCCTTAAGCACTCGTAGTGACCATCAGGGGTCGAGAACGCTGTCTTTTCGCTGTCTCTCGGGTCAATTTCTACTTGCCAATAACCGCTGGCCAGATCCAACGTGGAAAAGAATTTTGCATTTCCTAGTTGATCGATAGTTTCCTGAAGATTTGGTAGTGGGAAGTAGTCTCGCTTGGTGATGGCATTCAGTGCTCTGTAGTCAATGCAGACGCGAATTTTATTCTCACCTTCCGCGGCTTTTTTCTTCAGCATTATTACCGGTGCACTCCAGGGCGAGGAGGATTCTTTGATCACTCCTTGCTCCAACATTTCTCCTATCTGGCTCTGTAGTTCCTTCCGTTGGCTGAACGGTACTCTATAAGGTGCTTTGGTAATGGGTGGCGCTTCCTCTGTGATAATTCGATGTTTCACTTCGTGCGTACACCCCAACTTTACATCTTTTCCCATAAAGATATCTCCATATATCTGAACTAAATTTACTAATTTATTCTTATCTCCTTTCACCAAATGTCCCAGCTCCAATTTTTCCAAAATTCCGTCCTTTACAATATCTACTTTATTCAAGGACATACATTTTCTTCCTTTTTGCGTTCCGCGCAGTACTTCCACCTCTTCGCTATAGGCAACTACCGTATTCTTAGGTATTCGGAGTGTTTCTTTGGTGATGTTCATAATGCGGACGGGTACTTCTTGTTTCGCTTTGGAAACTGTACGCGCAACAACTAGTCCATGGATTAGCAGCTGCGCGGGTTCCAACAATAAATCCTGTTTAGGGTTGATCATTCCCTGCACAGCTGTACACACCATTTGACATCTAGGAGGAATATCGGTCGCGTTCTTAATTCGGACTTGACAGCTGCCATCCTGATCATCCTCCATCATTGGCAGTGGTGGTGATGACCTGCGGTCTTCCTCTCCTAGAGTCTCCTTCTGGGTATCCTTAACGACTTTCCTCCCGCTCTTCATTGACTTTTCCACTTCTTTGCGTTCCAGCTTTCTTTGGTTTCTTTTGGTATTTCCTTCCCGTACATCACTTGCATCTTCTTTTCTTTGCCTATTTTCTTTGAACACACAAACTAAGATGTTTATCTTTGTTCCCACGAACACTCTTTCTATCATCTTGCTAACCACGATCCAGTTTAATCTGTCCAGTCCGCACCCTATCCTAGGCATTGCTAATATCCGGACCCTGTTCTGTAGACAATGATCCCGTAGATTGATTAGCGCCTGTTCTAAGGATTCATAGGTGGGTTTCTCGTGACTTCGACTCTTGGTTACAAGGTAATAAATAAACCTGTGTCTTCCATATGCCAAGTGGTCTTGCAAGACTGCTATCTCACCGACTTGCGCATTTTGTCTCCTCAGAACTCCTACCTGTCCAAATCTTTGTTTGAACTCTACTTCGATACCCTTACTCATGTGGAGATCTCTTGCTACACAATGCACTAAGGAGTATTCCTCTGGAGCTGAGAATAACTCACCATAAACTTCACTTAATTTAACACTTTTCTGCTCAAACTTTCTGCCGTTTTCACGCACTTTCCTATCACTTTGTTCTTCGTTCTTGAAATTACTCTTAATTCTTATGTTCTGGTTCTAACTTCGCTTTTGGCGTCGATTTTCGTTTTTCTTGTTTCACTATCTCACTATAACTAGGCTTTTTCATTTCTTTTTCCATTTCCGGAATTCTCTTTCTTCTATTGTTTACCCTTTCCTGTTCTTGATTATTTCTTAGCCGTTTAACTTCTCCGTCGCTTGGCTGCATTCTTCGATCCTGGCATTGAGGTTCTGTAGATCTGTTTTCCGATTTTCGAAGATTACCTTTTTCTTTTGCCGTTTCCCACTTTTCTCCTTGATGAAGAGGGTAAGCGCTGCCGAGTCCTAGATTACTAAGATACTAATTTTTAACTTTAAGTTTCACCGTCGTTCGACAGCTTCGTCAGAAGTGAAAAATATGTTGTCAAAATAAACAAGGTTGTCAACGGAAACTGAAAAAGTAACTTGATTTCTTTTTTAATTTTTATTTTTTAAAGATCATTATGGCTCAGCAGCTCAATACTTTCTCTTCCGAGCCAGAGAAAATTCTCTGCATAGTCGGCTATTGCGGCATTGGCTCTGAGAAAATCTCTTCCGAGAAGGCCATCTACTGTCAGGTGAATGGAGTCCGAGCAGATCATGCATTTGGTGGGGTAATACTTCCTTCCTACTCTGAGTGGCAGTATTATCGACCCCAAGCATGGCTCTTCGTCTCATGAAATCCCTCGGAAAACGACATTTGGTTCCGGTTCCGAACGAACTCTTCTTTTAAAATGGTCAAAGAGGCTCCGGTATCAACTAGCATAGTAGCTACATGTCCCCATACCGTTGGTAGGACAATACACTGATTTCCTTCCTCTTCGACCGTGTATACTAGGGGGAGCGTTATTCTTAATTTTAATTTTTTCGAAAAATTGTGTGCAAATCGGTTTTGATTGCAGCAGATTCCTCGAGTAGGCTCTGTACAGCTGTTTCAGGCCTAGTTGGGCCTTCATCAGCAGAACCGTAGCTCGAGAAATCCACTGCAAACCAAACCGATATGTCCGAGTTTTCGCCCATGCGATTTGAAAGTAATAAACAATTTAAGTAGCGATTGCAAGATGTCGCTACTTAAATTGTTTTTTAATTTTTTCGTTGTCCTGGTCCTTTGACTTCGGGGCTCTGCAAAGGACCTTTGAAGTTTAAAGGCTTCCGGAAGTTATTTTGTGGCGTTCTCGGTTGGTTAACGCGTTCTCTACATTCGGGTGCATAGTGCCCCATTTTTCGAACATCTGAAGCACCTCACCTGCTTCTTGTATTCTAAATTTCCTTGTCTATTGGGTCTTGAATGGTAGTCCGGTCCGCTCTTCCAATGATTCCGTGCGTAATTTTCCCCATAGTTTGCTGCGAAATTCCTCTGGTAATCTGCGGTTGGATTACTGTATCGCGGAAAACTTTGTTTCCTTATCGCTCCCTTTGAATGTTCGTTCCTAACCGCCGTCCCTCTGGGTTGTCCGCTTTTAAATGCTCCCCCTCTGGAGGGCTTATCTCTGAAGGTCACCTCCCTCGAATGTTCACCTGTATACATTGCCTCTCGCGAATAGTTATTCCCGTATGCTTCATTTTTTCTTTGTTCGTTTCTGCCTAATGCCCCTCTCGGATATTCGGGTGTGGGAATTTTGTTTCTTTCTATGAATCTTCTTCCAGTGGGAAATCTATTGTTCCTATCTTCTGGAAAATTATTCAGTTCACCGTCCCACTGAATCCTTTCGGTGCGTTCCGGTTGATATTCTCTTTGGTTGGTTTCTGCTATTCTAACTTCTTGAGTTACTTCATGTTCATAAATTTGTTCGTCGTCCTCTTTTTCCCAGTTTTCCATTTCCCGGTTGGCAATATATAAGCTGTTCAGCCTTCTCATTTGTTTTAACATTCTCCCGCTTGTCTCGGCTTGTCGGGCAAGTTCAATTATTTCCTCGAGGGTCATTCTCGGATTCCTGTTTAAATCGAGGATAATCATTTTCATTAACTCTGGATCTACGCCTCGTTTAAATTGCTCCGCGAGGTCCCGTTGATGGCGTCAGTTAATTGTGTCCTTTTCCGCTTGTTCACTCGTGCTGGCCAGGGCTAAATTTTCTTCTAGCAATTTTTTCCCTGCGCGTTTTATTCGGACGGCGAAATCTTCTACCCTTTCTTTCGTCGTTTGGGTGCACCGTTGGAGTATTAGGCAGGGACTTCATACCGTAATAATATCGTAAACGGTAAATGTGCATAGTATTCAACCGAAATTAGTTTTCATTCCGGTATCTGTTACACATTCTCAAACCGTTACCGTTAAATACCTTTATGTTTATACCGAAATAATATTTCGGTAACGTAAATCTCAAACCGAAATAATAATTTCGGTTGTTAATTCACATACCGAAATAATATTTCGGTTTTACCGGAAACGAAATAGTATTTCGGTAAAGATAATGACATATTTCAGTTGCGGATGTAGTTCCGGAAATAGTATTTAGTATTCGTAAAAGTCGCTTTACACGTATGCAATGCAATATAATAAAAATTATAAACTTTACATTTAGCATCTGCTGTATAATTGCAACAAATGGTAACAATTTCTGAGTGTAAATATTTTTATTTATGTTATAGCTGAGGAGTCTTATTGAAGTTATTTTACAAATTGTAAATTACAATTATTGCTGTAATATTTAGAGGCTGGCGTGGGCATGACGGGGTACATCCCCTTTCTTCGCAATATTAGTTGCGCGCTAATCACAACAACAGCCAATGACCCTCGTAACTTTTTTGTAACTTCTATGAGATCACACTTGCTCGTTAATGGATTCATTCTCACCGTCAAAGAGCTGGCTCTTTTCGGATTTATATGCCGACGTTTGATTTAGTAGAGCATCAGTAATGTAAAATTAAAACGATATCTTATGTCTATACTTAGGTAGAATATATTTTGGGCGATACAAATTCTAATGAAGCGGGAAAAATATTAGGTAGGGCGCAGCGTGAATGCAAACGTAGGTACGCGCTGCGAAGACGTTTAGCGCCGCTGGAGAAGTTACGCTGTACAGCAAAAAATTCGCCAATAAAAAATTCAATCAAGCAATCAGTTTTTCTTGTTTCAACATTATTATTAGAAAAAATTTTTGACTGCCCCCACACTAATGAAGCAAAAACGTTTTACTGCAATGTAAACAATTGGGCTAGATGAAACGTTTTTTTAGTTTATTGTCGGGCACAATCCGAATCACATTTAGTGGTGTACCTAAAAAAATTGTTGATTTTTTACGTTTTATAACTTTACTAGTAGACGTGGCTACATTATTTCAGTAACAAGGGACGAAGAAAAGTTAATGCTGTCCATGAATACTTTCAATATAATAAAACACAAAATAAATCAGTTTGCGGTGTTACTAATTGTGGTCATGAAGTAGTAGTAAGTAATTCATATTTATGTTGCTTTTGTTTATTTAATTTTAATTTGATAGGGCAACCACGCCACTAACTTATTGACACATTTGTCGTCCACGCATCCCGAGGAATATACTTTGGCTATGATGGGAAACATCAAACGAAAACAGAATGATACCGGGAACACAGTGACGAATAAACAACGCAAAGAAAATATAATTGACGAATGTGTCAATTTAGTCACAGTTTACGGACGACCATTCTCTTTAATTAATGACCAGGCCTTTCAAAACATTTTAAAAATGATTCCCTGCACTACCACCTGTTCTATCACCTCTCAAACAATCCGGGAGAATGTCATGAGCAAAGCGGTCAACCTCCGACAAAAATTCAGTGAGCAATTAAAAGGTAAATTATTATGTTTAAAAATAGACGCTGCAACATGCATGGACAGATCATTCTTAGGAATCAATATTCAGTATATTGAAAATGCTTCACTTGTTCTACGAACTTTAGCAGTTAAAGAAATTCATCGTGATCATACGGCTGCACAACTCAGACTTCTTATAAAAACTGTTTTGAATACGTATGACATAGATGTTGAACAAATTTATTCTGTAACCAGTGACAATGGTTCAAATATGTTAAAAGTTGTAAAATTATTAGGAGAAGACCAGCTCTCCAACGAAGATGATTGTGACACTGACGACCCCGACTCCAGTATATCTCCAGATATAAACAATGAAGAAGACACCAGTTTCAATGACGATGAAATCTATGTAGAAAGAAAATCTATTCTTATTAGGTCAGTACGCTGTGCTGCTCATACTCTGCAACTCGCAGTAACAGATGTTCTAAAGAAACCCGAGGTTGCAGATGTAGTTTTCCAAGCCCGCACGATTTGCAAAAAATTACGAACACCTGGAATCAGAAGTGTTTTAAAATCCATTCATAAAAAGAAAGCTCTTTTAGATTGCCCAACAAGATGGAATTCTACGTTGGATATGTTAGAAAGACTTGTAGAATTAAAAAGCTGCTGCGGCATGGAAGCTAATGATTTCAATGTGGATTCAAATACGTGGGAGAAAATAGGGGAGATTATAAAAGCTTTAATTCCTTCTGGTATTGCTACAAAAAAATTACAAAAAGAACAACTTTTGTTTGGCGATTTTTTAAAAATATGGTCGCAGTGCATGCTAGAAACCGCGAAAATTGGAAATACTGTCGCTGAATTGTTAGTAAACTCAATGAAAAATCGTGAGCATTCTTTGTATGACAATGACGCCTTTCCGTCTGCGCTGTTTCTGGATGCCAGTTACAATGTTTTATTGTCAGAGGAGGCAATTTTAAGAGCCAAGAAACATCTGATAACGACATGGGCATGTTATGAGCATATTAATAAAAACAGAGACAACAGAAACACTGTGTCCAAGAATGAAACAAATGATAACGATCAAACTGTAGATTGTACTGACGATATTGAAAAAATGCTGCAACAACTAGAAAAAGAAAGAAAACCAGTTGCATGCGGAAGTGAACTCAACATCTTTGCACTATTGGACATCTTTCTGCAGCAACCGCGACTGAACTATAAAGAAAATATTTTAGACTTTTGGGAAAAAAGAAAGAAGGCTATTTTCGTCTTTAAAATATATTTTATCAAATTTACGCTATAATTTAAAAGACTATATTATAGATGATATACTGTTTCTTCGTGCCAATAAAATGTAGTCAAAATTTGTATTATTTACGTTATACGTAATATTGTATTTGCGTTGTTTTTTTTTGCGTTTTTCTGATATTAAATGTTTTTCAGTTTCGTCAACTTTATTCTTTTCTCTATTGAAGTTTCTTGTCCGATCAATTATTATAAAATGCATATGTAATTGTATTTACACGGGCACAGTTGTCATTAGTATTTATCCTTAAGAAGCTGGCCAATAACTACATATTTTATAACGTATTCTTTCACATTGGTGACGCAACAAAAGTTATATGCAACGAAGTGAATACATGAATTTAAAATAAATACTATGTGTTTTTTTAAAAATGCCATAAGGGGTGGCTGTGGAAAAGAAAATTCATGTCTTAGCTCCATTCATTTACTCTAAATTTTCAGATTTGGCATGTGTTAGATGCCAAGCTACGACATGAGTTTTAATTTTCATGGCCAACCTTTATGGCATTTTTAAAAAAAACATGTTATAATGTAAAACAGTATTAATCCCACTGAATACAATATTTCTACATAATGTACAGGTTTTTTGAAAAATATTTTACACCTTATGTAGAGGCTTTATTTTAGGAACTAGAAAAAGAACTTTAAATGCAGAAGTTGAGGAGCTCTATCCCTATTGTCTTTTACAGTTATCACAAGAAACAAAATCGCACCGTAAACAGCCTCTATATTGTTTGCTACGATAAAAAATCATTTTTTCCTGATTTCAAAAATATATAATACATATGTTGATATTTCAAAGAGCCGTTCGTAATATGATTGGGTTTAAAATACTAATATATTAACGTTTAATAAAAAATCAAGACGGCCTGGAAAGAGAAAGATGCTTACAAAAGTTCTTAATGGCTGTTTTAGTTAAAGGAAGGAAAAAATAACCTTTCATCTTTAGCAAACAATATACAAACTGTTCCATAAAAAAAAAAAACTGAATTTTTGTCTCCGCTTTGCAGTGCGCCTTTATTTCTTGTGATAATTGTAAAAGAGAATAGACATAAAACCCAACAACTTTTGCATTTAAAGCTTCTCTCTACCTCCTAAAATAAAGCCTCTAGATAGGGTGCAAAATATATATAAACAAAAATTGTACATATTTATTCTGCATACTAACGTGTATTTCTCTCTAGAGGTTTTACAGCGGCACTGTAAAATATTAATGCAGATACATATACAAAATGCCGTTTTAGAATTCGTAATAAAAAATGGAGGTTTCCATTTAAAAAATCAAATTACTTTTGTTCCCCTACGATATGCCGCTGCAAATAAATAAACCACTCCAAAATATGGCAAATTTAAGTAAGGCATTAAATACACCAGAGCGGCCACGGCGCGGCGTGGTGGCAGTCAATCTCAAGCTGTGTAAAGAGGTCCACAAACTCAAGCGGCCGCGGCCGCGGATGCGAACGCGAAAGAAGGTCCACAAACTGTAGCGGTCACGGTGGTGGCCTCAGCGCAAACTATACCCGTTCATTATTTACTATTTTGCTAACATGGACGTTGAAAATGATGTTATAGAAGGATTACTTTTAGCAGCTTTGTTGGAAGAAGATGCACAGGAAAGATAGGTAGTTCAATTTGTATTATCAACATAATAGTAATTTTTTCAAGAACAATGTCATTTTTTGTTAAACAACCAAATTAAAACGCTATTACTTTTTCATAAACTAAATATTGCATATGCATGTAGGTATTTATAAATCAAGGAAAGAATCTTCAGTCAAATTAACTACAAACTACTTCTTCAATAATTCGCTCCGTTGATGACGTCCTTTCTACCATGCAATCAACGCCAAACTGAGCAATCTGCGTTTTGGTCGCGGCCGCACATTAGAACGCTGCACAGGTCGATGTGGAAGCGCTAGCGATGTTAAAAACATACATGTTACGTTTGAACGCTACCGTGGCCGCTTCGGTTTGTAGAACTCTTAACGCCAGGCCGCCGCGCCGTGCCGCCTGTCGATGTGAAGGCGCCGACAAGTTTACACAGGTTGCGTTTGAACGCCACCGCGACCGTGGCCGTGGCTGCCACCGCGGCCACGCCAGTTTGATTAACGCTAATAAAGAATTAACCCCCGACGGACTGTGCTCGTATCACAGCTGATCGCGACACCCCCTACCTATCTCATGCCATGCCAATGAAATTCGCGAGTCATTTGCTAATAACTTAATAATTCATACCGAACTATTATTTCGCTCCCGGCAAAACAGAAATATGAAGATTACGATACCGAAATAATGGGTGGTATGCATAAAACGAAGTACATACTAATACTTCAAGCACCTACTTCGAAAATGAAGTACCTACTATAGTAACGTAGTATTTACTATGCGATTTAGTAGATACTAGAGCACAAGAGCACATAGAAGTTTTTACTTCGCTGTAGAAGCACCTACTGTAGTATCTACTTCAAAGCCTCAGATTCATTTTAATAGTAAATACTACTGCAGCGTAGTAATTACTACGTGCTATAGTATAAACTTTGCTTTCGTAGTATATGCTTCAGAGCTGCAGTAGGTACTTTATGTAATAGAAGATACTTCGAAGAATATACTAATTTGAAAAGTATTAGCATCTACTTCGTTTTATGCATACCACCCATTATTTCGGTGAGAGAATTACGTTACCGAAATAATATTTCGGTATAAACATAAAGGTATTTAACGGTAACTGTATCAGCAGTCTTAACGAATTCCAATATCGAAATAATTTCTGTGAGAGCGTTAACCGAAATAAAATAACGGTATGATACCGGTATTTTGAATAAGGGTATGAGTCCCTGGTATTAGGTATGCTTCTCCCGGTAGGATTTTTCTTCATATCGTTCAATTAATTTCGCCTTAAAATCGTCATAGGTGATGGTAGTGGACAACAGGTGTGATTCCAATTCTAGATATCGGAAAGCTTCCCCTTTTAGCTGATATCTTGCAACAGCTAGGGTTTGTTGTTCCGTCCAGACGTCGGTATCTGCTCTTTGGCGCAATTTCAGGAAAAATTCCTTAATATTTTCTCCCGGTTTTCCGGAAAATTCTGGGAGGCCAACGAGGGTTTACCCAATTGTTCTAAGGTTCGATGGATTCATGGCGGGCGGTTGTTCTGCGCCGTTTACGGGGAGGGTACCGGCTTCTTGGGTGTTATTCGTTGCTGTTGTTGTAACACTTGTTTCACCTTCCATTTTTGAAATTATTTCCCTTAACCCTTTATCGCACAACTTAGCACTTATCCTCTGAACTCACTTAAATTCACTTACAAAATTTTTTTTTTTTTTTAATTATCACTCGACTTAAATTTGGTTAAATAAATTTAGAAAAGTACCGAATAGGGTTGAGAGGTTGATTAGCATTGAGCGAGTAAATTACGTCTACTTTCGAACAGCTGCGCCGCTTTGGAAACAATTCAGGGTGTCCGTTTCTTTATGATTAATCACCGTAGAAAACAACAAAAAAAAATTTATTATTTAAAATTACAAGGGAAGACAACTTTACGTTAGGCAATTAATATGGAGAAAAGAAAAAAAAAATTAGTTCGAGAAAAGAAAAAAAATAATTACTAAAATATGAGAGAATTGAAATTTCGAATGATATAATCGAGTTCAATAATTTAACTGCTTCCCCTTTTAGTGATGATAATAGAATAATATCAATAATGATGGTAAATAAATAAATTGTTGATAAACAGTGGTTTAATTTTTCGGCGCAACCTGTAACTACCGCGCGCGACCGTACATCCTCCGGCACTCGAGTTTTCTTGGCATACCCTCGTAACTGCATCGACGCTTATCGTTTAAGCGATCGTAACTTATGCGTGCGGGCGTCACGTCGCGTCGTCGCGATGCCAATTTAAATATGGCGCGGACTGAATTTTCTCGGCGCTGTCCTCTTATTTATTAAAAATTTATTCTCATTACAGCTTTTGAACTAGGACATGAAATGTTATTTAATTTAACCAACTAAACTGAATGCGGACGCCGAATAAAATTGTCACAAATTAATTAATTAGGCGCAACCAAACGTATACCTGAAAACATAAAGATACCAAATACTTGCAGTTGCATTTCTTTCACTTTCCACGCGCTTCTGGTCCTTGTCCAAGATAAAGTAGTGATTAACAGATGGGATGTTATAGCATTTTTACTTTTAGAATCTATTATTATTGTAAAATTTTCGGAAAATGTTATTTCATTTTGTAGGACAGAATTATCAAAATCCCACCGTGCTGCCAACATTTATGTGAACGGGGTTTGGGGGAGAAGAAAGTTGAAGACTTTCTTCGTTTATTTTTTTCAACCCTTCTCACTTGGGTATAGGGATGGCCGTATCAGTTATTTTTTGATCACCGGTGATTCAGCGACAGTTATTTCAAAATCACAGTTACTTTTAACGGCGACCGATATCACTGGTAAGCTCCCCGTGCTGCGCATATCACGTAGTCACTGCGTTCGCATTGTAATAACTGATACGGAAAACTAGACTGATTTTTACTTGACACCAGCAATATTTCGGTTATACTGCAAATAAATAGGAGTAACAACTAATACTTGTCGGAGCGTTTTTTTTTTTTTGTACATTTGGGTCAAAATAGTAATAACGTTAAACAGATCATACCTCGTTCTGATAAACACACGTTCGCTGGTTAGTCCCTTCCAGTTTTCTCTCTCTCTCTCTTCATCTCGCTTATCGCGCATACGATGCATCGTGAGAAACGGATACACATACAACAAACAATGCGACTTACATCGGGTGTCCGAAAATACATCAAATACTACTCACCGGGGGGCCTGCGTGCCCCCGCGGAAATCCAACGGTGCATCTAGTAGCAACCATTCCCTCACATTGATAATGGACACTACGGAAGTTATCCTTGGACGTTGACTTCTTATCTTCGCATGCATTAACCCCACATTCACCTGTAATTCGGAGACCCACCCTCCCGATGGATATTAGCATACCTTGCCTCCTAAGCTTACGTTCTTAGGATCAATTGATGTCACTGATCGCGTAAGTGTCAGCACACTCCGTTTCCGATCCAGTGCACATCATGTCATGTTAGACCATTCTGGAGCACAATGCTTCAGCAGGTCAGGAATACAACCAACTGAATTCCCATTCACAATGAATATGGAATACCAGCTGATTATTTCGCCGATACCGTGCACTTCATCAGCGGTGCTGACCACTGCGGCAAGTCACACACGGTACCGTATACTGGTGCGCAATATACCCCCTGCAATGCTCCGGATCATCGGCATCAGGACGATATTCGCTATATTAGAATAACTCCAACTCATCGATGATCCTCATTGCCAATAACATAAACAGGGTATACCGCGATACTACTTCTGCCAGAACATTGCCTTCTTTTGGCCAATACTCTGCAGCCACCCTCTAGGTCACACATCCCGTCGCCTCGACGCGTAACACAATTCCTCACGCGCTTTACCGACCGTTCTCCGTCTGCATCACTAGAGAAACTGTCCTGCCTCTCTTAATATTTTACGTTCCCTCGGCTAGGCTTATCGTCAAAACATAAACAAACATCCCCTGATATACAGATATTTATTAAGCATTTTAAATTACAAGCTAACTCATTCCTTAAAAATAATTTTGGCTACGACATTCGGCCAACCTGCGAAAATTCTCGCCCTCGAGAATACTCCACTAAAACGAGCTAATATTACGAAGTCCAACTAAATTTAGGACAAAACTAGTAAAGTATAAAGGATAATAGTAACTAGCAATAATGAAATTATAATTTAGACTTATACATATTAATCAATATACCTCAACCGGACGCCCAAACAATTTTTTTTAATTCATACCCAAACCTAAATATCTTAATTTAACGTAAAAATCAAAATCTAAGCCTACAGATCAATTCACTTATGCGTTCTATTTGTTTTTATTCTATATCACTATAATATGGCACACCATCACTGTTATCATCACTAGTGTCACTAGTGTCCGAAATATTTCGCGAAGATGGCCAAAGTTTCATTCTATCTACCGCTACAATGTTATCATACTGTTTTTGTTTACGCACTGCTCCTGGCATATCTACAACTCGGTAACGATCATTAGGAAGCACTTCTTTTACCTGCATAGGCCCTTCATACTTAGGCAACAGCTTCCGACTGGTCCCTTCGCTGTGTGTGGCTTTGCGTATCATCACGAGTTCATTGACACTATATTTATGAGGTGCTTTCCTTTTTGCATCATATGCCTGTTTCTGTAATTCCTGGGCCCGTTTTATTTTCGCATGAGCTTCGTCCCGTATAGTTTTCAAATCTGTCATCGCTTCGCTCAATTGAATTTCTGCGAGAAGTACTGCCTCACTTGGCGAACGCGGTTTGTAACCCATCAACATCTCGCTCGCGGTCCGTCCCGTAATGCGATGAACAGTATTGTTTATTGCGAATTGTATTTCGGCAACATGCTTATCCCAAGAATTTGATTCTCCTTTCGCGCGCAAACTGTCTGTAATTGTTTTGTTGAATCGTTCAACTTGTCCATTTGCGCGAGGCGTTGCGACAGCGTTTAATATATGCCTTATGCCATATTCTTTACAAAATTTTTCAAACGATTTTGACGTGAATGCCGTTCCACGATCACTTATAATTCGTGTCGGGACTCCATACGTATTGATTAAACTCAGTAACGATCGGATGACATATTTGGTTTTTGTAGATCGGACCGCATTCAAAATTAAGTATTTTGTAAAGGCGTCTACGATTACTAGCAAATAAACATTCTTTTTGGATGTTTTCTCAAATGGTCGGGTGGTCTATGTGTACTGTGTGAAACGGAACAGGTATTTTCTCTATCGGATTAAGAAAACCAGGCTTTTTACCGGATGGTGTTTGTTATATAGACATGGCACACAACACTTTGAAATATACTTTTCTACGTAATTGCGCATATTCGGAACCAATAATTTTTCGCATAATTTTCGTAATGTTCTTTCGACCGAAAATGTCCCATTGCATCATGTGTACTGTGCAGCAGAACATTTCGACGCATTCCCTTCGGAACTACCCACTGTACCCCGTTGGCAGTGATTCTATAAATTCGTCCGTTGCGTAAGGTATAATGTTTGTAAACATTCCGCTCGTATTCGTTTACGGGAGGCTTTGTAAGGATTTTCTGAATTTCCATTAATTTTAAGTCTGTTAGCTGGGCAGATAAAACCCAGTCGGCCGGTTCTATTCGCAATACCTTCGCAATCTCGGCATCACTTGTGCAAGGGTTACGACTCAGCGCATCTACATGGTCCATTCTTTTACCTGACCGATATTCTATTTCAAAGTTATATTCTTGTAGCGTTAGCCACCATCGCGCTATTCGCGGTATTAGTTCTTTCTTAGTCGCGGATTGTTTTAACGCATTACAGTCGGTCACGACTTTGAATTTAAGTCCAATCAAATATACCCGAAACTTTTCAGCTCTCGACTACGGCTAATGTTTCTAGTTCATACGAATGATATCTAGATTCGCAATTTGAAGTCTGTCTACTGTAAAACGCAACTGGGTGTAATTGTGTTTCTACCTTTTGCAACAAAATTCCCGCAAGACCGTCTTTACTAGCGTCCGTATGCACTTCGGTTTCCGCGTTAGGATTGTAAATTGATAGAGTCGGTCGCGTCACCAAGGCGTTTTTCAATTTTTCAAATGCATGCTGTTGAATTACATCCCATGACCATTTTTGTCCTTTTTCGTCAACACGGTTAACGGTCGGGCGATCACCGCGTAATCTTTAATAAATTGACGAAAATAGCTTGTTAAACCAAGGAATTGTCTCACCTGCCGGACACTACTGGGCGTCGGGAATTCACTGACACATTTTATTTTGTCAGCACCAGGTCGCACACCTTTGTCGGTCACTTCAAAACCTAGGTAGTTAACACTATTAACTAAGAAGACACATTTTTAATAATTAAGAGTGAGTCCTTCTTGTCTCAATGTCTGAAGCACTATTTCTAAATATTTACAATTGGTTTCACTGTCTTTTGTGGGGATTAGAATATCGTCCAAATACACAGCCGCCATATCTCGGCAAGGAGCTAACACTTTGTTGATCAATCTTTGAAAAACACTCGGTGCATTAGCTAATCCAAAAGGCATTCGGTTATATTCGTAATGTCCTTCTGGGGTACTAAAAGCTGTGTATGCTTTCGATTCTTCGGCCACAGGTGATTTGATGATAACCGGAAGTCATGTCAGGCTTGTGAAATATTTACAGCCTTGCAACCGATCGATTTGATCATCAATACGGGTAAAGGGTATCGATCTTTGATTGTCATCGAATTTAACTTTCGGTAGTCGACACACATTCGAGCTTCGCCGTTTTTCTTTTTGACGAGAATTACTGGCGACGAAAATGGCGAGTCGGATTCGCGAATAATTTCATTCGCCAACAGATCTTTAACAATATCTCGCACTATTGCTTTTTCTTGATGAGCTAAACGGTAAGGTCGATATGAAAACGGAACATCATTGTTTAAATTTATTCGCATCTCTAATGATTTTGCTTTCCCAATTTGCGATAAGTCTGATGCAAAGCAGTCACTATAATTTTGTAAAATATCAATCAATTTCTTTCGATCTACGTCAGATACGTCACCGATTTTTATATCGTCCACAGGCAGTGGCGGTGCGGTAGCCGCGGCCAATTGTAACACTTGCGTGTCTGCATCCGTCGTTGCTTCTTTACACGGCCACCCCCGCGCTATTAGGGTGCTAGCTTTAAATTCTAAGTCCCTGTCTGAGATATTCACTACAGGTAGCCAAATATCTTCGATTTCGCTAACACGCAACACTGTACGCGGTATGGCATATTCACTACCCGGTTTTGCTCGCAAAGCGCTATCAACAAACACATCCCCGACATATTTCACCTGCGTTCGCACTTTAATGTTACCGGCGTAATTTCGCGGAATTATAGTATCACCATCACATAACAATGCCACCTTATGTACTTTCTTTTGGGGTTGGTCCGCGCACGAAAAGGTCAATGTTTTACTGTCTTTGACAACAAAAATGTCCGGTAGCTCAGTAAACGGTTTTCCAAGCAACAACGGCACATCTTGTATGTCATCAGACACAACATACGCTGAAATATCTTTTTCGATGTTATCGATTTTTAATAATTTGAATGATACGCATCCTTGCGTGTTAACTTGTGCAACCCGTAACCCCTTATACATATTCTGTTACTTATATCAATGGACAGATGCAATTCATTGGCAACCTTACTTTGAATTAAATTACATTGACTTCCCATGTCAACAAATGCTACCGATTCGTGTGTGTTTATTGTTATTTTCTTAAAATATTTATCATTACCGGATTTCTGAAGTAGTCGTAAACATTTTTCCTGGAGTTTCGGTTTCGTTTTTGTAGGGCATGCAGTTGAGAAATGACCTACTTTCCCACAGGTATAACATGTGTTTATTTTATTTTGAGGGCAGCTCCGGCGCTTACGTCCGAATTTGTTACAATTATAACATTTTATCTTTTCCGAGTTTAAGTGCGGTTGTCGACTACCTGACTTTACTGAGATGTATTTGAATACGAATAGTCGCAAGTTTGCTTAAAAAGGTCAGAAGGCTTTCAGGTTCCTTATAATTACTTGTAGTAGCAGCTGCCTTGATTTATTGCTCAAGAAATTAAAATACAAAGAAACTAATCAACACCGATCATTTACCTAACAATGTGATTTCAAGTACGCGTCGAGGTAATCTAAAATCAAAACTTTTCCCGCTCAGACACACAAATTCTAAACTTCGATGTCTGATTATTTATTTAGTTTCTCTTTTAAGCACATTGAAAGAATGAGATAGCTCAAATTTCAGCCCAATAAATTGTACCCCCTATTTCGTTTGTATACGTTGTGTCGTAGCCCAGCCCAAATAAGCAAAGGAATTCGTTTCCACTCAAACCATCGTTTCCAACTACGATAAAGCTAGCTCATTATTTTAAAAAATAAACTACGGGCGACAGTCTCCTGTGAACCAAACACTTAAGTCTTTCATAAACATTGGAACGAACGTTTATCAGATTCAATGCCGAAGTTTCTGAAATTGCGTCCAATTTCGCATCCCCGGCGCTAACGCAGAACAAGTTGTTTACAGACCCCACACCTGACTGATGTCGGAGCGTTTTTTTTTTTTTGTACATTTGGGTCAAAATAGTAATAACGTTAAACAGATCATACCTCGTTCTGATAAACACACGTTCGCTGGTTAGTCCCTTCCAGTTTTCTCTCTCTCTCTCTTCATCTCGCTTATCGCGCATACGATGCATCGTGAGAAACGGATACACATACAACAAACAATGCGACTTACATCGGGTGTCCGAAAATACATCAAATACTACTCACCGGGGGGCCTGCGTGCCCCCGCGGAAATCCAACGGTGCATCTAGTAGCAACCATTCCCTCACATTGATAATGGACACTACGGAAGTTATCGCGGACGTTGACTTCTTATCTTCGCATGCATTAACCCCACATTCACCTGTAATTCGGAGACCCACCCTCCCGATGGATATTAGCATACCTTGCCTCCTAAGCTTACGTTCTTAGGATCAATTGATGTCACTGATCGCGTAAGTGTCAGCACACTCCGTTTCGATCCAGTGCACATCATGTCATGTTAGACCATTCTGGAGCACAATGCTTCAGCAGCAGGTCAGAATACAACCAACTGAATTCCCATTCACAATGAATATGGAATACCAGCTGATTATTTCGCCGATACCGTGCACTTCATCAGCGGTGCTGACCACTGCGGCAAGTCACACACGGTACCGTATACTGGTGCGCAATATACCCCTGCAATGCTCCGGATCATCGGCATCAGGACGATATTCGCTATATTAGAATAACTCCAACTCATCGATGATCCTCATTGCCAATAACATAAACAGGGTATACCGCGATACTACTTCTGCCAGAACATTGCCTTCTTTTGGCCAATACTCTGCAGCCACCCTCTAGGTCACACATCCCGTCGCCTCGACGCGTAACACAATTCCTCACGCGCTTTACCGACCGTTCTCCGTCTGCATCACTAGAGAAACTGTCCTGCCTCTCTTAATATTTTACGTTCCCTCGGCTAGGCTTATCGTCAAAACATAAACAAACATCCCCTGATATACAGATATTTATTAAGCATTTTAAATTACAAGCTAACTCATTCCTTAAAAATAATTTTGGCTACGACATACTCTTGTCGGAAACAACACAATAATCTGCTCTCAATAAAGAAGTGATTAGCTTCCATAGGCCTAACGGCCGACGTGCAAGGGTGATCGCCAATGAACGCTTTATGAGCGTCAAGTAAGTAACCGGGAGAGTTAGAGCCTAGTTCTCATGAAGCGCGTCACACGCGCGCTTCCTAAACGCGCGCTTTTAAAATACACATAGGCTAAGTTCATTTTAAAACTCCATCGAGCGAGTAGTGTCAGAGCAGAGTGCGTGACGTCATTGACAGAGCTTCGTGGTTCACGCGAACGACATAAAACTCCAGCCAGCTGTTTAAGAAATTTGTCAAATGTCAAGTACGATAACGAAGTTATTTTATGGTTATTTTTGATTGTAAATAATAAACAGACAGAATTGCGTTTAGTTAATAAATAATAAATTGTACACTCTCCATAATTTTGATAAATACGCACCAAAACTTAAATTTAAGGTTAGAATATGCACATGTGATTACCAACAATAACAAGTGAAATTCGCAGTGCGCATGCGGAACTTCAGAACTCTACAATTGAATCCGAGCAAACTCCGTGCAACATTTGAGTGCCATGTCGAACGAAATAGAGTAAACTCCGTGCACTAAAACGAACATGTTTGTGAACTCCGAGCGCTCGGAGCTCTTAAACGTACTTAGCCATAATTAGTACTTGGTGTTCACATGGTAGCGCGTAATTATAATTTTACGCGCGCTCGACGCGGCTCAACGCAAAAGTTTTAAAAGCGCGCGTGGACCGGCGTTGATGCGTGCTTTTAGATATGAGATATGCCCATTGTCTATTCACATGGAGCGCGTCTTTTGCTACGTTCAGTGAATTTCTTCGGTACTCTACATTTCAATTTCATATTAATAGCTATGGAAGGTGAAGAATTTAATACCGAAATTTAGGTTCATAATTTCTAAGACTGAGATATAGAGTAACGTATAAACTTAAAGTGAGTTTACTTTTTAGAATTGGATGAACCCAGTATGCTTTTTCTCTTCTAAGACGCAGACGTCTCATTTTTCTGTACGCAATCCACAAACAAATAGCGTCTTCAACATCCATTCTTGATGAATAACAATTGGATTCTACGCCTAGCGCGCGGAAATCACAGCTTATCTGCAGTCATGTAAACAGAGACTAATCATAAAACGCGTGCTAACCGCGCGTCTAGCGCCTCTCATGTCACAGTATAAATATCTTACAGTAGGGACAAACCGTGTCGGCACCTTTGATGTTCAATAACCCCGGTTTTTCACCTCAACATGGCCGATATTGGCGGTCCTTCATTCTACTGCAGTTAGATGTCACTAGTGCTGTCCATATGTTTATGCAGATTTAAAACCGAAAACAGTAAAAACATAAATTAAATGTAGCTTCGCCCACAAGGGATGAACGTGTAAAGTCAAATACTTCAGTCTTCCTATCTTTCCGAATAAAATAATCAATATCATGTACAATATTTAACACAAAATTACACCTATTATGTCCCAGGCAGCAAGGTGCCGTCTTTCTCATGTTAATAGTTGGTCATTGTTTACGTCAAATGACCATTGTCATCGACGTATTAAAGACGTAAATAAGACGGGCAAATGTCACAGCCTGGCGACGTCATTTTTGAACGTCATATAGTCGTATGTTTCTGACGTCATTTTTAATTATATTATGAAGCAAATATAACCAAAAAATTAAACCACATTTTAATTTTAATTTTTATTTAAATACCTAGACATATGTATATGAACAATAAATAATTTTCTTACATCCAAACAAATAAATTCTGGATAAAAAGTTTATGTATGAACAATAAATAAATAATATTTTAAATAAACTTATAACTATATTTATTTACATTGCAAATAAAAATTACTTCTGTATAGCAAGAAGTTATAAATTAATCATATGTATTATAACAAAAATGCTCAATAAAGGTCCAATCACAAGGCGCCATTAAAATATTAATAGAGGTTATGATGTATGAGTCGAAATGAGTTCCCTCCTTTGCACGGCTCACTAATAACTAAAAATGTAAATACCTACTTAAAAAATACTAAATACGTTAATACGTCCTGTCAGTAACAAAATAAATTAGCGCTTTAGAATATGAACCACTTATGAAATCGTGAAACGCCTAGTTCACGTATAGACATAGCTACTCGTACCACATTAAACCGCGCAAAGTGGACGCATGCGCCCAGTATTGCCAGTTTTTGTTTGCCCGAAATCGCCTATTGCATCAGAAAACGTCGCCCAAAATCGCCAAATTCCATTGCATGACTAAAATTCACGTCCTATTCGGTTTGTTGAAAATCAAAAGGTAAATTAAGTAGAGAACGTGAAATTTGTGAAAACATACTTTTATTAAAAAATTAACATAAAATTTTTGTCTGTTTATCATATAATATTATAAACTATAAATTGGAAGAGACTCTATTAATAGATGACAACTTTACGTTTTACAACGTGAACGTCCAATGCATTTATGGACCAATCACAGAACACTTACTAGATGTACTAGACTTACTAGAGGACCACTGAACCGACATCAACATCCATTATCACCAACCAACAAAATCTACACCCAAAACTAAAGGAATACACGGCAATCAATTATATTGAAGAATAACGCGCGTTCTTTTATTCCACAATATGTTGGATTGACGATCATTAAGATTGAATGCTGTTTTAACGCTAGATGGATGGTACTCTAAAACGATTTCATGGATTTCTTTGTTGCTTTATCAAGTGGCAAGAACACAAAATCTTAATATCAAATATTCCATAAATGAAAAAAAGATTGACTCGATGGATTGTTGTGTCAACATGTTGAATAAAAGAACGCACGTTATACCTAAGATTAACAAAATATTACTGCTCGCCCAAATTAGTCGCCAGTCGCCAAACCTGAAAATTGGTCCCAATCTGAAGTTTAAACTCGCCCATTTGACAATATATCGCCCAAACTGGCAACACTGCATGCGCCACACATCTCCTAAAAAAGTCTGGCAAATTTGTGTTAATTAATAAACCAATTCTTAAATTATTTTTATTAACGGGGATTAACGGCTATTGTAAATAAAATATATTTTTGTTGGTCAATATTTCGTAATGTTTTTATTACTTCATCAAGACCAAAAATTGTGAAGGTGAAAATAATTTATTTCTCCTTTCTTATTGGAAATGTATTAGAAATTGAGAATTTTGAAGTTGATGTTTAACAAAATAATTTAAGAATTGGTTTACCTAACAAGTACGGCATTACTTCCCTACGAATTAATTAATAAATACATATAATTTACATTTTTCTGCAAATACAAGAATTTTATTAAATATACAAAGTTTATTGCAGATAACAATTTTTTACAACCGTATTTCACATTATGTCAAATTCATGTAATTAATTTAACGTTTGACGTGATTTATAAACGTCAATTTTTAAACAAGATTTTCACGAACAAATGACGTTGCAAACTGGTCGCTCGACGTCATTGACCAATTTTAACCAATTAATGACATGATAAAAACGACTGCTTGCTGCTTGGGGTACAATCGACGAAACTAATAACGAAAATTAACCTTATACCTATGAAAACTTCAAACTATAACCACATATAACCGTGCTATAACCACACTTTTGTTACACAATGATGAAATGACGTGTTGCGCCACACTCGGTCGTTTGTGGAAGGACCGCCAGTTTCGAAACATGCGCATTAAAAAACTGTTCATGCAAATACCGGATTTGTCCCTACTGTAAGATATTTATACTGTGCTCATGTGAACGGCTTACAAATTACAGAACGCGCGTTAAGCGCGCGTCTGACGCGCTTCATGAGAACCAAGCCTTAGAAGCACAAATACAGTTTTCTTTAGTCACCGGTCGCTGGTTTTATGTTACACAAGTCACCGGTAGTTCCAGCGACCAGCGAGTAACAGCGACAAAGTCACCGGTAACGATATATCGCCCATCTCTACTTGGGTAGCGTAATTTTAGCGATAAAGATAAATAGATTACCTTTACCAATTTTTCCGGGACGTTCCAGCGTTGGAGAATCATCCTCCAGGGATATTTCTATTTTTACAGATCTGGCCTTGTTTTAGATAAACGAGGATTTTTCTTCCGTTTTAAATGTTGCAAAAATTGATGTACTAGAATTTGAATCGTTTACGCTGCCACCACCGGAGTTTTTAAGGGACGCCGGGTCCTAATACTTTTCGTAATGCTAATCCTCATTTATTTATTTACTCCTTTCATTTGTTTTAGAAGGCGCGCGTTCTTGGACTCAGAAGTTGTTTAAAGCGAAATTAAAATGCAAACTCTACCAAAGTAAAAGAGCTAGTCAGGAACAAGATTGAGTATATTGATCACCAGCGTCTTGTTCTAATTACATTACTTAACACAGGTAACAAGTTGCGAACACCTACCGGTTAAGGGGGGGCTTTAGGTGGATCCCAGCAGCAGAGGGAGACTCGGTGTCGGTTCTTCCTCTTCTAGGAAATCGGGGACTTGACCGTGCTCCTCAGGGGAAGGGAACCAGGCCGGAAAGCTCGGGGCCGACGCACTCACCCACACGTTAGATTTAATTTCGTTTGAGTTCAATATTAATTAATTCGAAACATCATAAAAAAAAGAATTTATACTAATCGAGGAGGGTTGGAAATAGTTTAATTGAAATAAAATAAAGAAATTTAAAGTGATCTAGGAAGGCCCAAAACCAAACTCTAAGATTACTCGGCGAACAATGATTTCCCTTTTTTAATTCCTTCCCTCCGAGCCGTCGCACACAGGCGGAATTTCAAAAAATCCTGGCCAAAACCTAATAATTGTGTAAAACGATTGACAACACTTCAGGAAGTAAAAAGAAACCTTATTATTGAGATTTTAGGTATAATTAATAATTAATTTTTAACAAACTTACATATTTATTATACAGTGTGGATAAAAAGTCTGCAGTACTTTAAATATTTTCTAAAACATTTTCTTTTATGTAAAAACGTTCGGACATGTCCATTTTTAGTATAAATTTACCATATTTTGGAGTGGTTCATTTATTTGTACAGTGGCGTACCGTTGGAGTACAAAAATAATTTTAATTTTTTAACTGAAGTCGACTCTTGTCCGATGAAAATTGTAAGAAAATAGCTTTTAAACTTTAAACGGACACTCAAAATTAGAAAAAACACTCAACGTTTCACTATCGGTTGATAGCTTCGTCGGAAGTTATCAACCGATAGTGAAACGTTGAGCGTTCCTACCATTTTTAACAGTGTCCGTTTAAAGTTTAAAATATATTTTCTTTAATTTTTTAGATGGAAACCTTTTTACTTTTTGTTACGAATTCCAGAAAAAGATATTTTTCTACCTACTTTTGCATAAAAATTTTATAGTGTCTATAGTTCCTAAGCCGCATCTGAATAGCGAAATAATAATAGGAATAATTTCGAACTGCTATGTTCTAAGCTTTTGAGCTATTTTCCATAAATGTTAATCATATACAGGATATCTTAAAAAAGGTGCCCATCCTTTATAAAGCATACATATTGCTGTGATATGGGTAATCTTGTACCCACGTTGGTGGTTTAAGTGGTTTTGGTGGTTTGTGAATTTTCTTTTTTATGTTTCTTAATTTTTTTTAACTTAAACCACCGGTTTCCAACATTATCTGTTTCTTTTCCCTTATTTGCTCCAGCTTACTCCTATCTCTCTTGCTTGGGTTCCTTGGGCATTCAGAATATTTGTCTTTTATTTTATTCTTTTCTTTGCTTATTACTTTCTCTTTTGATCTTTTTCTTTTAATGGTTTTTGTTATAAGCTTGTTTTAACTTTGACTCTTTTCTTAATTTGTATAAACAATTTAAACCAACAAACTTACATTCAAATCAGTTTAAATTGTTTAGGCTTCCAAAAATTTATACCAGCAAACTTGCATTCAAACCAGTATAAATCATTTAAGC
Source organism: Dorcus hopei (assembly GCA_033060865.1). Classification (NCBI taxonomy): domain Eukaryota; kingdom Metazoa; phylum Arthropoda; class Insecta; order Coleoptera; family Lucanidae; genus Dorcus; species Dorcus hopei. The sequence goes on along the minus strand of CM065426.1, from coordinate 59,298,277 downwards.
CTGTTGCAAAATTTTAATTTTGTTTGTTGAATAAATAATAAGAATTTAAGTTTGAAATTAATTTTAATAATTGTTTAAAATTTTTGTCATTCAGAAAAGCATTTGTTCAAAACTATAAAATTGAAAATGTGACCAAAATGCAAATTTTATTAACTGAATTTTTAAAATTAGCGTGCGAACGATCTGTACGCCGCGAGCAATCATCAGTGAATAATGAATAATCTTCTCCCCGTACCGGTCAAACTAAAAATTTCGTTTAATCGTGTTGAAACTTGTCCGAATGGAATACGCTTGCGCCGCGCCGCCTATAAAAATTCTAGTTATATCTTTGGTATAGGTTTCCCATCCTGGTTGGGGATTTTAACTTCCTTACGTTTTGACGATGTTTACATTTACATCAACACACAAACTAAATTTTGAAAAATTTCAATTACTACCCACAATCTTCACAGGTAAGTGATTAATTAAATTAATTTGATTATCATCAAACATAAACGTAAGTAGTTTTCTTTGTGAAACCTGAAATTAAACAATAACAAAATTTCTAACCTAACATTTTTCAAAACATATAAACAAAGTTGAATATCTTCTCGCTTAAATTAACACAAAAGGATTCTTTTCACTCACATCACTAACTCCATGTTTTGTTGTTTTTAAGATTTTGTTCTAAAAGTTGTTCGTAATCAACTTGCACGTCCTGGATCTTCGCAGCGTTGAGCCGAACTCGACGACCGTCCTCCAGATACACTAGACGTCTCCTCCTTCTGGTTGTCTGTTCCTTGACAGGCCAATATTGTGCAGACGAGGGCCCCTTCGATTTTTTATGGTGTTTGTCCATAAATGCACAAAATTCCTCCCACAATGATTGCTGTAATCTGCCCTCGAACCAACTATTGTCTTCGGCAAACACATTCACTTGGATCTCAGCTTCGGTATTTTGCATTTTCATTTACTTTTTACTTTCACTTTTTGACTTAATTTGATTGCCTTTAATTTTAAGAATTTGCATATTTTGTATCGTGACTTTGTTTTCAAATGTTTTTCTTTTCTGTTTTATTTATTTACAAATTATATACAATTTATTTTAATTAATTATTAAATATCACCGCAATATGCTGAATATGCTAATATGCATATAAACATACTATTTGCTCGTTCTGAAAGCGAAGCAAGTTTAAATGTTGATGCCCTAATTTCTGATATTAGAACGGATTGAATTGTCAAACAAATCGACTCTCACCTGTTTCTGGAGTTAAACGAAGAACACTCCGTAAGCGTAATAAGAGTAGAGATGAAACTCTTCAGCATTTCGTTTCTCATGAAATAAAGCATAAACCACAAGATATTTGGGTTTATCAACCAATAGAGCTTTCATTCCAAAACAGTAATGAAACATTAAATAAATTAATTTAATATAATTTAAATATTTAAATAATTGTTGGTTGAATAATCACACAGTTAATGCTTCACTCATTCTGTTAGCAAAACAATATCCAAATATTTTTGGCCTCCACGTAATAGATCCATTTTGCGAAAAAAGTTTCTTACTATATAAATTCTGTTGCGAGTGGATATTTTGTTCAAATTTATCACATTTTTCAACACTTTGTAACTGTAGCCGGAATGTTTGATGAACATATAGTTAACATTAATTTATATGACTCTCTTAACTGTACTGGGAATATATCTGAAAAATTAATATCTAATATCAGCAGCCAATTCAAATTTGAAATAGAGCGAAAAATTGTAATTAAACAGCTTAGAATTACAGGACAAGGTTTGAAAGGTGATTGGTGTACATTGCAAACGCTGTACTAGCTTGTTCTGATTTATCTGAAAAACCAGCTGAAGTTAGATATGATATCTCCATATTACGACCTCATTTAGCAAATTGTTTAGAAAATGGTTTGTTAACGCCTGAAAGGTCTAGTGGTAAGAGGACCGTCCTTGCAATCGCATGGTCGTCGGTTAGAACCGCACTCGGGATTTTTCTCGGGGGTGGTCGGTATCGACTTCAGGTACCCTTTAGTGTTGGGGATAAAATTCGACACTGCTTCCCTTAAACGGCGAGAAGGTTGGAAGTAACAAAGCCATGGAAAACTTTACACACACTCAAATACACTCCCGCTCCTGAGGTCTTGACAAGTCTTTGACTTAGGACCCCCATTGGGCAATCACCACAGATATATAAAAAAAACAAGTTTTCCAACCATAGCAGAAAATAAACCGGTAGAAGTTTTGGTTTCCAAGCTCTCTCCGATGTTATTCTGCAAGTGCAGCCAACCAGCGGCGGCTGGTGCAGTGAAATTGGGAGTGCTGCAGACATACTCGCTCAGCGCTAGCTCTGTCTAACACAGACGAACAAAGAGCAAATAATGCGCAACGCACATCGGCAGCACCTCCAAATTCATATGCACCGGCCGTCACTGCAGCCAACCAATATTAGGTGACATGTTCCAATGTGATACCTGCTATGAATGGTGACATATCGACTGCATTTCCGTAGGCAACATAAATATTTCCGAAAATAATACTTGGAACTGTGACAATTGTATCGCACCAATATTAGTTGTATAAATAAATTTAAACAAATTGAACCTTTTTTTGTCTTTTCCCAAAAAAATATCAATTTACATGGTTTTCTTAATAATTTGAAAACAGTGAAAAAACTACCTTAAAGAAGCGTTCTAGAATCAAAATAAAGAGCTTATTTTTGTAAAACCATATCTATCGAAATTGAAATAATCTTACAGGTCAATAAATGATGAATGATCCCTTGTTTATTCGTAATGCCATTTCCGCAAAAATTAAAAATCGTTAACAGATCTAATATATCAAGTGATTCAAAAGAAATCCATTCTAGCAAGCGTTGATTAAAAATGTCAGTGAAAATAGTCTGCTATATAAATTTACATAAATAACATATTCAAAATCATTTGCCTATTCAGTTCAAACGGAATCCTACATGTAAACATATGCTGCGTTTTATTGTGCACTACCGGTGGCAAAAGTATACGCCAGTAGATGCGTTACAATAAAACGGTAATAGTAACGCTTTAACCTTCAGTTGTCAAAGTGGTACTATTTCGTCTTGATTTAACGGAATAATGGAAAACGGTGAAATACCGTTTCCGATAATAGCTCGATTTTTACAACAGCAAAGAGTCATTGAAGACGAATTGATGGATTCAAATTGAAATGACATATCCCCACCCTCTCTACCGTGTTCTACCGTCTTGAACGACGGTAGAGAAAGTTGCCACCAGTGGACACCAGCAGCACAATAAAACGACGTTTTACTTCTACCGGCTGACGCGAACGTTGCAATAAAACGCACCTATAGTAAATGTCGGTGAATTTAGACTTCCGTCTATTTTCATTGTCGGCGAATTTAGATAGCAGGCTATTTTCACCGAATTTGTCGGTGAAAATAGCCTGTTGTCTAAATTCACCGACAAATTCGGTGAAAATAGCCTTCGCCTAACTTTTAATTAAAGAACGATACTAGGTGCTTTCCATTTGAGAGCGTAATGTCCTTGGTGCTTAGAACCCTGGGCTTCTCCGAGCAGTGCTGCCAATAGCATAAACTCTAAAATCCCGAAGTTTACAACAAAAATTCCCGCTTTTTCCCGCCAATTCAAAAGTAAAATGAACATCAGAAGAAAAATAAACTTAGGTGAGAGTGAGATAGATGCAAAAAATAATAATTTTATATATTTATTTACTTATGAGATTCAACATGATAAAGTACAGAGTGTCCCATTTTCGATGGTATTCCATAGGTATCTTCGTTAATAATGGAAATAGAAAAAAACCGAGCACGCAATATTGGGTCAACTTTTTATGCTAATTTGAATGGCCAACTTAAAAATTTGCTGTTCCTTGCCATTTTCGCGATACAGTTGAAAATCGAAAAATTCATCAAATTTTCAAATGCGCATATTTTTTTTATTTTTAAAATTATCGAAAAAAGATACGTGCATTTTTATTCGACTTTTAACGTAGATCATGATTCTTTAATCAAGTCGCACCAAAAGTTCAAAATAACCGAGATATAACCACAACTAATGTCTTTTTAAATGGAAGTCGTAGTTGGCTTTGACATCATTAAAAAGGGTATTTTTTTTTGCTTGAGTCATGATCTACGTTAAAAGTCGAATAAAAAATGCCTTTATTATTTTTTCGATATCTTTAAAAATAAAAAAAATATGCGCGTTTGAAAATTTGATGAATTTTTCGTTTTTCAACTGTACCGCGAAAATGGCAAGGAATAGCAAACTTTTAAGTTGGCCATTCAAATTAGCATAAAAAGTTGACCCAATATTGCGTGCTCGGTTTTTTTTTATTTCCATTATTAACGAAGATACCTATGGAATACCACCCAAAATGGGACACATTGTACATTACCTCAAAAGCAATCAGTCTTAATATATTTTAATTCCTAAAGCAATGAAAGTTTAATACTTTAATGTAACAAAGTAATTCACAACAATCCATCTGTTGTTTCTACGAAACAAAATTATTTAAATTGTACTACTTTTATCAAGTACAATTCAAGGATCAGTTTTAACTTAAAACTTTTAAAGTATCTACAACGGTGTCTTATAAGCCATTTATCCATTTTTTTGCGCTATTATTGCACTTTTTCCACAGCATTTCGTTAGGGTATTGCAAATAATCAACAATGTTGCACAAGATTATAAAAACACGAAAAGGATTAATTAGGTTACTTTATGTTGCTGGTTGCTGGAATCACATGGCATGGGAATGGGCGCGTTCAGCGATAGGCGGTTCAAGTTCAGTACAGTATAATGCCTACGGAACCAGTAGTTTCACAAAACGTCGGTACCTTTCCGAAAGTATACATATACGCAGAAAGAAAAAATTGTCTTAATTGCTGATATCTGAAATTCCCGGTTTTTCCCGCAACTTTGTTATATCCCGCAAAACTCCCACCATCACCGCATTTTTCCCGAAATTCGGGAAATTTCCCGGCCATTGGCTGCACTGTCTCCGAGCTGCTCTGAATTGGAGTTTGCAGCTAAGCGTTCGCCACCTGGTATCAGCTAAACAAACCCTTGTATGCTACACAAGTACACAACAAATCGTGTTTTGGCTTTGGCGTCGATCCTGAGTGTGTGATGTATCAGGATTGTGTTATATGTGACATTCACATTAAATCAACTTGTGTATTTGTATTAGTACGCACTTAAACACGTGCATTACAAAAATTCCGTGTAGCTTACACAGGTTCAGATTTATCCACGGTAGTGCTGCGATCTTAAAATCAAACGCCTATAGTGCGCAAATGGAACACGAAATTTTACGCGCGAATAACTGTCACCTTCAACATAACCAGTTTGATCAATTAAATTTGATTTTTAAATATTTTCCGCAAAAAAACGATTAGCACAATTTTCAACTATTCAAATATTAGTATTTATGCGTCAGATAGAGCTTCATATAACCTTGCGCCGCTAGTCAATAGGTGGTCCTCGAGAGGAGAGGGGTAGGAACTCGAATGAGACTTGACACCACGTCGCATTTTTTAATGGAACAGAGGGAGTCATGTCACAGAGCAGCTCGGAGCTGCCCAGGCAGGAAAATGGAAAGCACCTACTGATATTGGGTGGTATGCATAAAACGAAGTAGATGCTAATACTTCTCAAATTAGTATATTCTTCGAAGTATCTTCTATTACATAAAGTACCTACTGCAGCTCTGAAGCATATACTATGAAAGCAAAGTTTATACTACAGCACGTAGTAAATACTACGCTGCAGTAGTATTTACTATTAAAATGAATCTGAGGCTTTGAAGTAGATACTACAGTAGGTGCTTCTACAGCGAAGTAAAAACTTCTATGTGCTCTTGTGCTTTAGTATCTACTAGATCGCATAGTAAATACTACGTTACTATAGTAGGTACTTCACTTTCGAAGTAGGTGCTTGAAATATTAGCATGTATTTCGTTTTATGCATACCACCCATTATGTGAAAATTAAAGTGGCAACATGGTGGACTGGCAACCCTGCGGTCGAGGGCACAGTATAAGAATACACAGTAGCGTCAGTCGATTTTTTATACATAGGTTTATATGGACAGCGTTTCAATGACCTTCAGCCATATTGTTTGATACCCTATACCGCGAATTTTAAAATGCCATGTGCTATGCTTACGATGTATATCGAGTGTAAAATGAACTATAAAGTGATATATTAACTAAATGATTTTAATTTGATATAAATTAAATTATTTTGAAGTATTTCAAAGTAAAATGAATATTTTGTGACACGTTTTTAATAAATTTGTATGTGTTTTAGAAGATATACTCGATAATAAAATAGCTATTTACCAATGTAAAATATTTATTAATTTTCTATTTTGTTTTGAATTACATTTAAAATCTCTATTACAAAATTTAAGAGTGTAGAATATTTTTGTTCTAATAAAGAGTTTTATTAAATAATCTACAGGATAATTTTGACATGGTGGTATCCATCTAATGTTCTGCATCAAAATATTTAATTCTAGGCCGATATTTTTCAATGAAACATGAATCTAGTTTTTTAATGAAGTGGATAAAATTTGTATGAGGCATTATTAAATTTCCAAATGGATTGTCTTCATCTGTAAAATATGCCTTATGATGGGAATATAATTTGGATGCATTATCCAGATGAATGTTTTCCACTTCGCAATAATTTTGACATTGCAAACATGAATGTTTTTGAAGACATTTCTTCATGAAATAACCACAGATATATGTCAATGCATTTGATTCATATATTTCCAATTCTCTGTAATCTGTTGGTATATGTTTAAATTGGGAATTAATAGGAGTTTGTCTTACTACTCTTTCAGAGTTTTCAGCTTTACTTGCTGCACTTGATAAAATACTTGCGAAATCAGCAAATGCATTTTGAGAGGTGTCGTGCATCATAAAATTTGTAGTGAATAATTTCTTGAAGGCTCTACAGAACTGTATTGGTGTGGGATTTAAAGAGTTTCCACCTTGTTGGCGTATAGCTCCAAAAAAATTTTCGAGACAATCTTGATTCATTCGTCTGGTCAGTATGTACTTAAATTGTTTCTTAGCCATATCATGAAATAATTGTCTTAATGTTCCAACGTTTATTTTCCAGCAGCGTATAACTTTTATTTTGTGTGTAATATCCTGTTGCTTGGAATTAAACACTCTTAAATTTTTCAAGAAATCTAACACTTCATTTAAAAATTCTTCTTGGTGTTCTGAACCATTATATGCTTGCTGAAATGTTTTCTAGGACTTTGCTCACTACTATTGAATAAATCAAAAAGTTTATCAAAAATTTTAATAAACTCAACTGTACCAATTGCAGTGGAAGGTAATGCTCCTAAACTAATATAAGTTGTTAAACTTGCAACTACAGTAGCACTTATTGTTTGAACAGCTAATTTTACTTTCATTTTTTGAAAGTTTGTAGGATTTATATGAGCATCTGTTAATTTAGGTGTAAGACGATTACTCAGTTTTTTGTCTTTTTCATAAAAATCCACAATATGTTGCCATGAAGTAAATTTGTCTCCAAATTTAAAGGTGTGCATTAATAAATTATTTCTGATAGCTTTAATCAGATGTGGTGGATCAAAAAAGTAAAATATCTTTTTGTCATTAATATAAAAAAATGGTTTTTCTGGTGTTATACTTAAAATATTTATCAAATTAATAAAATTGGATCCCATGTCTGTAGTAACACCAACAACTTTAAGATTAATTGAATAAAGATTTTCCACCGTAACACTTATTACATCAAGTAAATCTTCAGCTGCACATGATGTATTAACGAAGATATACAATAATGGCTGTTTCCAGTTTCAAAAGAGTCCTCTTGCCATTACAACACAGACATTATTTGCTGGTAAAGGTTTTCTCTTTGAGCCTAAATCTTCGAAGCTAACGATTTCGTCTGCACCAATATTATAGAACAAATTTGTATTGACATTTTATCGATACATAGAATGCAGTATCGATCTGTATCTACCATGTGTTCAGTTTTCAAATTTAAAATGTTATAAATTTTAATATTCTGGCCAGGATGGTACTGTAAATTTGTAGTGATTCTTTCCAATGATCTCTTAGATGGTAAAAGAAATGTCATTCTTAAAAAATTATAAGCTTTACGACTTAAAAAGTATAATGTTAAGCAAAACTTTTTCACTTCATCGGTATAACGACGACCTTTCCTTGTTTTTGCAAAATTTTCGGCTTGCATCTGCACAAAAGGAACTATCCTGCTATCTAAATACTTTTTGCACAATAATAAAAATTTTTCCAAAGATTCGTCGCTATTGTTTTGCAATACTTCTATTTCTGTTTTTAAGTCGCTGTTTTGTTGTTTTATATCTTTAATTTTCTCTCTTAACTTCTCTTTACGAGGGCTATGCGCACTTAGTATCTTAGCTGTTTGGCAAGAAGTGGTTGATGATGGTTCCGGCAATGGTAGGTCTTCTAAGGGAGGAAGGAAAGGAGGTAAGGACAAAGGTATGGAACCGGTTTAATATTTCAAAAATTGTTTGACATATCTGAATGAAATTTGGTACATGCTTTAGAGTCAATAAGACTCTACGTTATTAATTTATGTCTCCTGTTTATCTCGCTTAATTTTTGAGATCCAAGGCCAACTTGTGACTTTTTAAATGATCACCTATTTCTTTTGCTTTATTTAGTACTCCATTTTATTCTCTAAACGGTCACATAAAAATTTTGATACCTAACATAAGGATTTTTTTTAGAAAATGACAGCTTTTTGATTCAGATACATCAAAAAGTTTTCAAAATATTAAATCCAATCACTCCAGTAAATACAGTGCTGCCCCACTCAACGCAAGCATCTTGCAGCATATAATTAGATAGTACAGAGCGGTACGTATAATTTAATTTTCACTGACTGGACTTTGATTTACAATTACTGTATATGTATATTTACAGTAATGTCTGTTTATAACGAAATTCAAGGGAGTGCCAAAACAGGTTTTTTATAAGAAAGTTCGTTATCAGTGATGGGTTTAAAAAAGTCATTATTTCAACACATTTATTTTATTTCAACAGAAAAATTTTAGGCACAAAATATACGTTTGTAACTTATTTTGGCAAGTATAATCTCATTGACATGCAGTTCTATTTCGGCTATTCCATTAAGAATACTCTATAGGAGTTCTCGCTATTGAAAAAAATTTTGAACTGTTGGACTGCATCAACATGGTTGGAATTTGTATTAATTGGCTACTTTCAATTTCTGCATCTTCAGCTTCCTCGTTGTTATTATCAGCAGGACTACCTGTAGAAGGGGCATCGCATCATCATCCAAAAATTCGACTTTCATAAAGTTGTCATCAACGTGGACGTATTCATTAAAATTATATTCAACAGGAAGAGATTCATCTTGCCATTTTCTTCTTGTTGTCTTCGAGTAATGGTCATCATCTGAATAAAATCTTTCATGTATGAGAAATCCATGGAAAGCAATTAGTGATTGCTTGTTTTGACAAATTCCATTCGGGAAAGTTTCTTGTTTTACAGCTATAATTTCAATATAACCAAAAACTTTTAAAACAATATGTACAAGATAAGGTTCATTTTATCCGAAAGTTCGTTATAAGTAGATTCGCTAATTGTGTTTGTTACAACCAAAAGTTCGTTTTAACCGGATTCGTAATAAGCGACATTACTGTATAAAGCATAAATATATAAAAACTTAGAATATTTTAAGGGCTTTTATAATATCAACGTACATAAACTTCTAACATACCTTCTGATATATCACAGTCTATGACATTTTCTTTATTTTCTAGAAATTTTGTGTAATCCAGATCTAAAAAGATATACATATTTGTATAATTTAATAATATGTGTATAGACTTAATCAAATTAACATGAAATGTATACATATATGTAGGTATGTACATTTCGAAGACCTAGTGCCAAAAGCCGTTAACTAAAAATTAGAAGTTTCAAAGAATTTGTCGTATAATGGGTACTACTCACCACTCAGAATCAAAAATTCTTGTAACAGATAAAAATCTAGTAATAAATAAGAATACCTTATAAATGTTTGCTCTGTTGAATGACCAGCTTACCTGTTCTACACGTGATTTTTTTTATTATATGCCGGTGGATCAATTGATAATTTTAAGAACTTTATATAGCTATCTCATTTTAGTTTTCATGAAACAGCTTTGTCTCTCGCAGTCGGAGGTAAAGTTGTATTCTTAACTCAGATTGATCTTATCGGAATGTAATTTAAAAAAATTACGTTTACATACGTTAAGTTATGCCAAACACTAATTTTGTAGTTGGAAACTTTTGGCACTCAATTTGTACATACCGTAAGAGTAATTTGAACTCGGGTCAGTCAAAATCAACCACTCCAGTAAAAACAGCACTGCCTCACTTTACGCAAGCATTCTGCCAGCATATACAGTGATACAGTCGGATCTAATGTCCTCGAAGGAATTGAAATATCTGGACGCTATAACCAGATGCAATTACATATTTGACACAAGTCTCAGCACACATATATTTCGCCTTTATACGCGACGACGTTGTAAGTGACTTTCCACTGTAGTAGTTAGATACGTTGCATTACAAAGTGGCATGTCTAATTTAATTTTCACTGACTGGATTTCTTATTACACTTATGGTATATATTTATACCTTCTGTAATTATTCCTCTTATATCTTCTACTAATGAATATGATTCCATTTGGAGTGCAAGCGTAGGTACAGTAACTGGCAGTAATTTTAACTTACGATAACTCACAAACATTTTATCTTCAAAATGGATACTACAGATTCTCTTGTAACTTGGTATATTTCTACCAATTAAATCTGGACGATTTATTTTTAATGCCCATGCATTAGCTCTAAATGTAAAATTTATTATTAATTTATTATATTTATATTATTTTATTGTAGGCTAACAATAATATGCGTACACACCTTTCGGTATCCTTTGGAAATACATAATAATGTAATTCAGGCGCATTGCCATAACTGTTTTTACAATTTGGGACAACGCAGTAATGGCCAGGCATCGTTGAAAATATTAAAATAGTTCTTAAAAATCTATAAATGTTAAATTTGTTTGTCTGCAAATCCATAAACGAAAATCTAACCTATAAGAGATTTAGCAGGTATCAAACAGAATGGCGTCTTTTCTTTGACACTGACGTTTAAGTGACGGTACTGGGTATTCTTATGAGGTTCTTATGGGTGCGTTTCATTTGCGCGCTTACATGCTTTGAGCGCTCATAAGCAGTGCTTAAACCGTTCCCTTTGGCTTTGCAAACGCTTACAAAGCTCCAGCTGACGAAATGGTAACGTCATTATAACGTCATAGTCTTCGCTCACAATCGCTTATTCCATCGAGGTAGGGCAGCAAAAGGGTGTGTTTCGTTTGCGCGCTCTCACGCTTTAAGCGCTCACGCTTACAAGCGCTGTTTTCTGTTGTTTCCTTTGGCGTTTAGTCGCTTAAGCTGTTATACGCAAAGGTGTTTCTTTTGACTTTTGTTTGCACAACGAATTCGTAACCTCAAAAATATAACTTCAATAGTGAAATTGCTCCAATCATAGCTGCTGTAGCTATTTCTAAAGTGTAATATCTGTTTATAACCTGACTAGGATTAGCAGATCTCCTCATACGTTCCATTTGGAACATAAGCGCTTATGCTTTTGCTCCTACCTCGATGGAATAAGCGATTGTGAGCGAAGATTATGACGTCATAATGACGTAACTATTTCGTCAGCTGGCGCTTTGTGAGCGTTTGCAAAGCCAAAGGGAACGATTTAAGCAATGCTTATGAGCGCTCAAAGCATGTGAGCGCGCAAATGAAACGCACCCATAGACTCGCGTCTGCTGACACGAATATCACTTTGGCTCCATGGCTCCCGCATGCGCAGTTATGTAAGCGAAAGCAGGAAATTTAAAATGAAAACGATCAATAAATCAAGACATCTTATTTTAGAAAAATAATTTAATACGTCAAAATTGTTTTTTAATATGTATAATAAGTTAAATGTTTAGAATTTAATTCCAATGATATTCATTCTTCCGAAGTAGGTTTACACAGTTTTTCACATTTTCTACTCTTTTGTTTCGTCGAAAATAAACGTCACTGTTTATCAATTATTTTACTATGTAATACAATCTCGAGGATTATATTTCCTAATCCTAATAAAAAAGTTAAGTCAATAATTAAATAATTGTATTTCCTAATCGTAGTACCTAAGTGTTATTGCAATGGTTGTTTTATTACCGTATTTAGTAAGTTATTTCTTTAATTTATTTAATTATTGACTTAACTTTTATATTTGTACAGATGAAGAAAATGTTTTAATAATAGATGGAAACAAGAATGACAATACTCAAGAAAATGATTTTTTGAATTTTTCTTCCCATTTTTCCCCGTCATGTTGATTTCACTTAAGTGAATCCAGAATCAGTAATGTAATTTTCTTGCATCGCGAACGACTTATTCAAATTTTAACCTGACATGACAGAGAAGAGCAAGGAACACCTAAACATTGAAAAAGAAAAATTAAAAATAATTCACCTTCAGCTGATAGAAAAAATGACAACGTTTGAACAACCAGAAGCGTTTAAAAAGATTACCGCCCCGTTAGAACCAACACTGCTCCTAAAGTAAAGTAACAAGAATGAAAACACAATACCCATACTAAGAAAAATAATTTCTTAAAAATTAACAAAATCTTGTGTTATTAGGCTATAGGCTATAGTAGCAGTATTTATAATTTGTTGCATATGTTACAATTTTTTAAATTTAGTTACAAATTTGTAATACTTTGTATGTCAGTCATAAAAATATTTTTAAGTTCTCTATTATAGAAATAATTGTATTTATTTATTTTCGTGCTTAATAAACTGATTATTATTATTATTATTATTATTATTATTATTATTATTATTATTATTATTATTATTATTATTATTGTTAAGTTATATACCAAAAACGCGTAACATATTAACATTATTGTCGCATTTTGTGGCATGTTTGTCGCATTTTGAATTACTGTACTGTCAAAAAGTGTATGAAAAAACACAAGTGTATGAAATACACACTGGATATGAAAATGTACAACTTAATAGTTCTGCACAAATGTGAAGAATTTTTTTCTATAAATTATCACTGGAGCTATTTTAGACGCAAATTGTAGCATATTGTTCTACAATTGTAGTAAATACTCTTATTCATTTTTCTCTGTGCACAAGCAGCAAAAGTACACCACATAACAATATAATTGATAAACAGCGACGTTTATTTTCGACGAAAAGAAAAAGTAGAAAATGTGAAAAACTGTGTAAAGCTATTTCGGAAAAATGAATATCATTAAACATTTAACTTATTATACATATTAAAAAACAATTTTGACGTAACTGCGCATGCGAGAGCCATGGAGCCAAAGTGATATTGGGTGCGTTTTTAAAGTGTGCGAACAAGTGTTTGTGTACTCGAACATGTAAAAAGGCGTTTTTAAATACAAATCGAACCACCTAGCTAGCGTTTTAAAATTTCCCGAGTTACTCGAACATAGTGTTCGAGTTGTATTCTCTTGCACCTACTCGGCAGGAAGTGCACGAAGTACAGTGGCGGGAATTGAATAAACATAACCTAAAAATTCTGAAGTACGTCGATCACACAACACGATGGATACTTCGCCTTCATCGTCAGAACATTATAAGAACGTTAACATGTTATAGAAATCAATATTTAAATTCATTACCTATTTATGTAGATATATAAGCAACAAAAAACAAAAATTTAAGGTTATGTACATATAAATATGACATATTAGCGTTTTTAAATTCTAGCGATCGAGCAAGTGTTCGAAGAATTTGGAAATTGTTCGAACATATTTGGTTTGAACAATAGGTGTGATTTAAAAAGGCACCCATTCGTGTTAGTAGACGCGAGTCAGCAAAAGCGTAAGCGCTTATGTTCCAAACGGAACGTATGAGATGCGTACGAGGAGCTCAGCTGATCATAGTCAGGTTATAAACAAAGGGTGCGTTTCGTTTGCGCGCTCACACGCTTTAAGCGCTCACGCTTACAAGCACTGTTTTCTGTTGTTTCCTTTGGAGTTTAGTCGCTTAAGCCGTTATACGCAAAGGTGTTTCTTTTGACTTTTGTTTGCACAACGAATTCATAACCTCAAAAGTATAACTTCAATAGTGAAATTGATTCAATCATAGCTGCTGTAGCTATTTCTAAAGTGTAATATTTGTTTATAACCTGATTATGATTAGCTGATCTCCTCATACGCTCTCATACGTTCCATTTGGAACATAAGCGCTTACGCTTTTGCTGCTCTACCTCGATGGAATAAGCGATTGTGAGCGAAGACTATGACGTCATAATGACGTTACTATTTCGTCAGCCGGCGCTTTGTGAGCGTTTGCAAAGCCAAAGGGAACGATTTAAGCAATGCTTATGAGCGCTTAAAGCGTGTGAGCGCGCAAACGAAACGCACCCAAAGACTACACTTTGGGTGCGTTTCGTTTGCACGCTCACACGCTTTAAGCACTCACGCTTACAAGCGCTATTTTCTATTGTTTCATTTGGTGTTCAGTCGCTTAAGTCATTATACACAGAGGTGTTTCTTTTGACTATTGTTTGCACATCGAATTCATAACCTTAAAAATATAACTTCAATAGTGAAATTATTCCAAGCATAGCTGCTGCAGCTATTTTTGAAGTGTAATCTTTGTTTATAACCTGACTATGATCAGCTGAGCTCCTCGTACGCATCTCATACATTCCGTTTGGAACATAAGCGCTTACGCTTTTGTTGCCCTACCTCGATGGAATAAGCGATTGTGAGCGAAGACTATGACGTTATAATGACGTTACCATTTCGTCAGCTGGAGCTTTGTAAGCGTTTGCAAAGCCAAAGGGAATGGTTTAAGCACTCCTTATGAGCGCTCAAAGCATGTAAGCGCGCAAATGAAACGCACCCTTTAAAAATAGCTGCAGCAGTTAGGCTTGGATTAATTTCACTGTTGAAGTTATATTTTTAAGGTTATGAATTCGTTGTGCAAACAATAGTCAAAAGAAACACCTCTGTGTATAATGACTTAAGCGACTGAACGCCAAATGAAACAACAGAAAATAGCGCTTGTAAGCGTGAGTGCTTAAAGCGTGTGAGCGTGCAAACGAAACGCACCCTTATGGGTACGTTTCATTTGCGCGCTCACATGCTTTGAGCGCTCATAAGCATTGCTTAAATCGTTCCCTTTGGCTTTGCAAACGCTCGACGAAACAGTAACGTCATTATGACGTCATAGTCTTCGCTCACAATCGCTTATTCCATCGAGGTAGAGCAGCAAAAGCGTAAGCGCTTATGTTCCAAATGGAACGTATGAGGAGATCTGCTAATCATAATCAGGTTATAAACAAACATTACACTTTAGAAATAGCTGCAGCAGCTATGATTGAATCAATTTCGCTATTGAAGTTATATTTTTGAGGTTATGAATTCGTTGTGCAAACAAGGGTGCGTTTCGTTTGCACGCTCACACGCTTTAAGCACTCGCACTTACAAGCGCTATTTTCTATTGTTTCATTTGACGCTCAGTCGCTTAAGTCATTATACACAGAGGTGTTTCTTTTGACTATTGTTTGCACAACGAATTCATAACCTTAAAAATATAACTTCAATAGTGAAATTAATCCAAGCATAGCTGCTGCAGCTATTTTTAAAGTGTAATCTTTGTTTATAACCTGACTATGATCAGCTGAGCTCCTCGTACGCATCTCATACATTCCGTTTGGAACATAAGCGCTTACGCTTTTGCTGCCCTACCTCGATGGAATAAGCGATTGTGAGCGAAGACTATGACGTTCTAATGACGTTACCATTTCGTCAGCTGGAGTTTTGTAAGCGTTTGCAAAGCCAAAGGGAATGGTTTAAGCACAGCTTATGAGCGCTCAAAGCATGTAAGCGCGCAAATGAAACGCACCCCAAAAGTCAAAAGAAACACCTTTGCGTATAACGGCTTAAGCGACTAAACCCCAAAGGAAACAACAGAAAACAGCGCTTGTAAGCGTGAGCGCTTAAAGCGTGTGAGCGCGCAAACGAAACGCACCCATAGTCGAGGGTCGAGTCAGCGTTGCCAATGCCAAATGCCATCTTTACATACTTTTATTTTTTTATTTGTTTGGATCATCTTTCAATTTATTGAAGTCTTAATCTATACAAGTTATCATCGCGCCTCATATTTCTGCACATCTAGCAATTTAGTACTCTTGGTTATTACATCGTTCGTTTATTTTTGATTGTTATCCGAACACCATTTTTACAATTTGACACCGCCAAAAATGGCGGCCGCCATAAGCACTTTCCAGCATTGGCTGGGCAATAAACTGAAAGATCTGAATACGGACGATAGCGTCTTTGGTTCCTACATAATCGGTATTTTGGATAGCGACGAAACAACGGAGGAGAAGACCGAAGCCCTACAGGGAATACTATCAGAAATTGTTGAAACCGTAAGTCAAAAAAAGACCCTTTTATATTTTCTGAATTCCTATTTTTATTAAAGGAAAATAAAAGTTCATTAAATATTAGAGGACAACATGGAAGAAGAGCTTTAAAATGCAGTTACTATTAATTATCGGTTGACTTCACTTTTATACAATTTTCTTTTGTTACATCACATTAATTTACAGCAGTTGGTTCATAAATCTAATAAAGGCTGCCTTTAGTTGATAGACGAACCGTCAAAGTTTAACGAGCTCGGGCGGACTGTTTTCTAAACGGAACTCATACTCACCGTGGTTGCCTAATGGTCGCATCTCAAATCATGACCACCGTGACCACTCAGCTGATTAGTCAGACAACGTAAAATAACTACGGACTAAACAAAATTGACAACGTCGCCCATGAACTAGACGCAGCCAAAATTATGTGCTTAAGGCCGTTTTACATGATGCAATTTCTACCTGCGCATCTTAACGACAAATGTGTGTGAAGAATAATTGTTCTTCAATAAGTTATACCACACAAATACAAGATAAGTAAATATTTACAATCTGAAATTAGTACCTTTCATTACAGTTACACAGAAATAGGTTAAATTTAAAACTGTGAACGGAAGTAATTAATTTTCATTGCATTGCGTACGTGTAAAGCAAGCTTTAGATTGTATGAATGCTTGTGTCTAACAGGATTCAGCGTTTCAGCAATGTGACTTCAAGCACCAAATGACTTGCTGCAAACGTATTAGATGGCTTAAGTGAACGTCGACGTCACTCTAACCTTATCAGATTAATCTGAAGTTTCAATAAATGCGGATTTCAAAAAATAGCAACTTTACGTCAATGCTGTAAAAAAACATGCAGCCGCTTCAAAGGCTGGATTCTGTTAGACACAAGCTATGTATTCAGATATTTAAATATATTGAGGTTATGTATTATAATTAATGCGATAAAATGGAATGCATCCTAAGTGAACGGTCAAACTGTACTAAATTGTCAACTGGCAGACAAAACCACCAGACCAATCAGCGATTGAAAAAATCAAACGCGTGGTTTTGCCTGACCAGTTTGAACATTCACTTAATGCAGCACACGTTCCTTAAGAATCAAAATAAATTATCTACAGGTTAACTTCCGTACAAAATCATCAACTATTATAAACAATCAGATTGACTTTTAATTATTCACAATGTGATAATTTTGTGTTTTTTTTAAGGAAAGTGATATTTCACAAGTTTACAATGAAATCATGGAAATGTGGCTGCAGTTTAAACCTCGAGGGCTTCCTCCTGATAGGTCTGCTGCGCAAGAAGTTGACATAAAACTAGCTAAGCTGTTGGAGTCACAGTGTTTGACCATCACAAAACAGAAGGAGTACACTGAGGAAGAGAAGAAAATACGAGAAGCAATTCTGGCACAATACAGTCAAATGTCTGATGAAGAAGGACAAGATTCTGAAGTGCATGCGGCTGTAGGTGATCTTAAAGAAAATGGTTTGGAAAAGAATACTAATGCCCAGGCTGTACAGCAGGCAGAGAAAGAGAAGAGAGAACAGGCAAAAATTGAAAGCCAGAAGAAGAAAGAGAAGGACAAAGAAGATAGGTGAGAATGAATTGATATGAAAACCAAACTTATTTTGTAATTCACAATTTCTCTTTGGTTGTTATGTGTTGGATTAATACTTTTGTTACAGTTTAGCTCCGTTCGTTTATTCAATTTGGTTCACTCTATTTACTCTTTTCACATTCTAAAGAGTGAGAGTGAATAAGTTTTAATACATGTAAGAGCAAGACAAAAGTGTGAAAAGAGTAAATGGAGTGAACGGAGTTGAATAAACGAACCCGACTTTTGATACAATATTAGGTGCTTTCCTTTTGGTACAAATTTCGTCTCAGATCATACAAACGTCATTTCTGTTAGTAAGTACAGGCTTTCCCAGTGATGTGTATTTCTTCTGTGAAGCCTGTAAGAATAAAAAAAAGATTAAGAATGTTATTATTCTGTTCGCCCTAAATAATACTAAAAGATATTTTAATTTTTTTCATACCTATTTTCACAAAGACCAAAGAATTTTTTTAATTATAATTTCGTATGTCTGTGTTATCTCCATAGTCAAATGTATTGTTGTGTTACTTTGTTTATTTGAATACACTACATCATTCAAAAATATTAAACTGAAGAGCATAACTATAGCCCCGCTCCCAATTTTTAATTTTTTTTGTCTAATTGAAAGACAACATCATGTGACTTAGAAGAATGCTAAAAAGAACTAAAAACAGAAATAATGAATCAATTCAGAAGTACTTAGAAACAATCCATATAATTTCTTTAAGAAAAATATAGAACTTGAATAGTGCATAACTATAGCCCCTAGGTATATTTCAAACAAAAAAATCACTATCTAATAATGGGTAGGTCCTCCGTTTTTTGTGATTAACTCAAAAATTCTTGAAGACATGCTTTCAACCAAATTATTCAATATTTCTGGCTCTAAATTAACCCAAACTTCCTCTAATGCATTTTTGAGTTCATTAATTGTGGCATATTGTTTATTATCACGATAAACTCGACGGACCAAAATTCCCCAAAGGTTTTCTATTGGGTTAATGTCTGGGGAACAGGAAGGCCACTACAATAATTGGATATTTCTTTCTACGAACCATGCCATTGATTCCCTACTAACATGTATTCGTGCATTATCTTGTTGGTAGACCCATTGTTGATGATTGTTGTTATTTAAAAACGGAATTAAATTTGCTTCAAGAACGTCGAGATATTCTCTGCTATTCATTCGTGCTGATGGGTAAGCTAATGTTAAAACCCCGGTTTTGGTAAAGGCGCCCCACACCATTAAGGTTCCACCCCCAAAATTTTTTGAAAAATACTGAGGCTCTTTTCTTAAATCCCGCCAGTAACAATTAAATCCATCTGGACCATCTAATTTAAACTTTTTTTCGTCAGAAAATATTATCTAAAAAAGAAATTTTGAAAATGAGGTACAATTGAATAAAAATAAATATCTTACATTCTCCCAATTGCGGTTAATATTTTCCCGAGCAAATTGCATCCTGGCAATTTTATGTCGAGGGACAAAACGCGGAGCTGTTTTCAACTTTTGACGCGTGATATGTCCACTTTTGTTCAAAATCCTTCGAAATGTTCACCGGGAAACATTTGCTCCACATTCTACAGCTATTCTTTTACAACTTTTCAAGCTATTGCTTGCTGCAGCAATAATTCTTCTTTCAGTTCTAGGTGAAATCTTCGTTTTTGGTCCGCCTTTTTTGTTTGTCCCATACTGAACAGGATTTCTCAAATAATTTGACACAACTTTACGCGATCGGTTAATTCTTCGAGCAATTTCACGTCGACTCAAACCTTCATCACAAAAAGCAAAGATTTTACTTTTCTCCAACTCGGAAAGATAACTTCCTCGAGGCATTTTCAGTCTAATTGTCTCAAAGTAATGACGTTTAATAATAAAATTAGTTATTTCTTTTGTTTCATACTAAGAGGCACAGCCAGCTTGGATTTCACTAATTTATTTCACCCGGCGCTATTGGAGTTTGCAGCTAAGCGTTCGCCACCTGCTGTCAACTAAACAAACCCTTGTATGCTACATAACATCTCGTGTTTTGGCGTCGATTTTGAGTATATGATGTATCAGGATTGTGTTATATGTGATATTTACATTAAATCAACTTGTGTATTTGTATTGGTACGCACTTAAACACGTGCATTACAAAAATTCCGAATAGCTTACAGAGGTTCAGATTTATCTACAGTAGCGCTGCGATCTTAAAATCAAACACCTATAGTTGTGCACTGTTCAGTTTTAACATTTTTTTTTTAAATAAATTACATGAATTATTTGTTCTATTCTCAGTTAATTTTAGTCACATTTTAACTTCTTTTATGGTTCCTCTAAGTAACATTAAATTATTGTTGTTTTATAAACAAAAACATTAAAAATTGAGAGCGGGGCTATAGTTATGCTCTTCAGTTTATATTTTACAACAAGATATGAAAATAACGTTTTTTTTGTGAGATGAGAATTTGCCCACGAGCGTTTGCTCACAAACGAAAAAAAAAGTATTTTATGACGAGCAGTAACTGCTATTATTTCTACGATTTCATAATTTATGAAATATTATTATAGATTATTTATTTTTACTATAAATGTGGAAAATGCAGTTATGTATTATAAGTATTTACAATTGGATTATTTACAGTGTTGATTTCTGTGGTACATACTTGTTGAAGGTAAATTTTCAGTTGTTAGTATAGGCAGATTTGATGGAGGATTTAATAGTGTGTCATCAAAGTCAAATGTTTGAATATTAAAGTTAGGTATAATTTCAGGTATATCTGCTGTTCTTGACGTATTTTCAAGAGATTGGAATATCTTCTGTCCTCGTTTTATTTTATTGTTTATTGAATCTTCAATGTATTGTTCTGCTATTGTGCTTGATTTCCACCCTCTATGTTGTTTTATATCTATAAGATTAGCTCCAGTATCCGCAAGCACAGTGGTAAAAGACCTTAATGAATGATCCATATACAGCTATGTGCATATGTATTTAGCACTTTTGGAAAACTCAATATTTGTTAATACTATTCAGATTCCAGGTAAATCGATCTTAGTAAATATGTACAGTTGCGGACAAAAAAGGGACCCATTACACTGAAATTTAATGACGTTTTGATTATATTTATTTATTGTGTACTGGCCTTACAGTATTGGAGGTTATACTAAACGTCATGTTACATTTCTATTCTAGTCTTTCCTGTACCGTCTGTATTAGTGGCATTATTCAAAGTAGCAAATTAAATGTGATACATATGACAGCTCCAATAGTTTACTACTTTGACGGATCGAATAGAGATCGAAAGTCAATTTGCAATACAAAAAAGAATGAGAAAGGTTTTTTGTCCGCAAGTTTACATGTTGTTTTATTTAAATTCCCAACTTTCTAATATTTTATATAGAATTATAGGGTGCCAAATACAAATGCACATAGCTGTATGTACATTTGAGGATCCGGCAAATTTAGAAATGTTGCAACGAATAAAATATGCAAAAAAAAAAACAATACAAATGCAAAAAAACGTGAATGAATTTTTTTTAAAGGAAATAAAATAGTAATTTCATTTTTACTTTTAATATTGAAACTTAATCACGTCTTCACAAAATTATGTAAAATATGAAAAATAATTATTCAAAATTCTCTAAAGTTCCCATATAGGGATAGACTGCGAGGAAGTGAAATGTCCAGAGTCACTACTAACTATGTTGATTAGATCCATAAATACGGATTTTGCCTCAGGAGATGGAAATCTAAATGTTGTAATTGCTTCTACCGTATTACGTAGCATACGAAGTTGTACTGCATCTACTTCGGATTCCATGTACTCTTCTATCTCTTAATATCATATGTATTTTTTAACCGCCGTTCCTGGGAATTCGAATAAAGTAACCTCGGCCCCTTCTAATTTCAACAATGGCTTCAAATTCGGTAAAGGTAAAGGTACTTTACTCTTATGTCCATTTCAAATATTTTTATTTCCTCGGTATATGAGTAGTGGTATTCGAATTTTGATATCTGCATTATGAGTTTGGGAAGCTTTAGGAACTTTTATAAAGAATAAATTTTTCTAAGAAATCAATAATAAAAAAGTTTCCCATGTGTGCAATTTTCTGCCGGTCACTTATAATATTTACTCGTTATTGCATGATTAGCAGAGAGTCTAGGTTTTAATCAGTTTGATTTATCATGAGCGTACGCTTTGAAAGAGTGGGGTCGTAACCAGTATACGATGCATAAATAACAGTGGGCGAGCTCGACGACGCTGTGAGTGCACGGAGCCGAACAATGCGTTACTGCATCGAAGCTCGCGGAAAAGATATGCCGTCTCCGCTTGGTCGACTAACGCGCATAATAAAACTGATTTAAATTTAGACTCCCTGATGATTACTAATAATGAAATTAAAATTTACTTAGAAAAACGTGTTTTTTAGCTTTCAAATTTATGGTTTATAATTTATACTCAAAAAACGGAAATGTTTTTATTCCATCGACGAATTCCTAAACGAAAATTAGATTAGTTTAGAATAAGCTAGATTAAATTTGACGCTACAAGAACATTACATTACATATTGTAAATGTTATCCTTTCTTGTAAAAATAAAGATTATTCTTATTATTCTTAACACCCAATATATTTTTACATATTTCGAAAGTACGCATAACGAATAGGTAATAACAAAAAATTTAGGAAGTTTTACTTAAGGGTTTGTAAGATATTGATGTTTAAGTGTAAAAAATTGCCATAATATGAGTGCTTATGTCTTTGTTATTTATTTACATTTCGTCTTGAATTTTTGTAGGTACTCAACACAATATCTTTCCTACAGCTTCGGTCTATCAGTTATTATGTGTACAGGGCGTTGAGTTTTGCAAAAGAGAAATTTTCTCAAAATTTTCAAATGGAACACCCAGTATATCTAGACTCTCGTGAAACACTGTTTTAATAAGCTTTCACAAAACGCCAAATGTATTTGTCTAAACTGAAGAAGTCGTGAGACAAAAATTAATAATTTTTCTTTCATTCAATGTTGACGTTATTTAGCCTTTCCGACCGGTTCTTCTGTTTTGATTTGGTGATAAATCAATGAAAATGTTTTATTTTTAAAAGTAATTGAATATATTCTTGTTAAAATAATTCCTATTTTTCTTTACTTTGAAAATATCTAAATAACGTTAAAATAATACATAATTTAAAAAAATAAAATTTAGAATCACGTTGCCCTTTGCTAGAAAATAGGAAAACAGTTGCTATAAATTTTTAATTGACAGAACAATTATTAAGATTAGTAAATAACACTATTTTTACAGCTTTGTATTTTTTTATGATAACAAAGTGCATTTTAATAATGAAGAGTTACGTAACATAACATACCTACTAGGAAAAAAAAACCAAAACTGTCTTTTGGCATCAAGATTATATTCGCAGCATTATCCTATGAGAAGACACCCGGATTATGGAGTTTTTCAAAGATTGAAAGAAAGATTCTAAACGTCAAGAAACATTAAATACAGTAAAAATGTTATTAAAATAACGTTATGTAAATATTTTCAAAATAAAGAAAAATAGGAATTAGTTTAACAGGAACATATTCAATTATGTACTTTGAACAAAAAATAAAACATATTCATTGATTTATCAGCAAATCAAAACAGAAGAACCGGTTGGAAAGGCTAAATAACATAAATATTGAAAGAAAGAAAAATTATTAATTATTGTGTCACGACTTCTTCAGTTTAGACAAATACATTTGGCGTTTTATGAAAGCTTATTAAAACAGTGTTTCATGAGAGTCTAGATATACTGGGTGTTCCATCTGAAAATTTTGAGAAAAATTATCTTTTGCAAAACTCAACACCCTGTACACATAATAACTGATACACCGAAGCTGTTTTGAAATTTCTGTAGAAAAGATATTGTATTGAGTACCTACAAAAACTCACGACGAAATGTTAATAAATAACCAAAATATAAGCGCTCATAGTACAGCATTTTTTTTACACTTAAACGTCAATATTTTACAAACTCTTAAGTAAAAGTTTCTAAATTTTTGGTTATTACCTATTCGTTATGCATACTTTCGAAATATGTAAAAATATACTGGGCGTTCCATTGAAAAAAATATAACTTTGGTATGCCTCTCAGTTACTGAACACTCTGTATAGTCAAAAATAATTTTATGAAGTAGAGCTGACTGAATTACATCTTAGATCATTTGAACTTTTTTTTCTGTCTTATATACTATAGGCGGTAGAGAAGACCGCGGCACTCGGTGGACAGCCTGTGCATACAGGCTGAGTCCAAAAAAGCGCCTACGCGAATAGCGTCGGTATTTATTGTCGTATTTGAGCGGTCAAAAAATCAAATGGAATGGCAGAAAAAACTCTACAATATACCATATCTTGCGTCTTCAATACATTTAAAACAGCTGTATGACAGCTGTCAACTTTTGTTTTTTAAATGCAATGGTATAATTACTGTAATACATTTCGAAAGAACTTTTTTTTTCTGCGTGCAATGATGTACCGCAATAAACACTTATTTTTCAAAATAATAGAAGATAATAAAAATAAATAAATAAATTATTAACACGAAATGACGTAATAAATAGTTGCCGAACAATAAATGATACCTGTTTTACGGTAAATAGCGTAGTGTCTATAAGTACTTCCTCATGGGCAAACAAATGACGATAACTGTCAACATTTATTTTTATTGTCAGCAAAAACAAAACAAAAGTATTGACAGTTATCGTCATTTGTTTGCCTATGAGGAAGTACTTATAGACACTACGCTATTTACCGTAAAACAGGTATCATTTATTGTTGGCAACTGTTTATTACGTCATTTCATGTTAATAATTTATTTATTTCTTTTTATTTTCTTCTATTATTTTGAAAAATAAGTGCTTATTGCGGCACATCATTGAATGCAGAAAAAAGAGTTCTTTCGAAATGTATTACAGTAATTATACCATTGCATTTAAAAAACAAAAGTTGACAGCTGTCATGCAGCTGTTTTAAATGTATTAAAGACGCAAGATATGGTATATTGTAGAGTTTTTTCTGCCATTTCATTTGATTTTTTGACCAGTCAAGTCCGACAATAAACACCGACGCTACTCGCGTAGGCGTTTTTTGGACTCAGCCTGTATATGCACAAATCGCCAAAAAGCAACCTACAGATTAGAGCAGATCACACCCACACACTACAAGTTAAGAGCACTTTACGATATTTATCTCGGAGAATGCTCTCCTTATCACATATCCAGTGCAAATGCACTTTTTTTTAAATTTTTTAAATTGTACTGAAATATCTACATGTGAATGTTTTAAAACCCAGCTTTAACAGTTTTTGTTTAATCATCAAAAAGCCCTTTGGAGTTCTCACCCAATCATGTAAAACTGGTGGTTTACTGTGATCCTGTGGCTTCGCACAGATAAACTTCATCGATTCAAATATTTTTAGTGCTGAACTGCAAAATTTTTCATGAAGAGAATTTGCAGAAACTGGTTCTTTCAATGGTTTGCCAGGTGTGGAACTACTTTTACTACAATTCAAACTATCAAAAACTTTATCTAAGGGACACGGATTGTTGCATCTTTACTTTTTGCATTAAATGTTGCAAAATATTTTAATGCTGCAGCTACTGATTCGCTGAAGACCTGAGTACAGATGGAGACTTTATTTTCTTTATTTTCTCAGGTAGAATGTGTGAGTCAGTTAATTTTCTCATTACTCGTATATTATATTCCATATCAATCAGGTAAATATTAAGAATGTGTTCCCATTTTCTATAAATTGTACACCATCCTTTACAAAAGACAAATTTTTTGTTAATAAATTATTTCGCATACTCTTCAGTAAGTGCGGAACGTCAAATAATGGTACGATTTCTTCATTATCAATTCTAATGATTCCATTTTCCACTTGTTGGTTATTTATTATAGCTGATCTTGTTGTAGCTTCCAGTAACATATCAATCGCTTTTGTGTTAGTTGTGCCTTGATCACATACTGATGAAATTATTTTAAGAAATGTACGATTTCTGTTGCTGCCATTGCTCCCTTTGCAAATCCGTATGCTACTGGCTGTTTCCTGTTTTTGTGAATGCCACGTAACATAAAAACAATTACATGGTTTGCTATTTCATTAGTTGTATTCCAGCCATTATCTTTAAATCCAATAACTTTGTCTTTATGTTCTAAGTCCCGGTTTTTCAATCGATTGGTAAAGTGACTGTTAGCGTTACCCGATTATTAGCAGAGAAAATGGGTTTATCAATCTACTGGTAGTCTTAACAATGACTAAATTCCTTTTAACAAGGAGGTAAACTAACAGTCGGTAAATTTGCTTGTTAGCGGTAAACAAGTAGAGGGGATACATAAATGTACGCAAACGACTGTACAATTCTACTTCTTTGTGTTTGATTTAAAAATTGAAAATGAATAACGTGGGAAATGTAATAGTATATTACATAACGAGAGTTGTAAATAGCATATTACGCACGGTGGAAAAATTGCGCATGAGCCGCGCAGCGGCGAAAGCAAGTAATTCCACAAGCGCGTAATTGCTTTACAACTCGAGTTTTGTACTATACTTTATCTACGACCACAAAAATTACCTTATTATTCAAGTTCAAAATAATCAGCAATGACACTTGCAATTTCGACGACTGTCAATCTAATGTGATGCGGCTACGTAGATTTAACTATAAACGTGCGTAAAGTAGTGCGTTTTTGTTACTTTACGCATGACGTTTGTAAACACCCGCTTACTTAATTTATGTGTTGTACGTAATTCGTCATTTACAGTAGTGGTCGTAGATAAATATATTTTTTGACGAGTCTGATTTGGACGATGATATAAATTGCTTCACTGTATATAATCGTTTCTTGTAACTAGCATTTCTAATTTCCAGTCTTCTTGCTTTCCTCGCTATTTTTCTCAATTCTGTGCATAAGATTTGCTCCTTTTCCTGTAAATTTTTTATTCTTGTTATTCCTAACACAGAGATATGATCCTAGCAAAAGAAAATAATTAGAATTCAATTACATAGTATAAAGCATTTTCATACTTTTCTGTTTGATTTTCTTTGTAACTACCCTTTTCTTTTCTTTAAAAGAACATAAAATGAACATGTAGCATTATCAGTAAAAATCATTAGGTACCTTGTGCAGATTGATAATAATAATAATAATAATAATAATAATAATCTTTATTGATGCTTAACCATAGGTTTACATACGTCAAAATACGAAATGGACACAAGTATAAAAATGAAATACAATACTTACAGGTACATAATAAATATAGATAAAGGAAACTCTTAATCTACCTTACAAAAACTTTGTTTTTAAGTATTCATCATATGAATAAAAAGCATTGTTTATGAGGAACTGTTTTATAGCTACTTTGAATTTTTCTAGTGGTAAATTTTTACTTTTCAGGGTAGAGCATTAAAAATTTTATGCCGTAGTAATTAGTACTTATTTGAGTGCGGCATAGTCTATTATTGGGGAGACATATGTCGCACTTTGTTCGGGTATTATAATCGTGAAAATTAAGGTGATGATTATAATTGTTTATATTGTTTTTCATATAAAGGGAGACATTCTAGAATGTATAGTGAAGGCACAGTTAATAAATTTAAAGCAGTGAAAACCTTTCTGCAGTCATCTCTGTATCCAATATTCCCCATGATTCCGAATAACGCGTCTTTGCAATCTGAAAATCACTTCTACGCTGCTAGAGTGTCCCCAACAGAGTATAGCATAGGAAGCTTGACTCTGAAAACAGGGCAAAATAGGCAGTTCTCAAATACTTCTCTCCAACATTATTTTTAGAATTGCGCATGACAAATATAGCACGATTTAATTTAGCAGCCAAATTTTCGGAATGTTTGGCCCATACAAAGGTGCTCATCAATCTCTACGCCTAAATTTAGTACTCGTGGAGTAATTATCTGGCCTCTCAAATGGTCGGAGAGAAAACATAAGATGGACAGTTTTAGTGGATTTTTGTTTTAACTTATTGGCATTAAACCACATGTATGCTTGTGATTGTGCCTTGCGATCAAATTCAATAGCGAGTTCCTTTGTGTCGCTTACTGATAATAAAGTAGCGTCATCAGCGTACAATATAACGTCACTTGTAATTGCATTTGGGAAGTCGTTGAAATAAATTATGAATAAGACGGTCCCAGAATTGATCCTTGGGCACGCCAGTATTCGAAAATAATACTTTAGATCTACCAGTCCTGCTTTCAACATATTGTTGTCTGTTTAAGAGGTATGACATAATAAATCTACAACTTTCGGGGCTAACATTATATGAATATAATTTTCGTAATAGTATTCGATGCGAAACACAATCAAAAGCTTTTGATAAATCTAAGTAAGTAGCTTTTGAAATAATTTATTGTCAAAACTTTGTGTGCATGACTCAGTTAAAAGTCTAATTGCTTTTGTAGTAGATCGTCCTGTCTAAAACCAAACTGTTTGTCGCTGAACAGGTTATTTCTTTCAAAATAATTAGCTAATTGCATATGCATGATTTTTTCGATTACTTTGGATAAAATGGGTAGAAGTGATATTGGGCGGTAATTATGTAAGTCCTTCCATTCACCATTTTTAAAAATCGGGACAACTTTGGCTAATTTTAGACAGCTGGGAAAAACACTAGTTTGAATACATAAACTAATAAGTTTAGTGAGTGGAACTATGATTATATCTTTGATGGTTTTGATAAGATCAACATTTAAACCATAAGAGTCTCTAGCAGAAGAAGCCTTCAGCTTACAAATAACATCTCTTACTGTTGCGCAAGATACACATTCAAAAGTAAAATATTTCAGGACATCGCTTGGCGTTCTAGAATTATTATTTACGTATGCCACAGGATCAATATCACAGTATTTGATTTGATATGGTTAAAGGAACGTTAATAAAAAAATCGTTCATAACATCACAGTCTACATCACAATCGATATCACTATTTGTTTTGTTTTTCCTCACTTGATTTACCACACGCCAGAGAGATTTTATTATTTTGATTTATTTTGCAATAAGAGTATTATTGGCCTTCACTTTAGCATCTTTTAGTGCGTTGCGGTAAATTGTTCGATACCTATTTCTCTCTTCCTTCAGGTAGTTGTCACCAGGACGCTGATGGACTAGTTCATTTAAAAGACACACAGTGTCACGCAGGGCACTTAGCTCATTTGTAAAGCACTTTAACTTTTTTTGATTAGTTAAGTTTCGTGTTACTGTAGGAAAAGCCGTGTTTACTGCATCTTGGAGAGTCTTAACAAAGAATTGAAATTTGTCTTCGATGGTAACTTTAGTGTCAAAGATGATACTCCAATCACAGCCTTCAACGATGTTAAAGAAATACATTTTACCTAGGTCAGTAATTGGTTGATATATGTTTATTTTATTCGGCGTATTCTTCTGTACGTTATTTAATTGGAAGACTATACCTGTATGGTCGGAGAAACCAAGATTAGTAGGAGAAACAGAGAATAATTCAGGAGCAAAGTTTGTGAAGACGTTGTCTAATCTGGCATCTTTCCTTGTACTGAAAGTGACTACTGGGAAAAGATCATAACCAGCCATGAGTCCACAAAATGTTCTGACATCGTAGTCCATCAAGTGAAAATTCAAATTGAAATCTCCACCTACGATGAGCGATTTATGCTGAAAGTCATCTAAAACTTTGGACATAATTTCAAGGAATTCATCAAAATTTCCTGTTGGGTGTCGATATATATTAATTATAATTATATTCTCCTGGGCTATTTGCACTGCAGATATTTCGCATAACTTTGAGATCGAGAAATTACTGATCTTCGGAATAGGGGCACTAAGGTAATTATCCGAAAGTATCATGGATCCTCCATAGCATTTTTCTCTGCAAAAACTAGACACGGGTGTGAATCCAGCAATTTGTAGAGCTTCTGTTTCCGAATGGTTTAGCCAATGTTCAGTTAAACAGAGGTAATCATAGTGTGCATTATTACTTAATAAGTAGGCCTCGAATTCACTTATTTTATTTCTGACAGATTGCACGTTTATAAATAACAGATTTAAGCATTCCTTGTCAGCTACTTTGGAGTGGCTTTTTGTTTTCTTGGGTGAAAAAAACGTTCGATGGTACTACCGTAAGGCCAGATATTAGGATCCATAGCTCTGTCAAAATTTTGCCTATTAATTGTAATTT
Organism: Dorcus hopei; assembly: GCA_033060865.1. Taxonomy (NCBI): domain Eukaryota; kingdom Metazoa; phylum Arthropoda; class Insecta; order Coleoptera; family Lucanidae; genus Dorcus; species Dorcus hopei. The sequence goes on along the minus strand of CM065426.1, from coordinate 59,267,937 downwards.
TGAAAGAAGAGTAGTGTTCCGGAAATCTTGAGTTAATTTGTTCTAGTAGCCTCCGGAAATACGTTTTAGCATATTTATTTAGGTCATCTGTTTTTATTGACGGATCGATTCTCGATACGTATAGAAATGACTTTTTAGGCTGTGTTTTGATTTCTGTTCCAGTCGCTGTTTGGGGAGCAGTACCGGTGATTATTTTCTTATGCTTAAAATTTCTACTCGTTTTCCTAGATATGATTTTCCAATTTTCGTTAGGAGATTCGCTGGCCGTGACGATGCCCGTACCTTGTTTGTTTACCTCCGCGTGTGAGCTATCGTTTCGCTCGGATGTAATATTGTTGATGTGTGCATTGGAACTACACGCTTCGTTAGTGCCAACATTATTTGCATTTTTATTTGTTGACGGCTTATTTCTCGGTACCGAATCAGTTGTATGATTGGTAGTATTGGGAGCCTTAGTGGTGAGCTTCACGTCATTTACGTTTCTTGTTGATGATGAGGAAATAGTAGATGTTGGTTCCATTGTAGACTTTAATAAAGCAACATAATCCGTGAGGACTTGATTTTTACTTTTAATTTCTGTTACCAGTTCCCTGAGTAATTGGTTTTCCATGAAGTTGGAATTGTCATTGGCACAGATCACTGAACTGTTTGGGTCACAGCAATTTACATACTTTTCATTAAGCTTTGAAGCACCAGCTACATATTTTAAACATCCTGGATGTATAAGAGACTCGCACGTAACGCATAAATAACCAGTTTTTGGTGTTTTTGCACAGATTTTGCACGATTTCACGTACACTATATACTGACCATCCACATTTGTTGCCTGCATGGTCGCCAAATTGGCCCACTGTGTCAAGGTATTATTTGGCATTCACGGTTTTCATGTAATGGAAGGATCTTGCTCCCCTGAAAAATGATCTCATATCACTATAGGTATTTAATTCTACAACAAATTACCTTCTAATAAAGATTTGGCAGAAAAATATTTCGGTTGGAAATCTGTGGAAGCACCAGGTTGTGGTTCCTGCACATCAATTGCCATGTCATCATCTATATTTATCTGCATTTCTATATATTTTCTTAGATTGCTTTTGTAAAGTTTCAGGAGTTCGTGATAATGGAGATGGTGGTGTTATATTAATTTGTATCTTGTCTGCCTCATTAGGAAGATCGATGTTGACATCAAGTTTTAGTGTTTCTGTAATTTACAATAAACCAAAACTAAGGCCCGTATTCATAAACAAAACTTAGGCTATGCGTTCGATAATAATTCGCTAATAATTCATAAAACTGTACGCATTTCACGTGTAGTGGGACGCACAACCAACAAGGGTTGAAGTACAGTTTATGAATTACTTTCCATAAAAGAAATCTTTGCAGTACATAAACATAAAATATACAAAATTTACTGATTCATGTTTCAGTTTTGGATTGCTTATAACTCGTATCAAGTCAAAGTACATATGTATCCACATGTAATTTACGGTTAGAAAATCGAAAAAATCTGTTTTCAACAGTTGTACAACCAGGCACCACACATTTTATATACTAGCCATATTTAGAAATTAAACTCTTAATGTTATGATTTCATTAAAATAACTTACTGTTTCCTTACAGGACAGTGTTTAAGTTAAATATCACTCACAATGGACTCGTTGAAATACTAGAGACACATGAAATCAGTAAAAAACAAACAAAAACATACTTCTTCTTCTTCATAGAGTTTTTGGTTTACGGCTAAAAAGCCATTTCAACCAGCCCCATGAATATTGAGTAATTGCTAACGTAAAGGGTGACTTGTTATAGGATCATAGAGGTCAACACATAAAAGTAAAAGTCAACATATAAATGGGTGAATATACAAAAGTTGAACAACTTTTGGCCATATTTTGTTTATATAGTTTTTAACCATAATTTATATGTACATATTTTGGTATGAGGAGAAAGTTTATCTCATCAATATATTGTTCTAGATCAGGCCAGGCCAGATATAAGATTTATTATCACTTTGAGTATTTTCAAGCTCAAATATCTTAGAATCTAATAATGGCACATATCTTATGAATCAAATCACTTACGGCCATTTGCATCAAACACTTATGCTGAGCTTAAATTTAAGTGGTGCTTATAATGTGACATTTTTCGGTTACACAGCAGCGTGTAAGTCACATTCTAAGCGACTCTTAAAGTTAAGCTGAGCTTAAATGTTTGGTGCAAACGACCATTAGTAACTGTTAAGATTACCTATAACTATGTAATACTGTAAGAATAAACTATTGTTACCAACGCCGTTTCGCGGAACGTTGCAATTTTTTTCTGTTAAAAAAAATTAATTCGATTCGGCTCGCAGCAACACGTTGCGTTAAGATTATAAATAAAAAAATAAATATATAGAGCGCGGGCGTCAGAGTAATAAATCTCACGTCCGTTAAGATCGAGTTAAAAATTGTTAATATTAGTTAATATTCTCTTAAATAAAGTTTGATAAGTTCACCTATCAGTTGTTCCCTCACTCGAGAACGCCGAGTGATAACAATTGGCGCCCAACTGGTGATCGACGCCGACCCTCCTGGCGTTTCCCTGGTTCTGTAAGAGTATAACTTTGACGTGGAACACTGTTCCGGACGAGAAAATGAACTCGCTGATGCCCTGTCGCGTCATCCGGAACCTACGCACGTCCCTGCCCAGGTAATAGAAACCGAGAAGCTCATTCCGCCAACAGTTCAAGTCTTGGACGTCGCCGATCTGTCAAGGGAGGTGGAAAACGCTCAGCAAACAGACGAGACATGCCGACGACTTTTAGAGCGTTTCCAGAGGATCCGCATCCCCGGACCCACTGAGCCCGGGGATAACGGACTCCAGCAACTCTACAGCATCGAAACTAGTTACCTCCGACGTCAGGAGGATGACCGCAGCTTGCTCGTTGTTCCATCAGCAATAACCGACCAAGTGCTGCACGCATTCCATGACGATCCCTCCTCCGGACATCCAGGCGCAGAATAAACCGAACGGTCGATGCGTAAGCGGTATTTCTGGTTCACCCTGAAGAAAGACGTACAGGAGCACGTAAGGAATTGCCTAACCTGTCATTGTATAAAAAGAGGTGTATTTCAATCTAAAGCACCGCTTCGACCACATCAGACCTCCCAGCCCTGGGAAACGGTGGCCATGGATCTCATGGGACCTTACGTCAGAAGTAACCAAGGCAATAGATTCATCCTAACGACCACGGACCTCTGTACCAAGTGGACTGAAGCATTCCCGTTATCGAATAGAACAATAAGTCCGGAAACTGGAGGAAGAGGTATTCTTTCGGTATGGCTACCCAAAATCCATCCTCACGGACAACGGGCCCCAATTTGCCTCCATCACTTGGGACGCTGCCATCAACCGGTGGGGATGCTATCACTGGACAACACCTATCTACCATCCCCGTGCCAATCCGGATGAACGGCGGAACCAGGATATAAAAAAAGGCCTACGCATTCACCTTCGAGGACGAAATAACCGAAGCTGGGACGTTGCCATACCCACTATAATGTATAATCTGCGCACCCGGAAGAACGCTGCTACAGGAACCACTCCTAGCTATGCCCTACTAGGCTACGAGCTTCAGCGGCCAGGAGACTGGCAAGTTAACAATGGGCCACAGGGAAACGCAAGGATTGCCCAGGCGGAGCGTGTCAGGATGGTCCACCGGAACCAAAACCACTACCGGACCAGGTACGCTATCGGACAGCCGATACCTAGGAGATTGGGTCTTGACTCGTACCCGTAACATCGCCACTGGGGAGATACCTGATCCATGGAACGGACCATACCAGGTCATTGAAGCAGCCGGCCCAGTCGCCTTTTGGATTCAACGGGAAGGCGAACAGGTCAAAATTCACGTGGACGACCTCCGAAGAGCTCCGGGTCCACCAATTGATAACCGCCAATACTAAAAATACCGCAACCGCAGCTGCGATCTTCAAAGGGGGGCGGATTGTTACCAACGCCGTTTCGCGGCACGTTGCAATTTTTTTCTGTTAAAAAAAATAAATTCGATTCGGCTCGCAGCAACACGTTGCGTTAAGATTATAAATAAAAAAATAAATATATAGAGCGCGGGCGTCAGAATAATAAACGTCACGTCCGTTAAGATCGAGTTAAAAATTGTTAATATTAGTTAATATTCTCTTAAATAAAGTTTGATAAGTTCACCTATCAGTTGTTCCCTCACTCGAGAACGCCGAGTGTTAACACTATCTCAGTCTTCAAAACAGTCTTTTCAAATTTATAATACTTATTATTACTTTGAGGTAGGTTTCCTTAACAGTAGACAAATTCTGAAAAATCAACAAATTTAAAAATTAGAACAAAAATAAAGTTGTTTATGCAGTAAGGTATTTTTTCCCTCGCTAGATAAAAATTACGGAATATGATAAATAAACAAAAATCAGCTCTTATCCTGCAACGAAAATAATGCTTCTAAATATCAAAAGTAGTTAAAATATCAATAAAAATTACTTTTCAAAAACGTCAATTTTCTCTTTAAATTGGTAAAATACTCTATTCCTTTTTGTAATCAGGTTTGGTACAGGTAGTTTTTTTTATTACTTGGCCCACTGGTACATCTGACACATCACTTTCGTCCAGTTTAAACAGAGTACCATCCGCGTTACAAATTTTAAGAAAAGTCACTCTCAATTCACCATCATCATCAACAGCAGAGCAGGTCCCTGCATAATGATATTCTGCTCTTCGTGCTAATATTTAACCAAGACATAATCACCACTGCTATAATAATTTTGTTGTTGTGCTTTTCTGTACTCACTAACTCCTGGCATAGATAGATTACATTCCAAGGTAGGGTTGCCATTGTTGTCTCTCACGTAGGTGGATAGTGGCAGAGTATCGTGTTCGGAGTCAGTGACTACGGTCGAAAAATTGAAATGTGTATCTGGCAGTTGTGTTTCATACTTAATAGATCCTAGTCTGTAATGATGACATCCAACAGGGTCACAGAAGCAACTAAGTGTCTTCATTGTAAGTTGCTCTGGAAAATAAGCAGAGCCAGTTACCTGATGCACCATTAGCGTCCCCTTAAAAGCGACAAATTCAGAGGACTTCTCGTTAATTGTGGAGTTCATTTGCTCAATTTCATGTTCTTCAATCACATATGCTCGTATACCTTGGCATCTCTCGCGAATGACAGCAACGAACTCTTTCAAATCAGTTATATCACCTCCTGTAGCGATTACATGATCGGCGGTTCGCTTACAGGTGGCCCCTACGCCATCGGGTGCCCCCTTTCCGTGACCGGCCTCGTGATAGTTCCAGGTACATGTCATAATGTTAGGATACATTTGTTGCAGTTTACAGCCCAATACGTAAAACATGGACTTGTTCCTGTATTGAGTGACAGGACCATCACTGAGAAAGTGAATATGGTGAATATTTGGTGGCAATGACGTTAGCACTGGTTGCAGATGGGCCCAAATTGCTCCCACATTATGGGACAAATTTGATGATATAGTGTAATGTAAAGTAACGGAGTTTTTTAGGTATACAACAGTATGTAATGAAATTTAGGTACGCGAACCGCCGAAATGAAAGGATTGAATTTCCTGGTTGTATTGAGTACAAAAATTTTCTGAAAAGTTCATGTATACTTATGGCGTCATTTTCAGATAGACTCCTTCAGGTGTTTAATTTGATTGTACTGGTGAACTATGTAAAAAACATGGCTAAAACATCTCTGGCTAAGATTTCCTCTATTTCTTTTTTATATTTCGTAACGTACCGTTCTTTCTTTGTCTTGAAATCAATGATGGTCTCCTTTTTACTTACCTACTGTTTCAATAGGACCGGCTTTGAATCATCAAATTCCTCGTAAGTTAAAGTTTTGACGCAACAATCCTCACACGTTCTCTCCAGACATTTTTCAGCGTATCGATCGCAACAAAGCATTTCCAGCATACTTTGATGATTCCTCACTGCTGTAAGAAGTTTTGCATTTCTTAAAGCTGCAAGTTTGAGGTCCATGTGTTCGTGGATCGTGCAAGCACAAGTATCACGGTTTGAAAAAGTAGGGGGTACGACCCAAAATGGTCGTAGTCGATTAAATAGGGTATAACTGATTGCAAATGGAACAATTTTCAAAAATTTCTTGTGTAGATTTTTCAAGCTATCAAGCAAGTATCGCTTTTGCTTTTTAATTTGTTCTCGAGATATAAATTCTTTCTTTCCGGCTGCTAGGCGGCTATTAGTGTCATCTTCTAAAAATTGCTCGACTAATAACACGGTACAACAAAAATTAAAAAAAATAAAAATCCGTCAGATTTCTGAACTGTTTTTAATGTTTTTGGGGTCGCTGAATACGAATCTGCAAACAATTTTCTCGGGTCACCTCAGGTTCTCGCTCTAGAAGACGAAGTACTTGTTTGTCTTCAGTATACTGCTTCTTCGACTTCTTTATTGGTGTCTAGAGCGAGAACCTGAGGTGACCCGAAAAAACTGCTTATAGATTCGTATTCACCGATCCCAAAAATGTTTAAAACAGTTGAGAAACCCGATGGTTTTTCTTTCTTTTTATCTTTAGTATACTGCTTCATTGACTTCTTTACTGGTGCCTAGAACCAGAACCTGAGGTGACCCGAAGAAACTGTTTGCAGATTCGTATTCAGCGACCCCAAAAACATTAAAAACAGTCGAGAAACCTAACGGGTTTTTTTGACTGTTGGACAGTGTAATCTTTGCAATTGCATTTTGTGATTCTTTGTTTTTTGTTTTGAAAGGTTGTGCCTAGTTTTTTTTATAAGTCACCACTTTGTTTTTGAATCTCCATAGTTTGTATTTGTCTACTACACTTCCAGATAAAAGTTCAAATTTTTTTAATTTATTTATGCCTTTTAACTTTTGCGTAGTTTTCTTCCAGTTGAGTTTTCATGACTTCATTGAAAAGGGCTTTCTTTACTAATTCTTTCCTTTTAGTTACATCTTCACTAATTTCTTCAATTCTCGTTTTTGGCGATTTTTCAACAGATTCTTTGACCTTCTTTAACTTTCTTTTAACTCGTTTATACTTTTGACGCTGAGTGTTTAGTTTAGTTTTAAGTTTTATAATAACAGCTTTCATTTTCTTTAATTCCCTGTTTCTGTCTTTTCTCTGTCTTTGGCTTCTCCTTCTTGCTTCTTGCGCTCTTTGGTCTTTGTTAATGACAGGTTTATTATCTTCAAGAACTATTGGTCGTCCTTCTTCGTCAGTGGTTGAAGGTGTATTTCGACGTAAAAAACTACTTGCGTTTCGGTTCAAGGCTAGATTTTGCCTATACTTTGATGAATATTCTTTCCACTTTTTTCTAGTTATCCGTTGCTCCCGAGGTGTCATTTGTTTAATAGATTTTCGTTGTCCTTTTTCTTTCTTTTTTTAAATACTGTAACCTTTGTTTTTCTTTATACTCTGCTAATTTAATTCACTTTTAATTCTGAGCAAACGAGCCTTTTCTTTTTTAATGCCTCTTCCCTCGATAATTTTTGTTTTTGTTTAGGCGGCGGCATAATGTTTAGTCTGAAATGAGTAAAGGAAATGATTACATCTATAACATGTGATAAAAAAGATCTGAAACAAAATAAAACATCAGTTCCCTGGTAACACGTCAGTCCTCTGGTGCAATTTCAGACAGGATTGGCGACAAAGTACTGATGAATAGGATATTAACTTGAGGTTGTACTTGAAACTTATGTTTTTATCTTATTTTTAATTGTTAAGATGCTATATTTCTACAAACCACATGTAACCATCTATAAATTGAAACAAAACATAGGTAGTGAAGGAAATAAAGACTCACCACAGTACTGAAAATTTTACTGGATCACCACATGCACAGGCGCGAACAACGCCGCTAGCTTTGGCCTCGTAATGGCTGCCGTGGAAATGGCGCGCTCTGCAGCTAACTTCACTACCAACATTCAAAACTGTACGAGGAGTTGATTATGGTCATAGATAACACAAAATAAATAGAATGCAAACACAACGCATATTAATGTTCAGTTGAAAGCGTCATCTTTTAAATCGGGGCAAACTAAATCGGATTGTAATTGTTATACCGCCAAATTCAAATTATAATTTAAAATTATTCGACCTGTGGAAATTTGTATAGTTGGGAGTTTCACTGCTAAATAAAAAACATACACGGCTGTGGAACAGTTTAATATAACATTTACAATAAAATTACAGAAAAATTGTGTGCAAATCGGTTTAGATTGCAGCAGATTCCTCGAGCAGGCTCTGTACAGCTGTTTCAGGCCTAGTTGGGCCTTCATCAGCAGAACCGTAGCTCGAGAAATCCACTGCAAACCAAACCGACATGTCCGAGTTATTCGCCCATGCGATGTGAAAGTAATAAACAATTTAAGTAGCGACATCTTGCAATCGCTTTTTGACCTAACATCGCAGTAGGATTGACAAATTGAAGCTAGTTCGCCAAATAATAAGTCATCCCATGCGAGGCGGCCATGCTTGCATATGCTTTGACAGCAAGCATGGCCGCCTCGCATGGGACTTATTATTTGGCGAACTAGCTTCAATTTGTCAATCCTACTGCGATGTTAGGTCAAAAAGCGATTGCAAGATGTCGCTACTTAAATTGTTTAATAAAATTACAGTTTAGTTTTTGATAATGATGCAGTTATATTCAATTTCCTCTTCTCTTTGATCGAGAAGTATATAATGCTTGTGCTTTATGAAATAGGTTGCATTTATAAGTAATTTTTCTACTATCTTTTTCATTAATAATTCTGTTTATACCGTTTACATAATTATAGATAGTTAAAGAAACTATTTGATAAACTATTTTACGTATTAATTCAAATTTATGTTCACAAAGAAAAGTAAATTCTACATTCTTACATAAATAGTTTATTATAAAAGTCCTATTACCCGAAATGTTTGTTAAGTGATTTAAAAAAAATTTCGTAATTTTATAACATTTCAAAACAGTATTTATAAAAGTTTCTGTACAATATTTTATATTACGAGTGTAATATTTTCAAAAGACGTTTTATAGAAATGTGTAAAATAAAAATGTCGTCGAATTCTACTAATAAACGTACTGATTTTGCAAATTTAAACGATACATTTTGTAGTTTTCTCGATTCCTTAAATAGAATATAGATCTGTCAATTTTTTAACATTTTTAATGTTCAAATTATTTTTAGATTAAAAAATAAAAATTAAAAAAGAAATCAAGTTACTTTTTCAGTTTCCGTTGACAACCTTGTTTATTTTTATCACAAAATCTTCTAAGCGGACACTAAATCGCGCAAATATACACTTTACGTTTCGCAGTCGTTCGACTGCTTCGTCAGAAGTGAAAACACTAAATCGCGCAAATATACACTTTACGTTTCGCAGTCGTTCGAAGTGAAAATTTTCACTTCTGACGAAGCAGTCGAACGACTGCGAAACGTAAAGTGTATATTTGCGCGATTTAGTGTCCGCTTAGAAGATTTTGTGATACAAATTTCATCGGACAAGAACCAACTGTAAACTTGTTTATTTTGACAACATATTTTTCACTTCTAACGAAGCTGTCGAACGACGGTGAAACGTAAAGTGTTATAGTGCGCGATTTAGTGTCCGCTTAAAAGATTTTGTGATACAAATTTCATCGGACAAGAACCAACTGTAAAAATGTTGACAATGTACTTCAACATTTTATTTGTTGTAGTAATTTATAAGTGCATTCTACTGTCGCTAGTATAGAAAAACCATCATCGATTACTTACAATTTGTTTGATTCCTTCCAATACAGATATGTAATATACAGAAATGACACATACTTTAATTTTTGTATTTTCTTCAGACAGTATCAATAAAATGCACTTTATACTCACAACCTATAATCTGTGAAGTCACTACTCATAACAATACATAGCATTCATTGTTGGATATGCTGCTTTAGTTAATCGCTGAATGAGTCCAATGTCAGATTCTACAAAATGCTGACGACAAACTCTATAATTATTATACCGGGTGTCCCACGCCATATGCTCACCCATCTAGAAGTTTTATTTTTTAATCGATTTCCATGAAATTTGGAAAATGAAAATTAAGCAAAAAAGCGCATTTTCCGACATACTATTGAGCACCGTAGGACTTCCGGTGTCACCGGAAGTGACGTCAACTTTCACATTTTAAATGGAACACCCTGTATATTTTTACATATTTGGAATCTGCAGATCATTGCGAGTCCCAATATGTATCATTTGGTACTTTTGGTTTTCATGACAACGAAAAAAAAACTTTTTTGTTTTTCAATCTAGGAAGCTTTGAATCGTGTATTTTTCTTCTAAAGCGATCAAGCAATTCGAGAAAATCACTATTTTGATTGTATTTTGATTTTTAACATTTTTACGGCATTTCAAATTTTCATTAGGTCGTAACTCATTTTTTTTAAATGGAACCTCATGTGCTCCTTAGCTTAGTTCGACAGAATATTTTTTTCTGAGTACGTTGATACCAAATACTTCATACTTTCTTTGAAAGGTCATTTAAAAGAGAATATGATTTATTGAAGTTTTATGCCCGTTCTGTTTTAAATGACTTTCAAAGAAGTATGAAGTATTTCGTATCAGCGTACCCAGAAAAAAATATTCTGTCGAACTAAGCTAAGGAGCACATGAGGTTCCATTTAAAAAAATGAGTTACGACCTAATGAAAATTTGAAATGCCGTAAAAATGATAAAAATCAAAATAGCGATTTTCTCGAATTGCTTGATCGCATTAGAAAGAAAATACACGATTCAAAGCTTACTAGACTGAAAAACAAAGAAGTCTTTTTTTCGTTGTCATGGAAACCAAAATTACCAAATGATACATATTCGAACTCGTAATGATCTGCAGATTCCAAATATGTAAAAATATACAGGGTATTTCATTTAAAATATGAAAGTTGATGTCACTTCCGGTGACACCGGAAGTCCTACGGTGCTCAATAGTATGTCAGGAAAATGCGTTTTTTGGTTAATTTTCATTTTCCAAATTTCATTGAAATCGATTAAAAAATAAACCTTCTAGAAGGGTGAGCATATGGCGTGGGACATCCGGTATATGCAAATGGAGTCCAATGTATGCAAGCAAGGATTCTTACAGAACATCTTCCACATCTGGAACCTCTGCATATCTACTCTTGGATTTGGAAGTCTATGTCTCGGAGAGTACTTATCAGAACACGAATGCACTGCACAATTATACTTATTGTTAGCCGCACTCATTATTTAATTTTTATATGAACAAGCCTTGCAAATAATAAAAAAATTAGGGCTAAGATTACACGTTAGGGTGGGTCATTCTTATATGGAAAAAAAACGAATATTGCGCTTTTGATTTTTAATAGCAAAATTATGTTGCCTTTACATGAAAACAGTGTAATGCTAGAATTTAAAGTAAATAGCACCTCATCTTCAGGTTGCGCTTTGCCTTGGAAATACGAATACCTTGAATATATTCTGATAGTCATATAACATAAATGTCTCAAGGAAAATAGGGTTTTTAGAATAAAATGATCATTTATTAATAATTAAAAAAATAATACAACAGAAAAATTAATGAAAATCATTCAATATTGAAATCTTTCTTGCTATCGAATTTAGGCATTGCTGCGAGATTCGACTTTTAATTTTATCCACCTTCTCTTGCCCTTTTAATATACAGTTTTGATGATAACTCTGTTATTATTATTACAAATACGAACTTTTCATGGCATACTTTATGGCCTTTCTTGTATAATTTCAAAAATTCAAACGTAAGGCGCATCCTCTAAATATTAATTAAATTCAAAAATATTTCGTAGGTGTCATAATATCACTAAAAGACAATATAATTTTGCTATTAGGTAAAATGATCTCAAAGTTTGGTTTTTTGACCCACCCTATTACACGTGTCGCACTTTCTTCTGTGTTTACACTTTACGAAAGTTACTATTGACACGTGCTCACCACGCAAAAATGGTCGATCAAGTTATCGCATCTGCGTAAACTTTTACTTTTACACATAGCGCCATCCTATCAACTTGGTGCTAAGTAATATGAATGTAATTTTTTTAAAAATAGATATTTGCAGGTTCTGTGACTAAATCTGTGAAATATATTATTAAATATATTACAGAATGTAGCGAATGATAAGATTTACAATAAATAGAGGATATTCTATTAAATACAACCACTTGATTGAGCATTTTTAGGATTGTGACATGCCAAAGAACTGACGTTTTGAAGATTTATTGCATTATTTTACAAACTAGCTTTTGGAGTAAGTAATTAAAATTGAGTGGACACATAAAGAGGATTTAGCAATTTCATAATATATTGTAACATATACAAACTGCATAAAAATGTTGTATTTATTGACTGATGACAGCGAGTTGGATGACTTTCGTATATTCACCCAAATGTAAATTTGTCTATAAGGTGAAGTGGGGTAAATGCGAGGTAAAATTTAACTAGTGTAAGTTTAGATGCCACTAAAAATTTTATTTCTATTATAAAAATTCTGTAAAAATTAGCAAACGTTCTTTGGTCCTTAACAAAATTATACCTATAACCAAAGTGAATTTTTTTAAAACAGCGGCATTATATCACATTTGCCCCTTGAGTTGGGGTATATGTGATAATAGACTCTCTCCTGCTGTAGGAATTTCCAATAGAAGTATCTATGAGACAAACGAAAAAAGTATACAGCAGACCTCGGTTATAACGGCCTCGGTTATAGCGATCCACCGCTTATAACGAACTACATTTCAAGTCCCCTCATTTTCTCTATATTTGTGGCATTATCGCTTATTACGAACTTCGGATATAACGAACCGATTTTGATGGTCCCTTGAGGTTCGCTATAACCGAGGTCTACTGTAATTTTTCTGCGTATTTTGGTATTTTGCACATTTTATTTCGTAAAAAAATAACGTAATTATGCATGTTTTACAAAAATATCAAAAATGTTAATAGCTTTGTTCGTACAGCGGCTTCTGACTAGTCCGAAACTGTCAGAAGCATGCGCTGATCCAAGTTTCACATTTAATGCAGCTCTTGAAAGCGGTGATTAATTCGACGGGCAAATATATTTAACAGTTTCGAACTAGTCATAAATGCTGTACGAACAGACCTAATATTTGAACTAACACAACATACATACATTTGTATCAAAATTAAAGACTTAAAGCATGTCTTTTCTTAAAACCAAGAAACCAATCAGTCCTTGGCATGCCGTCTTTAAATGGAGTAAGAAGTTTGTGCTCCTTTACAAACTGAAAAACAAGCTGCAAAACATCCTTTTTGGATAGTCCAAATCCCCACTTTTCTAAAGTAGTAATGCCTCTCACTAGTTCAAGCTCATGATTCCAATCTAGTGCAGTTGATCTGCCTTTCTTTTGTTTCTTTACACCCTGAAGGCCTTTTAAGCGGCTGTAAATGGTACACTATGGAATTTTATAGGTTTTGGAGGCTTTGTAGGTCTTCCGCAGACTAACTTGGATCATCACGCTTTCTTTTATAACTACGAACCATTTCTGTCTGAAAAATTACATGGGGTAAATGTAATATGCAGAGGGGCAAATGTGAGATGCCGTAAATCACATTTACCCCGCCTATACAGGGTGAGTTATTAAGCGCCCTTTCTTCCATAGCTCATTTATAGAACGATATAGGATTTTTATCTTTTACAAGGACATTCTACCTATTGAGCACTATATCCTAAAATTATTTTGGTACATACAGAGTGTTACGTAAAGTAATGGCAGCATGTAGCAGGATTTTTTTAAATGGAATACCCTGTGTATTTTCTTATAGGAAGACATAACATTCGATCCTCTAAACAGTAGCGCATAAAATATTTATATTTAATTAACCAACTAAGAGTAAATTAATATTTTATTGAAAACGGTCTGATTTTCAACTTCTCTTGAAATACTAACTGTAAACGTATTGTTTGTCGTACGGCAATAAAAATCGGTAGTGTTACAAATTAAAGTGTAAGGAATAACCTAGATATAAATTCTTTTAGTCTTACTTGTTTTTTCAAATGTTCAAGCCTGTGTAATTGTCAGAATTTCAAACTGCCGTTATTCAATTTTTTTAAATGCAACCCCCCCTATCTCTTTTCACGAATAGATAATGTTCATGTTCCTCTTCAATTTTGTTATAGGTGTTCTGTATCTAATCCTTACAGTTCTTTTGCTATAATAAACTTTTTACATTTTTACTCTGAAATCAATATTAAAAAGTTATTTAATGTACCGTATTTTAATTTCTTTAAGACAACGCCATAAAACAGATGGATAATATCAAGTTTACAATTGATTACAGACTCTTATTACATTATAATAATCGTATTTTTGTTATAATACAATTCTTTTACTTTGTTTTAATTAAGAATGCTTTAAAATTGATTCGATGTAATTCCTAAACTAAATACGTATTATTTGTGGAGAAAAGTATAATAGTCATTGTAAACCCTTATTCTTTAAAACATCAATTTTAACTCTAGCATCACTATACATATTTCACTCAGTTATTTATATTAAACAAAATATTAATACATTTCCAAGTAATAGTTCCTTCCACGAACATGAGATGAGGATAAGCAGTGACCTACACGTACCGTACAATAGACTAACAATAACCTGTTTCTGTCCTTCCCACATTGGTATAAAATGTTACAATAAACTTCCATCTGTAATAAAAGATGTCTCAAATTTATACACTTTTAAACAGAAAGTGAAGGCATTCTTGTTGGAAAAACAATATTATTCCGTTCAGGAATTTTTAAATAACTAACGAAATTATTGCTATGATAACTTCTACATTCATATGTATACATAACTCAATCAATTATTTCTATTTTTTAATTATCTATTTTAATTCCTACATGACAAATTCGCATATCCTATGTATCGATATTTTGTATTGTACTATAGTGGTGATGAATAAAAAATATTATTATTATTATTTAAGTTTCCGAAAAGGCCTAAGGACGACGATCTTGCATCGATATTTTTAAAAATTGGAATTAGTTTCTATATTACCTAATATGAACAGTAATGTTTTATGTTAAAATAAAATCACGGTATATGACATTGGATAAATATAAAACAGCATTTTGTATACCTGTAAGGTCCAGTTATACAATACCAGTTTAAATTTACGCTGAAGCTTAAACCCCTAATAACGATTATTTCAACAATTGCCCTTAAGGATTTAAGGTTTGGCTTAAAGTTACGTTGGAATTGTATAACTGGGCCTAAGTGTTGTTATCCAATTAGAAATGGATGATGTAACGGATTTTTCATTTTTGCTGACGTTATAAAAAAAAACATTGATTCTAAAACTGTTATTACTTCGACCCAGAGTTTATGATGTAGTGATTTTTTTCACACGAGTACGGTATATTTTTCCACTTGTTACCTGATGGAAGTTTGCATTAACACTGTCAAACAGTTGATCAAAAAAAAAGCAAAATCTCAGTTATGTCTGCAGCAGATGGTGATATTAACTTATTAGTAGTGTATCAGTTCCAGTCAAAGGATAGGCAATTAAAAGTTTACTCCTGTTCGATTGCCAAGCTTTCGAAAAATATTTATTTCCTTCATCAGGGTTGCTACAATATGAAAATGTGTTATAATTTGAAAGTTTGGCCTTGAAGATTTTTACTTATATCTAAATGAGGTTAATAAAGCTAAAGTTGCACATTTGGACAAGCAGGACCAATTTCTTACTTCATACACATAGTTAACACGTTAAAAATTGATTGAAATCAACAAAGAAGTCAAAACAGGAGATTAAAGAGCGGATATTTATGTGACAAACTTTGAAACTATCATGGAGTGCAGCTTTTGATACAACAGTATTTGCTAGATCTGATGGACCGAATGTTGACCCGGCTGAAAATTTTCCGTATTCTTGTTTTTCTTGGGGAAATAGTACCTGTCAACGTAGGTTTCTAGCCGTAAAGGTACTCCAATTTTAAAAGAGAGATTTTACATTCGCATACTTAGGAGTTCGTTTCTCACAAATATGGTTCGCTTTCTCATTTTCATTTAAGTATTCAGATATAGTATGTAAACTAAGATTGCCAAGATAAATCCAGGCGTGTT
The DNA here is from genome assembly GCA_033060865.1 of Dorcus hopei. Lineage (NCBI taxonomy): Eukaryota > Metazoa > Arthropoda > Insecta > Coleoptera > Lucanidae > Dorcus > Dorcus hopei. The sequence continues at coordinate 59,251,801 of CM065426.1, read as the reverse complement.
TTTCAATTGTCTGCAGCTTCTGCATCGCTTTATTAAATGTTTGATTGCCTTTACAAGTTTTAGAGATACGTTGATCAAGTTTATTACGATGCCTCGCATTGTGGAATTTCCGATCGTTTCCATTTTCCGCAGCTGCCTTGCTTGCATAGGTTTCATTTTGTGGTATCTTTTGTGGACCTTTGTATTGTATTGTATTACGGGGTCGATAGGCTTTTAAGCCTTTCAGAACTGCGACCATATTGATCTTTTGTTCAAACCCTCCAAGTAATTAATTTCCTAGGAACCCTACCTTATCAGCGAAGTGCAGAATGTTCCCATGGACAGCTACATTAACATTCACTGACGTGTATGTATGGCCGTTTCAATTCGCCTAAAATTCGGTTCTGAGAAAGCATGCCATGGAGTACTCCCCTCAGCGCTCCCTATTAAAGACACTACAAATCTACTAACGGTAACTTAATGACAACTGCAATTACTTAAAAACTAACAAGAGGCGCTGAGGGGAGTACTGTCAAATTTTTTATAAGTCGAATTGAAACGGCCATACATACACGTAAGTGAATGTTAATGTAGCTGGCCATGATGTTCCTAAGAGGCTTTGCTATCACCTCGTCAGGTGTCAGACTCACCCTTTCAAGGTGACTAAGCCGAAGTCTTGTTAATGCATTACATTTGCAGAGTATATGCTCAGCCGTTTCTGTTTCCGATTCACATAATCTGCAAATTTCTCCTTCCACCAAGCCCATGTTCTTAAGGTGATACCTCACAGTACAGTGGCCGGTGAAAAGACCTGTAATAGTCTTTATTTCATTCTTTGACAGAAGTAGAAGCTTTTGAGCAGTCTTAGACGAATACTTGATAAATTTCTTCGCCTGTCTTTGCCCTGGAGCATTAATCCAGTAGGACATTTTCTTCCTATCCAGCCACCTTTCAGTCTCTTTCCTATACAATGTCTTGCTAAGGCCACAGAAAGGTTCAGGACCTACGGGGGAAGCCTCGGAACCAGTTCGAGCAAGTTTATCGGCTCTTTCGTTCCCTTCTATACTCTCATGGCCGGGAATCCATTTTAGGGTAACTTTATTGCCCTTAGCCAGTTCCTTGAGAGATTGTTTACATTCCCATATGGAAACAGACTCAGTGCAGTATGCTTTGAGTGTCCTTATGGTTGCCTGACTGTCAGACAGAATATAAATCTTTTTACCCTTTGTGTTCCTTCTTAGGCACTCCTGGGCACATAGATTTATTGCAAGTGTTTCAGCTTGCATAATTGTAGGGGTGATACCTAAGGCTATTGATGCCTCGTATTTTGAGCCATAAGTACAGTTGTGTTCAAAAAGGTGTACAGCTACGTTTTAAATATCTTTGCTTATGAGCGGCAATTGGCTTTTCTATTCTTGTGTACGATAATATTATTATTGCCAGAAACCGTACATGCAACAAAACTTGTACAACAATTTTTTGAACTTACTTGAATGCACATACAAGGTTACACAGTAAAAATTCTGTACAACACTTTTTTGAACACGACTGTACCTATGCCGGTTCCCTTTGCAGTCTTTGATCCATACGTGTACCAGATGGAGACATTGTTGCCTAACTGTACTACTTGACTTTTAGCCATATGGCGGCTACCGATATCTACTTCATAAGGTATGTCAAAGTCAGAAGTTTTCGGCATCATGTCCGTGGGTTTATCTAATATGTCTGGCTGCCAAAGATCCAGAATTCTAAGGTGACCAGTACGGTCGCCTGGTTTAATTTTCCTAGTCTGGGTTAGTCTCAAGGAAGCTTGCATGCCCTCCTTCTGCACCTGAAGGTGAAGTGGTGGGATATTTAGCAAAACTTCCAGAGCTGCTATTGGGGTGGTATTCATAGCCCCTGTTATTCCCAGACACGCTAATCGCTGCAATTTCTGCAGTTTATTTTGCATGGTTAACTCTGTGGTCTTCGTCCACCACACTAAAGAAGCATAGGTAAATATGGGTCTTACTACCGCTGTAAATGACCATTGAATCATTCGCGGTTTCAGTCCCCACGTCTTACCAAAGAGCTTATGACATGCCCAAAAGGACGCCGTTGCCTTTGAAACTGTCCTATCGACATGTGTTTTCCAATTAAGCTTAGTATCCAGGGTTACTCCTAGATATTTCACTTCTTTGGAGAGCAGTATAGTCGATCCATTTAAGCTTGGGGCGCTTAGATTCAGCATCCTGCGCTTCGAGAATGGTACTATAATGTTTTTCTTGAGGTTTACACTAAGTTCCTTCTTTTGGCACCATCTATTGATAATATTCAGAGCATTTTGCATTAGGTTGGAAGTTACGCCTTTATGCTTTTCTCTGATCAGTGTGACTATGTCATCTGCGTAACCTAGTACCTGATGTCCTTTGTCAGTCATTTCCCTCAGTAGGTCGTCCACAACAATAGTCCACAGCAGCGGTGAAAGTACCCCACCTTGTGGGCAGCCCTTTGCTGTGGTTATTGAAGTTTCTTCCCCTCCTAGAGAAGCTGTTACTATTCGACTAGCCAGCATTGCTTTGATCCACCTGATTGTAGGTGGATTAATGCCTCGTTTTGTGGCTGCTCTTTCTATAGATATAAATGAGGTGCTATCAAATGCTCCCTCAATATCTATAAAAATGCCAACGGCAATTTCTCTTTGTGGACCTTCATAAGGATCAATATTTTTATCCTTTCCAACCGTTTTTATATCTGATTCAAGATTAATTACATTCTGCATGATGTTTGATTGTGCAGCCTCATGTTCTTTTAAAGAATTTGATATCTCCTTGGGTTTCTCAAAAATTTCCGGAGCTCTTCGCTGAACTTTGCCTACAGATCTATTCTCCAAGGTAGCTAATTTTGGCTCTAATAATTTATTTTTGTCCTCCATTTCTTTCAAGAGTTTGTTTAGATTTATTGATTCAGCTGTTATATTTTCCATATTATCAGAAAAACAATTTATTACTGCGGACTGCTTTTCAATCATCACATACATTTTGCTAATTACCATAAGATGTTTCAACTGGGATAACTAGGATGATAATTTGCCTCACATTAAATACAGTCCCAGACTGTATAACTTTACTTTTGCATTTTTTGCACTCTTTTGTCTATATTCATTTCGATATCAATAATTAGAATAAATTTATTAAAATCATATAGGTGCCAAGAGTTCGAAGTACAGAAATTCAGTATCGTTATTAAAATAAGGGTAAAAATGCAGCATAAACGAGTTTTTCACTGTTTTACAGAGTTCAATATTCAGTACTGAAGTCTGGCTATCGTGCTCACGAACATCGCAGACAATATTTAAAAAATGTTTAATTTCTCTAATTGAGTTACACATCCAGCGATTTGCTTTTTATAAAACTAATACCAAGACACTCAGTCTTAGGTCTTAGGCCCAGTTGTACAATAGGGTGGGTCAAAAAACCAAACTTTGAGATCATCTTACCTAATAGCAAAATTATATTGTCTTTTAGTGATATTATGACACCTACGAAATATTTTTGAATTTAATTAATATTTAGAGGGTGCGCCTTACGTTTGAATTTTTGAAATTAAACAAGAAAGGCCATATAGTATGCCATGAAAAGTTCGTATTTGCAACAATAATAATAACAGAGTTATCATCAAAACTGTATACTAAAAAGGCAAGAGAAGGTGGATAAACTTAAAACTTGAATCTCGCAGCAATGCCTAAATTTGATAGCAAGAAAGATCTCAATATTGAATGATTTTCATTAATTTTTCTTTTGTATTATTTTTTTAATTATTAATAAATGTTTATTTTACTCTAAAAACCCTATTTTCCTTGAGACATTTATATTATATGACTACCAGAATATATTCAAGTTATTCGTATTTCCAAGGCAAAGCGCAACCTGAAGATGAGGTGCTGTTTACTTTAAATTCTAGCATTACACTGTTTTCATGTAAAGGCAACGTAATTTTACTATTAAAAATCAAAAGCGCAACATTCGTTTTTTTTTCCATACAAAAATGACCCACCCTATTGTACAAGTCCAGCTTAATTTTAAGCCAAAGCTTAAACCCTTAACAACAATTATTGAAATAATCGTTGTTATGGGTTTAAGCTTCAGCTTAAATGTAAACTGGCATTGTACAACTGGGCCTTACCACAATTTTAGAAGATTATTTGGAGATCACATAGATACGTGTTTACCATCTTCGCCCGCATTTTGGAAGAAAGATTCCAGTAAATTATTTCGATGTCTATCGGCATTGACAGTTCCTCCAAAAAAGGCAGGTCCAAATATACGCGTTCTGGGGACTGCTAGCCAAACACCAATTTTCTCCAGATGAAGAGGCGATTACTCATGGGGACTCATTGGTGCTATAAAAAATGTACAGTTAAATATTGTGAACTACTGATATTGAATGATAATAAAGAAGAAAAAAGGAAACCAAAAATTAAAGATAACGGAACCTGAAATTATGATATATTTGAATACCATAGAACTTTATTATGGTATTACAAGTACTTATAATTATGGTAAGGATACCATAATTATGCTACAATTGGCAGTTGTAACCAAAATTTCTTAAAATTATAGCACAACTGTGAGATTAAAAAGGGTGTCCAATTACCTTGTGGGCCTAGTTACCCAGGTTTACCCTATATCACTGTTCGTATTGTAAGATTTGTAAGGTTGTATTCAAATTTTGGAGATTTTGTTTTATTTTTACAGGGAAAAACAGAAACAAATGAGAGAAGAAAAGAAGGAGAAACGCAAGACACAAAAGGGAGAAAGAAGAAGGTAGCGCGTTTGAGTAAAACTCCCGACTTTCTGTGTTATTTATTGTTGTGAGATATCTAATCGTTTTTAATTTTAATAATATTGAGACTTGCAGAAGTAATGCTGTGGTTACCGGAAGAAATAAAGTAATTCAGCAGGAAGATATTAGCTTACAATTATTTGTCCTGTACTATGAGAATGAAGGGTTGTGATCTTTTTGTTTAATTAGAAAAAAATTATTTTGAAAAGCACATACTGTGTATTATAGTTCACGGACTGACTTTGTGCCTAGATTATTTCTGAATTCTTTCAAGCGAAACGAAATGAATGATGTGTTGTGTTTAAATGTACAAAGCAAAAGTATCGAGTGTTGAGATTTACACTTTTGCTTCACAAAGTTTAAATTTTGTACGTGTTATAAGCGAACGAAATTGGAAATTCTATTCTATGATGCATTTAACCTCTTCAGACCCCATGTACATTACTGCGTACAAAAAAAGTAACTATGTTAGACCTACACGATAAAAACTGTGTAAAAAAATAATTTGAATGTAAGTAACTGTTATTTGAGGTATTCTTAATACGAAATTTTAATTAAAAAAATATTAATTTTTATATGAAAAAAAGTGCACTATTGGTACAGCCTCAATCAAAAGTAATGAAACATTCAAAACCGAAACGCTGTAGTCAGAGTGCAACGGTGCCGAGTCAGAGAGAGCGCAACGTGTTGTGGGGTTCCGGAGGACTTCGGAAACATTCGTTCGCCATAAGGCTTCATCGCACTTGTACCTTCTCTCTCTGACTACAGCGTTTCTGTTTAGAACGTTTCATTAGTTTTGATTGAGGCTGTACAAATGTTCTCAAAAAAGGGATACAAGACTTTATTTTTTTATATGATAGTCTCTGAAACAGTTTCATTCTCTGCCAAGGCACGAGTGCAAATTGCATTTCAGACACTTATAGTGAGAACGAGTCGTTCTGAACGACCTTCGCAATTTTGTTGCTTGCACCTGCTCGCTTCTTTTTTCTGATCATGTTCTGGTAAATGGTCTAAACCGTCTAAACGTACAGCAGTAGAAGGCCTTATTTCAGTCTTTCTTCTAACGATTTTTGGGGAGTCTTCATTTGTTACGGTTGAAAAATCCATTCAAGTTATTTATAATAATTTTCCGAACACCCTGTATTATCGTGGGAATTTTAACGTTCACACGGCCTACGTGCCGATCGTCGCATTGCACCATATTTCACAACATAGCGTGATGTTAACTATCCGCTGTTACTTCAGGCATTCTACATAGCTCCATCTCACTTAGTTTCCGGGGTAAATCTGTCTCGATCGTAACGACTTCTGTCTGAACCGGCGTTGGGGAAAGAACGCGACATGCATCCGCAGCCAGTCTCATATCGCAAGCTTTCCCGTTCGCATCGTCCATTTTGTGCGTGTGTGAGTACAGCTCCTTTGTGCCCCTTTCACTGATTTTTGTGAAGTAGTCGGAACCGGGTATCTCGAGATTTGTTATTATCGTACGAGGAGAGAATTTTAAGCTTGCTAAACAGCTTTCCAAGCCTGTCGTCGAAATACGAAACAGGTATGTCTTGCGACTTTGTTCTGACTGCGAAGAAACGTAACGCATATTTTCTTCCATTAGGCTTTCAGTTCGAGTATTAATAGGCCTTCAGTTGAAGCTTAAGTTTGAGACATTAGCCCCAGTTCAATTCAGCTGGCGGAGGTAGTTCTATTTGGGTGAGAAATATCGTCGTCCCCTTGAGTGCAGGAGAAGCCCGGAGTTGGCTTTCGTCAACGAATTGAGCCACGCCACCTGGCCTTCCCCGTCGTTGAGAATAGGCTCGCCCTGCAAGACGACGTCATTTCTGGTGGTTTTCCCGCTTACCGCAACATTGGCCCACTTTGCTAACCACCGCGGGAGGACGCTCCGATCTGTTGACGTTGAACAGCTGACTGACATTGACGCTGGATCTTAGGAGGCCAAGGTCGGAATAGCCCTTTTATTTTTTGTATTTGCGGGGTTCGTTTATTGTTACCCGAGTCCGAGTATCTTTAATTACGTTGTTCGTCTAAACCGTATAGCGGGCCACTCACTATACGAACCCAGACCCGACTCCCAACCGAGACTCGACATGCGACTCATCCGCGTTTGTCAACACATTATACCGACATGACACGAACCCTGCAAAAGAGCTCATTCGTACACTGAACGTGGTGAGCCCTAGATAAATTATGTCTCTCGTACTCTCCAAAAAGGCAAAAGTTGCTTTAGCTGTTGGTACAATCATGTTATTCGAAAAACAAAAAAACAAAAACGTGTTGGGTTGAAAGAGTGGTTGATGTCCTATAGGTATGGATTTTCTTGACATAGGAAGATAAATTCTTCCCAAAAAGATTTGTCGTTTTTAAAAGACATTTTAAATTCACTTTAACTTCTTCAACAACTGCTGTCTGTACAACTGTTGCCTGGAGTCGCCGGACAAGTCTTGACAGATCACACACATTACAAAACTAGCAAGGATTGGTCCCGGTCGGGTCGTAGGTTCGATTGTCAAACTAGCGAACTCACAACCCCACCCTGACCGATCTAGGACTTGTCTCTCATTACCATTCATTAGCGGATTGGTCGGTGGACAAGTTAGGACGGACCAATCCATCAGACCAATCCGATAATGAATGGGACCCTTTAGTGTAACCGAAGCACAGATCTGTGGTACGGATTTAATTTAACGTGTTACTTGTTTATTGATATTTATTGTTCGTGTTTGAGTTATAGTTATTTAAAGTTTGAGCAAGCGAAATATAAACAAGTGTGCTCAGCTGGTGCGTTTTATTTTAAATCATTTTTGCCCACCTTTTGCATTGGGGTTTTGTCGAACCCTCCTTTCTCCACGAGCTATGCCGAGCGGTGTGGAGACTTAAGACACTTCGCACAAAATTTGCAAACCTACAGGTAGGTAGCAAATTTGGCGCCTCAACGTGCTAGCCATTTGAATTTTCAAAATTTACTTTAAACCAGCTTTGCACTTTGTTTTTATTTTATTTTTTATCATAACGTCTTGCTTTTTATACTGCGCCATGGAGTAAAAACTATTGCCGGACCGTTTAAATACTGAAGAGCTGAGTTATGAGCTCATTGCACGTGGTGTTCAACCCGAAGGTACGGCTGCGCAGAAAAGAGCGAACCTAAGACGTCAATTAAGACTCGAACGTGACTTGCAGTTGCCTTCAGCAACTTATAACATTCCTTTTGGTGATGATGCTACGGCATTAAATGAGAAAACAATTGAGATCCGTTGTTTAATCGACTCATTTCCTAGTGACGCGACTGTTTGCACTAAAGACAAGATTTTTACAAAGCTTTCACATGCGTTTGGCAGGGCTAAACGTAGCCAACCAACAACAAGTGAGGAGATTCAGCAACGGAATGCTTTCCTAAAAACCCTCGACGAGATGGCGTACCTTTTTGAACAAAAGGTTCAGGATTTACCTTCGGCAAGTGAGACATTGCATACGGCTTCACCGCCTTCACCGTTACTTGACTTGTCAGTCATCGCGGATCAATTTGACATCGATCAGATGTCTGTCTCATGCGTCGAGCCATTAATTAATCTGAAACCTGACATAGAAATGAACGATTGCATCCCGACTAGACAAAACAAACATCAGGCCAACGTAGCTGAAATTAAGTCAGTGCCTGTATCGAAATGGGGTATTTCGTATGACGGTAATAATAAACTGTTATCGCTTAACGCATTTTTAGAACGCGTTGATGAATTAAGAGTTGCACGTAACGTTTCTGAGGCTGCACTTTTTGCCTCCGCGTCTGACCTATTTCGAGACAAGGCTCTGATTTGGTTGAGAGCAAACAAACGTTTATGCAAAACTTGGTCAGAGCTAGTGACACTTCTCAAAGACGAGTTCCAACCGCATGACTACAGTGATCAACTTTTTGACGAAATTAAACGACGTACACAAGGACCCGATGAGTCCATGGGCATTTATCTGTCGGTTATGTCCAACTTGTTTAATAGGCTTGGCGTCCATGTCCCTGAGGCGGCTCAAATTAAAATTTTGTTAAAGAATCTTGCGCCTTTTTACCAGCAACAATTAGGCCTGGTTGAAATAACATCTGTGGCGCAATTGCTTAAATTAGGTAGGCAATTAGAGGTTCGCAAATCAGCTGTGGAAGCATACACTCCCCCACCGCGAAGGAATCTCACTCTTGAGCCTGACTTAGCCTATGTTCAAGCTGGCCCCTCCACCAAAACCGAACCTAAACAAAGTAAACCCGAAATGTCTAAACCCAGCCCAACCTCTAACGTCATCAGGTGCTGGAATTGCAAAAAGACTGGTCATGTCTCACGTGAGTGTCCCGCTAACAAACAAAGGCACTGCTTCCGCTGCGGTCTCCCAAATGTCACCGTGAACTCGTGCCCGAAGTGCTCAAAAAAACGTGAAATCCACGCATTAGATGGTCGGCTAGTGCGATGTTTTAAAATTTCGAAGCCAATCGAACCACCATCAAGTAACCCGATTCTCAATTATGTCCTTGCTCATGCCCAAGGCGATGAGCGACCTTATTTAACCGTGTCAATTTTAGGCATTTTTTTTCTTGGCTTGTTAGACTCCGGTGCTTCCCGTACTATCATAGGAGGGCCCGGATTGGAAATTTTGCAGACTTTGAATCTACCTTTCATTAAATATGTGACCTCGTGCACCATGGCAAACGGACAGCCTTGCTCGAGCCCTGGCAGTGTTACCACTCCTATTCGATTGCGTGATCGAGTCAAGGTCATTGATATCTTAGTAGTCCCCGATTTGCCACATTCTTTAATTCTTGGAGCTGACTTCTGGAAGCTAATGGGTATTGTCCCAGATTTACGATCAGGTGACTGGTGTTTTGGAAGTGCAAATGTGGACTCCATCGAGCATGTTACTTCCTGGGGTCATCTGATGAATTCCGAACAGGAGCAACTGATCGAATTGACTGATAGGTTGTTCGCCAATTCCAACGGTAGTGAACTTGGTTGCACGACATTGGTCGAACATGTCATTCAGACTGATAATCCACCAATCAAACAAAGGTACTATCCTATTTCCCCTGCGAGACAAGCCATCGTCGACAAGGAACTCGATTCCATGCTGGAGCGAGGTATCGCTGAGAGATCGAAAAGTGCATGGTCTTCTCCGATTTTACTTGTTCCTAAGAAAGACGGTTCCATTCGTTTCTGTGTCGACTACCGTAAGTTAAATCAAGTTACGACCAAGGATGCCTACCCTTTACCTTATGTGTCTAACACCCTTGACAAACTCAGAGATGCCAAATTCCTCTCGTCACTTGACATCAAGTCCGCATATTGGCAGATCCCAGTCGCTGAAGAATCTCGATAGTACACGGCATTTACGGTGCCCAACCGTGGTTTATTTCAGTTTCGTAGGATGCCGTTTGGTCTTCATAACTCACCAGCGACGTGGCAAAGGTTTATTGATCATGTCATTGGTGCTGACCTGGAACCACATGTCTTCGTCTATTTAGACGACATTATTATCGTGACCCAGACTTTCGAAAAACATCTCGAAGTCCTTGAGGAAGTTCACAAAAGGTTGACGGAAGCCGGTTTGACTTTAAATAAGGACAAATGTCATTTTTGCCTTACCGAAATGAAATATCTTGGGTATGTTGTCAATCGTCCTTACAAGCTATCTTGGGAATGCTAAAACCTAAAACTGTTACCGAGGTCCGACGTTTGATAGGCACTGCTTCATGGTATCGCAGATTCATTCCGGACTTTTCTTCTCTTATCGCCCCCCTGACGAATCTGTTGAAAAAGAACTCCAAACATCGTTGGGATGAGAGTTGCGATGAGGCTTGGGAAAAGGTTCGTGAGCATTTGGTGTCTGCGCCAGTCCTTTCATGCCCTGATTTTTCAAAGGAATTTACCATCCAGACCGATGCTTCCGACTATGGCGTTGGTGCCGTGTTATCCCAACAGCAGGACGATGGCGAGAGAGTCATTTGTTATTTAAGTCGTTCGCTGACCGTGCTGAACGCAAATACTCTACAACTGAGAAGGAACCACTGGCTATGTTGTGGGCAATCGAAAAGCTTAGGCCTTATGTTGAAGGTTCTCATTTTACCGTTATTACGGATCATCATTCACTCTTGTGGTTGAACAAATTGCAGAATCCTTCGGGACGTTTGTGTCGTTGGGCTGTTCGCCTACAGCAGTATGACTTTAGCGTAGTTCATCGTAAGGGCAAAGAACATGTTGTGCCCGATATGTTGTCTCGTGCTGTCCCTGCTGTTGACGTCATCAATTTTGAAGAAATTAAGGACCATTGGTATCTCGACTTGTTAAGGAAAATTCGATTATGTCCTGAAAAATTCCCAAATTTTCGAACTGAGGGAAATGTTATTTACAAATTTGTCAAAAATACTTACTATCGTTTGGCTGATGAGAGTCAGCAGTGGAAACCTGTGGTCCCCAAGGAGGCTCGTAAACAAATCCTTGAAGAATGTCATGATTCCCCCACTAGTGGTCATCTAGGAATTTTCAAAACTTATAATCGGATCGCCCAAAACTATCATTGGCCAAAGATGCACGCCGATGTGGCGAAGTATGTTCACAAGTGTCAAACCTGTCTTCGCACTAAGCCTGAACAGCGGGCTCCTGCTGGTTTGGTGGGCGGTCATTCCAGGATATCGCGACCCTGGGAGGTAATCAGCATTGACCTAGTTGGACCACTCCCTAGATCATCTCGTGGTTTTCAATACATTCTCGTAGCCACGGATTGTTTTAGTAAGTTTACCTTATGTTTCCCACTCCGCAAGGCCACCACACCTAAAATCCTCCAACATCTTGAGGAAGACATTTTCCTAGTTTTTGGTGTGCCTCGAACGATCATCTCTGACAATGGAGTCCAGTTTAGGTCAAAGGAGTACCAGAAACTTTTGACTTCATGTCAGGTACGCCCGGCATATACCTCTTTCTATCATGCGAAGGCGAACCCTGTTGAGCGCGTGAATCGTGTCCTCAAAACCATGTTGACGGCTTACGTAGCAGAGGACCATCGAAAATGGGATGTCTTCTTACCCAAAGTTGCCTGCGCTCTAAGGACAGCTCGCCATGAGGTTACTGGGGTAACTCCATATTTCCTAAATTTTGGTCGAGAGATGTGTCTTAAAGGTAGACTTAATCCCGATTGTGACAAAACCCAAAAAGAATCTTTTGACATTGCTCCCCAGGATCCTGCCGAATTACAATCTCGTACTGGCAAATTCGCAGCACTGTACAAGGACGTGCAGGAGAGGTTACAGAAGGCTTACGAGCAGTCTAAAGGTCGTTATGATCTTCGTAGGCGTAAGGTTGTGTACCAACCGGACCAACAAGTATGGCGCAAAAATTTCGTTCTTTCGGATGCTTCCAAACATTTTGCTGCCAAGTTGGCCGATAAGTTCGTAGGGCCTTTCCTCATTAGCCGTCGTGTGTCTGCGGATACTTATGAGTTGAAAGATCGTGAAGGCAATGTTTTACCTGGCACTTGGAGTAGCGAACATCTTAAACCCAATCCACCTGACGAGTAGTTTTTGAATTTTCTTCTTCTTGGCCTGCGGGTGCGGCTGAGCGAATACTCCCGACGTCAAATCCGCGTGTCGTAAAAGGCGACTTAAGGAATCTGAAGATTTCCCACTGTCATCTCTGGAAATCAACATTCTTGGCCTGCGGGTGCGGCTGAGCGAATACTCCCGACGTCAAATCCGCGTGTCGTAAAAGGCGACTTAAGGAATCTGAAGATTTCCCATTGTCATCTTTGGAAATCAACATTCTCTTGTTTTCTTCTTTCCTTTTAACTTCCGTGGAAACTTTCCATTTTGTTAGGTCTCAGGGACCCATGAATAGTGCGATCGACTGGAGAGGTTGTCGACTTTGTTTCGGCTGGAGCCTTTGCCGTTTGCATTTGGGTTGGTTAACTTGAGGGCTTTTGGGTGAGTTAAATTTCTTTTCTTTTCTCTTCTACTCTACTTCTTCCATGGTTTGATTGATCGGCTCAGCCTTGATGGTCGAGAGAAGTTCATTCGTAAGTCGCAAAGGTGCGGGAATTTCAAGCGTGCCGGATCCCGTGAAAGCATTTCTTGCCCTCTCTTTTTGTGAACCTAGCGATAAGAGCATCTCCTGGGTATCTTGGGTGCAGCAGGTGTGTTCGAGCCAGATAACTTTCCTTTTTTTGTTTTTCCTCTAAATTTTTTTTTCTTTTCCCCTTTTCACTCGTTGGAATGGATCCCGATTGGTGTTGGACTTTTAAAGTCATTTATCAGATTTGACCTCTACTTGGTAGAGATGTTTGTGACCTTTCTGGACCATGTATGAGAGTAAAGTTATCCCATGTCGGAGGTTCTTTCTCTCTTGCGGTGTTGTTCATTCATCAATCGTCTTGCGGTGTTGTTCGTTCATCCATTCGTCTTGCGGTGTTGTTCGTTCATCCAATCGTCTTGCGGTGTTGTTCGTTCATCAATCGTTTTGCGGTGTTGTATGTTCACCATTTGTTTTCTTTACGGCGTTGTATGTTTATTGTTTTTTTTTTGTGTTGTGTTATGGAGTCAGACTCCCCATTATAGGTCTCCTGGACGAAGTGTCAGATTGACAGATTTTTCATCCTTTTTGTTCTGGTTTATGGAAGAAATTTTCCCCTAGGTAAAATTTCCTTTTTGGTAAGGAGGGAGTTGTTACGGTTGAAAAATCCATTCAAGTTATTTATAATAATTTTCCGAACACCCTGTATTATCGTGGGAATTTTAACGTTCACACGGCCTACGTGCCGATCGTCGCATTGCACCATATTTCACAACATAGCGTGATGTTAACTATCCGCTGTTACTTCAGGCATTCTACATAGCTACATCTCACTTAGTTTCCGGGGTAAATCTGTCTCGATCGTAACGACTTCTGTCTGAACCGGCGTTGGGGAAAGAACGCGACATGCATCCGCAGTAGAGATGTGTCATTCGTTCATTTTACACAGATCCGATCGATCGGTGATTGATATCCAAAAAGATCGAATCTTTTATATCAATCATTCGATTATTCCCGTCGTTCAGCACGCAGATGCGACGCACTCACCACGATGAATGATTGAAATAGTATCTGCGATTGAATAGTATTGTGATTGAAATTATATATCATTTGAATCTGAATCTGTCGACGTATACTTATCGAGGTCAATATTTAATAGTGTATTTTTAAGCGTGTTTAATTCTAGTAGTTATTAGGACAAATGAATCTAAAATATAGGTAAATACAGAATCTGAATGATAGCTAGGAATGCGGTTATGATAGAACATTATATTTTAAGGTTGCGTTTTAGAGTGAATACGCTTTTCATTCATCGGTTCTCATTTGAAATTTATTTATTATATTATCAATATTTCTTCAAAACAGGCTAACAAAAAGAAAGATGCGGAAAATGTAAAAAAAAAAATCTGCTGCCTATGCTGACTATGACATAATAATAATAATATAATTATTAGCATTATTTAAAACTGCTCGAGTTAATCCTTCAGAAAAAATACAATCATATCATATCATATCATATCAGATATCACCGACTCCGACATCGAGAGATCGAGGCGAATGAAGCAAAAACGGACAATCGATGTCGCGATCGACCGACTCCGTTGTAACAAGATTCTATCATTCAATACTTTCAAGTGATCCAATCCCGAAGATCGAATCATTCACGAATGACACATCTCTAATCCGCAGCCAGTCTCATATCGCAAGCTCTCCCGTTCGCATCGTCCATTTTGTGCGTGTGTGAGTACAGCTCCTTTGTGCCCCTTTCATTGATTTTTGTGAAGGAGTCGGAACCGGGTATCTCGAGATTTGTTATTATCGTACGAGGAGAGAATTTTAAGCTTGCTAAACAGCTTTCCAAGCCTGTCGTCGAAATATGAAACAGGTATGTTTTGCGACTTTGTTCTGACTGCGAAGAAACGTAACGCATATTTTCTTCCATTAGGCTTTTAGTTCGAGTATTAATAGGCCATCAGTTGAAGCTCAAGTTTGAGACATTAGCCCCAGTTCAATTCAGCTGGCGGAGGTAGTTCTATTTGGGTGAGAAATATCGTCGTCCCCTTGAGTGCAGGAGAAGCCCGGAGTTGGCTTTCGTCAACGAATTGAGCCACGCCACCTGGCCTTCCCCGTCGTTGAGAATAGGCTCGCCCTGCAAGACGACGTCATTTCTGGCGGTTTTCCCGCTTACCGCAACATTGGCCCACTTTGCTAACCACCGCGGGAGGACGCTCCGATCTGTTGACGTTGAACAGCTGACTGACATTGACGCTGGATCTTAGGAGGCCAAGGTCGGAATAGCCCTTTTATTTTTTGTATTTGCGGGGTTCGTTTATTGTTACCCGAGTCCGAGTATCTTTAATTGCGTTGTTCGTCTAAACCGTATGTGTAACCGAAGCACAGATCTGTGGTACGGATTTAATTTAACGTGTTACTTGTTTATTGATATTTATTGTTCGTGTTTGAGTTATAGTTATTTAAAGTTTGAGCAAGCGAAATATAAACAAGTGTGCTCAGCTGGTGCGTTTTATTTTAAATCATTTTTGCCCACCTTTTGCATTGGGGTTTTGTCGAACCCTCCCTTCTCCAGGAGCTATGCCGAGCGGTGTGGAGACTTAAGACACTTCGCACAAAATTTGCAAACCTACAGGTAGGTAGCACATTTTGGGAAATATTAGAATTGCTTGATCTTCCACGATTTTTTATTAGTTGATTTATTTTTACTAAATCCTCAGCAATTTCTAATCGAAAATGCAATAAATGTAATTGTTTCTTTTGCGGTACACCAAATCGGTTACAAGCAGTTCTGTATTCTAATCATGAATTGACTATGGCAAGATCTATTGCATGAAAAATAATTCGTAAAGGCCACTTTCTGGACTTGATATAGATTCTGTAATGACTAATAAGACGATCAATTAGACCTACTCTACCCATTCCCGAATTGTACTTCTTCACAATTTCCGGACGATCAATTTCAACATATTTTTTCTCTTGTTTTGACCATCTTCTTACTTTTCCAACTTCACCTCCTCCTATAAAATTTCATCCAAGCACAACAGAGCGATTGTCTATCCACTTTACGAGACAAATATCTCCGCCTTGACTGAAAATTCCTCAAAGTTTTCAATTTTTTTAAAATTTGAGTGCCTGGAGTCAGTGATGAATTTCGAAACCGGTTGACGCGAAGGGTTCCGATGGCAAAAATATACATTTCTTTCTTAACTTGCAAGATGATAAGAAGAAAAATAATTATCGAAATATAAAATGTGACCAAGGTTTGTTATTCTATTAGTTAACGTAATAACCACTGCAGCACCTAATCCAAATTTTTTCGAACACATCGGATTAATTTCCTTTTTGCTTCCCTGGTATATGATGAAATCATACGTTTACCGCAGAGAAGAAATTTGGCTCCCCAAAGGTTGGGTTTTGACTTGATATACTGTTTAAGTGCAAGTTTTCCAGTAAAAGGAACCTTTGTTCATCAATAAACATTTCTTCTGGCAATAGTAGCTCAAGACATCTCTTTCTTATAGAATCATATAGAGGTCTAACTTTATAGAAAATATCATCACAGTCGTTAGGTCTCTCTAAATTATTCACAAAATGAAGGTTATTTCTTAGTTCAAAGAATCCATCTCTACTCCTATTTTCCAGGAAAATTCCAACATTGAGTGCTTTCTACCAGTACATTCGAACTCTGGGAAAACATAAACTACCTGCAGCAATATGTAAGGCAAATAAAACTTTTATTTCTGAGGTATTACAAGGTTTAAATTTTGATTTATCTATTTATCATCTTGCAGTGCAAATATATTTGTATAAGTTGAAGCTTCTTCAAATAATATTTCAGGAATATACTTCAAAAAGTACGATATTGGCGACAGTAATTCTGTGGAGTGCTCATCATCAGTTGAAACAAAATGAAAAGTTTTGGGCTTAAAAACCTCTTTATTTTTCAGACACTCAACTTTTATTTGTTAAAATATTAGCAAATTGATCGATAGTATTTGCATGCATCTGCATTTCGATTTCTTCTCCTTCTCTTCTAGTTGGGTACTTGTTTTGGCAGTGATTAGTAAGTACCACTAAATCATCCGCATAGGCGATGGTTGTTATTCTTTGGCCCAATTTCACCTGCAGAATTCCATCTTTGTGTCGAGTGACTTTTCCAAAGAACGGCTAACTTTTGGTCTCCGATTTATTTACCAAACTAATTTTCTAATCGTGAAAAAAATATGATTTTATTGGAGCTTTACCAATAAAATTTTGAATAAAAACCGTAAAACCAGGTAGTCGAGATTTCTCTGTCGCTTCGTCTTGACACTTTTAAGTCCTCACCCTTTACCTTTAACCTTGCAGTACCCGTATGAAAACGTGAAGCTCGAGTACCCGCATCGGTCTCATAGATCGGATCTCTTTTTTGGTAGATGAAAATTATTTTTTATGATAAATAGTCAAAATACAAAAATAAAAATAAAGCTAGTGAAAATTAAAAACTTTATGAAAATAAATAACATTTCTATTAAACAAATAAAAATAACAAATTTTTCCTTCTTGTAAACAATAACAACAGCATTATTTAGTTCAAACTAGAAAATAGGTAATACTTACAAAGAACTATTAAAGAACATTAATATAAATAATATTCCGACTAAATCATAATCGTATTCTGGATACCATTGAAGGTGTTACTTTAAAATATTACGAAACATTAGATCAGTCGTCAAAGGTCTCGTAACAATCATCATACACTACAGGGTTATTCATGAAGACCGTTCATTAAAAGTTTTCTAAGAAGTTTAGATAGAAATTTGAAATTTACGGAGGAGGGATACTTCGAAAGGATCTTTTCAAGTAAAATGCTGCTTCAACTGCAGTGTCAGCTATTACAAATAAAATTGCTTCAATCATAGCTGTGTTATAATTTTTTGAAAATTAGATTGCAGAATCCAGATTTAAAAAAAAATTAAAATATCTCAAAAATGATGCATTTTAGAGATAGGGAAATGTATTGCAATTTAACATATTTTTATATGTAGAATTCAAAAGCGTGATAAAAAATATAGCATTCCATTTAAAATAAGCGAGTTGATGGCGACTTCCGGTATAACCGGAATTGACTGGAAGTCAATTTTATTTTACTTGAAAAGATCCTTTCGTAGTATCTTTCCTCCGTAAATTTCAAATTTCTATCTAAACTTCTTCTTTGAAAACTTTTAATGAACGGTCTACGTGAATAACCCTGTATAGTGACATGTTCTAGCTAGGCACATAAATTTTTTGCACTTTTTACAGGAGTATCGGGTTTTTCTATTACTTTTTGTATCACAATAGTGATATCTTCCGTGTTGTAGTTGACGATTTTCTTCTTCAGAAGAGTTGATGTGATATATCTCGCGAATTCTGCCCTTTATCCCTCGTGGGATGCTTTGTACCTGTATGCGCAGCCGTAAATGCGGCTCTATCAAAAACACGGCCAGTTTTCGCAAAAAAGAACGACGTACTAGAGAAGTGTCTGGATTATTGGAAACATGAACGACCAATGAATTGATTCCAGCTATATTCAAACTTGAATAAAATACTACCGTGGGCCATCTCTGAGTGTTATGGGCACAGTTGTAATTGGAACATAATTGGTCAACCGTGTCGACGCCGCCCTTAGTACTGTTATAAAAAGTTATGGTTTTATTATGTTTATGGTGTACACCAGTAGCAGGATCAATGGCGTCATCGTAATGCATACTTGCGATTAGCAGGACATTCTTATGTTTCTTTGGCACATATGAAACTATAGTACAACATTCTTGGAAAGCAAACATACTAGAGTTTATCTGTCGTCCTACCGGAGTTACAAATTCCGCTGGCAACTCTCGTTTATTTTTTCGCATTGTTCCCACAACGGTTTCTTCTGTCGTAATCTTTGAACAAGGCCAACACTTGTGAACCAGTTGCCTACATTTCTGCCCGAACCATACAAAGGTTCACAAAGTCTCTCAACTATAGCATCTGGTGAATTGCTTTTCTTGAATGGCCCCTCAGGTTGCTGACCAACATATACCTTTAAGTTATATGTATAATATACTTTAGCGTCAGCAAGGGCAAAAAATTTAATGCCATATTTATTTGGCTTGGAGGGAATATACTGGCGAAAACCACATCGCCCACGAAATCCCTCCAATTTTTCGTCGATTGTCAAATATTCGGAAAGGTTATAGCCTGTTTTGCAATTTTCAACCAATTGGTCATAAAATGCTCTAATTGGAGCCAATTTATCATAAACTTTCCGCTCTTCCCGTGTTTTCTTGTCATCGAAGTGAAGGCTACTTAGCAGAAATCGAAAGCGATTTAGAGACATTGTGAGCCGAAAAAATTCAACTCCAGATCCATCTGTCTTCCATAGCTCATGCGTATTTAGGTGATTCTCTTTCAAGGCTCCTGCATAATATAGCAATCCTAGTAAGGCTTGAATTTCGGCTCTGTTTGTTGGTCTGGCATCAGTATCTCGGGAATAGTTACCTGATATTGAAGTTATGAAAATATTTGTATTATCGGCAATTATGTGTAACATCTGGTCATTTATGAAATGTTTCAAAATCTCAAGCGGTTCCTTCAAAGCTCTTGTTGGTAGCCTTGAACTGTGTGAAGGCGAAAATATATTTTCCGATCTGGTTCTTACATTTTTGGAAGGTACATGTTTCTTCCACTTTGTCGCTTTATGTCTGCCAAGATAATATAAGGAACAGTCGTCAGTCCTTTCTAGTTCGTTCTCGGGCTCTGAAAAATCTTCTTCACTGGTAGAATTAGTTTCACGTGTTTCCAATACGTCCTCCTCAGAATCCGAGTGAACATCGTCATAAATAATATTACCTTCACTCTCTTCCCTTAAAAGATTACGCCATAGCTTTTGCAGGCGAGCTTGTTCTCTCTAATAATTTCCCATTATTATGACTCTAATAATTACACACTGTAATGTTGAGATTATAGCAAAAAAAGACAAAAATATTACCAATAGATTCCCCTTGATATCCTAAAATTATGCTACGTCTGTACCCACACCGGACTCTGAGACCGAAGTCGTGAATATGTTGCGAACGTGTGTACCGACTTAGACAAGAATTCACATAGAACTTCGATTGTCCAGACTGTGAATGTACTTTGCAAGTGGGGGCATCGGCTGTTGAAAATCACCTGTTACATCCAAGAATGTTATCGGGCGGTCTCAGAGACCATGTACGGGTACCGTAGAGTTAACGACCACACATACATTTATGCTAAATTATAAAACAAATTTATAGGTACCTATATTAATGTTTAGTTGTTTCACCTTTCGCTGTTTAAAAAAAAATGTCGATGACGTCATGACTCCTATACAGTGTAGCCAAAAAAATATTGTTTTACTTCATTTTCTAGAAAACAACGTCCCATTTAAGAATATATACACTTTACTGGGTGTTTAAGCAAAAATAAATGAGTTATAGCTTGGGGCCTTTATAATCAAACAGACGGTATACATATGTATACATATTTTTTCCCTTCATCTTTCTTCCCTTTCTGAGGGAATCTTCCTCTATTTTATTTCATTTCTGCGAATTTTAAAGTTCTTTCGAGCTTATTTATCGTCCGCTGGACCCATACCTTTATTTCTCTTTTGGCGATGCCGTTCGGCATGGCAACGATTTGTTAACAAGTTTGACGTTTTTAATGTCAATCGTGCAGCACGTTCTGTTGCTTTCCTTTTGTAGGGATTTTGTCCCAAAATTTTCATCGTCCTGGCCGGACGGATTCCTGGCCGTAACGTCGTGTTCGGTGTCTCTAAGTACATACAGTACTTCCGTTCCCGAAGATGCGGCCATATTTATAGACTTCCCCCTATAAATATTGTTACAACTTCGGGGTTCACAAATTATAATCGTCGTTTCTTTTAAAAACACTTTAATGTTCGCAAACGCTTCACACAATAAAAGCACAATAATAACGAGCTGCAATACTTACTGATATGCTGGATACACACTTCGCTTTCGAACTGAAACTGATTTAAAATGCGCGCCACTCCTCACTTATATACTAATTCTCTCCTTCGAGAATGGCGTGGAAACAAGCAGCGAACATTCTAGCAAGTTGTCCAACCATCTAGCGCAGAAACATGATGTTACCACCGTGTCGTGGACGATTGGCGGGAAGGCCGGTGAGGTGACGGACCGATTGCCCTAGCGGTGGCGTCGATTCCTCGGCGGTTCCGTGTCGTCCAAAGGCGCTCCTCGAGACCTGGAAGCGGATTCTGGGTTGTCCGGCTAGCTCGATGCTTCTCGGGGTGAGGGACAATAAATGGTGAACACAAAGATAGCAGAAGGGAAAACACTTATATTGAATTAATGTACAGATAAAAAGAAATGAAACAATTTATCAAGGATCGATCCGTGTTAATCACAAGGAATAAGGTAGGTAGGTAAGGGAGCGTTGGGGACGGCCTCGATCTGCCTACTCCGTCCCGTAAATGATCCCGGAGGATCTGAGGTAGAGTGAACGGATGCGGGCCCTTTTATTTGGTCGACCGAGGGTGTTTCCTGGAACCGGCTTGGTCGGGCGTCCACTTCTGACGTCATAATCCCCTGAGTCACTCGAGGTTGAAAAGTTTAAACAAAGAAAACTTTTTTATTTCCCCGCCGATCCAGGGTTTTCTTTATGTCGTCGGATAGCGCTCTTTGCGGGCTTTAATTTGATGTCGCGTCCGGCGAAAATCCGGGCGGAAACGCCTGAAATTGCGACGGAAGCGCGGGAGTGCTTCCGGTCGCGTAACTATTTTTTTAGCGGTACGATCGGGATGAAATTTGGTAGGTTTGTCTGGGATACTACTCTGAATATTTTTACAAAATTTCAAGTTGATCTGACGGTACAAACAAAAGTTATTCGAACTTAATTAACCGCGGGCGGTGATTGGCTGACGTTTGGAAACTAGCCTTTGTAAATCGCAACGTGATGCTGCGAGCGATAAAGTTGGAAGAGTGATATTAGGTCTGTTCCAACCACGCTTTGTGACGGTTTCGAAACCGTCACAAGCATACACTCATCAAAGTTTTACACTTGACATAGTTGTAAAAATCGATCATTATTTCGGTGGGCAACTGATAATGACGGTTTCGAAACCGTCACAAAGCGTGGTTGGAACAGAGCTATTAATTATGTGCGTAGCCGTTTCCGCATGAGAAATAATTAACCTACAATTGATATAATAATAAAATAACTTAAAATTTGCCATTACGTTACTATTAGTAGTTTTGTAGTATCTGAGGGGAGTACTCCACGGCATGCTTTCTCAGAACCGAATTTTAGGCGAATTGAAACGCCATACATACACGTCAGTGTATGTTAATGAAGCTGGCCATGGGCAGAAAGTACCACAATCTTTCGCAGGTTTCATAGATGGTGCGACCAGTCCAGAAATAACATTTGCATCGTGGAATGTAACACTGCCTCCTCCTTCGTCCCGAACAGAATGTGGAGCCAAACGGTCTATGTGGATCACTTTCATCTTCCCACGGGATAGTTTCCGTACTCTGTGCCCCGTCATTAATTGTTTGAATGTCATGATCTTTCATCACACTAGAAAAGAAACGAATTTAAAAAATCTGAAGTATTTTTGTAGCATTTCAACATTTTGGTACCGTATTGACTAGGTGTCTATTAAATAAATATAAGCGCATCTTCGATATGCAACCATAAAGTTGAGTTAAAGGCGTTTTCAATATCTAATGCCAACATTAGACAGTACTGCCTGTGTTGACAAGCGACCTCTTTGGTCTTGTGTACGATATTACTTACCCTAGCCAGAGCACCAGTGGTAGACCTTCCCGGCCTGAATGTTGTTAATCGTGTAAGATGTTATAATCATCTAGTTCCTCCGCTAATCGTTCTTTGACGAGCGATTCTAGTAATTTAGCCGCTACGTCTAGGAGACAAATAGGCCTATAAGTCGGCAAGTCTCCGGCTGTTTTTTTGGCTTTTCCACAAGCACAAGCTTTACCCTCTTCCAGATATCCGGGAATTTTCTCTCAATTAGGCAGTTGTTAATAACACTGTCCAACAGTCAAAAAAACCCGTCAGGTTTCTCGACTGTTTTTAATGTTTTTAGGGTCGCTGAATACGAATCTGCAAACAGTTTTTTCGGGTCACCTCAGGTTCTCGTTCTAGGCACCAGTAAAAAAGTCAATGAAGCAGTATACTAAAGATAAAAAGAAAGAAAAACCCATCGGGTTTCTCAACTATTTTTAATATTTTTGGGATCGGTTAATACGAATCTACAAACAGTTTTTTCGGGTCACCTCAGGTTCTCGCTGTAGACACCAACAAAGAAGTCGAAGAAGCAGTATATTAAAGACAAATGAGTTCTTTGTCTTCTAGAGCGAGAACCTAAGGTTTACCAAAAAAACTGTTTGCAGATTCGTATTCAGCGACCCCAAAAACCTTAAAAACAGTTGAGAAACCCGACGGGTTTTTATTTTTTAAAATTTTTGTTGTACCGTGTAATCCTCAGAAATGTGTCCTTGTTGGCCAGAGCAGCCGCTTTCACGGCCTCCGGGGGGATGTTGTCGGGACCTAGTGACTTCCTGTTCTTGATTTTGCGAACAGCTTGGTCCAATTCCGCATCCGTAAATTTTTCGATGTCAATTGTTTTTGTTGCAAATATTTTTAAATGTTGTGCGACTCTATCTAATAACTCAAAAGACGATTAAGATGCTGAAGATTTCGCAATACAAGATAATGAAGATGTTCCAGATGTTGCAGAAAATTATGAAAATCTTGATGATAATGTACCTGCTGTCGGTCCCAGGCTAGATTACAGGAGCTCTTCAATTATTTTATGAAAAATTAACTTTATTGTAACCAAAACAAGAGTATCACATGTAGCAGGTACACATTAAAATATTATAATTAAAGCTGGTTCTTGTCCGATGAAAATTGTATCACAAACTCTTTTAAACTGACACTAAATGGCGCACAAACACTTAACGTTTCGCAGTCGTTCGACAGCTTCGTCAGAAGTGAAAAATATAAACATGTTGTCAAAATAAACAAGGTTGTCAACGGAAACTGAAAATGTAACTTGTAGAACATTCATTAGAAAATGACCATAATTTTGATTTTGAAAATACTAATATTTTATATTACGAGTATAATATTTTCAAAAGACGTTTTATAGAAATGTGTAAAATAAAAATGTCGTCGAATTCTATTAACAAACGTACTGATTTTGCAAATTTAAACGATACATTTTGTAGTTTTCTCGACTTCCTTAAATTGAATATACAGGGTGTTAATAAAAAAACTGTACACCGTTTGGCAGGTGATAGTAGAGGTCAAAACAAGAAAAAATTCTAATAAACTCATATCTAATTCTCAATACAGGGTGTCCACGCCATGTGTTCACTCTTCTAGAATTTTTATTTTTTACATAAAATTCGGGAGCGATAAATTAAATAAAAAGCTGAATTTTCCGACATACCACTGGTCACCGCAGGACTTCCGGTTTCGCCGGAAGTCATATCAACTTTCTTATTTTAAATGGAACGCCCTATATATTTTTACATATTTGGAATCTACGGATCATTGTGAGTCCGAATATGTATCACTTGGCAATTTTGGTTTCCATGACAACGAAATTTTTTTTTTTTGTTTTTCAGTATGCAAAGCTATGTATGGTGTATTTTCGTTCCAAGTAATACGAGAAAGCAACTTCTTTGGTTGCACTTTGGTTTATTAACATTTTTACAGCATGTGAAATTTTCATTAGGTCCTAAATTATTTTTTTTAAAGGAACTTCTTGCGTTTTTTAGCGTAGTTTAATAAAACATTTTTTTTAATACGCTGATACCAATTATTTTGTTAAATTCTTTATCAACTCTTGCAATGAAATTTGGGATGGCATGTTGCAGCTTAACTGGAAAAATAAGCCATCGCCGGTATACAAGTGTTAATACAAAAACTTTACACACTTTAGCACGTGATAGCAGAGAACAAAACAAAAAAGGATTGTAATAAACCCAGGTTCAATATTCAATGGTATTTGAAGTATAGTTTAATTGAAAAAGAATGAAACAATCAATAACGAATTTAACATACTAAAATTATCGCAGAAGATGTTCAAACTTTCGTCCTTGCTGTTGTAAACAAAGTTGCAGTCGAAGAGACTCGCACACTTGATTGAAAGCAACTTGATTTTTCAGTTGCTGACAAGCGTTTACAACTCTCTGCCAAAGTTCATCTTCTGTATTAATTTCTCTGGCATACACAGTGTCTTTTAAATAAATTCCGTTAAAAAAAAATTTACGACCTAATGAAAATTTCACATGCTGTAAAAATGTTAATAAACCAAACTGTAACCAAAGAAGTTGCTTTCTCGAATTACTTGGTCGCATTAGAACGAAAATACACCATACATAGCTTTGCATTCTGAAAAACAAAAAAAAAATTTTTTCGTTGTCATGGAAACCAAAATTGCCAAGTGATACATATTCGGACTCACAATGATCTGTAGATTCAAAATATGTAAAAATATACAGGGCGTTCTTTTTAAAATAAGAAAGTTGATATGACTTCCGGCGAAACCGGAAGTCCTGCGGTGCCCAGTGGTATGTCGGAAAATTCAGCTTTTTATTTAATTTATCGTTCCCGAATTTTATGTAAAAAATAAAAATTCTAGAAGAGTGAACACATGGCGTGGACATCCTGTATTAACAATTGCATATGGGTTTATTAGAATTTTTTTCTTGTTTTGACCTCTACTATCACCTGCGAAGCGGTGTACAGTTTTTTATTAACACTCTGTAGATCTGTCAATTTTTTAACATTTATAATGTTCAAATTATTTTTAGATAAAAAAAAAATCAAGTTACTTTTTCAGTTTCCGTTGACAACCTTGTTTATTTTGACAACATGTTTATATTTTTCACTTCTGACGAAGCTGTCGAACGACTGCGAAACGTTATGTGTTTGTGCGCCATTTAGTGTCCGCTTAAAAGAGTTTGTGATAAAATAGTATATACAGGTGTCCCAACAGTGTGTTCTCGGGCCATATCTCCATAACTATTGAAGATACAAAAAAATTTTCAACACAATTTCGTTTTCAATTTAAGAGATCTACAACACAAAATTATTTTCATCTACACAGAGTGAATCAAAACAGTGGTACCGGACACAACTTTTTTATTTCAAATGGCATGCCCTATATATGAAATCAAATTTGGATTGCCCATAAAATTCTACACATTTTCTGTATACTATTGCCTATACCTAAACCTAACCGTTCTTGAGATATTTAACATTTTGTCTAAAAACTCCCATTTGCAGCCACTATTTTATTTATTGATATTTTATTTATTTTTAACCCTAAGAAAAAGATTTTTGGTACAGATGTAGTTGATACATAAGCTTATTATAAGTCGTTATTAAATATACTTTTATCGCTACAGGGTGGTCATGGTAATAAACGAAATCTCAGAAATTTCAAAATGACAGAACTCAATTTTCTTAAATAGCATACCCTATATTTTTCTATCCTAAATTCTTCGTTTAATAAAGTACTTTCATTTTTGTTAAGTATGTCTTATACCTAGCTGAGATATTTTCTGAGATTTTTACATTTATTTGAATTATTTCTTTTAAAACGAGTTATTGTCTAAGGTGGCCGTGGAAAACGCTAAATATATGAACCTGTTGACTTTAATAATTAATTTGCAAGCGACAATAATGTACAGGCATTAGTTAGTTCTAGTACGTGACTCCTTTAAACAGTTATACATTTTTTTGTACTTACGTCATACATGCCACAAACTCTCTATGAGCTTGTCAGGGATGCGTTAAGCTGTCTATTGTAATATTGCACGCTGCGGCTGCGACCGACCCACTAGGTGTTTTCCATCGGCATTCGTCTTACAAACCGGGAAAACGCAGAAAACCTAGTTCGAAGGGGCCGAAATGAATCCTGAACACAATGCGGCACATAAGTGTTCCATTTCTCACATAGGACCCATATCTACCAGGAAGGATTCGAACACACACCTATAATTGCCCGACCAAGCTTCAAGCCCGTTGCCAGCGGATCCAACCAACTTTCGCTATGCAACCATTTAGTAAAGAAATAATTCAATAAATCTAATAATTCATGTCTTAACAAGTACCCAACAGTCTAACACTTTGAAAAATAATTATTAATGTCAACAGGTTCATTGTTTGCCGGTTTTCCACAGCCACCTTACACAAGTGTTCGTTTTAAAAGATATAATTCAAAAAGATCTGAAAATCTCAAAAAATATCGCAGTTAGGTATAAGACATACTTAAAAAAAATGAAAGTACTTTATTAAACGAAGGATTTAGGATAGAAAAATATAGGGCATGCTATTTAAGAAAATTGTGTTTTGCCATTTTGAAATTTCTGAGATTTCGTTTATTACCATGACCACCCTGTAGCGATAAAAGTACATTCAATAACGGCTTATGATATGCTTATGTGTCAACTACATCTGTATCAAAAATCTTTTTCTTAGAGTTAAAATGAAATGAAATATCAATAAATAAAATAGTGGCTGCAAATGGCAGTTTTTAGACAAAATGTTAAATATCTCAAGAACGGTTAGGTTTAGGTATAGGCAATGGTATACAGAAAATGTTTAGAATTTTATGGGCAATCCAAATTTGGTTTCATATATGGGGCATGCCATTTGAAATAAAAAAGTTGTGTCCGGCATTACTGTTTTGATTCACTCTGTATAGATGAAAATAATTTCATGTTGTAGATCTCTTAAATTAAAAAAGAAATTGTATTGAACTTTTTTTTCTATCTTCACTACTTATGGAGATATGGCCCGAGAACACACTGTTGGGACACCCTGTATAATATACACGTTGTTACAAATTCGAGGCTCACCATTGGGATCTCGGAAACGGTAAGAGATACGAAGTCGGTTAAATTGGGGCAAAGTTGCGTATCTTGGTGCAGAATAATAATCTGTTCTGAAAAATCTTCTACGATTTGTAGTTTTTGAAATATTTCCAAAAAACAAGAAAACGTAATTTTTAAAAAAATTTTTTTCTGAAGTTATTATTGCAGTGATTATAACAAAATTAATACATTCTACAGGCACTTTTTTAAGCTCTTTACGATGATATCATTAGATTTTACTTAAAGCGTTTCGTCTCGTTCTGACCATCATCAACTTCATTTTTTCTTATGGGCGCTACATTGAATTTTAATACCATTGAATATATCTATTTTTTCTGATGCTTTTCCATATATCACACATCCCTATTTAATAATTTGAAACAGCTGGAAATACAATAAATTGTTGAAAATAACACTGCAAAGAAAAACATGGTATGCAATGAAAACAAAAAACCAAAAAAGTTTTATATACCTTCGGAGTTTTATTTCGTATATCACAAAAGCTGATTCTAATAAAATTTTTAGATCTAAAAATGGACGTTATGAATTCAAGTATGACGTAAATTAAAAAATTTATTGCGCTGTTAAGAGGAATCCTACAAAGTTACCCCTCAGAAGTTCGCATTTTACTATCCCTACTTTGCTACGTTAAGGGGAAATATTTGTGATATTATGATTGGTTGGTTGGCAGTCGCCTTCCGATCATGCGGCTATTGAAAACCACCAACATTAGTTGCTAGTGATGGAGAATATCGTTACTTTTGAGTAATCGGTATTAATCGTTACTCTTGAACTCAGTAATCGTTACTTGTATTCGTTACTTTGATTACCGTGATTACTACCAATGTTAGTTAAAACAAGTTGGATTAACCAGGTACCTATTCGATTATTTTATTTTATGTGTTATAATAATATAGGAGTACAATACAATAAACAATTGTTCATAGTTTTCCTAATACATATTTTGTATTCTGGGGAAGAGTCGCTAAATTATTTGTTAGAATCAAAAGTACGGAATATTCATTTTCTTGCATTTATGTAAATACATACGAATACTGCTGCAACCAGACTTTCATCTGTGAATATTGAATTATCTGAATATAAGTAATCGTCGTTAAAAGTAACGAATACCAAGTTTAAGAAGATCCGAATACTTCGGGTATTTTCGAGTAACGAATACTTTGTAACGAATAGTTACTTTTTTCTCCATCACTATTAGTTGCTTAGAGCTATCTCTGTTCAATACATATTGAGAAAGAACGATAATAACTCTCGCGTGTGCGCCGGCATGTCGGTGGTTCCGTCATCATGAGCAACTTACTAGGCTGCGTTCGGTCATAATGTTGATACATTCGACGGGTTCAGAAATACACATACATGTACATAATTATATTCAAATACTTACACATTTTTTACGGTAAATTGTAATAAGACGCAATTATCGTTCAAAGTAGACTTTATTTTTAATCGCACATATGCGTCGCATAATAGAAAAGGAACAAGTAGTTACCTATATGTATTTGTAAAAGTATTGAAGAGGATTGGAGCTGCAACACTAAAAATTTTACGTATAATCCTATTTCATGCGCATGCGCAATTTTAATATTACCTACAGCTCAACACTGTAATGAAATTCATTATTTTATTTTTTTTAATTGTAAACATGGGTACATTAAACTCCATTAACGAGAAGGTCACATATAGGAAAAGAAAAATCGGCGGTAAATATGTCTTTGTAAATATGTATCTATATTTTTTCGAAAATTGTTAAGAAATGTTGATAATTAAGTACATGATACATTACGAACAACATGACGCGAAGTGACTGTTTTTTGTTTGCATAACGTAAAAGTCTTTTTGCGCTAGCGTCACATCTTTTGATGTCATCGAAACGCCAGTGTCATTTATAACGTACTATAAGGTAAATGAAATATATTTTTCAAAAATTTACGAAGATATAAACATAGATATAAATCTGCAAGGTTTGAATATTTCAAAATAAATGGTCGAGTTATGTAGTAATCGAAAAAATATTATATGCACCATGGCAGCAAAGTGTCTTTATCGACCTCGTTTGCTTGCTCACCGCGGCTTCGCCTTGGCTCGCAATTTGCAAACTCGTTTGATAAAGTGCCACTTTGCCACCTTGGTACATAAATAACTATTAAATCCAGAAAGTAAAAGTATTTCGCATCTTGCAATTTTTGATTGAAGAAAAGGCCACAGTTTAAGAAAATATCATAAAAGTTTATTTCTTTTGAAACCGGTATGAAGTTAGCAATAACTTTCAGTATCTTCTTATTTTCAATTACATACTTATTTTGAACAAGTTTCCAAATCACCTCAGATTTTTGAGGTCCTGGAGTATGCGGAACGAAAGTTTAAGATTTTATTGTGGCCGGACAAAAAATATGTCCCTTTTTGTTTTTAAACTATCGAAAGCCCGTTATTAATAGATTGTTTTCGTCTAAAACATTTGATTTAAAAATAAGACAACGCTGTCATTTTTGAAGAAGTTAAGTACGCCTAACGCAAAATTACTTGATAGGTCAATTTCGAATCAATTTCTAAAAATATTCATTATAAGTTATTGAATATTACTTAATTAGTAAATTTTTATACTAATATATAAATACTGAAACTGTTTTGGTATAGTTTTAGAATTTTTTTTATTGCTGAAAGTTATTGCTAACTTCCTACCGGTTCTTTTGAACTCTATTTAAATGTACATTTTTATATTTTTGCTATTTCGCTTCTAATACACATAAGTTGAGCCAAACACAAATTTACAAAAAAAAAAAACGTAATGGTCCGTTTTCACGTTCAAGCAATTTGCGCAAATGGATTTGTGCAAGTATTTGCGCATACAAATTCGCTTGCGCAAATGCATGCAGTTTACCAAATTTTTTAGCTTGTACAAGCAAAAAAATACCGTTTTCATGCAACGACCTCCTTGTGCAAATTTGTGTTCACAAGCATATTTGCCCAAATTGCTTGAGCGTGAAAACGGACCATAAGTGTCCCACTTCAAATTTTAAGGAGTGCATTTAAATTAATAACGAAAAAAAGGAGTTAGTTACACAAAATAATGTTTTCGAAGTTAAATGCGTCTCAAATTTTTTTTTTAGGTTTAATCAACGAAGAACGCCAGGACGCGAAAGTTCACACAAAAAAGTTGTACGTCAGAATAGGCAAAACGATAATTCTATAAAAATGTAATTTTCCTCGTGATGAAATTTAGCCGGCTAAAAATACCTTTTTCTCCAACCGTGGAAAAAGCCGTACCCTTGAATACTATTTAGAGATAGTGAACTTGATCTTTTCTTGACCAACAAGAAATGTACTTGTTGCTAGACCTCAGTGTATGTATAAATAAATATTAAAATACCAAAAACGTACTGGAAAAGGCAGTGCACAAACTTAAATACATTTAAATTACCCGCCTTAATCCTATCTGAGATCATGTGCAATAACTCCTAAAAAATCGGAACGCAAAATATATTCTCAGACCGTGAAAAAAGATCACGTGATTGTCTATTTTGTTACCGCCCCGAGCTCTTAAGGTGGGGAAAATATATTCACGCCTTACAGAAATAATTCACTAAAAACATACAAATCGGGCGACTTCATAACTTAATTATGGTTACATATTTTTAAAAGCTGTTTTCACTGATTTGTTAACAAAACTTCAATCTACAAAGTGACTAACGCGTTTTTCAAAATTCGATCTGGAAGTATTTTTACTATCGCTGTAAAATTCAACTACAATTTTTCAATGTTAATTATGTTTTTCTTAATTATCAGATGATGATAGAGAAATTTCCTATAGTCACTTTGTAGTGCTAGTTGTCAGGTATATAGAAAAAAAAATGAATTAATTATATTCAGAAATAAAGTCTCTATGAATTCGCCCGTTTTAATGGTTTTCGTATATGGAGTTATTTCGTAAGATTGCTCTTAACAACAAAAATTCAGTAAAAACGAGCGAAATTTCATTCCAACAATATCCAGAAAGACAATACAATACAAAACAATAGTTGATTAGATTTGTAATTAAATTATAGATTATTATTATTAAAGCAAGAAAATATCAAATTAAATTATGTATGTCTTTAGAAAACCTGTAGCTTAAAATATATTACTGCTCGAGGAAACATTCTTTCTTGTAGTCTTATAATTTTATACATTTTATAAATAACTATTAATTACCTCTTCTAATAATTCTTCATTCTCATCATCATTAAGGCGATCTCGATACGTCCTTCGAGTTTTATGAAAATATCCATAAAGTGCAATGTTTCTATCTAACTTAATAACATCACAAAATCTTTTAAGCGGACACTAAATCGCGCACTATAACACTTTACATTTCACCGTCGTTCGACAGCTTCGTCAGAAGTGAAAAATATGTTTTCAAAAAATTTTTTTTTTCACTTCTGACGAAGCTGTCGAACGACGGTGAAACGTAAAGTGTTATAGTGCGCGATTTAGTGTCAAAAAAATTTTTTTGACAACATATTTTTCACTTCTGACGAAGCTGTCGAACGACGGTGAAACGTAAAGTGTTATAGTGCGCGATTTAGTGTCAAAAAAATTTTTTTTGACAACATATTTTTCACTTCTGACGAAGCTGTCGAACGACGGTGAAACGTAAAGTGTTATAGTGCGCGATTTAGTGTCCGCTTAAAAGATTTTGTGATACAAATTTCATCGGACAAGAACCAACTGTAAATAACTTAATAACATTATTTTGTGTGGATGGCATCTTGCTGGGTATTATTGGAAGTAAATTTCTCTTGCTATTACTAAATTGTTGTTAGCACAATACATTTTTAAATTTACAAGAAAGAGAGATTTTTAAAGACATAATTTCTTGTGATATTTTCTTGCTTTAACCATAAAAATGTATAATTTAATTACGAAACTAATTAAATACTGCATTATCGTCATTGTTGGAAGTAAATTTCTCTTGCGATTACTAAATTGTTGTTAGCACAATGAATTTTTGAATTTACAAGAAAGAGAGATTTTTAGAGACATAATTTCTTGTGATACTTTCTTGCTTTAACCATAAAAATGTGTAATTTAATTACGAAACTAATTAAATACTGCGTTATCGTTATTGTTGGAAGTAAATTTCTCGTGCGATTACTAAAAGGGTTGTTAGCACAATACGCTTTAAAAATTTACGTCTTTCTTGGATTCACATCATTCATTTTTCGAAAATCTCCTTTTGTGACAAACGAAATAAAACTTCGAAGGCATATCAAACTTTTTTAGTTTTTGTTTTCACTGCATACCTTGTTTTTCTTTGCAGTGTCATTTTCAAAAATTTATTGCATTTTCAGCTATTTCAAATTAATTGAAATTTATCCCCGCCCACAATAATTTTATATCCGTAGATACGTATTTCGGCAGCTAAGCTGCCATCATCGGTACAATTTAAAAACACTACATGAAATCTAACATCTACCTACCTACCTACCTACCTACCTACCTACCTACCTACCTGATCATACTATCTATACTACTAATAGTATCTAAAAATAAACAATATTAACACTAAAAAAAAGTAAAGGAGACTGTGGTTTGAGAGATAATTGAAAATTATTTCCGCCCACAATAATATTAACAGTCAAAATCTACCAAAAAAGCAAATCAAATAAAACGGAAGAGTATTGGTCTAAAATCCGAAAAAGGTTCTTATTCTCCCGAATAAAGAACTTTTGTAAGCATTTAATTCCCTGTTATTTGATACCGCTTGAATTTATCCCTGAAAAGAAGAAGAATAATAATAATTATATATATATGTATATGTATACACCAATATAAAGGCTAATTAATGGCTTAACTGGCAAGGAAAAGTAACTGTCGACGTACATTTCGGTCTTATTAGACCTCATCAGGACAGTATAGCCAAGGTGTAAGGTATTGACACTTGGAGATAAACAACAACAAATGAAGCAACCGTCTAGGAGACCGAATGCACATTTGTTACAACCACTGGGAAGACCCCCATTTCGGGAGAAACTTCCAGTATAGCAACGGAGGCAAACAAGGTCAACCTGCGTTACTTCAAGAAAGTCAAGTGTCAACACCTTACACCTTGGTTATACGTACGTCGACAGTTACTTTTCCTTGCCAGTTAAGCCATTAATTACCCTTTATATTATTGTATTTTCCTGGCGTAACCTTTCCGTTATATGTATACACCTATATATATACAGGGTGTCCCAACAGTGTGTTCTCGGGCCATATCTCCATAAGTACTGAAGATAGAAAAAAATTTTCAATACAATTTCTTTTTTAATTTAAGAAATCTACAACATGAAATTATTTTCATCTATACAGAGTGCATCAAAACAGTAATACCGGACACAACTTTTTTATTTCAAATGGCATGCCCCATATATGAAACCAAATTTGGATTGCCCATAAAATTCTAAACATTTTCTGTATACCATTGCCTATACCTAAACCTAACTGTTCTTGAGATATTTAACATTTTGTCTAAAAACTGCCATTTGCAACCACTATTTTATTTATTGATATTTCATTTAATTTTAACTCTAAGAGAAAGATTTTTGATACAGATGTAGTTGATACATAAGCATATCATAAGCCGTTATTAAATGTACTTTTATCGCTACAGGGTGGTCATGGTAATAAACGAAATCTCAGAAATTTCAAAATGGCAAAACACAATTTTCTTAAATAGCATGCCCTATATTTTTCTATCCTAAATTCTTCGTTTAATAAAGTACTTTCATTTTTCTTAAGTATGTCTTATACCTATCTGCGATATTTTTTGAGATTTTCAGATCTATTTGAATTATATCTTTTAAAACGAACACTTGTCTAAAGTGGCTGTGGAAAACCGGCAAACAATGAACCGGTTGACATTAATAATTATTTTTCAAAGTGTTAGACTGTTGGGTACTTGTCAAGACATGAATTATTAGATTTATTGAATTATTTCTTTACTAAATGGTTGCATAGCGAAAGTTGGTTGGATCCGCTGGCAATGGGCTTGACGCTTGGTCGGGCAATTATAGGTGTGTGTTCGAATCCCCTCCTGGTACATATGGGTCCTATGTGACAAATGGAACACTTATGTGTCGGATTGTGTTCAGGATTCATTTCGGCCCCTTCGAACTAGGTTTCCTGCGTTTTCCTAGTAGGTCGGTCGCAGCCGCAGCGGGCAATATTCCAATAACCAGCTTAACGCATTCCTGACAAGCTCATAGAGAGCTTGGGGCATGTATGACGTAAGTACAAAAAAAATGTATAACTGTTTAAAGGAGTCATGTACTAGAACTAACTAATGCCTGTACATTATTGTCGCTTGAAAATTAATTATTAAAGTCAACAGGTTCATTTGTTTGCCGTTTTCCACGGCCACCTTAGACAATAACTCGTTTTAAAAGAAATAATTCAAATAAATCTAAATATCTCAGAAAATATCTCAGATAGGTATAAGACATACTTAACAAAAATGAAAGTACTTTATTAAACGAAGAATTTAGGATAGAAAAATATAGGGTATGCTATTTAAGAAAATTGAGCTCTGTCATTTTGAAATTTCTAAGATTTCGTTTATTACCATGACCACCCTGTAGCGATAAAAGTATATTTAATAATGGCTTATGATAAGCTTATGTATCAACTACATCTGTACCAAAAATCTTTTTCTTAGGGTTAAAAATAAATAAAATATCAATAAATAAAATAGTGGCTGCATATGGCAATTTCTAGACAAAATGTTAAATATCTCAAGAACGGTTAGGTTTAGGTATAGGCAATAGTATACAGAAAATGTGTAGAATTTTATGGGCAATCCAAATTTGGTTTCATATATGGGGCATGCCATTTGAAATAAAAAAGTTGTGTCCGGTACCACTGTTTTGATTCACTCTGTATAGATGAAAATAATTTCGTGTTGTAGATCTCTTAAATTAAAAAAGAAATTGTGTTGAAAATTTTTTTGTACCTTCATTAGTTATGGAGATATGGCCCGAGAACACACTGTTGGGACACCCTGTATATACAGGGTGTTAATAAAAAAACTGTACACCGTTTGGCAGGTGATAGTAGAGGTCAAAACAAGAAAAAAATTCTAATAAACCCATATTCAATTCTCAATACAGGGTGTCCACGCCATGTGTTCACTCTTCTAGAATTTTTATTTTCTACATAAAATTCGGGAGCGATAAATTAAATAAAAAGCTGAATTTTCCGACATACCACTGGTCACCGCAGGACTTCCGGTTTCGCCGGAAGTCATATCAACTTTCTTATTTTAAATGGAACGCCCTATATATTTTTACATATTTGGAATCTACAGATCATTGTGAGTCCGAATATGTATCACTTGGCAATTTCGGTTTCCATGACAACGAAAATTTTTTTTTTTGTTTTTCAGTATGCAAAGCTATGTATGGTGTATTTACGTTCTACTGCGACCAAGTAATTCGAGAAAGCAACTTCTTTGGTTGCACTCTGGTTTATTAACATTTTCACAGCATGTGAAATTTTCATTAGGTGCTAAATTATTTTTTTTAGCGGAACTTCTTGCGTTTTTTAGCGTAGTTTAATAAAACATTTTTTTAATACGCTGATACCAAATAGAGGGTTATTTTGTTAAATTCTTTATCAACTCTTGCAATGAAATTTGGGATGGCATGTTGCAGCTTAACTGGAAAACTAAGCCATCGCCGGTATACAAGTGTTAATATAAAAACTTTACACATTTTAGCACATGATAGCAGAGAACAAAACAAAAAAAGATTGTAATAAACCCAGGTTCAATATTCAATGGTATTTGAAGTATGGTTTAATTAAAAAAGAATCAAACAATCAATAGCGAATTTAACATCCTAAAATTATCACAGATGTTCGAACTGTCGTCCTTGCTGTTGTAAACAAAGTTGCAGTTGCCGTCGAAGAGACTCGCACACTTGATTGAAAGCAACTTGATTATTCAGTCGCTGACAAGCGTTTACAACTCTCTGCCAAAGTTCATCTTCTGTATTAAATTCTTTGGCATAAACAGTGTCTTTTAAATAAATTCCGTTAAAAAAAAATAATTTAGCACCTAATGAAAATTTCGCATGCTGTAAAAATGTTAATAAACCAAAGTGCAACCAAAGAAGTTGCTTTCTCGAATTACTTGGTCGCATTAGAACGAAAATACACCATACATAGCTTTGCATACTGAAAAACAAAAAAAAAAATTTTTCGTTGTCATGGAAACCAAAGTTGCCAAGTGATACATATTCGGACTCACAATGGTCTGTAGATTCCAAATATGTAAAAATACACAGGGCGTTCCATTTAAAATAAGAAAGTTGATGTGACTTCCGGCGAAACCGGAAATCCTGCGGTGGCCAGTGGTATGTTGGAAAATTCAGCTTTTTATTTAATTTATCGCTCCTGAATTTTATGTAAAAAATAAAAATTCTAGAAGAGTGAACACATGGCGTGGACACCCTGTATTGAGAATTGGATATGGGTTTATTAGAATTTTTTTTCTTGTTTTGACCTCTACTATCACCTGCCAAGTGGTGTACAGCTTTTTTATTAACACCCTGTATATATATATATATATATATATATATATATATATATATACATTTTTAATCCAAGTCGAGATCCGGATAAAACTTGGACAACCTGAGATCCCCCATAGGGATTTTATTTTTCAGAGTATATTTTATGTCACTAGCCTATAAATGGTGACTCAAAGCGTTACTGCCACAGAGGGGTAAAAAAATCAGAGTATATTTTTCTGTGATAAACATTGACTAACATGAGATCCGTTAGAAAAACATGCACAGACGAGATCCGTTAGTGTATAAAATGATATTTATGAGATAAGATGAGATCCTTCGGTGTTGCCAAATGTAACATAACCTTGAACTGTGAATATTTCCGTGCGTTAACTCAATAGTTAATAAATTGCATGTATTTCCAGCTGTCAATGTGAATTTGTAAGCCCCAAATAAATTACTGCAAATGTTTTTGGCTGTAGTGGAGCAAACTAGTAGTATTTTTACGTTACTATCTAGTGGATAAAGTGGTTTTTGTGTCAATTGGAAGTTTCGTTTCATAAAAAAAAATACTTCAGCTGTCAATGTGAATTTGTAAGCCCCAAATAAATTATTGCAAATGTTTTTGGCAATAGTGGAGCAAACTAATAGTATTTTTACGTTACTATCTAGTGAATACAGTGGTTTTCGTGTCAATTGGAAGTTTGGTTTCATTAAAAAAAAAAAAAAAACAACTTCCGCTGTCAATGTGAATTTGTAAGCCCCAGATAAATTATTGCAAATGTTTTTAACTTTAATGGAGCAAACTAATATCATTTTTACATTACAATCTAGTGAATAAAGAGATTTCGTATCAATTGGAAGCTTCGTTAGATTTAAAAAAATTGAAGAAAAATTCCAGCTTTCAATGTGAATTTTGTAAGCCCCAAATAAATTATTGCAAATGTTTTTGGCTATAGTGGAGCAAACTAATAGTATTTTTACGTTACTATCTAGTGAATAAAGTGGTTTTCGTGTCAATTGGAAGTTTCGTTTAATTTAAAAAAAAAAAAAAAACAACTTCAGCTGTCAATGTGAATTTGTAAGCCCCAAATAAATTATTACAAATGTTTTTGGCTATAGTGGAGCAAACTAATAGTATTTTTATGTTACTATCTAGTGAATAAAGTGGTTTTCGTGTCAATTGGAAATTTCGTTTAATTAAAAAAAAAAAAAACAACTTCAGCTGTCGATG
The DNA here is from genome assembly GCA_033060865.1 of Dorcus hopei. NCBI lineage: Eukaryota > Metazoa > Arthropoda > Insecta > Coleoptera > Lucanidae > Dorcus > Dorcus hopei. Next base: position 59,213,235 of record CM065426.1, on the reverse strand, counting down.
TGAATTTGTGTTTTTGGCTATAGTGGAGCAAACTAATAGTATTTTTACATTACTATCTAGTGAATAAAGTGGTTTTCGTGTCAATTGGAAGTTTCGTTTCATTAAAAAAAAAAAAAAAACAACTTCAGCTGTCAATGTGAATTTGTAAGCCCCAAATAAATTATTACAAATGTTTTTGGCAATAGTGGAGCAAACTAATAGTATTTTTACGTTACTATCTGGTGAATACAGTGGTTTTCGTGTCAATTGGAAGTTTGGTTTCATTAAAAAAAAAAAAAAAACAACTTCCGCTGTCAATGTGAATTTGTAAGCCCCAGATAAATTATTGCAAATGTTTTTAACTTTAATGGAGCAAACTAATATCATTTTTACATTACAATCTAGTGAATAAAGAGATTTCGTATCAATTGGAAGCTTCGTTAGATTTAAAAAAATTGAAGAAAAATTCCAGCTTTCAATGTGAATTTTGTAAGCCCCAAATAAATTATTGCAAATGTTTTTGGCTATAGTGGAGCAAACTAATAGTATTTTTACGTTACTATCTAGTGAATAAAGTGGTTTTCGTGTCAATTGGAAGTTTCGTTTAATTAAAAAAAAAAAAAAAACAACTTCAGCTGTCAATGTGAATTTGTAAGCCCCAAATAAATTATTACAAATGTTTTTGGCTATAGTGGAGCAAACTAATAGTATTTTTATGTTACTATCTAGTGAATAAAGTGGTTTTCGTGTCAATTGGAAATTTCGTTTAATTAAAAAAAAAAAAAACAACTTCAGCTGTCGATGTGAATTTGTGTTTTTGGCTATAGTGGAGCAAACTAATAGTATTTTTACATTACTATCTAGTGAATAAAGTGGTTTTCGTGTCAATTGGAAGTTTCGTTTCATTAAAAAAAAAAAAAAAAAACAACTTCCGCTGTCAATGTGAATTTGTAAGCCCCAAATAAATTATTGCATATGTTTTTGGCTATAGTGGAGCAAACTAATATCATTTTTACATTACAATCTAGTGAATAAAGTGGTTTTCGTGTCAATTGGAAGTTTCGTTTAATTTAAAAAAAAAAAAAAAACAACTTCAGCTGTCAATGTGAATTTGTAAGCCCCAAATAAATTATTACAAATGTTTTTGGCTATAGTGGAGCAAACTAATAGTATTTTTACGTTACTATCTAGTGAATAAAGTGGTTTTCGTGTCAATTGGAAGTTTCGTTTAATTAAAAAAAAAAAAAAAACAACTTCCGCTGTCAGTGTGAATTTGTAAGCCCCAAATAAATTATTGCAAATGTTTTTGGCTATAGTGGAGCAAACTAATAGTATTTTTATGTTACTATCTAGTGAATAAAGTGGTTTTCGTGTCAATTGGAAGTTTCGTTTAATTAAAAAAAAAAAAAAACAACTTCAGCTGTCAATGTGAATTTGTAAGCCCCAAATAAATTATTACAAATGTTTTTGGCTATAGTGGAGCAAACTAATAGTATTTTTATGTTACTATCTAGTGAATAAAGTGGTTTTCGTGTCAATTGGAAATTTCGTTTAATTAAAAAAAAAAAAAAAACAACTTCAGCTGTCGATGTGAATTTGTGTTTTTGGCTATAGTGGAGCAAACTAATAGTATTTTTACATTACTATCTAGTGAATAAAGTGGTTTTCGTGTCAATTGGAAGTTTCGTTTAATTAAAAAAAAAAAAAAAAAACAACTTCAGCTGTCAATGTGAATTTGTAAGCCCCAAATAAATTACTACAAATGTTTTTGGCAATAGTGGAGCAAACTAATATCATTTTTACATTACAATCTAGTGAATAAAGAGATTTTCGTATCAATTGGAAGCTTCGTTAGATTTAAAAAACTTAAAGAAAAATTCCAGCTTTCAATGTGAATTTGTAAGCCCCAAATAAATTATTACAAATGTTTTTGGCTATAGTGGAGCAAACTAATAGTATTTTTACGTTACTATCTAGTGAATAAAGTGGTTTTCGTGTCAATTGGAAGTTTTGTTTCATTAAAAAAAAAGAACAACTTCAGCTGTCAATGTGAATTTGTAAGCCTCAAATAAATTATTGCAAATGTCTTTGGCTATAGTGGAGCAAACTAATAGTATTTTTACGTTACTATCTAGTGAATAAAGTGGTTTTCGTGTCAATTGGAAGTTTCGTTTAATTAAAAAAAAAAAAAAACAGCTTCAGCTGTCAATGTGAATTTGTAAGCCCCAAATAAATTATTACAAATGTTTTTGGCTATAGTGGAGCAAACTAATAGTATTTTTACGTTACTATCTAGTGAATAAAGTGGTTTTCGTGTCAATTGGAAATTTCGTTTCATTAAAAAAAAAAAAACAACTTCCGCTGTCAATGTGAATTTGTAAGCCCCAAATAAATTATTGCAAATGTTTTTAGCTTTAGCGGAGCAAACTAATATCATTTTTACATTACAATCTAGTGAATAAAAAGATTTTCGTATCAATTGGAAGCTTCGTTAGATTTACAAAAATTAAAGTAAAATTCCAGCTTTCAATGTGAATTTATAAGCCCCAAATAAATTATTGCAATTGTTTTTGGCTATAATGGAGCAAACTAATAGTATTTTTACGTTACTATCTAGTGAATAGAGTGGTTTTCGTGTCAATTGGAAGTTTGGTTTCATTAAAAAAAAAAAAAACAACTTCCGCTGTCAATGTGAATTTGTAAGCCCCAGATAAATTATTGCAAATGTTTTTAACTTTAATGGAGCAAACTAATATCATTTTTACATTACAATCTAGTGAATAAAGAGATTTCGTATCAATTGGAAGCTTCGTTAGATTTAAAAAAATTGAAGAAAAATTCCAGCTTTCAATGTGAATTTTGTAAGCCCCAAATAAATTATTGCAAATGTTTTTGGCTATAGTGGAGCAAACTAATAGTATTTTTACGTTACTATCTAGTGAATAAAGTGGTTTTCGTGTCAATTGGAAGTTTCGTTTAATTTAAAAAAAAAAAAAAACAACTTCAGCTGTCAATGTGAATTTGTAAGCCCCAAATAAATTATTACAAATGTTTTTGGCTATAGTGGAGCAAACTAATAGTATTTTTACGTTACTATCTAATGAATAAAGTGGTTTTCGTGTCAATTGGAAGTTTCGTTTCATTAGAAAAAAAAAAAAAAACAACCGCTGTCAATGTGAATTTGTAAGCCCCAAATAAATTATTGCAAATGTTTTTGGCTATAGTGGAGCAAACTAATAGTATTTTTACGTTGCTATCTAGTGAATAAAGTGGTTTTCGTGTCAATTGGAAGTTTCGTTTCATTAAAAAAAAAAAAAAAAACAACTTCCGCTGTCAATGTGAATTTGTAAGCCCCAAATAAATTATTGCATATGTTTTTGGCTATAGTGGAGCAAACTAATATCATTTTTACATTACAATCTAGTGAATAAAGTGGTTTTCGTGTCAATTGGAAGTTTCGTTTAATTTAAAAAAAAAAAAAAAACAACTTCAGCTGTCAATGTGAATTTGTAAGCCCCAAATAAATTATTACAAATGTTTTTGGCTATAGTGGAGCAAACTAATAGTATTTTTACGTTACTATCTAGTGAATAAAGTGGTTTTCGTGTCAATTGGAAGTTTCGTTTAATTAAAAAAAAAAAAAAAACAACTTCCGCTGTCAGTGTGAATTTGTAAGCCCCAAATAAATTATTGCAAATGTTTTTGGCTATAGTGGAGCAAACTAATAGTATTTTTATGTTACTATCTAGTGAATAAAGTGGTTTTCGTGTCAATTGGAAGTTTCGTTTAATTAAAAAAAAAACAACTTCAGCTGTCAATGTGAATTTGTAAGCCCCAAATAAATTATTACAAATGTTTTTGGCTATAGTGGAGCAAACTAATAGTATTTTTATGTTACTATCTAGTGAATAAAGTGGTTTTCGTGTCAATTGGAAATTTCGTTTAATTAAAAAAAAAAAAACAACTTCAGCTGTCGATGTGAATTTGTGTTTTTGGCTATAGTGGAGCAAACTAATAGTATTTTTACATTACTATCTAGTGAATAAAGTGGTTTTCGTGTCAATTGGAAGTTTCGTTTAATTAAAAAAAAAAAAAAAACAACTTCAGCTGTCAATGTGAATTTGTAAGCCCCAAATAAATTATTACAAATGTTTTTGGCAATAGTGGAGCAAACTAATATCATTTTTACATTACAATCTAGTGAATAAAGAGATTTTCGTATCAATTGGAAGCTTCGTTAGATTTAAAAAACTTAAAGAAAAATTCCAGCTTTCAATGTGAATTTGTAAGCCCCAAATAAATTATTACAAATGTTTTTGGCTATAGTGGAGCAAACTAATAGTATTTTTACGTTACTATCTAGTGAATAAAGTGGTTTTCGTGTCAATTGGAAGTTTCGTTTAATTTAAAAAAAAAAAAAAAACAACTTCAGCTGTCAATGTGAATTTGTAAGCCCCAAATAAATTATTGCAAATGTTTTTGGCTATAGTGGAGCAAACTAATAGTATTTTTATGTTACTATCTAGTGAATAAAGTGGTTTTCGTGTCAATTGGAAGTTTCGTTTAATTAAAAAAAAAAAAAAAACAACTTCAGCTGTCAATGTGAATTTGTAAGCCCCAAATAAATTATTACAAATGTTTTTGGCTATAGTGGAGCAAACTAATAGTATTTTTATGTTACTATCTAGTGAATAAAGTGGTTTTCGTGTCAATTGGAAATTTCGTTTAATTAAAAAAAAAAAAAAACAACTTCAGCTGTCGATGTGAATTTGTGTTTTTGGCTATAGTGGAGCAAACTAATAGTATTTTTACATTACTATCTAGTGAATAAAGTGGTTTTCGTGTCAATTGGAAGTTTCGTTTAATTAAAAAAAAAGACAACTTCAGCTGTCAATGTGAATTTGTAAGCCCCAAATAAATTATTACAAATGTTTTTGGCAATAGTGGAGCAAACTAATATCATTTTTACATTACAATCTAGTGAATAAAGAGATTTTCGTATCAATTGGAAGCTTCGTTAGATTTAAAAAACTTAAAGAAAAATTCCAGCTTTCAATGTGAATTTGTAAGCCCCAAATAAATTATTACAAATGTTTTTGGCTATAGTGGAGCAAACTAATAGTATTTTTACGTTACTATCTAGTGAATAAAGTGGTTTTCGTGTCAATTGGAAGTTTCGTTTCATTAAAAAAAAAAAACAACTTCAGCTGTCAATGTGAATTTGTAAGCCCCAAATAAATTATTACAAATGTTTTTGGCTATAGTGGAGCAAACTAATAGTATTTTTACGTTACTATCTAGTGAATAAAGTGGTTTTCGTGTCAATTGGAAGTTTCGTTTAATTAAAAAAAAAAAAAAAAACAGCTTCAGCTGTCAATGTGAATTTGTAAGCCCCAAATAAATTATTACAAATGTTTTTGGCTATAGTGGAGCAAACTAATAGTATTTTTACGTTACTATCTAGTGAATAAAGTGGTTTTCGTGCCAATTGGAAGTTTCATTTAATTAAAAAAAAAAAAAAAAAAAAAAACAACTTCAGCTGTCAATGTGAATTTGTAAGCCCCAAATAAATTATTACAAATGTTTTTGGCTATAGTGGAGCAGACTAATAGTATTTTTACGTTACTATCTAGTGAATAAAGTGGTTTTCGTGTCAATTGGAAATTTCGTTTCATTAAAAAAAAAAAAACAACTTCCGCTGTCAATGTGAATTTGTAAGCCCCAAATAAATTATTGCAAATGTTTTTAGCTTTAGCGGAGCAAACTAATATCATTTTTACATTACAATCTAGTGAATAAAAAGATTTTCGTATCAATTGGAAGCTTCGTTAGATTTACAAAAATTAAAGTAAAATTCCAGCTTTCAATGTGAATTTATAAGCCCCAAATAAATTATTGCAATTGTTTTTTGCTATAATGGAGCAAACTAATAGTATTTTTACGTTACTATCTAGTGAATAGAGTGGTTTTCGTGTCAATTGAAAGTTTCGTTTCATTAAAAAAAAAAGAACTTCAGCTGTCAATGTGAATTTGTAAGCCCCAAATAAATCATTGCAAATGTTTTTAGCTATAGTGGAGCAAACTAATATCATTTTTACTTTACAATCTAGTGAATAAAAAGATTTTCGTATCAATTGGAAGCGTCGTTAGATTTTAAAAAATTAAAGAAAAATTCCAGCTGTCAATGTGAATTTGTAAGCCCCAAATAAATTATTGCAAATGTTTTTAGCTATAGTGGAGCAAACTAATATCATTTTTACATTACAATCTAGTGAATAAAGAGATTTTCATATCAACTGAAAGCCTAGAGTGTGAATTTGTAAGCTCCATATAAATTATTGCAAAAGTTTTCGGCTATAGTGGAGCAAACTAATAGGTTTGTTCCAGCAACATTTTCTGACTAGTTCGGAACCATTAAAAACAGTTGCCCACCGAAGTAATAACCGATATTAACGGCGCCGTCAAATGTACAGTTTTGATAATTGCATGCTTTTAATGGTTTCGAACTAGTTGGTGATATATTTTCGGACTCGCAATGATCTACAAATTTCAAACATGTAAAAATATACCTGTAAGGTGTTCTACTTAAAAAAAAAAAAAGTTGACATCACTTTCAGTGAAACCGTTCTACTGTGCTCAAAAGTATGTGGGAACATTAATTTTTTTATTTAATTTATCCTTTTCAAATTTCATATAAGTCAATTAAAAAATAAAAGTTTTAGAAAGGTGATCACATGGCATAGGACACCTGGTGTCGTGAGGTAAAAACTATTATCATTTTTGCGTAAAAATGACGTGAATAAAGAGGCTTTCGGGACAATTGGAAATCTCGATAGATTCAAAAAATCAGCTTTCAGTGTGAATTTGTAAGCTCCAAATAAATGAGCAGCGTTCTAGCAAAACAGGACATATCCATCTTTGATTGAACACCAATATTACATTTAAGAATTATAATTTGTCAAGTTTTTATTTTATACCCTAACTTTCTAAGCATTTAAAATAGCCCATGATCAATTTGAATTGCTTACATCTACATATTTTATTGAAGCCACAATATTCTTGACTCTTAACCACTAAAATTCCATTTTTCACACAAAATGGACATGTCCTGTTTTCTAGAATGCTCCGCAAATTAATGCTAATGTTTACTGCTGTATTCGAGTAACTACTACAATTTTTACATAACAATAAAATGTAAATTTATTTGAGGTTTACAAATTCAAATTTGACAGCTAGTTTTTCTCTTTTAATCTAACGATACTTCAAATTGACACAAGAGATTCTTTATTTACTTTATTGTTATGCAAAAATGATGATAGTTTACCCTCTAGTTTACCCCACTGTAACAGAAAACATTTGAAATAATGTATTTGAGGGTTACAGATTCACATTTGACAGTTGTTTTTTTTTTAATATAGCGAAACTTCCCACTGACACGAGAATCTTCATTATGTAAAAGTAGCAGTTATTTATTGTATAAGTATTTTAGATAGCATTTTATTAATAAATAAAAGTCCAATTATAATGTGATAGTGGATAAAAAAAATTACCCTACTGTAGCAGAAAACATTCGCAATAACTTTTGTGAAGTTTATAATTCCACATTTGACAGTTGAAGATTTTTTTTAATCTAACGAAATTGACACAAAAGCCTTTTTATTCACTTCATTGTAAAATAATTTATTTCAGGCTTACAGGTTTACATTATTTTGACAACTTGTTTTTTTTTTTCATAAAACCTCTTTATTCATTTCATTGTTATGTAAAAATTATAACAGTTTACACTGTAACAGAAAACATTTGCAATGATTTATCTGAAACTTGCAGACTCACATTTGACAGTTGTCTTTTTTTTAATATAACGAAACTTTCCATTGACACGAAAGCCTTCATGTAAAAATTAAAAAAATACCCCACTGTGGCAGAAAACATCCGCAATAATTCATTTGAAGTTTACAAATTCATATTAGTAATGAACTCCATTGCTGTTTTGTAGTTTTTTGATAAAGGTAAAATGCTGAGTCTTCTCTACAAAGTTTTATTGAAAATCTCCAAACCGGTTTCGCCTAAACAGGCAAATTACAAATTCACTTCACAGTTGCAAATTTTTTTAATCACATGAGATTGACACGAAAGCCTTTTTCTTCATTTCATTGTAAAATAATTTATTTCAGGCTTACAGCTTTACTTTATTTTGACAACTTGTTTTTTTTTCTTTCATTTAAGGAAACTTTCCCTTGACACTGAGACCTCTTTATTCACTTCATTGTTATGTAAAAATTATAACAGTTTACACTGTAACAGAAAACATTTGCAATGATTTATCTGAAACTTACAGAGTTGTCTTTTTTTTAATATAACGAAACTTTCCATTGACACGAAAGCCTTCATGTAAAAATTAAAAAAATACCCCACTGTGACAGAAAACATCCGCAATAATTCATTTGAAGTTTACAAATTCACTTCACAGTTGCAAATTTTTTTAATCAAATGAGATTGACACGAAAGCCTTTTTCTTCATTTCATTGTAAAATAATTTATTTCAGCCTTACAGCTTTACTTTATTTTGACAACTTGTTTTTTTTTTCATTTAAGGAAACTTTCCATTGACACTAAGACCTCTTTATTCACTTCATTGTTATGTAAAAATGTTATAGTTTACCCCACTGTAACAGAAAACATTTGCAATAGTTTATTTGAGACTTACAGATTCACATTTGACTGTTTTTTTTTTAATATAACGAAATTTCCCATCGACAGGAAAGCCTTCATTGTTAATATGAAAATTTAAAAAATTACCCCACTGCAGCAGATAAGAGTTGCAATAATTTATTTGAAATTTACAAATTCACATTTGATAGATCGTATTATTTTTATTGTAACGAAACTGAAAGCCTCTACTCACTTTACTGCTGTGTAAAATCGATAATATTTTATTATAAACTATTTAAATTAAAATGTACTGCTATCAGATAGTGATTATAACTGTCTCTAGACGGTATTTTGCAGTGTCAAATCAAGCAAACTACAATTCCTAAATAACTCAGAAAGTGTTTCGTCTTAAATCTCTAACTGAATTGAAGTAATTGTAAAATTTACGAAAAGCTCACATAATCATTATTAAGTAGAAAAACAGGGATATAAACGTTTCACGTGACGATTTTTAAGCTGTGCGTTAAAAGAATATAAACAAATTGTTCTACACAATTTCATCAAACAAGAGTCTAGTTTAATTAAAAACGTATAATTCTTTCATGTTAGAAATTCTACTGTAAAGTAGAGCTCTGCTGTGTTGCCAGACTGTCGGATCTCACTTTGGTTAGAAACTATGTACGTGTATACTTGGCTCACATGCGCCCTCTGCATAACTAATTGTGAACTACTGATGTATAAAACTGCATAGAAATCGGTAAAACGAGATCCGGGATAAAATTTGAATTTGAGCTCTTTATTACCAACAAAGTCGGTTATGACCCGATATACACGCTAAGAAAGGTGAGATCCGATTTTGGATCTCGCCTTTCCAAAAGGATCTCATCTTGCCCAACTTTTATCGCGAAATGATCTCAGGTTTCCTCTTTTTAAATCTATATATATATATAAATTCGACCAGTCGACGTTGTGGCATCACGGCGCAAAAAAAATGCTAGCTCTTTGACATCCATCGACGTTGTGACATCCAAAATCGGATGTCATAACGTTTTTGCATGTAATTGAAAGGTGAAGGGGCAGGATGACGTACACAAAATTTTAGGTGGATGTTAAAAAACCGGAATTTGAAAATTTTTATATATTTTTAGTTCTGGAGTTTACTTTCCAGGGGGCGCGCGGAAATGTCGGTGTTGTATATTTTATATTTGCACTCAAATTCTTGTGACATCCGGTGTATTTCATAGTTTAATTTACCGCGCTTTATAACATCCAAAAATTTGCAACAGTGTTATTTGCGTCGTATATGGATAAAGTTTTCACGTTTTATTCAATTTTTGATAATTACTCTTCTCTAACTAACCTAATTTAAGAATTATCCATCACTCAACGTTTTTCTGAATTTATTTCTAGTTTTTTTATTTTACTTTTGAAGAAGCTAAGAATAAATTTAATGAAACGTTAAATAAGCAGTAGAAAATTCTTAAATTAGCTCGAATAAAAGTGCTAATGAAAACAACTTACGGAGCTCACCGGCTTCAAACCATTCATTTAGAATACAGTGAGCGTAAAAATCATGAAATAAAACTAATATTTCCTTAACAATTTATATTTGCGAAAAATCTTTCGACATGTCAATTTTTATATATTATTTGGAACTTTTTGCACATAAAATAAGTTTTCCACGTAATGACGTCATCATCATTTTCTTTTAAATAGGACCCTCATATTTTGACATCACGGATAAAAAGTCCATTGACTTGTTAATTCAATTATAAACAACAATAAGGGCTTAGGATAAGCTGTTTATATGCTGTATAAATAAGTCAATTGATGTAGAAGAAAAAAATCAACTCACAAACCAACTATTGATCAAAGTAGATCTTCGAATTACCATTTTTCTTTGGGGGTATCTAAAGTAACGAATATATATCCAACGACCTAGAATTCGGGAAGAATTACAAGAATGCATAACTTTAGTATGTCGACAAATTAGCCAGGTCACTAGAGACAAAGCACTTCATGAATTTTATAACCATCTTAATTTTTGCCAAGAAGTGACTGGATGGCAATTCGAACATCTACTTCGATCAATAGTTAGTAAGTTTGTGTCTTCAACATCAATTGTCATGTGGGAAATTTAGAACCACATACAGGCCGAGTCCAAAAAAACGCCGGTGTTTATTATCGGATTTGACTGGTCAAAAATCAAATGAAATTGCAGAAATAGCTCTACAATATACCATATCCTGGGTCTTTAATACATTTAAAACAGCTGCACGATAGCTGTCAACTTTTGTTTTTCAAGTGTAATGGTATAATTACTGTAATACATTTCGAAAGAGCATTTTTTTCTGCGTCCAATGATATGCCGCAATCAGAGCTGGGCAAATTACTTAAAAAAAGTAATTCAAATAACAAGCTTCAATTACTTTGAAAAGTATTGGCAATTATCAATTATCTTTTTTTGTTCATATACAAAGTATTGGCAATTACCAATTAAAAAGAAAAGTATTTGAAGTTGCAGAGCAATTACTAATTGAATTACTTTAGACTAATTCAATTACTAATTGAAATACTCTAAGTATTTCAATTATTTTGACTGCTTGAATTATTATTTGAATTACTTTAGAGTAATTGAATTACTTTAGAGTATTTCAATTACTTAGACTAATTCAATTGCTTTAGAGTAATTGAATTACTCTAAAGTAATTCAAAATAATTGAAATACTCTAAAGTAATTGAATTAGTCTCAAGTAATTGAATTAGTCTGAAGTAATTGAATTACTCTAAAGTAATTGAATTAATCTGAAGTAATTGAATGACTCTAAAGTAATTGAATTACTATGATTTTTTTTTTTCAATGTTGACGTTATTTAATCTTTCCGACCGGTTCTTCTGTTTTGATTTGCTGATAAATCAACGAATATGTTTTATTTTTATTCAATGTAATTGAATATGTTCCTGTTAAACTAATTGCTATTTTTCTTTACGTTGAAAATACTTAAATAACGTTATTATAATAAAAAAAAAAATTTAATTAGATTCACGTTGCAGTTTACTAGAAAAGAAGAAAACAGTTGCTATGAATTTTGAATTGACAGACAAATAATTAGAATAAAATTTAGATTCACGTTGCCATTTATTAGAAAAGAAGAACAATTACTATGAATTTTTAATTGACAGAACAATTGAAGAGGTAGGATGCAAAACTCGCTCGTTCCATTTTTTGAAAAGCCCTTATACTACAAGATTATGTCATACATTTATTTTTAAATAAACTGCATTCATTCAACACACATTTTTCCAGGATAGCAGCACGTTTAGAAAGCAAAAAAAATTGTTTTGACCTGGTCACACCATCAGGGGTAGAGATTTTTTACGTTTTGTGAGGAACACGTTTATGTGGAACGAGTGAGTTTTGCATCTCACCTCTTCAATTATTCAGATTAGTAGATAACACTACTTTTACAGTTTTGTATTTTTTATGATAATAAAATGCATTTTAATAATGAAGAGTTATGTGACATGACATACCTACTAGGAAAAAGCAACCAAAACTATCTTTTGGCATTAAGATTATATTCGCAGCATTATCCTATGAGAAGAGATCCGGATTATAGAGTTTTCTAAAGTAATCACAAAGCAACACTAAACCTGTGGTTGTATTCAAAATTAATCAATGAGATACACCCCTAACCACATAAATTCACTGATAGCGAATACGTATTTCAGTAACGACGTTACCATCCTCAGCGCTAAACTGATATTAAATTTAAAATTAGGAATAAAACTAAACTAGACTAGTTTAAACTAATAAACTAAATAACCTAAATAAACTAAACTAAACTAGTTTATTTTATTCCTAATTTTAAATTTACAGTCTTTTTCTTTTGGTTTTCCCCTTTTGTCAATTATGTTTCCGAATTTCTCAAATGACTTTCCAATCTGCAGGCCTACTATACTTTGAACGGATTGGAAAGTCATTTGACAAATTAGGAAACACATTTGACAAAAGGGGAAAACCAAAAGAAAAAGACTGTAATATCAGTTTAGCGCTGAGGATGGTAACGTCGTTATTGAAATACTATTCGCTATCAGTGAATTTATGTGGTAAGGGGTGCATTGATTAAGTTTTCTAAAGATTGAGAGAAAGATTCAAAACGCCGTGAAACATTAAATACAGTAAAAATGTTATTAAAATAACGTTATTTAAATATTTTCAAAATAAAGAAAAATGGGAATTAGTTTAACAGGAACATATTCAATTATTGAATGAAGTCCATAATTTGGTGAATTCAATGTATAAAGAAAAAGGCACTTCCTAATTTCTTAATCTTATTTATTCTAGCGACCGGTTTCGTTGAAACCATACACGCATACGTTATTTTCTTCTCCAATATTTGTAATTTATGCTATTTTAATTAATTTATTTCGACGTTAGCAGCCTGATGAAGGTGATTTTCATCGAAACCGGTCGCTAGAATAAATAAGATTAAGAAATTAGGAAATGCCTTTTTCTTCATACATATTCAATTACTTTGAACAAAAAATAAAACATATTCATTGATTTATCAGCAAATCAAAACAGAAGAACCGGTCGGAAATGCTAAATAACGTCAATATTGAAAAAAAAAATTATTTCTATCTCGCTATTTCTTCAGTTTAGACAAATACATTTGGCGTTTTATGAAAGCTTATTAAAACAGTGTTTCATGAGAGTTTAGATATACTGGGTGTTCCGTTTAACAATTTTGAGAAGAATTATCTTTTGCAAAACTCAACACCTTGTACACATAATAACTGATAAACCGAAGCTGTTCTGACATTTCTGTAGACAACATATTGCATTAACTACTTACAAAAATTCACGACGAAATGTTAATAAATAACCAAGATATAAGCGCTCATAATACAGCAATTTTTTACACTCATCAATATCATCAATATCTTACAAATTCTTAAGTAAAACTTCCGAACTTTTTGGTTATTACCTATTCCTTATGCGTACTTTCGAAATATGTAAAAATATATTGGGTGTTCCATTTAAAAAATATAACTTTGGTATGGCTCTCAGTTATTGAACACTCTGTATACTCAAAAATAATTTTATAAAATAGAGCTGAGTGAGTTACATCTTAGCTCATTTGAATTTTTTTGAATTTTGTCGGTGGACAACCTGTATACTTTTTTAACTTTTATACTTCAAAATTATTTATCAATAAATATTGTATTACACATACGGAAAATGTTTCATTTAATAAAATAACATGAAAATACTTATTGGCATCATTTTGTCGGAAGAAAGTCAAAAATTTCAATAAATATAATTTACCTCATATAATAAAAAGATTATTCAAATACTAAAAATAACCAAAAAGAACCAACTGTAAACTAAAAATAACGCAAATATACAAAAACAGTTCAAATACTTAAATCTAATTCAATCATTAAAATTTAATTGAAGTAAATAAATTAAATTTTAAGGATGTTGTTACCAAACATATAAATTGAAAATTACAAATAACACTAACAAATTTTGGCGGAAAATTTTTCCGCCGCAATCGAGAATCGAACTCGAGCCCTTCTGGTTTGGCCCCAGACGCTCAGACCACTGAGCCATTACGACACCGAGTTCATTTATCGTCTAATAGAAATTAGAAACAGATGGTAAATAATTTATATTGCCTTTAAGCAGGACAAACATATTTAAATAAATTAAATATTAAGGATGTTGTTAGCGAACATATAAATTGAAAAATTACAAATAACACTAACAAATTTTGGCGGAAAAATTTTTCCGCCGCAATCGAGAATCGAACTCGAGACCTTCTGGTTTGGCCCCAGACGCTCAGACCACTGAGCCATTACGACACCGAGTTCATTTATCGTCTAATAGAAATTAGAAACAGATGGTAAATAATTTATATTGCCTTTAAGCAGGACAAACATATTTAAATAAATTAAATATTAAACCAGAAGGGCTCGAGTTCGATTCTCGATTGCGGCGGAAAAATTTTTCCGCCAAAATTTTTTAGTGTTATTTGTAATTTTTCAATTTATATTTTTGCTAACAACATCCTTAATATTTAATTTAAATTTTAAATTGATTCGATGTGGTTTACAACAAAAGAAAACATCAGTGTTTACAAATAATTACCTTAATGTAAAAATTGTTGTACTTCAAAAAAATATACAAATAATAAATTAATGATCTAACAAATAAATGAAAATCGGTGAATTTCTTTTGTTCAAGTATTCATATTTTATTAAATCAAATGTTAATGAAGTCAACTGAAGCTTAGGAACTACATCGAATCAATTTTAAAGCATTCTTAATTAAAACAAAGTAAAAGGACTGTATTATAACAAAAATACGATGATTATAATGTAATAAGAGTCTGTAATCAATTGTAAACTTGATATTATCCATCTGTTTTATGAAATAGAGGGCGCTGTCTTAAAGATATTAAAATACGGTACGTTAAATAACTTTTTAATATTGATTTTAGGGTAAAAATGTAAAAAGTTTATTATAGCAAAAAAACTGTAAGGATTAGACGCAGAAAACCTATAACAGAATTGAAGAGGAACATGAACACTATCTATTTGTGAAAAGAGATAGGGGGGGTTGCATTTAAAAAAATTGAATAACGGAAATTTGAAAATCTGACAATTACACAGGCTTCAACACTTGAAAAAACAAATGAAACTAAATGAATTTATATCTGGGTTATTCCCTATACTTTAATTTATAACACTACCGATTTTTATTCCCGTACGACAAACGATACGTTTACAGTTAGTATTTTAAGAGAAGTTGAAAATTAGACCGTTTTCAATAAAATATTAATTTACTCTTAATTGGTTAAATAAATATAAATATTTTATGTGCTGCTGTTTAGAGGATCGAGTGTTATATCTTTCTATAGGAAAATACACAGAGTGTTCCATTAAAAAAAATCCCGCTGCATGCTGCCATTATTTTATGTAACACTCTGTATGTATCAAAATAGTTTTAAGTTATAGTGCTCAATAGGTAGAATGTCCTTGTAAAAGAAAAAAATTCTATCTCGTTCTATAAATGAGCTATGGAAGAAGGGAGCTTAATAACTCACCCTGTAGAACTTTTTTAATAAAGAAAATTACATTATATCGTTAAGTTTCTGTATCCTTCTTCTCTGTTAGCATTTAATGTGACTCATAAAATCTTTCCAACTGGCAACATTGTAAGGATGTCACAAGTACTGCAAGTTTTTTTAGGGATGTCACAAGACTTATAACATAAAAATATATACTGGATATACACTGGATGTCAAAGAAATAGTAAATATTTTGATTTTAATTTTATGTATCTTTCAATTTTTTTGTTCACACTAGCGCCATCTCCAGATTTCCATAAAGTCATATTTTTATGTTGTCTCTATTTGCTCTTTAAAGAGTGGATGCCTAAACGTCGTCATTTTTACTGGATGTCACAAGATACGGTGGTCGACTATATATATATATATATATTTTCTTCCACCGTATAAAGTGAGCCCCACATGAAGGAAATTCACGGTTGAAGTGAGGTCCATGTCAAAGTGAGGACCAATATACGGACCTCACTTTGCAAAGTCATCAAAATGTGATGCTCTAACCTTACAGATTGTAATTCTACAAAAAAAATGTGGTCCTCACTTTGTACGTGCCACGCTCAAAATTGTATATTTTAGTTGGGCGCTTCTCCGCTTAAGGGCGCTGCTGAGGCGCGTATATTTTGTAACCGTGTTTATCTCACTCTTGCATAGTACGATGTGCCACGCATCAAGTGAGGACCATATATTTGGCAACAGTGCATTAGTATTTTTTCAAGGATCGTTATCGTCTGTTAAGACACGTCCAGAAAATAACTGAAGAAAAAGTCCATCATATACAGGGTGTCCACCGAGTGCCGCGGTCTTCTCTACCGTCTATAGTATATAAGATAGAAAAAAAATTCAAACGAGCCAGGATGTCACTCAGTCAGCGCTACTTCGGAAAATAATTTTTAGCTATACAGAGTGTTCACTAACTGAGAACCATACCGAAGTTATATTTTTTTAAATGGAACACCCATTATATTTTTACATATTTCGAAAATACGCATAACGAGTAGGTAACAACCAAAAATTTAGGAAGTTTTACTTAAGAGTTTGTAAGTTATTGAAGTTTAAGTGTAAAAAATTGCCATAATATGAGTGCTTATATCGTTGTTATTTATTTACATTTCGTCTTGAATTTTTGTAGGTATTCAATACAATATCTTTTCTACAGAAATTTCAAAACAACTTCGACTTATCAGTTATTATGTGTACAGGGTGTTGAGTTTTGCGAAAGATAATTTTTCTCAAAATTTTCAAATGGAACACCCAGTATATTTAGACTCTCGTGAAACACGTTTTCATAAGCTTTCATAAAACGCCAAATATATTTGTCCAAACTGAAGAAGTCATGAGACAAAAATTAATAATTTTTCTTTCAATATTGACGTTATTTAGTCTTTCCGACCGGTTCTTCTGTTTTGATTTGCTGATAAATCAATGATTATGTTTTATTTTTGTTCAAAGTACATAATTGAATATGTTCCTGTTAAACTAATTACTATTTTTCTTTATTTTGAAAATATTTACATGTCGTTATTTTAATAACATTTTTACTGTATTTAATGTTTTCTGGCGTTTAGAATCTTTCTTTCAATCTTTGGAAAACTCTATAATCCAGGTGTCTTCTCATAGGATAATGCTGCGAATATAATCTTGATGTCAAGAGACAGTTTTAGTTGCCTTTTCCTAGTAGGTATGTCATGTCACGTAACTCTTCATTATTAGAATGCATTTTGTTATCATAAAAAAATACAAAACTGTAAAAGTAGTGTTATCTACTAATTGAATAATTGTTCTATCAATTAAAAATTTACAGCAACTGTTTTCCTATTTTCTAGCAAACGGCAACGTGATTTAAAATTTTATTTTTTAAAATTATTATTATAACGTTATTTAGATATTTTCAAAGTAAAGAAAAATAGGAATTATTTTAACAGGAACATATTCAATTACTTTGAACAAAAGATAAAACATACTCATTGATATATCAGCAAATCAAAACAGAAGAACCGGACAGAAAGGGTAAATAACGTCAATATTGAAAGAAAGAAAGATTATTAATTTTGTCTTACGATTTCTTCAGTTTAGGCAAATACATTTGACATTTTATGAAAGCTTTTTAAATCAGTGTTTCACGAGAGTCTAGATATACTGGGTGTTGCATTTGAAAATTTTGAGAAAAATTATCTTTTGCAAAACTCAACACCCTGTACACATAATAACTGATAGACCGAATCTGTTTTGAAATTTCTGTAGAAAAGATATTGTATTGAATATCTACAAAAATCCAAGACGAAATGTAAATAAATAACAAAAATATAAGCATTCATATTATGGCAATTTTTCACACTTAAACTTCAATATCTTACAAACTCTTAAGTAAAACTTCCTAAATTTTTGGTTATTACCTATTCGTTATGCGTACTTTCGAAATATCTAAAAATATATTGGGTGTTCCATTAAAAAAATATAACTTTGGTGTGGCTCTCAGTTACTGAGCACTCTGTATAGCCAAAAATAATTTTATGAAGTAGAGCTGACTGAGTTACATCTTAGCTCGTCAATTTTTTTTAATCTTATATACTGTAGACGGTAGAGAAGACCGCGGCACTCGGTGGACACGCTGTAGATATTTGACGTGCTTTCGAACTTTTTAAGCACAGAGCAAATCTTCGATCAGAAAAGGAGTTTTATAGTTGTAAATACTAATTCTTTCAACATTCCCTATTCATAGAAAAAATAAAGTACGTATGGAAAATGTACCAAAGTAGTAGTTCAGTTTTTTCGAAATTTATTAATTTAATTAATTTATTAATCATTTAATAACAGGTGATCAATATCTTTTCTAATCAAGTGACCTATGGAAATGAAATAATGTGTCTTTGATTAGTTTATCATTTCAAATGCCACTTGAATTACATATTTATATTGCATTCCTATACAAAACGGTAGGAATGCAATAAAAATAATTCAAATGGCATTTGAAATAATCGACCAAACAAAGACATTTTTATCCATAGGCTACTTGATTAGAAAAGATATTGATCACGGGTTATAAGGAGTTACATATTCATGATTGTTACAAACAAATCTATTACAACTCTGAAATTTTTTAGAATATTTTCTGTCCAAATTTCTGGGGCATTTAAAACATTCGCCACGTTTTATTTCTTGATTTTTGTGCGGATGACTCTGTGATGTCGAAGCGTTTTCTGATGTCGAAGCGTGTTTTGCGTTTGTTCCAGTAGTAACTAATTCTTTTCCTAGTTGCTTCAAAAATTCGCGTCGTTTGTAACCAGTTCTTGTTTTCCATTCATCGTTTAGATGAACCCATATAATGTAAGTGTTCAATGCACTAATATCTACTAGTTATAAAAAACTGTCACCGGCCATCCATGGTGTCTACACCTGATTTTGTTCTATTGTAATCAACAATTATTTGCGGCTTTTTCTTTTCACCTTCAAGAACTTCACCACTGTCATGCATGGTGAATAGCAAGGTAACAATTTTTCCCCTTTCTGGACAGTAAGAGGCTAACGTAGTTTTGTCTTAATAAATAAATTTTGTTGAATATGCTTCCCTCCCACACGTAGTCACTAATTTCTGAGGAAATTCTGGTTTATTTTTTCGAATTGTACCTAGCAAAGTTAAAGTTTTCTTTTCCATTTCCTTTGCAAGATCTAGGCTTGTGAAAAAATTGTCAGTGGTAACATTTCTAGCTGATGTTTTACCAGTATATATTTGGCAATTGTAGACATATAAAGTTTTACTGTCGCATGCTGCCCAGATTTTTATGCCATATTTTCCTGGCTTAGAAGGTACGTACCGTTAGAATCACGGAAAGTAAGCAGCTGCTCGTCGACGGTTAGATTTTCGTGAGGTATACATGCATTTTGTAGTGTAGGTAGCCATAGTTAAAAAAAAAAAAACTCTAGTTGGCGATAATTTATCTAAATCTCGATTTTTTCTTCGGATTTCGTCATTTCAAAACGCAGACATTGAGAAATTGCAGTAAACCTATGTCTGCTCATAGTTTCGTTGAATGTAGGGCGCCCATCTCCTACGTTCCACAGATTTGTAATTCCTTCGTTGTGAGATTTGTAAACTCCTGCCAATCCAACAAAACGTAGAAACTTTTCGGAATCCAGAATTCTCCATAAACGACGTGGTTTACAATATTATCTTAAAAGTACTGCAAATTGTGTCTACGTTTCGTTTGGCGTATCTAGTAGGCCCTCCATCTTGATACATTACATTTCATAGTTGTCGTCGTCCCGTTCTAATGTGTTTGTAGATCTAAGTGAGAATTTTCAAGCTTATTTTTCGACCTGCAGTTTCAAAAAAATATTTTTTTAGAGCCATGCGTAAAGTAGATACTTTAAAGGTTAATTTTAATTTGTAAAGTGTCACTTTTTACGCACTAGTGCGTAAAGTAAAATGTAAAATGGATTTTGTTTAAAAATGCGTGCGTTAAGAAATTAAAAAAGATAATAGAATAGCAAATTTAATAAGTGAGGTCACTGGTAATCCCAATGGTATTGCGTGTGACTTATTTATTTTTTTGTAAAACTAAGCAAACTACAAAAATTAGGCTTTTAGCTAGAGTTAGAACAGTTAAAGTTAGGAAAAGTCAAATTTGGTAAAGTTCTTGAAAAGTAAATTTCAATAAAAATTATTATATTCATAATCACGCATGGGGTCTTCAGTGACCCCATGGTAGTATGAGGGTTAAATTCCAGTATAGAAAGTATAGCGGTATTTTCTCGTTGACTAATTTGTACCTTCTCGCGTGTAATAGAAAAGGAAATTGAAACGAGAGTTCCGTTTAAATTATTAGCCAATTACGTTGCAAAATAGAGAAATTATACTCAATACTATTCATCTTTGATCTATCTTTTTCTATCATATTTAGAACCGTAAGTAGCTTATTTTTTTTTTATTAAGCACGGGTCATTAACTTGCCCCCCCCCCCCGTAACGTTTTTTAAAGTTTTCTTACACCAAATTATTACACCCTTATGCACCACCAAAATAAATTTTTGCACCCCTTCAGGAGAGAAAGTGCAGGCAAATTTCACTGGGAGGGGCCAAGTTAACCGTAGTCGCCTCCCTAGTGCAAAAATAAAATAGAAAGTCAACTAGCCCCCCCAGTGAACATTTTCGAAGTTCTTTGGTGCACCTTGTTGCACCCCTCATGCACCCTTATGCACCCTTATGCGCCACCTTTTTTTAACTTTTGCACCGCTCAAATAGCTGAGGAAAAGAAATACAAAGTCAGCTAGCCCCTCCCAGTGAAAATTTTCGAAATGTTTTTGGTGCACCTTGTTGCACCCCTAATGCACCCTTATGCACCACCTTTTTTTAACTTTTGCGTTGCTCAAATAGCTGAGAAAAAAATAAAGTATAAAGTTAAGCCCGCCCCCCCGTGAAGATTTTGGAAGTTCTTTTGGTGCACCTTATTGCACCCCTTATGCACCATCTTTTTTAACTTTTGCACCGCTCAAATAGCCAAGAAAAAAATAAAATAGAAAGTTAGACGATCCCAGTCAAAATTTTCAAAGTGTTTTTGTTGCACCTTATGCACCACCATTATTAACTTTTGCACCGGTCAAATAGCTGAGAAAAATAAAATAATAGAAATAGAAACTTAACTACTCCCCAGTGAATTTTTTTATGAAGAGGAAATAAAATAGAGACTTGGTTAACCTTCCGGTACAAGTTCTTTCAAAAGTTTTTGATTTTGTGTTGTTGCATCCTTTATGTACCCATATGTACCGCTATATTTGATTGACTTTTGCACCGCTCAGACAATTGAAAAACTTAGCTAGCACCCTCTTCCCTATCGCTCAGTTATTTTAAGTTATTTATTATATGGAAAAGGAAATAAATTTATATCAAACAAAACTATATTTAAGTACTTGAAGTTTTTCATTTATCAAAAGTGAATAATGATAAATTTAACTATAATAAAATTAGTCTACTAAATTTAGAAAGTTTTTTGAGAAGAGAATGCTGTTAAGAAAATGATTAAATTCAAAATGAACTACAAAATAGAATACAATAATCATTTATAAATATCAAAATGTAGGAAAGGTACTGCCCTGTTAAGCGAGAAAGACGTACTTCTCTGTTTCATTTTCTTGATGAGTACACATTTAAAGTACCATTAACATATTTTAGTATCATATAATTAATTTTAAGATTGAGATAAGCCAAGTTAAAAACGGTGATGATACCCAGCAGGTAATGGATGCAATAAGACGCAACAAAAAAACTGAAAATTTTTGCTGGGGTGGACTAGCTAAGTTTAAAAAAAGTGGTGCATAAGAGGTACAACAAGATACACCAAAAAAAATTCGAAAATTTTCACTGGGGGGGGGGGGTTGCTGACTTTCTATTAATTTTTTTCTCAGCTATTTGAGCGGTGCAAAAGTTAAAAAAGGTGGTGCACAAGGTTGCATTAGGGGTGCAACAAGGTGCACCAAATGACTTTTTTTCCCTGGGGGGGGTCTAGCTAACTTTCTATTTTGTTTTTTTTTCTCAGCTATTTGAACGGTGCAAATGTTAAAAAAGGTGGTGCATAAAGGGTGCAATAAGATGTGACAAAAAAAAGTTCGAAAATATTCACTGGGGGGGGGGGTGCCAAATTAACTTTCTATTTAATTTTTTTTCTCAGCTATTTGAGCAGTACAAAAGTTAAAAAAAGGTGGTGCATAAGGGTGCATTATGGGTGCAGTATGGGCGACAAGAAAATTTTCGCTGGGAGGGGGGGGGGTAGCTGACTTTCTATTTTATTTTTTTCTCAGCTATTTGAGCGGTGCAAAAGTTAAAAATAGTGGTGCATAAGGGTGCATTAGGGGGTGCAAAAGGTGCACTAAAGAAACTTCGAAAATTTCACGGGGGGGGGGCACGGTTAACTTGGCCCTCCCAGTGAAATTTGCCTGCAGTTTCTGTCTTGAAGGGATGCAAAAATTTATTTTGATGGTGCATAAGGATGCAATAATTTGGTGAAAAACGTTACGGGGGGGGGGGAATTAACTGACCCTGAAAGCACCGCACTGTTTTGGTTAGCGACAACGCGACCCAAAGGTGTCATAAATTTCTTTATTGACGGGCGGCTTCCTTTGAATAGTCGAAATTGTGGAAAATCTGTGATAATCTGTATGCTACTATGCTGCGCACTTGGTTTGTAGGAGCGTGAAAAATGGCAACGTTGCATGGACCTCACTCTGGCAGTTTCATATCTTTATACACGCATAACGGACCTCGCATTGTTGGGATTACGAAATGTATATTCGGTCCTCACTTTAATAGACAAATAGTGCAGTCCTCACTTTGTACTGATATACGCCGGAAAAAAAAGTTCGTCATCTTTCTTAATTTTGGAGTATACTCGTGCGCCCTCTATTGCCCTTGCCAAACTACGGTTACAGTAATTTACTAGCGTTTGTAGCATCATTCCTTCCAGTGGTCCTCACATTGTATGCACTACGATGAGGCCTCACTTTGATAGCTGGCCGTAAATATATATATATATATATATGCACAAATCGCCAAAAAGCAACCTACAGATTAGAGCAGATTACACCCACACACCACAAGTTAAGAGCACCTCACAATATTTATCTCGGAGAATCCTCTCCTTATCACATATCCAGTGCAAATGCATTTGCACCCACACACCACAAGTTAAGAGCACCTAACGATATGAGATCAATATCGTTTATATTAAATAAATTACGTTTTCTTGTTTTTTGGAAATATTTCAGAAACTACAAATCGTGGAAGATTTTTCAAAACGGATTATTATTCAACAAGAAAATACGCAACTTTGCCCCAATTTAACCGACTTCGTATCTCTTACCGTTTCCGAGATCCCAATGGTGAGCCTCGAATTTGTAACATCCTGTATATAAATACAGGGTTGTCCAAAAAGATGTTACCACTTATATGGGATTGACTTTTATTTTAATAACATAATAACACACACTATGTACACAAGTTCAAATGAAGCTACTACACTCCTTCGACCTGTACTCCTTGGTTCTCAATGCATGTGCGAAGTCTTTGCACCATACAGGCCATAGCTCGTTCTCACATTTCCGTAGGTATAGTGCGGAGAACTGTTGTTATGCGTTCTTTAAGGTCATTAATGTCAGTAGCTCTTGTAGCATATACGCATTCTTTTACCATTCCCCATAGCCAGAAATCACATGTAGTCAAATCTGGTGACCGTGCTGGCCAAACCAAAGGTCCACCCCTTCCAATCCAGCGTCTACCAAATGTTTCACCAAGGTAATGTCGAACCCTTAAGGAATAATGTGGTGGTGCACCATCTTGCTGGAAGTAATCTGATGTTAAGATACGGAAGGAAGATTATCAACAACAAAATTCTGCAACATATCAAGGAAAGAATCTCCCGTTACAGTTTGATCATTAAAAAATATGGACCAAGTACTCCAAACTTCGAAAAACCGCACCATACGTTAACTTTCGGAGAGGATCGAGTGTGCTCTATTAGTACATGGGGATTGTCTGTACTTCAAATGATGCAGTTGTGCTTATTCACGTTGCCGCTGACATGAAATGTGGCTTCGTTTGACATAAAGTACCCAACATAACACTTCTGTAGCTCGTACAGCATCAGAAAGGGCCTGTATCATTTGAATGTGGTACGGCTTCATTCCTAGATCGAGGTGGAGAATTCTTAAGACACTTGTACGCGAGATTCCGGCTTCCAATGGTAATCTCGTACTTGACTTTCTTGGACTCTTAATCATTCTGCCTTGAACATTTGCGATGTTATCTTCTGTTCGAATACTTCTTGGACGTCCACTGTTTCCTTTACAGTCATTGGTCACAGAACCGGTACGCACAAATTTCTCATGCAGTCGACGGATAGTTAAACGGCTTGGATGATCCTTATGAAACCATTGCTGAAATTTGTTTCTTACTGTCGAGGGTGATCCCAACACTTCCATCCAAGCTGCTACCTTCCTTATCTCTTCCAATGGAAATCGGGTGGCCATATCTAGTCTGCAACGAAAGAAGAAAGAAGGAAAATTGAAAATTGTGTAGTACCATATGGGTGGTAACATCTTTTTGGACAACCTTGTACATAATGTTTATAAATGAACAAGTTTTATATCTCTAGAACTACAAAAATAATTACAAATAAACATGAAAAACAACACGACTAAATAATTATTTCATCCGCAGCATATTGTTTTACCATTACAAATTGCAAAAGTGGCTGCCGTTATCAACCTCATAGTTATATTGTGCTGGTAACGATTCTGTAAACTCGGATTTGGCAGTTTAAACTTGTGTTCTAATTTTAGAATTTCCAGTTTAGTTCTATAATTCTTCAATTTCAGATATTATAATAATAATATTATTAAACAATTTTTTTTTTCTAATAATACTATTATTTTTTTATTGTAAGGTAAATTACAATCATAATATGAATAATTACAATGCACTTGTCGTTACAAATGGTGCATAACATATATCATGATTTTATATCTACCTTCACAGTTAAATATGAAATAACTTAAAATAAGATACATACAGTCCCTGGCCAAATTATTAGCATCACAGTAATGTCAGTATTTTTTCTTATTTAACGGTGTATATACAATGCAAAAATTAAAAAAAAAAAAAACGCTAATAAGAGGAATTGCAGTATAAACAAATATATTTAAAATTTACTACAAATTGAAAATTTTATTATTAAAATTAATATTTTATTAATCCACCTTTTGCATGCACAAGGGCAGCGGCTGTGCGCGGCATGCTATCAATGCAATTTAATGCAAGTTTTTTCAAATTTTCATTGTAATTCCAATGATGGATTATTCTCTCAACTAACTGGACCTTTGTAGTAATATTTTCTTTTGCCAATTCTCGTTTCAGACATTCCCAAACATTTTCAATTGGGTTCATGTCTGGTGAATTGCCTGGCCAGGGCAAAAGTGGTATTCCAGCTTCATCCAAATAAGTTTTAATAGATTTAGCAGTGTGGCATGGAGCCCCGCCCTGCGTAAATACTTTTGAACTATCTCCAAATTGTAAGAAGGTCAGTGGTGAAAGTTGAAGACTTTCTCCGTTCTTAACCCTCCTAGCTTGGGTAGCTAATTTTAATGAAAGAAAAGGGAAATAGACTATTTTTACCAATTTTCCAGGATATTCCAACGTTGGGGAATCATCTTCTAGAGCTGACACTATTTTGTAGTACCGAACTTACTTTAAATAAAAGAGAATTTTATTGTTTTATCAATAAAATTGATGTGATTGCATTTGAATTATTTACGCTGCCACCACCGGAGTTTTAAGGGATACCAGACCCTACTTTTCCTAAAGTTTATCCTCATTTATTTATTTATACTTTTTATTTTCTTTTCGAAGGGCGCGTGCTCTTGGACTCAGAAGCTGTTTAACCCATTAGTGGATGAAGTTATTTTTTTAAAATTTTTTTCAATTTCTCTGTACAAGTGGGCTGAAAGGAATATCAGATTTACAAAAAAATGTAAAATGAAGATAACATGTTATCAGTTTTTTGAAAATTTGCCGACCTTTTTAAGGGTCTCCGTCATGGTCAAATAAAAAAACAATAGACAGAAAGGAAAAGAGATTAAATTTATTAACAAATAATGGGTTATTTTCTCATTTTATGAACCAAAGAAACATTAACGGATATGATATTGTTTAAAACAATTTTTTAGGTGTAATGCCGTATTACATTTTTCGCAAATAAATTGACTTTTTGCCGCAACACCCACATCGGTGATCAGTCGTATTGTAAATAATGATATGACCAATATTATCATATCTAACGTCATCATTTACACGGGACATACGTTCTTGTTGTGGCTTAACTCCATAAGATTGCAAGAGGCACAGAGCGATATATCTCCTAAAAGCCAATAAACTTTCCGCATTGGGTTTATTTGGTTGAAGTTTTCGCATTAGATGCCATCCATTTACAATGGAAACGTCTAACAGGTAACCCACCAAAGGCCAGTACCACTTTCTTTAACGAATCCTTGTTCTATAAACGGCCACTAAAGCATCGAGCTTATCCACTCCACCCATAAACTTGTTATAAGAGGCAATAATATTAGGTTGAGGAATAACCATTCTTGATTTTGAAACTCTATCCCAACGAGAAGTAGTTTTAACATCGTTATTTTCAATATTTGTTACAACAGTGACTACTTTGTTATCTTTCCATTGCACTGCGAGAGTATGGTCATATCTGAGAAATTTGTATGTTCCTCTAGTTTCTTTATTTCATTCTTTTTTTGTCGGAACGGGGCACTGTTCAAGTCGATTTTCTCATATCGTTCCAATGGCACAGTATTTTTGATCGGCGAGAAGAGAAAGGAGTGGAAGACTGGTAAAATAATTATCGAAATAAATTTTGTGTCCATTGTTCTTGGGAACCTCTACTTGATTTAGCAATGAAACAACTATATCACCGCCAACACCAAACCCCTTGACCCGCATTGGATTTTTTCCCGTGTAAATTTCAAATCCATACATATACCCATTACTCGAACATAAAGCCCAATTTTTGTATCCGAAACGAATGGCCTTTCCTCTAATATATTGCTTTACGTAATGCTTCCCATAATATGGCACCATACTCTCGTCAACAGATAAATTTTCCTCCAGACCTCCATGTTTCTTGAAATTCTCATTTAATTTCTCTAGCAGCGGTCGTAATTTATAGAGTTTGTCTTCTTTTACAATTTTACTATTATCATTGCTGGACCAATACAATCTCTTATTCGAATATTCTCCATATCCAGACAGCAAAAGCACCCCCCCAGAATACATAAAGCTCATTCAGAGTCAAATCAAGTTGAACATTTTTCTGGAATGCGTATCTATTACATTCTCATAAAAAAAAGTTGAAAAAAATCAAGGGGACTAGATGCACTCATTGCTTCATTAGACGGTTGGGACGGGGTACAGGTGGTAACAAGATCGTTATCAGGCAATTCTACCGGATTTTTTACCCATTTTGATCTTTGGTAATGTTTCCGTAATTGGATATTTCCAATGGTGTTCCAACGTTTCTGTAATTCAGACAACGGAATGAGATCTTCAACTTCGTAGTCATTTTCCTCAACTTAGGATACAGAAACAATTTCGCAACATTGATTCAATATTCCACGTGGTAAATGATTTACATCGTCCATGTGTTCATCGTCAGAACCATCGCTATCGGCCTCAGGTTCATTTCCATTTTTCGGAGGAAAGATATACCGGGTGTCCCACGCCATATGCTCACCCTTCTAGAACCTTTATTTTTTAATCGATTTTAATGAAATTTGGAAAACGAAAATTAAGCAAAAAAGCGCATTTTTCGACATACTATTGAGCACCATAGGACTTCCGTTCACCGGAAGTGACGTCAACTTTTTATTTTAAATGGAACATCCTGTATATTTTTACATATTTGGAATCTGCAGATCATTGCGAGTCCGAATGTGTATCATTTAGTAATTTTGGTTTCCGTGACAACAAAAAAAAAAAAAACTTGTTTTTCAATCTAGGAAGCTTTAAATCGTGTATTTTCCTTCTAATGCGATCAAGCAATTCGAGAAAATCACTATTTTGATTGTATTTTGATTTTTAACATTTTTACGGCATTTCAAATTTTCATTAGGTCGTAACTCATTTTTTTTTAATGGAACCTCATGTGCTCCTTAGCTTAGTTCGACAGAATATTTTTTTGTGAGTACGCTGATACAAAATACTTCATACTTTCTTTGAAAGTCATTTAAAACAGAGCGGGCATAAAACCTCAATAAATCATGTTCTGTTGAAGAGAGTACACCTTCCGATTATTTATGGAAAAAAATTTCATTCCAATGGTTGCCGCGGCTGGCACGGCAGTAGCCCATCCTGTTAACCCAATTTTGTAGCACATTGTCGATTGTTTGTGGCTCTATTTCGCGAATAACTCGATGAATGTTTTCCTTAAGTGCGTCAATTGTTTGTGGATCGTTGGAGTAACATTTCCCCATAAAAAAAAGTCCAACGGCATCAAATCGCAGCTGCGCGATGGCCAATTAACGTCTCCAAAACGGCTGATAACACGGTTACCGAACTTAGTGCGCAAAAGATCGATCGTTTGACGGCTGGTGTGGTACATTGCGCCATCCTGCTGGAACCAAAGCCCGTCTAAGTCTAAATTGTTCAATTGCGACCACAAAAAATCAGTTATCATGTCTCTGTAGCGCACTCCGTTCACCGTAACGCTGTTGCCTGCTTCATTTTGAAAGAAGTAGGGACCAATGATGCCACCACTCTAAAATCCACACCAAACAGTTACTCTTTGAGGATGCATTGGCTTCTCAACGACTACGTGTTGATTTTCGGAACCCCAAATCCTACAGTTTTGCTTGTTGACATAACCTCCAAGATGAAAATGGGCTTCGTCTGAAAAGATGATTTTGCGACCAAAATCGACGTCATTTACAGCCCACACAGAGAAGCAATATCGAAGCGGATGGTCATTGTGCTTCAACTCTTGAGTGAGTTGCACCTTGTAAGCAAATAATCCGAGATCTTTATGCAATATTCTCCTCAGAGAAGTGCGACTGATGTTCAGTTGTTGAGTTCTGTGACGAGTTGACATTCTTGGGTTTTCACGCACACTTTGGGCAACAGCAGCAATTTTTTCGTTTGTGCGTACCGGACGAGCACGCGGATTGCATTTGTTATCCACAAGCATGCCAGTTGCACGTTCTTTATGAATTTGCTTACACCAGCCGCTGAAGGGGCTTCGTTTCGACCAAAAATTCCTCTCAACTTTCGCACAGTTTCTGCAATACAACACTCACTTTGGAAATAATTTTTCAATATTTCCCAGCGTTGTTCAGGCGTAAAACGATCAATTTCTTACAGCGGAGGTTTGACACTACATATCTATCAATATCAAGCGCGTCAGTGTTGCAAACTGTCGAAATAACACGCACTTCAAAAAGAAACCAATAGATGGCCCACTCTTTATTTGATTCTTGAATTTCATCAGCACATTCTTCTAGACAATCCATAAGCTGAGCCAAAGTGAGCCTACTAATTGAACATCAAAATATGAGTAAGTCGTGGTGGATAGCGTCCCTTATAAGGGATCTGACATAAAGATTGACTTAGAGACGAGCAAATAGAAACAATAAAAAGGTTATGTGCAAAAATCAACAAGATACAGTAGCGGACAATAAAATCCGGGCAAGAATTTGACATGTCGTGCATATTTCGACAAATTTGGTAAATCAGGCTTTTATTGAGGTTATATTTCTGTCAAAATAAATAAATAAAATTTTAATTAAACCTCAGAATTACTAGTGACATGCATTAAACGTCAAAAATATTAAAGTGAGGTTTACATTGTGCAAATGGTTTGCCCGGATTTTATTGTCCGCTACTGTACATATTGTATTTTATGAATACAGAAGAAATAATTTTGAAAATAACCTCTGAATTTAAGTAAATATATTTACGTACCCGCTATCCCTGGTGGAATAGAGTCAAGGATCCATATTGGATGTATTTTAATTTTACCCACAAACACTATTAAAAACATGCACCCACAGGTTTTTCAAGTCTGTAAAAGAATTTCTAACACCACCAATACATGTCATCCCCACTATTTCATACGCCATATCATTTTTAAGGAAGTCCCTTTAAACGGATGCTGTCCACTAAAGGGTTAAAGTAAATTAAACAAAAATGCAAAAATGTACCCAGAAATAAAAGAACGGTATTGAGGACATTAATCGAGTATATTAACTAGAAAAAAAAAATATATATACAGTATCTCCCCGGATTGAGTTTACAATACGTATAATGGACCAAAAATTTTTGAATTAAGATTTCATGTTCTGCAGTTCAGGCCTGCTTGGCGTGAAATGAATTTGTGCCAAATTTGACGCCGAAAGTTGCTACCTACCTGTGCGGATAGGCAGAAGTTTAACACCGGAACGATTAAAATCTGGTGTCGCCAGCAGCTTCAGTGGGACGGGAGCGGGTTCATAATCCAAAACGCGAAGGGCCAATTCAAATTAGGCGCCACTTAATTTTTTTGTAGGGATCTTGGAGAAAAATTAAGAAAAACACGATACGTCCAGAGCATGTACAAATATTTATTACATAAACAACAAACTAATCAAACAGTTGTGAACGATACAGAAAATTAGAGCATAACGCCTAATTTTTCGGATCCGAAAATGTTAATACAAAATTAACTTAAATTAGCATCTACGTAATCAAACGAAAAGTTATTTTTAACTTTTATCGGAAGTGATACCGCCCGCAGATGCAGTAGTCCTGAGGGGACCAAATTTACTGAGAAGGATTCCTGAATCCTCTACGTTCCTCCGAAACGGGGCTTACATCGCAAAGCAACGCAATGCTACGTGCATAGATGCGACACAGAATTATGACCGCCGAAAAACATTAAATAAATCAATAAAGATTCGACCTGAATATACGGCGTGTTCGTCCGTCGAGTCGAGGGAGCTCCACCGGTGCTAAGGCGGCAAGCTACGGAACAGCTCTGCGGATGTCGGTTTTCTCGGTGTGTGTGTAAACTGGTGCGTGCACTGGTACTAGTGATGATACTACGATTGGGGTTAAAATCATACCAAAAGAAAAAGCCTAGGTCGGATTGGGACTTAGGCTGAAACACGAGTTGCCAAAAGGTCAACTCTCTCGTGCAAGCGAATCTGTCAAAAACAGACAGCAGCCGTAAAAATCTATTCTCACCCTCCTAGGGAAAATAGAGCGCGAAACTTATAGAACCAAAACGACACGATTCACCTGACGATTGGAAACACAATCACCAGTTCACCGCGTTGCAGAATCGAGTAGGGTAGAAAACAGCATGAAAAGAGATGAACGATGAACTATTTGAATTATACCAATGACATAGAAATGTGACATCAGCGGAAACCAATCAAAGTAAAGGTCAAGGGTCGCTAATACATGCATCAGCTCTTGTGCAGTTATTTTAAAACGATGATAAAAAAAGAAATCGTCCATCCGTCGCCGTTCGCACCATAAAATAGTACGCATTAAATTGCCAAATAATCGCAGCGTAAAAATATTTTCAATCTTAAGAAAGGATCGGCCTAATTTTAAACAATAAGCGTACTTTTCAAATCTGAAAATACTGATAATAATATGTTAAATGAACTAATTGATATTAAAGCGAACTAAAACCTTAAATTCCAGGGCGAAACGTGAGAAACAAATCGGAGCGTGCTAAAAATAGATCACAGCGGCGGAATGTGTACGATACAGGGTGTGTCAATACACAAGCGGAAAAATAAACTGTAACAAAGTCTTCAAGGTGGCGGAATTAACACAAGAAGAAGTAAAATCTGTGTAGATAAAGTGGTCTTCTTTTTGAATTTAGGAGAAAAATTTAGTAAGATAAAATGATTCTCATTTCAAATTAGGGAGATATACCAAATTTCAACTTCCTAGAAAAAAAAAATTGAATTACGGAAAATTACTAATTAAATTATAAATATTTCAGTAAAATTGTAAAATGTTAACGCCATCTACATATTTATTGATTAACCCATTGCCAGCCATAATTGAAGGTAGAGAAAAAAACTAAAACTATTGACTACAACAGACTGTTACAATTTTATTAAAACAATATTCGTACATATCTGTGTTAATTTTTTGATAACTTCTCAGAAAAGGACCGTCCCATTTTTGGGACAATGGCTGAACGTAGAAAATATGCTGTAGAGCAATAAAGAAATATTTATTAAAAAAAAATGTAAACCGAAACTAAAAAAAGTCATTTATTTGGTATGGAAAGGAGCAAAACATACATCGTGTAGTGGTACGTCACATTTACGACAAATTCTTTTAGTTTTTTTCCCACATAAAGCGCATCTTCTTTGTGTGTTTATTGGAACGACGAGGTGACCAGTTCCATCAAATCTTACTTCCGCACTTACTCGTCCTCCTAGAAGTTTACACTTTTGTGGACCTGGCCTTTTTGGGGCTGAAGACGTTGTTTTAGAAAGGTAAGCTATCACAATTTTCCTTCGTATATCCAAAAGTGAAGCCTTTTCTTTTGGATTGACAATCTGGTAAAGCCTCCAAGTATTTACCACCGAAATATCTATCATTTGTGTAAATAAAGGCCACCACCATTTCTTGGACCGAATCCTGATTCTGTAGAGTGATACTTGTTTATCCAGCATGTCCACCCCGCCCATGTACGAATTATATTCTTGCACAAGTTTAGGAATGCGAATTTGAATCTGTTTTTTGTCTTTACGCGAATAACGCTTGGTTTGACCTAAAGGTTCGATATAGCTATAGTTAGTGGCAAGTGAGACTGGTTTATTATCATTCCATTTTAAAACCAAGATTTCATTTGCTTGGTCGAATCGGTAATCATAAAATCCTCGTTCTTTTTGTTTCTCCATTTGTTTTGACGCCATCAGCGGACACTTTCCTGTTCGAGTTTCTCTAACGGTTCCAGTAGCTTTGAATTTCATGTCCCTGAGATAACATATTATTTCATGACTGGTAAAAAAATTATCAAAAAATAGTTCATGCTTGTCGTACTGGTCAGCAGGTATAGCAGAAATTAGATTAGTGATCACACGAGTACCCAAAGGACCTTCCACTTGATCCATTTTTCCACAGTATGGTTCAAAGTTGTATAGAAAACCTGATGAACTACACAGACACCAAAGCTTATATCCGAATTTTATTGGCTTTCCACGCATAAACATCTTAGCTGAATGTCGCCCATAATATCGAACCATCATCTCATCTATTGCCAAATGTGCATGAACTACGCCAAATTTCAAATAGTTTATCACTTTTATCAATCTTTGAGTTGTCCGCCAGATGAATATACCTTTTTATTTCTTTGTACCGTCTTCTTGGCATTGAATTGTAAACTAAAGCTACTCCAGCATCCGAGGCTTGCTCCCAGTACATGTCTTCCTGAGGCAACTTATGATAACCGCTAAATAAGAGAATCCCAATAAAACACTTCAATTCGTCTGCCGTAAGCGAAAAATTCTGATTATTTTGCTGATTTGCATATAAGATACTTTGTTGCACTATATAGTCAAAAATGCCCTCAAACAATTCCTCAAAAATTTCAACCGGTGTTTTTCCGTGAAACATGTTCGTAACATTTCCAAAATTATTTTCTGACAAACAATTCGTCTTGGTGTATTTTATTTGGTGGTTTGTCCACTCGGGTGTTTTCCCCATCTGTTGACTTTTTTTTGCACGTATCTGCGATGCTGACTTCTTTCCTGATGATGGGCCTGGAATACTGTCTGAAGCATTTGCCACATTATTATCATTCTTATCACATAATCTAATTTTTTTTATGGACAAAGGTTCATCATCACTACTCAACTCAGACTCTTCAGCAGGATTTGTGAACAACTCAAGAGTGCCTGCAACATCGCCCATTTCCTCGTATTCGAGGTCATTTTCGTCAATATCTTCTGCATCTGTCAGAACATCCGGGTCTGGAGGTATTATTGCTATATCAATATTTTCCAAATCTTTGAAAAATTCATCGTCTTCAAATAATTGTTCTATGTCCTGTACTGTTAAAAAATTTTTAACACTCATGTTTTTGTTTTACAATAACTTCGTCAAAGTCTACAGCAGAAAATCACTATACGGCACGAAAAAAATCAAGGTTCTAAACACACTAATCAGTCAAGGTCACAATTCAGTTTTCTATTGGTTTCGGCCAACGTCCCAAAAATGGGACTCAATGAGAAACTACTATTTTATAACCAATAATAACAAAAAGCGGTTTCTTTTTATGTTGTACCATGAAAAGGCACTATTATTAATTATGTTTCTACTGCGACTGGTGCAATTTAGAAAACATAAGTAATTATAAATATTTACACGAGGTAACAACAGCCATTCGGTTGAAAACCACTCATTTGATGATACATTGAAAACCAACTTATTATGCCTAAGCGCCATCAACTGATGAATAACCATAATTCTAGATTGGAATTAACCCGGCACGCAGCTGAAATAAAGTTTTCAACAATACCACTGCAGATATCTGTAAAAAAATATGCGTACCAAAAATGGGACGTTGGCTGACAATGGGTTAAAAACAAATAAAATATGATTATTCAAATAACACTCCGTCCATATTAGCACCTGGCAGTGTTAATGTCTTACAACTGTACTGAAATCCTAATATTCCCTAATTCAATTTTTTTTGTAGGATGTTGAAATTTGGTATATCTCCCTAATTTGAAATGAGAATCATTTTTGCTTACTAAATTTTTCTCCTAAATTCAAAAGGAAGACGACTTTACCTACACAGATTTTACTTCTTCTTTTGTTAATTCCGCCACCTTGAAGACTTTTGGCGTCAAATTTGAAACAAATTTATTTCACGCCAAGCACATCTGAACTGCAGAACATGAAATCTTAATTCAAAAATTTTTCGTCCATTATACGTCTTGTAAACTCAATCCGGGGACATACTGTATATATACACCGGGTTTTAAAAAAAATGAACTACCCTAAAGGAGTAGATGCAGAACTTTGAAACTGCGTGAAAATGACAAGCGCGTGCAGAAAAACAAATGATTAAATGGTCAATTAAATGTAACACTATTTATTCAAATAAAAATTAATAATGTGTTGCATCTCCTCGTACTCTTATACATTCAGCAACCCTTCTGGGTATGCTGGAAATCAGGTCGATTGCCTCTTGAGGGAGCTCATTCCAGGCTACCTGCAGCTGTTGACGCAATTCGTCTAGCTTGTTGGGAGGATGAGGTAACTGACGCAGTCTTCTGTCCATCATGTCCCAGACATGTTCGATTGGGTTTAAGTCCGGTGATCTTGGCGACCAAGGCAAAATGTTTCCATTGTGTTCTGCTAGGAAGTCTAAAGTTACGTGGGCAATATGAGGGCGCGCGTTATGCTGGAAGACAGGCTCTGGAATGTTTTGAAGAAATGGAAGAACAACAGGCTCAAGAACTTTATCGCGTTTAGTGTGCCCGGAATGAATACTAAAGGAGACTTGCCTCCGTAGTGTATTGCCTCCCACGCCCATCATGCCACAAGCAAAATCTGGATTCATCACTAAAGCTGATTTCTTCCTATTCATGGTCCCATTGCTGCCTGTCTTGACTCCACTGCAGTCTGGTAGCTTTATGTTGTATTGTCATAGGTAGAGGAAAATAAGGACGATATGAGGGCAGTCCCCACGAACATATTCGGCGATAAATCGTGCTCATAGAGACTTTTCGACCAATTGCTCTTACCCAGTTGATTCCAACAGCTCGTGATGGTTCTGAA
The DNA here is from genome assembly GCA_033060865.1 of Dorcus hopei. NCBI lineage: Eukaryota > Metazoa > Arthropoda > Insecta > Coleoptera > Lucanidae > Dorcus > Dorcus hopei. The sequence goes on along the minus strand of CM065426.1, from coordinate 59,177,128 downwards.
GGGTCCTGAATTGCACTTCGTCTTAAGAGGCGATCTTCCCGTTCTTGTGTTGCTCTGGGATGTCCACCACCTTCACGACGAGTTTCTAGGTGTTCTTCCTGTCAATCTCTCCAAGTTCGTCTCACAGTGGCGTGCGGTCGACTTACACGTCTACCAATTTCCCGAAAGCTTAAGCCAGCTTCGTGCATCTCGATAATTCGCCCTCTTTCAAAGGGTATAAGTTGTTGAAAATTTGCACGTCTTCGCACTCGTGGCATTGTCACAGGCATTGTTAGAGGCACCAACAAGTACACCAGTAAAAAGGCAAGCTAAATACGGCGAAATAATACGATATAGAAGGTAACTAAAACAAAAAGACTTGTCAGGTTATAACTAAAGGCGTTTTCGTTAATTCGATCGGAGCGCTATTTTTCTCACTCTTACGTGCACTAAATCTCTTAATGTTCTCTCTCACATTTCTACTCGGAGCGAATTTTCGAAAACGCCTTAAGAGATAACTTCTTTGAGAAGTGACAAATGGCTGTCATTATTTAATCATGCATTTGTTTCCATGCACTTCCTATTTCCATGCAATTTTAAAGTTCTACGTTTACTCCTTCAGGGTGGTTCGTTTTTTTTTTTTTGAAACGCAGAATATAATCGTGTACAATGGGATACAGATGATTCCTACCTTTTTTGTTTTTAAGAAGGATGAAACACAGCAGCAGAGAGGACTTCTATCGTATTCCCTTTTCTGAGGAAGGAGGGTTCGCTGTACCCGGGTGGACTCGGCTCGGAGGAGTTCTTTGGCTTTCGCACTCACAATTTATTTTAAACTTCGACCGCATCCGCGCGAGGATTAGGATTTAGATTTTTGATTAGTCAATAAAAGCTCTATAACGATTTCAGAACACCGGGAATGTTTCGCTTTTTTCGGAAAAGAGAATATTCGTATAGGACGACCGTTAACGAACACTGATTTAAAATGAAACTTTGTGAAGAACACTGTAAAATCTTAATTACGAAGAAATAAAAATAATTGTAAATATTTTAGTAAAGTTTGGATGATTTAGACACAACGCAACCGTTTTTGAAGAAAGCTCCGGGAACATTAATTAAATTTTCTTTTTTTTATCCCTCTCTTTTCCGAGCCACTGGTTATCAAAATCCTCCCTCTCTTAAATTTTTTCTCTCAAGAGATGCTGCGCTCTCGCGGCCAACCGTTTAACTTTTGTCCAAATCGCCAATTTTTGGCTCCGAAGTTACTTAAGTTGTCTAACGTTAACCAGCGTTTATCGGTCCGCGGTCCGGGTGTCAATCCCGTTCTCACAGTCGAACTCTGCTGATGATAGATTTGTTTGTTTTAGCGTACCTTAATTACCCCTAAAGACGCCTTTACTAAATTGTTTGGGTTAATTTGCTTGGGAACTATTTACATTAGGATTGAGTTCGAAACTGTTAGAAAAGATCGAGCGATTCCGGGCACCTTATCCTCAAGCCCTTTCTGAGTCCAGTTGTGTCTCGAGAGTACCTCACCTCAGGAATTCTCCATGTCATGGTTACATATAACAAAATAATCGAGTATCAAGTTCTTATAGATAAAAAAATTAACTAATAGCATACAAAGGGCGGTATTCGGGAATTAAACCGGTGGGTATAGGCATTATAGGAAGAAAGAATAAGGTATCATGCCAATTAATCTACTAGTTCCGTCCCCTTTTCTCCACTCTACATATATTGTTGACGACCCGAATTATGGTTAATCGGTGATTGGGATGCTGGTTAGTTGCATGCATTCAAGGTTCCAAGGGTGATTATTTGTAGTCCTCGCCTTTCTTTACACTACACTTAACTATGGTCCTGTCTCATCAGGGGGGGGGGAGGGTAACTAGGTAACAAGGTCGTCGAGGGTTCTTCATAGAGCATACCGCACAAAGGGTCTCTTTATGAGGTGGAAGCAGTCCCTCCAGGTTTCCAGGGTTTGTGTAACGGCGTAAACAAGGGTCGCCCCATATCCCGACAGGTAGACCGCTTGCTCCGTGGAGTGAGGGAGAATCTCGCAGGCCTCGCACGCTAGCTCCTGCTTCTCGATTAATTCCTCCAGGGAGCAGAGAGGGCCTCAGAGTTCGATTAGTTCTCGTGGTAGGAGCAGTTTCAGGGACGCTCGGGATAGGAACCGGGCTCCTTGCTCGTTCTTTTCGCCTAGGTAATCCTGAGTGTGCATCTCGATCTCCTTTATTACTCTCTTCACAGCCGACTCGATGCTGTCACTGGTGCCGGCCACCTCGATGACCCTTGCTTCCTCATTGGGTGTCCTCGGGCTGATCCAAATTGCGGCTCCTGTTTTGTTTCGGGTGGTGGAGATTCGTTGACCGCCAGGCCCTACCACCATCCCCACCTTGTAATGGGGAAGCAGGAATCGAGCGCGGACTTCCGATCTTAATCGCTCCATTACTAGGGTCGAGGGTGGACGTTCCTTTAATTTTAATCACAGAATACATCTCTTATTACCTTTGCAATGGCCTATTGGGGGGGGGGGGGTAATTTTTTTTCTTTTCCTTACTCTTCTGTACCGGCGTTCTAGTAACCTCTTAGCGCGTCCCAGTTATTTCATAATTTTAGTTAAAATCCTTACTACTATTCTTACTACTACGTTACCTTTACCCTAACATTCCTCCTTACTTTACATTCTAACTATAATGTTCTGCGTTCAATATGTTTTATTATTATTAATTAAGACAACTAAGCAGCTAAGCTGGTAAGCGTTGTCATACGGATTTTTAAAAAATGTTCATCGAGTCTATTTTTGAACGAGTTTGTTGTTAGCGTTTACGACATTGGTCGGAAGTGCATTCCACGAATTCACTACACGGTTGCTGAAGAAGTTTTTTCGACAGATAACGTTATTACGTTCACTTGACAGTTTAAAGTTATGCCCTCTTAATTGAGTATTAAGATTCAGTTTTAGTAGCCGGATCAGATCACAATTGTAGTGCACATTAAAATTTTTAAAGATTTCGATTAAGTCACCGCGTTCTCTTCTATCTTTCAGTGGTTGTAGCTCTAAAGCTCTTAATCGGTCTTTATAAGCTTAGTTTTCGAACGCAAATGGCAATTTAGTAGCACGGCGTTGAATACGTTCCAATAAATCTAAATCCTTTTGGAAGTAAGGATTCCAAATTGTATGTGCGTATTCCAGATTCGGCCGGATGTAGGTCCTGTGAGCTATCATATCGGTATACAAGGCTGACACTTGCCCTTGAATATATTTTTCTACAAGCACTACCTTTGCTTTGGTGTAGGCAGTAAGGACCCATGGTCAGGACGTTGATCGTCGCTCTTTTGAAATAAAACTTGCCGTTTTCAGATGGTTTGACAAGGAAGAATTTTGGATGGTCCGTTTGGTATGCCTACTGTCCTCATATCGTGGTTGGTTAGCGACGGGCATGGCGAACACTGTTTCGCCTTGGTCCCTTTGATCTTCTGGCACATTTGCGCCATTTGTGTGTCCGCATGGCTGGCCTTCGTACAAGACGGTGTACTTTCTTTCTGAGCATTGGGTGTTGTCGAAGCAATTGATCTATGTTTTTCCCATAAAAATTCAGGAGACTTCTTGATGAATGCATTTTCTGACACTTCGCTCAACCTATAGGTTGTATATAAGTGGCAAACCCATTTAAAGTAGCTGACATGGGAGTGCATTCCGCAATGGGACGCAAGTCGGGTCACGTAGATTTTACATTGAATAATTGGAAGCGTCTCTATTTCGTTGACCTGAAGTAACTGTATTTCTTCCCGAGAGGTTTCGATTTGGAACGGAGGAGTCTTGCATCTCCCGATATCAATCAGGCTAAAACTGGTTAAGGTTCATTTGCTGACTCTGACAGTCGTAGGCTATGAGTGACAGAGTTGGTCCGACCGTGAGGATGACAATCGCAAGCGTTAATAATTTTCGTGACGACATTTTGACACTTCTTCACTCATTGTGGTTTTGGAAGAAGAGCATTATAATAAACGAAAAAAAGCAAAACGAATGTGGATTCATGAAATATGTTCGAAGCGTCACGTTTACGGTGAATATATTCATTTGTTTCCTGATTTACTATGGGATGACAGGAAATTTTTTAATTACTTCAGAATGATTAAAGAAAAATTTTATTAATTAAATTAGTGTGAGATAAACACTAACGCAAATATTTAAGGCAGAAAAAATTTTCCGCTGCAATCGATAATCAAGTTCGAGTCTTCCGGTTGCATGTCAGACGCTTTTAATCATTAAGCTAATTAAGCTAATGCGACACCGAACCTTTAAGGCATTAAAGGCATTATCATTTCAACAACTTTGTTCTAATTTCTATTAGACGACTCTCGAGCTCGGTGTCGCATTAGCTTAATGGTTAAAAGCGTCTGGCGTGCAACCGGAGACTCGAGTTCGATCTCTGCGGCGGAAAAATTTTTCTGCTTTAATTATTTGCGTTAGTGGTTATCTCACATTAATTTAATTATTATTAATACACTAACATATCCCTTAATTAATTTTTTAAAAATCTTATTTTTTGTTGGCATCAATTAAAGAAGTTATTACTGAAGAACACTGTCCTTCGCGCAGACCAATTCCTGCTGAGAAAAGACTGGTAATACGTTAGTTAAAAATCTTCCAATTTTATTGTTGTGCCTAAATAGAATATAAGAAAAGGACATTTCTGTAAAAGAAGTAAAAAAAGGTTAGTTTAGAGTATTTTTTATGTACTTGAGAACTGCGAGTAATAATCTCAGGCTGACTGAGAGTGGTATGCATCAAAATTTTGAAGTCGGTAATCTGCTACCGGTTTGAATTGTAAATAGTCTTGCATTGGCGACTGTTGTGGTTTAGAGCGTTTTTTAGGATAAATCACAGTTTGAGAAGATGAAGTTGATGGGCTTCTGACGTTCTCGAATGGCAAGTTAGCGCTATTTTCGGAAGTACATTCAGGAGCAGGGCTTTCAGCAATCTCAGATGTATCATCATCAAACTCATTATGTGGAACTGCTAAATTTGTTTTCTGAAGATCCCGAGGTTGCTGCAAATACGGATTTAGAAAAGCAAGCTCCTTCTCAAATGTAATGGATTTTGCCATTTTTGCACCTTGTCCACTTTTGGTTTTTCTGTAATTATCGCGTAATTTGCGCCATGTTGTTACAATCAAATTTAATCACAGGGAATACGTGTGCAAATTTCATAGCGAGCTGGCAACGTCGCTTGTAGACATAGCTCGTTTTGGTCATCTGGCACCGCTGTAATCTTGGGTCGGAAACGTTCGTTTAAAATTCACATTAGTTCTTTATTCAAACATATTTACGTCATAATTTTTCCCATTGGTCACGCCATTTCATCTCGTTAAGGTTGCCGGAAGTATTCATGCTTTCCGCGATCTGGCCATTTTCGTGCCGGCCGTCTTGTGAGATACATGTATAGTGACGTTTTCGTGAATTGTTGTTAATGGGTAGGCTTGCCATATTTTTGGGAAGTGTAACCGGGACAAACGGGGTATGGAATACCCCCCAGGTTAGCGGGGGGTCCGGGGGTACTCCCCCCGGGAAAATTTTTTGAAAAATAAGTGTTAAAAATCACTTTTTCCATGACTTTTAACAAAAATTATAGATTAATGGGATGCAATGGAAGGTAATAATGTTTATATTATACAGATTTTATTAATATTCTTAACTTACAAACTAAGCAAAGTGACATAGTTTTTAATTGTATTTTTCACTTGCTAAAACCTTGAGTATTGAATAAGGAGTCAAAAGAAGTAAAATTGGTATTTTCCGGGACACCGGGACATCGCTGAAAATCCGGGACTGTCCCGGTCAAACCGGGACGTATGGCAAGCCTATTAATGGGGACAAAATTGAAGCAATATACAGTTTGACTGGAAGACTCAAGTATCATACACGGCTATATAAAACGCGTCTTGCATTTTAAACCAACGACCTTGCTAATTGAAGGTATGTTCTATTTCTTTTTTATGGCGTCTCAACAGATAACTAATGGCCGTCCATTTTGTTTTTTTAGGGTTGTTTTTTGTTTTACGCTCTTCCTTAATATTACCTTTGGGGTTTTGGCTCCCGTTCCTGGTAGGGTTTAATCGTTTCGTCGCCTGCACGTTGGTTTGCATTTCGTTGGGAAAGTTCCATCGAACCACGTCGCATTAACGTGAGAAGCCTTGGGGCACCGTCTACGCTGAAAAGTGCTGCTGCCCCTACCTGAACTGACGTGAACCAGGCAACGGACCAACTTCAAGTGACCAAGTGACGTATAACCTCACTTATTTATTTATTTTCTTTACCGTTCTCGAACTTTCGTTGAAGTGGCCGATATTGTGCCAACAATTTGATTAAAGTTAGTTTATTTAAAACAACAAATTATCGGTATTGCCTGTTGGGCATTTACTTACTTTTGTACGGTCAGATCTGGCTCTTCGGGACGTGTTATTTATTTTTTTATTTTAACAAATTTGTAGTTGTTTTGAACATGTCGTAGTACAGCTACAGTTTATTCTTTTATAAGCGGTTGCGCAAATAAATTCTGTACTACAGTGTGTGTTTTGTTTATGTCAATCTCTACTCTGAATGCACCAAGTCAGCCAAATCTCCTGAAGTTTAAGTTATATCTGAGGCGAACACGTCAAGACCTTGAGAGGGGGTTTTCGAATGTGGAGGTCTTACAATTGGGGATCACTCTCTGGCGCCCTGGTAAATTTATTTTGTACCCATCCCTTCTCCATTGAGCTAGTCTGGGAGATCAGTTGTGGGAAGCAACGCTGGTATTTCACCTGGTATTTCAATTAATTAATCAGGAGTATTTCTTTTAATATTTTTGGGGTAACAATGTTTCCTTACAAATATCAGCTACAACAAAATGTTTCTTAGTAGATCTGCTTAGTAGTATGAGGTGCGGTTTGTGCCATAAATAAATTAAGATAAAAAAATAATACTACTGCTGAATTAAAAAAAAATTAACTAAATAATAATTATAATTGTTTTTATTATTGTTTTTTCTCTGAAGTTCATAATGTTCATAGTGCCTCATATAGTAGACAGCCGTTTCATTATGACGTTTCTATTATTGCAGATTTCTAGCTACAGGAAATTCCTTCAAGTCAATGGCTTATTCATTTCGGATGGGAGAAAGTACTGTCCGAAAAATAGTCTACTCGACCTGTCAAGCTATTTAGGATAAAATGCAACCATCTGAAATGCCACAGCCAACTACCGAATTTTGGAATACCGCGGAAAGGAAATTTTGCAAACTGTGAAACTATCCGAATTGTATTGACGTTATTGATGGTGGACATACAATAATTCAAAGTCTGCCAAACACTGGCTCATTATATTTCTCTTATAAGAAAACATTCAGTATTGTTTTATTGGCACTTGTCTCAGCTGATTACAAATTTATTGTAATTGATGTGGGTTCATACGGTAAAAATTCTGATGGTGCAATTTTTGCTTCATCAGCACTAGGCAAATTGTTAAGGGCAGGGGAGTTACAATTACCGCCTGACAAAGAGTTACCGGCCCAGTTGTATAAAGCCTTTGTCAACTTTAACAACGAATTAAGTTAATGTTAAATACGACTGCCATTGTCAAGTGTTGCATAAAAAACATTTACCAGAATTTAACGCATTGTTAGTTGACTTTATGTCAAACGCATGCTAATTAAATATTTGTGTTGTATAAAACCAATGTTAAAGTTAACTCTGAGTTAAACGCCTTATAAGTCCTCGATTCGCTAATCAAAGACCAGCCTTCAATTAATGTATTGTTAAGTGTTTGCATGAGCTAATAAAAGAACATATTTTTTCTGGTTCACATATTAACTGATCAGTGGAAGCATACAAGTTCCAATTAAAAGGTAGGTAAGTAGAAAAAAATTATAAAACTTGATTTTAATGATTTGGTAGTTATGTTATAGAAAATGTCTATCTCGAGCTTATCTTCTTTAAGTGATGCTGGTGATGTTGAAGAAGTTTTAGTAGCAGCAGCAGTAGTTCGTCGGCCAAGACTTTTTCGTCGTCCAAGGCGTTTTCTCACCAGACGAGACCCCTTTGACATATATGACGATGAAGAATTTAAATCAAGATTCAGGATCAATAAAATTACCTTCGAAGAATTATATTTATTAATTGGTGTTCAGTTAGAGCCACTTATACAAAGAAATCAATCCATTTCAGGTAAATTACAGCTTTTGATTACCCTGCGTTTTCTAGCAACAGGATCCTTTCAGCAAGTACTTGCAGATAACATCGGCATACATAAATCTTCTGTAAGTAGAATCATTGCTAAGGTGTGTTATCAAATGGCAGCACTGAAACTTCATTACATATATGCCAAGAAATGAACGAGAAAGACATGAAATTAAAACTTGCTTCCATAACATCTAAGGATTTCCTAAAGTAATAGGTGCGATAGATTGCACACACATCAAAATACGTTCTCCAGGTGGTGAACATGCAGAACGCTTTCGAAATAGAAAGGGATACTTCTCTATAAATGTTCAAATTGTGTGTGATGCTAAGTTAAAAGTAAGAAATATTATTGCTCGTTGGCCAGGCTCTGTTCACGATGCTACCATCTTTAATGACTCTCCACTGTGTGCCGATTTAGCTGCAGGAAATTTTGGAACAGATTATATACTAGGTGACAATGGTTATCCTTGTAAAAGCTACTTGTTAACACCACTTCTGAATCCAGTTAATCACAGCGAAAGAGCTTATAATGCAGCACATAGATCTACGAGAAATTCTGTTGAGCGTTGCTTTGGAGTTTTAAAGCGACGCTTTCCTTGTCTATCCAAAGGTTTAGACATAAAATTACAAACAACACTACATGTTATCATTGCCTGTGCAGTGTTACAAAATATATGCATCTTGAAAAATGATGAAATTAATGACAATGGTCTACGTGAAGATGTATACGAAGAAGAACCTGAACTGCAAATTGCAAACAATATTGAAAATACTGCAGTTCGCACAGCATTAATTACTACAGTTTTTGCAATTAATTAAATACAACAGCTCAATTTTAATAATGTTTAATGTTTAATTTAAATTTGATAGGGTAAGAGTGACACTGCTTTGCATACAGTGGTTGGCATAAAGTTTGAAAATTTTGATTTTAAATTTTCTAAAGTGTTTACGACAGTAGTGAATTTAATTGCAAGAATTGATACTATCAAAACTTCTGATAATGAAATTCACTACTACCATAAACACTTAATTTTCAAATTTTCAAAATTCTATGCCAACCACTCTAACAGTGGGTAGCACTGTCACTCTTACCCTAACTGTTTTTTCTTAATTCTAACTTTTAGATTATGTAATTGCTTTTTGATTTTAATTCGAAACAAGCTACTTCATACTTTTTCTTGAAATATAATCTAAAGGTTTTTTTCTTTTGATTTGCGTCTTTGAAGACGAGTGAGGCTGAAGATCAGGTCCCTGTCGTTCAAATGCAGACTCTGCTTCAAATTCGAGTGGAGGTTCTGGTTGAAGCTCAAGCACAGGTCCTGCTACACGGTCGACTGCAGGTTCGGTGTCAAGCTCAATAGGCACTAAAATAAACAAAAATAAATATTAAAAAAAATTAAAACGGAAATATTACCATCAGCAAAATAGTTTGTTGCATCATCAAATGCATTTGTGAGGGGTTGCATTTGATCTCCTACAATTGCTAATATTTGAGCTCCCATATCGTCTAACTGGGGTTTATAACTTCCTCCGCCAGTTTTGTTTATTTGCTGTCGATCTTCTTCGTCAGTGATCCTGGCTTTCAAGTACTGGTCTTTCTATTAATTAACAATACATACAGTGAGCCTCTAAAGTATGGAATAAAATTCGTAATTTCTTTATTTTTGATATTTCGAAAAAACGCTCGGACGGGTAAATTTTGTTTTTAAAAAGCATACGTTTTTAAGTGAAAATCAATTTTTGACTGTCATTTGTTTTCGAGTAATGACGTCATCGACATTTTTTTTAAATAGCAACCCCCAATTTTTTTCTTGATTCTGATAGCTCATTGAATTCTCTATCCTATCTATATCAAAATCAGTGTGTAACAATTTCAAACTATCTTACATGCTCTTCTGCAACATCTTTTCTGGTTTTTCTTTTTAGATTAGCATACAGAACCCGCAAATGTTTCACTGTTCTAGCTACTTCCACCTCAGAATTAAACTCTGCAGCTATTTTCTCCCATGCTTCGGTTTTTTGTTATTAATGTTTGTTGAGGTACCTTTATTTTCCACAGTTTCCTTGTACCTAAACAGGAAATATTAAACGTCAACCATACATCATAAAACCAGAAGTTTCAGATAATTCTTTAGCAAGAGTTTCTAATTTTGTGTTTAAATTAAAAGTATCCATACTTACCTTGCAACAATATCCACCAACAAATGTTTTTCCTTTATTGTGAAATTTGGTGTTCTTTTTTGATCCATTTTTTTATGACAAATAACTATAAATTATTAATTCAAACAGCAAGCAGAAGCAAACATAAATCACCAAATTATAGGTTATAAATTCAAAGATGATTCAAAGAGCGGCAGTTGATGGACCAATCATACCAACTGCTAATCGGTATACGAAAAAGTTGCTAAACTCATGTGTCAAATCGTTGTCAGACGCATGTCAGCTGACATAGGATTTAGAACGGTTTATAAAACGGCTTAAAATTTAATTCAATGTTAACTTATTGTTAGAATGAACGTATTGTTAGCTGACACAGAACTTAACATGGCTTTATACAACCGGGCCACCGGGTACTAACATTGTTTTGCCGCATATCATCGTGGGAGATGAGGCATTCTCTCTATCTAAACATCTCATGAGACCTTACCCAGGAAGTCAAACAACAAATAACGAGAGAAATAGAATTTTTAACTACAGGCTAAGGCCCGGTCTTTTAACTTCCTTTTAAGTTACTTGTAAATTTATCTGTCTTGTAACTGAAAAATCTATCACTTAGCTACCGATCAAGTATTATACATCTCTTTCGGATTAACTAGACGAGTGTATCTATCTCAATCACATGAATGCGCGTTGCTATAGCAACTAATTTAATGTTCACTTTAGTAAAAAGGGAGTTTACAAGAAAGTTAAAAGACCGGCCCTAAGTCGAGCGCGTCGTGTAAATGAAAATGCTTTTGGCATTTTAGTAAAAAGATTTCGTTTATATGAACGGAGACTTAGTATGACGCCAGAACATATTCATTATTATGGCAACTTGTGTCTTACATAATTATTTAACCGAAGATGCTTGTTATTGGACTGAAGATGAAAACGAAGTTTCTCATACAGCAACACAAACTTTTCACAATTTGCAACAAATTGGAGGTAATGCTGCACAAGAAGCTTTGGAAATTAGAAAACGATTTAAAAACTATTTAACATCTGAAAAAGGAAGTGTGTATTGGCAATTAAAAGCTGTACGACGAGGACGCCGAATGCAATAAATATAACAATTAATATGTACCTATAATCTGATCTTGGGTAATAATAAATAAATAAATAAAAATATTAATTAAAGAAAATTATTTACCACTTTCTCCAGTCACTTCTGCTATTTCTCGCCAAATTTCTTCTCGCTTTTGTTGGTTGCTGTAATGGCGATTACTAATATCATTGAATTTAAACCTAACATAGAACGGCAACGCAATGCTTAAAACTGGCAGCCAGAAATTGGAGGTTTACGCGATTATTTAGTGAATAATCTGGTTGTAATTTGCAAAGGTGTAGGTGTAGGTATAGTAATATAGAGATTCTACACCTCTGCAAATTATCCTACAACCAGATTATTTACTAAATAATGCATCAGTTAATCGCGTAAACCTCCAATTTCTGGCCGCCAGTTTTAAGCATTGCGTTGCCGTTCTATGTTAGGTTTAAATTCAATGCTAATATCATATAGTTCTTGATAACCTTGGACAGTTAAAATTAGCAACTCTTGGAAACCCATAATGAGATCAGTCCACAGTCAAAATGTAAGAAGTAATAGACGCGGTGCCTCTGATTACAAGTTCCGACCTGTATAGCCCATTCATCGGCATCGGTACGCACGACACGCATGGCAGGCAGTGGACGAATTTTATTCTAATTCTCGGAGTATTTTATATTTTTCTGTTCCGTGCCGTCCGTCCGTCCGATTCCGACATATGTGCGTTTACCTTTAATCCTACTTGATAATATCCGCGAAATAAATCTAGTGATGAAAAATATTTAGCTCCTTGTATACAATTCAGACAATCTTCAATTAAGGGTAGCGGATAAAGATTCTTTTGACGAGTTACGTTATTTAATTTCCGATAATCAACACAAAATCGATATGTGTTATTATTATTAGGTTTTCTTACTAGGACAGCAGGAGACGACCAAGGAGACTGACTAAGGCCCGGTTTTTTCATCTCTGAGTAAGTGCCAAGTTATTACTTGACGATTAGCGCAATGCATTTCCCTATCTTTAATCATCAAGTATTTTACTGGCCACTTACTCGGAGATGAAAAAAACGGACCTAAGTCTAATAATATCATTATTCAACATTTCTTTTACTTGTTCACTAATAATTTCTCTTTCCTTATGTGACACTCTATATGGTCTACTAGAAAGCGGGCTTGCTTCCCCCACATCAACGTGATGTTTGAGTATCCTGGTTAGGCCAATTTGTGACATATCTGAGGCGAAAATATCTGCGAATTTAGATAATAATGTGTCGAGTTGACGTTCAAATAAAGGTTTTATAATTGAAGACCTCGGTGCAAGAAGGGGACAGCTCCACTTTTTAAAATTTTTCAGGAATCACAAAAAACGTTTTAAAAATTCATTTTTAAAGGTTTTGTCTTTATATTTAATATTATGTTAGAACTTGCCTCTATGAAACCAATTTCAATGATATTTTAATAAAATATTATGTTATCTATGTGTATTAATTGTTATGTGTTGGAGATGTCCCGTTCTTGCTCCAAATACATATAATAAACCAAATATTAGGTCGTTCGGAAAAAAATGTCGTATTATGTCTAGAATTTTTTGATTCCAAAAAAGTTGGGTGATATCATCGCGGAATACAACTGCTAGCAGAAAGATGGCAAAAGGTCATTGATGCAAATGGTGATTATATAGTTTAATCAAAATTTATATACTTATGTATATAAACATTCTGAATTAAAAAGAAAACGACACTTTTTACCGAACAACCTAATAATATTTGGTTCTAATAAGAAAACAATGCGAGTCTTGTGATAAAAAACACTTTATTTTCAAAATACTACATTGAATATACAAATTACGCAATGTTTTCCTTTCTATTGTGTATTATTCTTAATCATTGTCCAGTTCTTCATCACTCACGTTACCCTTAGCATCATCTTCTTGTATCAGTCCATTATAAAACCACAGGCAATCTGGGGGAATATATTTGTCTACTAACTCCTTAACATCTTTGAGCTTATTTTTTTTAATACTCAAAGGCCCATGATAAAGGACATTGCCAGATATGGAAGGGATAAAGTGGTATTTGATTTTTCAAGCTAGAATGCTTCTTTCAGTAATGCTGAAGAACTGCACAACATGTCATCTTTGTTGTATTCCACATACCTGTACAATATATAACATTTTTTGCATGTGTCAGATTTTGATGTTCCAAGTTTATAGTTTTCATTGAAATGACGATTATAATAATCATAACTAACTGTTGATTTGCACTCTTCACCTTTTTCTAATTTTGCAAAAACTTCTGATTCGTATTTTTCTAAATACTCAAATCCGGAGAAAGATACCGTATGTTTTCACTTTTGTCCCTGCTATAGTGGGATATTTGAGCAGGAAAGCTTTGTATGTGCTCATCAATCTTAGTAATAATATTCTCAGGTATTTTATTTGGTCTATTACCGTGTTTGCCACGATTATCCCTTAATACAGGGATACCTTCCTGCTGATAGCCTACTATCCTTTCAACGTTTTCCTACGCCATAGAGGGAACAAAAAGCATTCTTGCAAACCTTTTGATCAAAAGTACTATATTTTACACGGTAGTGAGCTGCGTAGGCTCGATTTTGTCTCGCACCTGTCTTAGGCCTACGTCTTTGAATGGTGGATAAAGTAATTTGACCACTAAGATGAATGTCCTGCTTCTCCTTATTTGCCATCGCATTAAAAGCACTTATCATATTAGCCTTAATGTCGTCAGTGATAGCAGCAAAACATTTCCACTTACATTTACAGTCTGGTCCTGTGTTGCGAGCTGAGACCACTCCGCCTGAAGTATTGATAAGCTCCTCTCCATTTGCCCTTTTATTCTTCAAAACATTACATTTCCATTTGAAAGAGTCTCTCTTCCGCTTTCGTCCTTTTCCCTTAAGTACAGTCGAGTAGTTTCCAACATCTACACAATCTTCATTCATAGGCTTACCGGAACACTCTGACCAGAAGTTACTGTCGAATCAGTTGTTTTTGCATTTAATTTAGGCCTACAATTACTTTGTTATTATAAAATTTTTCGAAAGGAGAAAATTATCACGAGGAATAAAATTATTCTTGATAAGCATTGAAGAATTTGAAATGTTGTTAAAAACAACTTCAATAAATTGAGATATATTTGGATGAAGGAACACATCTGTTTTAAGAATTATTTTAGTGTTGTTGGTTTCAATTTGAACATTTCCTATTTTTCTTAGAATGTAAAAAAAATTATCCAATTTAGTAACGTCTTTACATAATGGAACTCGTATATTACCACAGAGTTCTAAATAATTTTGTGGGAAATTGATAATTGTTTTTGATTTTCGAAGAAAAGAAGTTCCTAAAATTAAAGGTTTTGGTAAATCGTGTACTACTAGAGTTTCTATCAGAAAAAGAGCATTAGAAATTTGTAACTTAATAAAAGTTTTGCCGATTACCTTTATGGGTTCGTTTCCAGCAGTAATTATACTTAACCCATTAACGCCGAGAATAATTTTTTTTTTATAAAACTAATTTTTTTTTTGGAAAACAAAATAAAATAGCTTAAGTAAAGAAAAAATATTTAAGATTATTTTTTTTTACCAGGAACTTTCCAAAAGGCCGTGCCCATAAGGAGCCACTAAGCGCTCTCCACACTTAGTTGTAAAAAAAAATCAAAAACAATTTTAACATATTTATGGTTATAAATAATGTCTATTTAACGTGAAACTTCCTAAAACCGTCGATGCATAATCCCACATCACATTTGCAGCACATTGTTCTACCACGGCTTTTGCAATCGATACCGGCACATCTTCTTCTTTTACCTCCAGGTACAGAAACAACGTAATGCTGTAAACTATCGTATCGCAAGTGGTCGCTGACTCTAAAGGTACTTGCAGCCGCTGTAAGAACTTTTCCAGAAGATTTCTGAGGATTTTTGTATCTTGTAAGATATGTCTGTAATCGATCATAATTATTTTTTTGAGCTAGATTCGAACAAATAGAAATATTACTTGAACAATACTCCTTCTAAATTCTAATTGACTTATGTTTCGTCCCGTTTTTCTGTACAATGTCCATGCGTTTTGAATGGTAACATCCACCATATAAGTAAAAATTGGCCAATACCACTTCTTGGACCGTATCCCAATGCGATAATTGAAATTATATTGAAAAATGATAATAAATTGTACATTTTTTAACAGTGCATTCACAACTTACCAAGAAACATTACTATACATCAAGTCTGTTCCTCCCATATTTTTATTATATTGGAGAACAATATCTGGTCGAGGCACTAAGAGGTTCTTTCTCTCTTTTCTGGAAAAACGTTCAACATGTTTTATCGGAGCCACTCCGAAGCAAGTGCTGACCAAGGATACTACACTATTGTCCATCCACCTAACATATAAAATACCGTACGTTCTTTCCAGCACCGAAGAAATGGAACCCCTTGCTCTTTTTGCAAATTCTTTTTTGTTCGCAATTGGACACTCTTTTGGAATTCTGTTGTCCCTAATGGTTCCGGTTGCACTGTAACCATTTTCTTTCAAGGTACACAAAAGGTTGGTCCAGGAAAATAAATTGTCAAAGAAAAAATTATAACGTCGAAATTTCTTCTCCCCTAAATCTTCTATCATTTGGACAAGTGGTGCTGATGCTTTTCCGAATAGCTCTTGATAGTTAGAGTTTGCTCGTGGATTTTTTCCTTGATAAATTTCAAAATTTATCAAGTAACCGTCAGGCGTATTGAGGCTCCACACTTTGTATCCGAATCTTACTGGTTTACCTCTAATAAATTGTTTACAGCCATGACGGCCGTAGTAGCTAACCATCGATTCATCGTACGAAAGATTTTGCTCGGGAACAAAATACTGAATAAATTTTTGTTTTAGCGCGTCTGTCAAAAAACGTAATTTGTACATTTTATCATTTACGTCAATAGCATTGTTATCCGCAAAATGAATAAAACGACAAATTTGCAGAAATCGGTCTCTTCTCATGGCTTCATGAACAAGTTCGTTGCGCATGTCTTTCGCTGCCTCCCAATAACTTCTCTTTGACGGTAGGTTATTATAACCGCTAAGTATCAGAATACCCAAAAACACCCTCAACTCATCTAGTGATACATTAGGATCTAGGCAGTTTTTGAAGAGAGCGTAGCTTTTGGTTTGAGCTGCTATTGCTTCCAACAACTCATTCGAAAAAAATAATTCGAACAATTCTACACAACTCAAACTTGCAAATATGCTGTAATCTCCTGGAGAAAAAGTATGCAGAGAAGCAGTCAAATCAGCAGTTTCACAAAAAACTAAATTTTTAGGTCGTTCAGATACTGTGACGGCGGCGGAAGGTACAGATTCCGTGCTCGTACTGGGTTGCGGAATAAAGTCAACTTCTCTATTGATCTCCTCCGCAAGACCACCAATTCTAGTTTCGTTTGCAAGAACGATTTCAGCGTTGGCACACAACTGTTTTCGACTGAGGTTGTCAACAAGACCACCTCCATCTTCTTCACCCGAGTCTTCATCAGTTAAAAAGTTAGACTCAGGAGGCTCGATATATATTGCAGATAATTCGTTGTCACTCTCATCGTATGCAATATCTAAAGCTTCTTTCAAGGAAATGCCACTAAACTCGAAAAAAAAAAATACAAACTGCATTGCCCCACTAACCGCTTAGCGGTTCCGTACGGGAACGCTAATGTTTACAAAGTAATAACTAAAATTTAGAAAACATTTTGTTGCATTCAGAAATATACAATCGATGGTTTTATGTTTTAAAAAATTATATATATAATTAAAATACATTAGGGATACAAAATGTAGCTGAGATGAAACTTACACGAAGCGAATGTCCATTTTTTGTAGTAATCCAAACGACGTGCGACTTCTTAAAACTCTCACAAACACTAAAATCACTTCGAAATGAGATATAACCAGTAAGAATGACATGTATATGGGCTAAATATATGTGCGTTAGAATTTCAAGTAGGAGTTTCCAGAAAGGTTCAGGGCCTTTTTAATTGGAGGGCGTTTTGCGGCTCCATATGGTACCAATAGGCGCTAATGGGTTAAAGGACCTTGCAAAGGGACGTAATCAGAAATGTAGCGAGAATTAATTACATTATGTAACGCTCCAGTGTCAATTATAACTTTTCTAGGGTTGTTGAGATAGTGTTAATGCCAGAAGTAGAAAACGAGAAGAGCCCTTTTTTTGGCATTATATCGGGCGACGCTGGACTCAATTTGTGTCGTCCCTGTACGTTTGGGGTAGATTGGTTTGTTGGAGTGAAATAACGGTTGCGTTGTTGTGAGGAATTTTGTTGGTTTATTTTGTTAGGTTGTTGTCTGACCCATTGTGAAGATTTGGGTTATTTGAACGGTTTTGGAAATAATTGTTTGGACGATTTTGATAAGAGTTATTTGGACGATTTTGTTTAAAGTTACAAGTATAGGAAGGGTGCCCTGGTTTATTACAGATAAAGTAGATCGTTTTTCCATCTAATGTTCTAGTACAATTGCTTTTAAATCTGTAATAGTCATGTTAGGGGTTGTAAGTAAAGAGAACTATGTTATATAAATAGGGTGTAACCTATTTTCTAAATAATCTAATATCTGTTCCATGGCCATGTCTGGATTTAAATCGTGGCACATTTCTAGGATATAATACATATACAGTGCGGGACAAAATTATAACCGCACTCGAATTTTTGTCATAATTCGCCTAATGTTGGGAGAATTTGGACGAGATTTCTATAAACTGTTGTTTAAAGAAAAACGCATCGATCCAATATTTATTAATACTATTACAAAAATAAATTTAAAAAGCAAAGTAAATTTGCGAAAATGTTGTCTTTTGGGAAGGACAAAATTATAACCGCACTTAGCGGTAACAAAATTTATTCTAAGAAAACAACAAAAATAGCAACAAAAACGGAAACTAATAATCAATCCTGCCACCGTTGCGGTTTATACAGGCTGTCTTACGAAAAACGCCCCAAGCCATAACTCCGTTATTTATGGACTTATCTTAACAAGCAAAAAGGCAAATAAAATGAGACTAAAAGTACTATAAAGTGAGTCCAGTTTGAATTTTTTTAAAAATTACCTTCAAGGTCAAACGACTGTCAACTTTTATTTTTCAAACGGCTCTGTATATTTTTTATTATTATATCTGGTAGAGATTTTTTTTCTAAGTCCAATAATATGCAACACTTTGATATTTAGAAAACATTTTTCGTAAAAAAAAGAAATGAACTAGTCTATTACGCAAAACGTGCTTTTCATAAAAATGTTAAAGTTTGTCGTGAAAACAATGTCACTGAGGTTATTTTTCACAGATGTTTTAAACTATCAAGTTCTTCTACTTGTACGACTTATTGTTTCCTAAAAAAAGCCGATTATGGATAACAATCACCTGACTGACTTATTGCAAGTACATTTTGAATGCAATAAAACAGCAATCAAGCATTACAGAAAACATTAATGAAATAATTAAAATTAAGTCTACAACTGTGTAAGTTGCTTTGGGAAAAATCCCTGTCTATAGAGACGCACTGCTTGTGTTTTATTGCATTCAAAATATGCTTGGAGTAAGTCAATCAACGGAGTATTATCCATAATCGGCTTTTAGGAAACAATGAATCATACAAAGAGAATAACGACAACTTGAAACAATTGTGAAAATAACGCTCAGTGACATTGTTTTCACGACAAACTTTAACATTTTATGAAAAGCACGTTTTGCGTAATAGACTAGTTCATTTTCTTTACGAAAAATATTTTTAAATGTCAAAGTGTTGCACATCATTGATTTAGAAAAAATCTCTACCAGATATAATAATAAAAAATATACAGAGCCATTTGAAAAATAAAAGTTGACAGTCATTTGACCTTGAAGGTAATTTTTAAAAAAATTGAAACTGGACTCACCTTATAGTACTTTTAGTCTCATTTTATTTGTCTTTTTGTTTGTTAAAATTCATCTATAAATAACGGAGTTACGGCTTGGGGCGTTTTTCGTAAGACAGCCTGTATATAATTTGAAAAAAAAAAACGGTTTTGCATGCTTTATTTAAGATTTCATCTTCAACTGCTTCGTAAGCTTGCAAAATGGTCGTTTTAAGCTCTTCAGCACCACGGTATTGCCTGTTTTCAGCATACACGCGACGTACAAGAATCCCCCACAGATTTTCAATAGGGTTAATATCTGGTGAGCACGCCGGCCATTGCAAAACATTAACATTACGCTCAGCTAACCAGTTCTTAGTACTTCGACTAGCATGAATCGGAGCGTTATCGTGGACAAAAGTCAGCACTTGATTAGGATTACGTTCGAGATATGGCATGAGAGAACGTTGTAGCACCTGCTGATACTCCTCAGAGTTCATTTTATTTGTGGTGAACACGAGTTCAAGTTTGTCGAATCCGCAAAATGCGGCCCATCTAATTACGTTTCCGCCACCGAAGTTGCGTCTCGAAAAAATAACTTAACGAAGCTTACATTTGACCAATTTTTGTTCAGATTTCGACGAGCAAAATCAAGCCGACGTTCCTTATGTAGGGCAGTAAGCGCTGGTGTACATTTCATCCTCATTAGTACAAGATGCGGATTCTTCTTTATAAGCCTAACAATAGTTTTCGAGGAAACGTTAAGGTGGAGAGCTCGTTTGATTTCGCTAGCCGACTTAGCTGAATTTGATGCTATTCGCCAGATGTGACGTTTATCTTGCGGTGACAGTTTATTTGGACGTCTAGAACGTTTTGCTGTGCCATAACCATGTGGATCGCGAAGATAATTTCGCACTACCGTTTCATCCCGACCCAGATATCGCGCAATTTGACGATTACTCCTTCCTTCTTATTGTAAAGCCTCGAGTTTACCCTTTTCTAACTCCGACAGCTTTCTACCACGCGGTATTTTGTTGGCAAATGTTTATTTACAGTATTCAAGGCTAACTTTAAAAGACTAGGCATAACTACTGATGATAAAACATGGAAAAGTTGACCGCGGTTATAGTTTTGTCCCACCGAAAAAAGCACATTTTTCAAATTTTCTCTCCCATTTTTATTTAGTTTTGTAGTTATGTTTGTTAACGTTGGAATGAGAAGCTCTCTCAAAAAATGTTTTCAACAGAAAAATTCCCAGCTAAATTCTCCCAACATAAGGCGAATTATGACAAGAATTGGTGTTATAATTTTGTGCCGCCCTGTATTTTAAAATATCCTCTTTTTCTCGTTGAGTACGTTTTAATGATCGTAGTTTTAATTCACGGACGTATGAATCTGCTCCAAATTATTTTTTGAAGTCGTGGAAAATGTCGTCCAATGTATTATTACTGTTTTCTACTGCGGATAAATAAGAAGTGTACCAAGTGCTTGGAGCTTCGTGAAAGAAAGTTCCGAAAAAATTGATTTTATGTTCTGAGGACCAATTATTGGTACTGGCACATAATTCAAAATTTTTCAAAAATTGGATAGTATTTGAAGTTGCCGGAATAAATATTTCAGGACTTGTAAATGTTGAGAAGCGAGGGCTTGTTGGCTTGATTTGCTACGTTAATTGTAACATCTAAATCCTGATTCTGTGCCATATTTACTATATTTGTATGACTACGAGTATAAATATTAGTTTGTGAGTTTAATTGGGGATTTCTAAGAGGTGTTTCTTGTAACAAAACTGTTGGAAGGGGTGGTAAACTTTTTTTCTCTGAGAAGTTGAGTTGTGGGACGATAATTTATTCCATTTATTTGAACTTGATGTGTAGGAGCAAGACATGTATTTAACAATGCTATTAAAATACCAATTTAAAACTTAACTAAGAAATTACATCAGAAAAAGACGACATAAAAAAATTAATTAGGGCTTTAGGCGCCTCCACCTAAAATGTTACGGTAATAATTTATGTAACATGAAATAAGGGTCGTAGCTCAGAATAACAAAACATTTATTTACATATAAATACAATTACAGTTACTTACATGGCCTTTTTGGTCACTTACATAACAACTCTGACTAGATGACACTGACTACCACACTAGTGCTTAGTGATCACACTAATGATCTTATCATCAGCTCTTCGATTATTTAAAGTGATTTCGTCCGAGGACGTTTTTCCCGGGGTGTTATGAAATTTACGCCTTGACATTTGAATCATTCGGGACTGCAAGCGTGTTACTCGGAATTTGCGTATTCCTTCCTTGACATTTCCGAATGAATCATACTTATATAGTTGCTTACGAAAAGCTTTGGTTGACCGATTTTTGCAGCTACGGATTTTTGCGTTGGTGGCATTATCCTTGTCCTTGTTACAATAACAACACTAACAACGAATTATTTTGAAAATTCGATTCACGTGAATGAAAATTACCTTTAGTGGAAATTAAAATGAAAACAGAAATGTCGCAGCAGAAAAAAATGGCAAGGAATTAAATAGAATTAAACTAGAATTCTAAAATTAAAGTAATATTCATAATTTTCATACCAATGCTCATACCGAGGACTATAAACATAGTATGAGACCATAGAATTTATGAGACCATACGGATGACTTCATAACAAAGATCTTCAGATTGGTCCAGGTGACTGGTAGGATATGACTAATATCATTGTTGCTTCTTTTTTGAGCACGTGGAAATCTTAAGATGATAATAATTTCTTTGTTATGAAACTGTAACGACATGGCAGATTTATTTTCACTACTCCGGTTTTGGCAACGTGTTGGGGTTCCAGCTAGTTGTCTTCTTTTGACACTTTATTAAGGTGTCTTCTTCAGGGTGTGTGATGAATAAACGCCGGGTATTTGGTTGGATTGTACGGTGAATGACCTAATTCGAGCGCAAAAACTGTACAAAATACGTAACAGTCAGTGGCGGATGTCGCCTGGCGCTCGCTAACTGAAATAAAGTAAATATTCACACGTAACTTTACGTACGATCGAGCGCGCGCCGCACCTGACTAAGCGATCGAACTTTGGACCCCACCGTCTCCCCGGCCCGTAGTGATGAATTCCGTGTCGGTGAGTCCGGTGATCAGTATGGTGTGGCTTTTGTGACATCGAAATGGACAGTAAATTCGGTCTGTGATACAAAACTAAAGAGAGAATCTACTTTAATAAAGAAAGAACGAAAGTAACACCCCCATTTTCATTGGGTTGAGATACCGAAGGGCCCAGAGGGACCCCTAAAGGTCCGCAGGCACAACAGCGTACGAGCCCCGTCTCAGTGAACTTGGTCCAACTATGTATTCAAAATATAGAAACTGAATATAATGTTACAATAAGAAAAAACTGGTTCAAGATATATAGTTTTTAATTCATCCACATGTGTTTAAAAGTATTTCTTAAAAATATTCTCAGATATTTGCAAAAAGCTGCGTTCGTAGCCAGCAAGAACCGTTAAAGAGTTACGCGCTTGGTTTCAACAAATTTGGGACAATTTCCTACCTGATGAATGCCAGACTTTAGTTAACACAATGTCCAAATATATCGAAGCGATATTAAGTCGAAAAGGCAACGTAACGCAATGATAACTTTATCTTTAATTTTCGTCGATTTTTAATTTTGCGATAATATTAGATATACCTTCGTGTTCCTATTTTTATTAGTTAGAATTTAGTTTTGTGTGTTAAAAGTTAATAAACAATTCCCATATCATCACAATATTGCAAGTTTTCCTTCTACAAGAAAAATTTTCTGAAAAAAAAAAATGTTGGGCCAACTTCACTAAGACGGGGCTCGTAGGTCAAAATGAAGTATAATTTCAAACCTGGAAGAAATCTCATAATTCAATTAAAGATCACTTTTAAGTTTCATCTCGATAGAAAAGAAAAGAAATTTGTCTTTTCCAAGTATCAATCCAACAGAAACTAGTCTTTTATGAACTTCTAAAATTTCGAGATGTTTCCAAATGACACGATCAATAAACCACGGCCAAGTTGCTGGGGCGTAAACCAAAGGGCATACTAAAACAGCCCTTGATTCGGAACAGTAAACGCGATATACTGATGAGATTCCTCAGCAACAGGGATTTGTCAATAAGCAGACTTGGTATTCAGTGACGTAAGATATTTAGCGTCACGAAGTTTGTCTAAATTAGCAGACATATAAGGTAAAGGGTACGCATATTTAATCGTCATCTGATTGAGCTTACTAAACTCGACACAGAACCGTACTCTACCATCCTTTTTAGGAACTAGGAGTATCGGAGATGACCAAGCAGAATTCGGCCGTTCCACAATTCCAAGTTCTATCCTTTTGACTAACAAGTGTCGGTCTTGCAGGCGAAATAGGGTAGTATCGTTGCTTAATTGGAGTGTCAAATTAGTACATCATAATATCTTTTTGTTGACGTGTTGGAAAAATTTTGAAATGACTTCGTTGAGTTGATATTGTTGGGAGTAGTCAAGGTCAGAGCATGCAATCATATACTCAACAGGATAGATGGCTTCATTTCGAAAAGTCCACTCACCATATCTTAAATCGCGGACGTTAGACAAGGTTAGGGAAATTGGTTCTAATGTAAGCTAAGTCTGGCTCGAAGGAATGTCCTTTGCGTGGAGGAGGGATGTACGACTCAACCGCATTTTCGCGCTTCTAATTGCTTACCCAACTTTAACAATTGTTCAGTTGAAATAATTTCTTCTAATCGAAGCTGGTTCTGATAAAAGGAAGCGAAATTTTTCAAAAGAATGTTAATTCGAACTGATTCCGGTACATCAGTGTTTAATCTATTAAAAAGGTTTGTCACAACTGTGGTATGGTCGAGTGATAAGACACAAAGTGGTTAGAAATATTAGTCTTTATTTGCTTTAGTATAAACTTTCAAAATTCAACTCAAAAATTGAACATAAACAAATTGTCACTTGTTTTTGTACATACATACACACAGTGTCGCCGACCTGACCTAACTCAGTCATACCACATTTCCCCCTCGCCTATGGAAAACTTCGTCTCTTAGCCTGATAGGTGGTCTTCTAGTCCTTGGTGGATTTCTTCTAACTTCAGGAGTAGGTGTTTTAGAAATACTAGGACCTTGCAACAATCTTTCATCTTGTCCTTCTGGCATCGGTGTGGATGAAGTTGAAGTTGATGGAATGTCTGTTGGGGATTTGTCTGGTATGGTTATTGCTGGTGGGGTATGATGTAGAACTGGAGTTTCTGCCTCTGGTGTGATGAAACGCTCTGTCGTAATCTTGCGAGGTCTCATTTGATCAGCGTGTTTCCGCTTGGGTGTTCCATTCACATCCACAATGTATGACGTAGGTGCAGTTTGTTCTATAATTCTTCCGGGAGATGAGCCTTTTTGTAAGGGATTATTTACCCAAACTGGATCGCCTTTAGTATAGGTGATGTCTCTACTTCCTTTGTCATGAATTCGCTTTTGATTTAATTGAGCTTTTTCAATGTTTCGAAATAAATCGGGTTTTAACTGGTCAAATATGGAACGTAATGGTCTGCCAAAAATGAGCTCGGCTGGTGTACGTCCTGTTGATCTTTGGATTGTATTTCTGTAAGAGAACAAGAATTTTTGCAATCGATGTTCTTGATTTAATTTAGAGTCACTCCCGCACATTCTATCTTTAAAAATCTTTACAGCGCGTTCCGCAAGTCCATTAGTTTTTGGGTGATACGGTGTAATTTTAATGTGTGTAATGCCATTTCGGTCACAAAACTGTTCAAACTCGTTAGACGTTAACTGCGGTCCGTTGTCAGACACTATGAATTTTGGAAGTCCGAATCGCGCGAACACTTCACGTAATGCCGTTATAGTTGTATCGGATGTAATGTTTTTCATAGGAATAACTTCTAACCACCGACTGTACCCGTCAATGATTATTAACCACATTCTTCCTTCGAAAGGTCCCGCAAAGTCTATGTGTAGACGCGACCACGGTTCTGGCGGTGCACTCCATGAATAAAGTGGCATGTTTCTATCATTTTGCTTCGATTCTTGGCAAAATGAACATGTCTTGACATGGTCCACTATGTCAGCGTCGATGTTTGGCCAATATACATGAATCCGTGCCATGGATTGCATTGCTGTAATTCCTGGGTGACCATCATGCAACATCATCAGAATATCTTGACGTAATGTTGATGGTATGCACAATCTTCCTTTCCATAATAGAATATTCTCCTCGACTGAGAGCTCTTCTCGTTTTTCATAAAATGACAACATTTGTTCTGGTATTTCCTTTTTCTCTGGCCAATAGGTGTTGATGTGTTTGATAACAGTCCGAAAAATTTTATCAGTGAGAGTTTCTTCTTTTAATTTTCTTTTCCTTATTGGCAAATGGTGTAGTCGTAAATGCAATAATTGACCTCGATGTGGTAATCCAATTTCTTCCTTTGATGATGTTCCGGTGTTTTTTAGAGGTAATCTAGACAAAACATCTGCTGGAAAATTCTCTTTTCCTGGTTGATACTCGATCGTGTATAAGTAACTATTCAAAATCATTGCCCATCGAATAAGTCTATTACTTGCAATTTTAGGCGTTTCCCTGTGTTGTCCGAAAATTCTTTCTAACGGTTTATGGTCTGTTAATAAGGTAAAATGTCGACCATAGAGGTATTGATGGAACTTCGTTACTGCGAATACAATTCCCAATGCTTCCTTGTCAATAGTCGAATACCTCGTTTCTGTTTCGTTAAAAGTTCTTGATGCATAACAAAGCGGTCTTCTTTCTCCATTAGGTAACTCATGGAAAAGGACTGCTCCTGCACCTTTATCGCTTGCGTCACTTGATACTATTATCGGTAAATTTGGGTCATAATGAACAAGGGTGTCAGATGACGTTAACATATTCTTCAATGTCGTAAAGATATGTTCGTCTTCTTTCGACCAATTCCATTTAATTCCTTTTTTCAGATGTTGATATAAAGGTACACATTTCACATGTAAGTTTTGAATAAATCGTCCATAATATGTAATAGATCCTAAAAATGATCTTAGTTCTGTCACATTTTTAGGTGAAGGCATTTCTTTTAAAGCTTTTATGTGTTCTTGTGTCGGATGTAATCCTTCGTTGTCTATAACATGACCTAAAAAAGTGATACTCTTTTGAAACCATTTGCATTTGGATTCTTGTGTTCGTAATCCTGATCCTTGTAGACGATTCAGAACTTCTTTGACACGTTGTAGATGTGTTTCTTTGTTTGGAGCTGTTATTAAAATGTCGTCTAGATAGCAGACTACACCGTCAAGTCCGAATAGTATTTGGTCCATTGTCCTTTGGAATAGGGCAGGTGCGAAAGATACTCCAAAAGGCAATCTTTTGTAAGTAAAGTAACCGCGATGTGTTGCAATTACTAAATATTTTCGCGAATCGGGGTGTACTTGCAGCTGTAAGTATGCATCTTTCAAGTCGATTTTTGAAAAATATTTTCCCCCACTTAGTTTTGCCGTAATGTCTTCAAAACGCGGAAGAGGATAATTATCCGTTTGAACGTATGAGTTAATTGTTACACGAAAATCACCGCAAATTCGAATGCTTCCGTTTGATTTTATGGCTACAACTATGGGCGAAGCCCATTCAATTGGTGTATCAGTGGTATTTACAGGTTCAAGAACATTTTCAGATACAAGTCTGTTTAGTTCCGCTGTCACTTGATCCTGTAGCGCTAATGGAACATTTCTGGGCCTGCAAGCTTTTGGTGTTACTGCGGCGGGTATATGAAATTTTGCCACGTGTCCGTTTATACTTCCAATATTTCCCTGAAATAATTCTTTGTATTCCTCAAGTAATTTTATCAGATTGTCGGTATCTGGTGTGTTCACGTCTGCTCGTACTGTTTTAGTTGGAATAGCTTTTTCCTTAATGTTACATAATCTTGCGCCTGGTGGTAGGGGTACATTGAATTTTAGACACCAGTCTAATCCAAATAATGGTATGTCGTCTGACTTAACAATGTAAAGAGGTAGTTTCAATTGTTTATTGAAAACCCGTACTTGTACTTCAGCAATACCTAACGTTTCAATTTCTACGTCAGTGTATGCGATTAAATTTGTTGTCTTTTGAATCGGGGGTTTTCCCAATTTTCGTCAAATAGTTGTCCCTACTACGGAATGTGCGGCTCCTGGATCATATAGCATATCTATTTTGATGTTGTTTATGTCAGCAGTAATCATAACTCTATTTTCGGATTTAATTTTCCGAATGTTTGTTGTGTTTGTGGACGAATAACCATCCGAATCGTTATCGCTTAGGTTTTCGCCTTCCCGCACGTTACATGCTTTCATTTGCTTCGTCCGTTCGTTCCGTTTTCGAACTTGTGCTTTACCGGTTGTAATGCAAACTTTCGCAAAATGATTCAATTGCTTACATGCAGAACAGGATTTACCTTTCGCCGGACAATCGTTTTGGTTTTTATGTGACTGATTTCCGCAATTTAAACAAACTTTGTTTGGATCCAACTGTCGTGTTATGGATTTGTAAATTAAATTGGGCGTATTTTTGTTTGGTTTCGGTTTCCTTTGAATCGCGTTTGTATTTGGATGTGTGGGTGTATGCTTATATGTCGATAAACGTTGTGTCGCTAAGTCTGTTTGTTCTAAGACCAAGGCTGATGCTTTCACATCTTCTAATGTTGTAGCGTTTGTTTGATGTAACCGAATAAGTTCTTTTTGCCAGCTTGTGTTACCTAAACCAATGACTAGTTGATCTCTAAGTCGTTCATTTAAATTATTACCGAAATCGCATCCTCCTGCTAAACTTCGTAAAGCCGTTAAAAACTGCGTAACTGTTTCGTTGTCTTGTTTCCAACGAGCAGCAAAAGCAACTCTTTCTGAAAGAATGTATGTTTGTTTCCCGTAATTTCTCTGTAGTACGGTTACGATTTCTGCATAAGTCTTATCAGTAATATTGCTGGGTTTGTAATAATCAATAAGCATTTTAAATGGTTCTGGGCCTACCTTTGACAGCAGCAAATTGCGTCTCATAGTACCTGTCTCCGGTGTGTCTAATCCATGTATTGCTAATTCCATCTCGAAACGTTGTATGTAATATTCCCATTCCTCCTTATCTTGTTCAAATTTGTCAAATTTGAAATTCCTTACGTCGTTTGCCATTTCTTTCACATACGGAGCACCCGTACTTCGTCAGCACTTTTTTCTTCAATGTATCAAATTGTATTTATTTACAGTAGCACTTTTATCTCGTCGCCAAATATGTGGTATGGTCGAGTGATAAGACACAAAGTGGTTAGAAATATTAGTCTTTATTTGCTTTAGTATAAACTTTCAAAATTCAACTCAAAAATTGAACATAAACAAATTGTCACTTGTTTTTGTACATACATACACACAGTGTCGCCGACCTGACCTAACTCAGTCATACCACAACAACCGAAATGTAAATGCCAGTCGATTCGTTAGGACCCTGAGTACGTCGCTTTATTTAATCGAAAAGTTTATTATAGAAATCTGCTGACTGAAATTTTTCCCGCAGAAGATGCACTAAATCACGTCAGGTTTGACAACGGTGTTTATTTGCACGAAACTAGATGAGAGCTTTGCCTCGAAATAAATCGTAAGCTGAAGTCAAAAGTGTTGCCTCTGAGACGTTACGAGAGATGCTTTTTCAAAAGGCGTTAAGTGACATGATTGTATTGTCGCGATGAAGGACGGCTGCCTCCACCATGTCACGCTAAGGTCCTTCATCTTCAGGTCGCGCTAAGCCTCCTCTATGTCGCGACGGTGTGTCCTTAGCCTTTGGGTTGATTGGGGTGCGTAATACCTCTTTATTTACGTAAATGATTAATTTAGTTGAGGGTGGTTTGTCCGTGAAACTTGGGAAGCGGTCCTGGGTCGTTCGCGGCGACTGGGGTTGTTGATTCGACTAAGACGGAGCAGTAGCGCCAGTTTCCTTAGCCGGGAAGACTGCCGAAGTTCAAGGCCGGTCCGTGACTTGCGTGGTTGATCTCAATGTTCCTTGGCTGGAGCACGACACGTTGGAACAGCGGTGGCCAGTGCAGAACTACGGTGATGTCTTCTCTCGGCAGCTGGCGGGGGAGATGGTCCTCGTACTTCTTTAGGACGAACAGCAATATTGTCGGCGGCAGTGACAGATGAAGGGGGCTGCAGCAATGCTGATGCTGGGTAGCGACGACGATGAAGGGGGCGGCGGCGTCGGCGTTGTTGAGCGTTGGCGGCGGCAATGTTGGCGTCCCCTCGTTGGTTGGCACTAGTGCCAACCAACGAGGGGACCCTGAGTCGGTCCGGTGGAAAACGACTGACTTCCTAATTTTGGCCCGCACTTTAAATACACCTTTTTTGCCTAGTCGCGCGTTGCATTTTTTCATCACCTGCTTTGTGTCCGTTTGTGTCATTTGTATACGCGCGTATAAGCACGTGGCCCCGTTTGAAATGAATACCGCTGATGTGTTATTATGAAATATGAACATTTATGTATAGTTACCTTCTTATTGTGTTTACATTTCAACACGGTCGTAAGCTGCCCTCAGTTACACAAGTCATGACAGGAAGTACAACAAAATATTACGATGCACGTAAACAAATTTTAACTGTGCAATTTAAAACAAAAATTAATGCGCCTAGATCAAATGAAGCGTATAGATGCAAAAGCAGACATTTGACGCATAAGTAGTTCTGAGTAAAACGCAAAAAACCTGTCCAGATCTTATGAGATAAGATACCATTTGCTAAATTTCAAATACGATTAACGGATTCAAATGTCTGTTTCTGCCTCTGAGGGTCAGTTAATCATATTCCTGGCCACTTTTACAATGAGGAATTCATAACTAACTGATTTTTAAAAAAATGTCAAATGTCTGCTTTTGCATCTATACGCTTCAAATGTGGAATCACCTGTCAAAATTGTTAATTCACCTTCATCAAATGCAAGCGTAATCGCAATCGCGAATGAAATTTCAGCACTAAGCGTGCACGACGATGACGTGACAGATAGTGATTATGACTAGTCTATCAAACCGGTGGTTGCGTCTAAAGATAAATCAACTTCGCCACGAATACATTATTTCTTTATTAGAATCGAAATAATAGGATTCCTAGACTTAACTTAGCTTTCGATAATGCCCTGTAAGACAGTTTGACGTTAAATCGGTGCTCTCTCTAAGTGGAACTTAGTTTATTCCGGTGACAATACTGTCACCAGGGGGAATTTTCTAAAAACCACAAGAGGGTTTTTTCTATGTTCCGCGGGTAAAAATCATAAAAAGTATATCAACGCGGACTTGTGTAATTGAGGGCAGCTTACGACCGTGTTGAAATGTAAACACAATAAGAGTTTAGCATCTACCACTGCCGCCTGGGTCTTTTAGCGTGACATGGTGGAGGCAGCCGTCCTTCATCGCGACATGGTGAAGGCGCTAAAAGACCCAAATTAAGGGGATGCCAGGTCCATACAAGACAAGAGCGAATTCAGCGAAGGAATCACCGTTTCAGCCCCCGCATCGCAGTACAGAATACAGATACGAAGAAAAAGAAGTCTTTATCTCAAAAGAAGTGTTATAAAGATCACCGCCACACACCAAGAAAGAAAGCAGAAGAGGACATTAACACACCGACGGAGCTGGGAAAAACTACAACTGAAAATTTACGAGGTAACAGATAAATTTTAGGAATTCTTACCACGACGAAAGCTGTCCAGGAAACAACAGGAGATAATAAGGGCCAGAATAAATTGGAAATAGAGCAGATAAGCAAGAAAATGTCCAACACAACAATTTCGCAGGCGTCCACGGAAGTCCAGAAGAATTACAAGTTGATCGTCGATCCGTTTCTAGTGAAAGGAGCTCTTAAATGGTACAGATACGACGAGAACTTCCCCGACGGACAGCCGTCGACCCTTGTAATACCGAGAGATCCAAGGTCACACTTAACCAGGATGCGGACAAAATTGGAGCTGCCCATTCCCAGGTTCGAAATCGACACGAATTACGTGGGGGACCCACCTCCGAGTAACAGAGGCACCCACATCGAATAGGACTCCAGCCCCCCTCAACTTATATACGTTATTGGAAAATTAGATAGTAAGAAATTATTTTAGATATTATATAGTCAACACAGAATATTATGAAGAATACTACCAACATGTGGAATATAAAACCATCTATCAAGCACCGTGGACACCACCAGAATTTCAGCCAGAAGAAGAATACGAGATGAGAAGTTAGCGAGAAATTTACAGAAGAATGAAGAGAAGTTTCAAGAAATAAAAAGATGAATATAAGGTTAGAAGATTATATGAAGCAATCACCGAGGACACCTGTCAATTAGTATTATGGTTATCATGATGAAAAACTGTCATCTCAACAAGAGTTTCTGTCTCAGTTTGGAGAAGATATTGGAAGTGCACAGCCATACTCCGAATTGATGGACACCGAAATCTTGGGGTATGAAGTAAACATCATGGATGAAACCAGTATTCCAGTCACTAAGGAATGTGACTCCCAAGTGATAAAGAGAATAAGAAGAAAAGAAGTTGCAACAAATTCTCATCAGCGGAAAAAACGGATGAACCCCCAACCATCTGTCTCACAAAGAGAAAAGACCCTCTGGATTATGCCATGTCCTCTTTGAGACACCAAGTGGGAAGGGTCCGCATGAAGAGAAGCGAACAAGATCCAACCAATTGCCTCGCCAAGGAAAAGACCCTCTGGATCTGCCATGTCATCCTTGAGCTAGCCAAGTTGGAAAAATACGTTCGAAAAAAATGAAGATTTGGTTCCTTGGCTGGAGCACGACACGTTGGAACAGCGGCGGCCAGTGCAGAACTACGGTGATGTTTTCTCTCGGCAGCTGGCGGGGGAGATGGTCCTCGTACTTCTTTAGGACGAACAGCAATATTGTCGGCGGCAGTGACAGATGAAGGGGGCTGCAGCAATGCTGATGCTGGGTAGCGAAGACGATGAAGGGGGCGGCGGCGTCGGCGTTGTTGAGCGTTGGCGGCGGCAATGTTGGCGTCCCCTCGTTGGTTGGCACTAGTGCCAACCAACGAGGGGACCCTGAGTCGGTCCGGTGGAAAACGACTGACTTCCTAATTTTGGCCCGCACTTTAAATACACCTTTTTTGCCTAGTCGCGCGTTGCATTTTTTCATCACCTGCTTTGTGTCCGTTTGCGTCATTTGTATACGCGCGTATAAGCACGTGGCCCCGTTTGAAATGAATACCGCTGATGTGTTATTATGAAATATGAACATTTATGTATAGTTACCTTCTTATTGTGTTTACATTTCAACACGGTCGTAAGCTGCCCTCAGTTACACAAGTCCGCGTCCAAATACTTTATATGATTTTTATCCGCGGAACATAGAAAAAACCCTCTTGTGGTTTTCAGAAAATTCCCCCTCGTGACATTACCCCACCCTTAAAAATTGCTCGACCCTGAGCAATGCTAACGTTCGTCGCGTGTGCGAAGTCTATTTGTTAAGGCAGGTCGTAACCAACTTGCTGAGTTCACTGAAAGTTTTTTTTTTCTCGCGTACTCCTAATGAATCGCGGCGCGCACTCGTTTTTATAACACCTTGACATTGAATTATTAATATTCTGTGGAAACAAAACGTAAACATAAATCGTTTAAGGATACCGTGGTTATTTCTTCTTTTCCATTTCGTATTTCAGCCAGGATTTGAGATGATGTTTGGTTCTTTTCGTGGATCCCGTGCTTCGATTGGTTGAAGTCCTTCTGGATCATTGTGGATTTCTTGATGGCCCGGTTTTCTTCTATGTCTTCATATATTCCTTCCGATGCTGATTTGCTTCTCTCTTTCGCGTATTCACTTTTGGGTGTCATTTTCCCGTCTAGCGGTTCAAGGAGGACTTGGCATGATCCAGAGGGTCTGCTCCTTGATGATGCCGGTGATCGCTGTTTGTTCTTCGTTTCGCAGGAGGATTTGAACCTATCTCCTCGTGTTTTTCCTCCTTTTTTCCTATCTAATAACATTTTTATCATAAAAATAATAATTAATGCAATCATACCGATGTCCTGCTTCTTGCAATTAGTTTTTCTTTTAGATCACCTTTGTCTTGATTGCTTCTTGTGCTTCGCGTAGGCACACTCTTCTATAACTTCATACACTAAATCTTCATTTTTTTCGAACGTATTTTTCCAACTTGGCTAGCTCAAGGATGACATGGCAGATCCAGAGGGTCTTTTCCTTGGCGAGGCAATTGGTTGGATCTTGTTCGCTTCTCTTCATGCGGACCCTTCCCACTTGGTGTCTCAAAGAGGACATAGCATAATCCAGAGGGTCTTTTCTCTTTGTGAGACAGATGGTTGGGGGTTCATCCGTTTTTTCCGCTGATGAGAATTTGTTGCAACTTCTTTTCTTCTTATTCTCTTTATCACTTGGGAGTCACATTCCTTAGTGACTGGAATACTGGTTTCATCCATGATGTTTACTTCATACCCCAAGATTTCGGTGTCCATC
This sequence comes from Dorcus hopei, assembly GCA_033060865.1. Classification (NCBI taxonomy): domain Eukaryota; kingdom Metazoa; phylum Arthropoda; class Insecta; order Coleoptera; family Lucanidae; genus Dorcus; species Dorcus hopei. The sequence goes on along the minus strand of CM065426.1, from coordinate 59,143,262 downwards.
AATTCGGAGTATGGCTGTGCACTTCCAATATCTTCTCCAAACTGAGACAGAAACTCTTGTTGAGATGACAGTTTTTCATCATGATAACCATAATACTAATTGACAGGTGTCCTCGGTGATTGCTTCATATAATCTTCTAACCTTATATTCATCTTTTTATTTCTTGAAACTTCTCTTCATTCTTCTGTAAATTTCTCGCTAACTTCTCATCTCGTATTCTTCTTCTGGCTGAAATTCTGGTGGTGTCCACGGTGCTTGATAGATGGTTTTATATTCCACATGTTGGTAATATTCTTCATAATATTCTGTGTTGACTATATAATATCTAAAATAATTTCTTACTATCTAATTTTCCAATAACGTATATAAGTTGAGGGGGGCTGGAGTCCTATTCGATGTGGGTGCCTCTGTTACTCGGAGGTGGGTCCCCCACGTAATTCGTGTCGATTTCGAACCTGGGAATGGGCAGCTCCAATTTTGTCCGCATCCTGGTTAAGTGTGACCTTGGATCTCTCGGTATTACAAGGGTCGACGGCTGTCCGTCGGGGAAGTTCTCGTCGTATCTGTACCATTTAAGAGCTCCTTTCACTAGAAACGGGTCGACGATCAACTTGTAATTCTTCTGGACTTCCGTGGACGCCTGCGAAATTGTTGTGTTGGACATTTTCTTGCTTATCTGCTCTATTTCCAATTTATTCTGGCCCTTATTATCTCCTGTTGTTTCCTGGACAGCTTTCGTCGTGGTAAGAATTCCTAAAATTTATCTGTTACCTCGTAAATTTTCAGTTGTAGTTTTTCCCAGCTCCGTCGGTGTGTTAATGTCCTCTTCTGCTTTCTTTCTTGGTGTGTGGCGGTGATCTTTATAACACTTCTTTTGAGATAAAGACTTCTTTTTCTTCGTATCTGTATTCTGTACTGCGATGCGGGGGCTGAAACGGTGATTCCTTCGCTGAATTCGCTCTTGTCTTGTATGGACCTGGCATCCCCTTAATTTGGGTCTTTTAGCGCCTTCACCATGTCGCGATGAAGGACGGCTGCCTCCACCATGTCACGCTAAAAGACCCAGGCGGCAGTGGTAGATGCTAAACTCTTATTGTGTTTACATTTCAACACGGTCGTAAGCTGCCCTCAATTACACAAGTCCGCGTTGAAATACTTTTTATGATTTTTATCCGCGGAACATAGAAAAAACCCTCTTGTGGTTTTTAGAAAATTCCCCCTGGTGACAGTATTGTCACCGGAATAAACTAAGTTCCACTTATGCTTCGGGCACATCTGCGTTAACGTCTAACGGCATTCTAACGGACAAGAACCCGACAATTAACGCGAGAAAATTAATGCGCTAAATTTTACATTGGTGGTTAAGGTCATTATTTGTCCCACATTTCGCTCCGAAGCGGCTGCAGCAGTGGTATTTTACTTGAATATTGGCAACTTTATCTTAAATGTCAAATATCACAGGAGTTCTATTCAAATATTTTAGCATTTTCCATTTCCTAACATTCAAAAATTATGTTTTAAATTAGTACTTGAAATAATGAAAGAAACCTGCAATCAAAACTAAGATAGTATGTGACTAAAAACACGAGATGTCGCTGTTTTCGTGCAAAAAATGTATGTTCTGTCTTCCTCACATATATCTTTCTTTATCTATGGCAACAACTATGCGATACGTTCGCCGGCAATTCGTTTGATGTGTATCAAAAACCGCCAGCCGAGCTATCGTCTAGCGCGCAATGCCATTCTCAATGCCGTTACAAAATTAGTGCCATATATGCCAATAATCCGTCGCTACACTATCGTTGTCGGAGCCACGCTGCGTCTAATGTGCTGCCTAACGTGATTTTTCACGTCTAACTTGACAATAATTGTATGTGTAGCGACTGATTAATGGCAAATTAGACGTTAAAAATGACGTTAGGCAGCACATTTGCCGTTAGTGTGGCTGAACCATTAGAGAGAGCACCGATTTAACGTCAAACTGTCTTACAGGGCATTATCGAAAGCTAAGTTAAGTCTAGGAATCCTATTATTTCGATTCTAATAAAGAAATAATGTATTCGTGGCGAAGTTGATTTATCTTTAGACGCAACCACCGGTTTGATAGACTAGTCATAATCACTATCTGTCACGTCATCGTCGTGCACGCTTAGTGCTGAAATTTCATTCGCGATTGCGATTACGCTTGCATTTGATGAAGGTGAATTAACAATTTTGACAGGTGATTCCACATTTGAAGCGTATAGATGCAAAAGCAGACATTTGACATTTTTTTAAAAATCAGTTAGTTATGAATTCCTCATTGTAAAAGTGGCCAGGAATATGATTAACTGACCCTCAGAGGCAGAAACAGACATTTGAATCCGTTAATCGTATTTGAAATTTAGCAAATGGTATCTTATCTCATAAGATCTGGACAGGTTTTTTGCGTTTTACTCAGAACTACTTATGCGTCAAATGTCTGCTTTTGCATCTATACGCTTCATTTGATCTAGGCGCATTAATTTTTGTTTTAAATTGCAGAGTTAATCTGTCAAGTTCAGTTAAAATTTGTTTACGTGCATCGACTTCAGATTCGGAAACAGCTATACATCGGTTAACACGAGCCAAAGCATGTGCGAGCTTTGAAGAAGTCTTTTCATAATATTTTGTTGTACTTCCTGTCATAGTTTCAACAAGCGCACGATTTTCGATCACTTTTAATTGCAAAGACGTGAGATCATCGAAGGTAAGCAACAGTAGTGAGACGCGATTCACTTTCAGCATGCAAAAGCTCTTTTAACATTTCGGCTTCTTGTGCAACAGTGCCTTCGTCACTGATTCCTCGGACAAGTAACTCATATGACAGTTCTTGCGCGTTCAGTCTGTCAGGACGCAATCTTAAATCCATAATTGTACCATTTCTAGCCTAAGCGTACTAATAAGTGAGTACTAAAAAAAGGTCCCACGACAAGAAGCCACTTAAAACTGACACCACAAAACTCTAAAATGAAATACTCCTGTTTACTTACTCTGATCGGTAATAAGTCTGCACTGTTTCTTGCACCAGCTTTCTCCTCGACTAGTAACAGTGAAGGATGGCAGTCGGTAATTTGATGTCAAAAAAGGCGCCAGGATGAACAATAATCTTGGCAGCGTTCCCAAACCGCATCAGTTTTGCAGGTGATTATTCGCAACGACCAGGAGGTTTTATCTTACTCACTCACTCACAAGGTATACGCACAAAACACAATAGCTAATTAACAAATACTTTAAGTACTAACCAAAGTTTTTCAGGTTTAACTGATTACTTCCTATATTAGGTGTCTGCAGCTTGTGTTTAGATGTCTGTGAATGCCTTATGAGGTCAGATCGGTGTGCCCTTAAATCTGTATTCCATATTTTACAAATACTTGCGCCATCTTTCTTGCTTGTTAACCAGCCTAGTTAAACAAAAATACACCATCACCAACGACACCAATACCAATTACCTATCATCCATCACATCATGTTGCTAATGTGCTAATACCTTACATGCACAGCATACCCCCATACACCATCACCCGAAACAATTCTCACCCATGATTGACAAACATTAATTATACAAATACAATTACTTTTGAACTGTAGTTCTTTCTCCCACTCTTTTTTTGTTTCTTTGTATATTTCGCCCATTTGCCCATTTTATTCTTAATCACGACAACCGCACATGCAATTCCTCAAATTCCTACAACAACCTTTGATGTGTTGAACATAACATGACCTACAGGATTCCACTAAATTTCTCAATCCTTTTGTGCCTTTAAGATTGGCTAGCATTCTCGACTCCGATCCCAACCGAACTGGACCCATGCCGATAGAACAACTCGAAACTCCGAAATAAAGGCAGTTATTTAAATACAGTTACGAGTAACTCGGGATGAGAAAGTGAAAGTGTAATATAATTTTTCCGAAATCGCCCAAACTGCGGTTTGCGATTTTTGCAAAGAAATAAGCGCAAATTATCTTTCCAAGTCGCCCAATTTGCGATAAAGCGCCCAATCTGACAACACTGTTTCCACGTGGAAAAATTGTAAAGGCATGTATTGATAGAATGAAGGGACACGACTCTGATTGGTATTCGGAAAATATTGAAGTTTTGATTGGTTGACCAAAACTAGCCTGGGATCAAAGAAAGTTTGTGAGCTCGATTCGAAGTTCGAAATGATGGGTTAAACAGGGCATTAGATTTGTGACATCATAAATCTCAGAAAATTTAGAATGGGCCGAAACTGAAAGGCAATCAAATAATAAGGCTGCGAAGAAATTATCTTTGCGGGAGTTTTTATGATATATAGGCTGAGTCCAAAAAAAACGCCTACGCGAATAGCGTCGTTGTCTACTGTCGTATTTGAGCGGTCAAAAAATCAAATGAAATGGCAGAAAAACTCTACAAAACACTATACCTTGCGCCTTTAATACATTTAAGACAGTTGCATGACAGCTGTCAACTTTTGTTTTTTAAATGCAATGGTATGATTATTGTAATAAATTTCGAAAGAACTTTTTTTTCTACGTTCAATGATGTGTTTTTGCTGACAACAAAAAATTTTTTTGACAGTTATCGTCTTTTGTTTGCCTATGAGGAAGTACTTATAGATACTACACTATTTACCGTAAAACAGGTATTACCAGTTGTTCACTAACTGTTTATTACGTCATTTCATGTTAATAATTAATTTATTTCTTTTTAATTTTTTCTATTGTTTTGAAAAATAAGTGTTTGTTGCAGCACATCATTGAACGCAGAAAAAAAAGTTCTTTCGAAATTTATTACAGTAATTAAACCATTGCATTTAAAAAACAAAAGTTGACAGCTGTCATGCAGCTGTCTTAAATGTATTAAAGACGCAAGATATGGTATTTTGTAGAGCTTTTTCTGTCATTTCATTTGATTTTTTGACCGCTCAAATACGACAATAAACACCGACGCTATTCGCGTAGGCATTTTTTTGGACTCAGCCTGTATATCTTCTAGGCGAGTAACAATTTCTCCTGAGAGCCATATGTCCATCCTAATATTTTCTGAGAGGAAATAAACTTGTTGTTTTGGTTCAAATTCGAGGCTGGAACTCTCTTTGCCTGTTGCCTCTGTGATTTCCGCGATTCAACGTTTTGTGGCATTGGGGCGAGACGTGTGTAGATATTTTGTCCTAGAAAAAGCTTGGCTGGTGGCTCCTTGGTTGCAGTATGAGGCGCTTTCCGATACTGCCGAAGAAACTCATTAGGATTTGACTGTAGTGAATTGGAGGTGTGTTACACGTTGGGTCGTTAATTGTTACGAAATGCCAATTATTACCCAACTGCACGCTGGAGAGGCCAGTTGTTACGTAAAGGGGCCAATGCGCGTAACTAGGGGTGTACATATGAGCAGAACCTTACCTGCTACACCGAATTCTCCGTAGGGAAGTCTGCTACGCACACAGCTTAATACCTATGGTTAGCTCAGAAAAAAAAAAACTAAATCGGTAGATCTTAGGGCGTGGAAGGAGAATTTTCAAAAACAAGAGAAACCACATTAGGTGACAAAACATGTATATTAAAAAAATAATACTGATAAGTGGATGCCAACTGAAGTAATCGCCCAAGGTATAATGACATCCAAACATTAATAATTTCAGTTTTGCAATGTGGACGTGTCCAAGCAACAGTTCCAAAAGATTTAATAATAATGAAATAAGCAACGGCAATAATGTTATTATGTTTACAGAGTAACTGGTAATACGAATTGAATCCACACGGAGAGAATTACGTTGTAAAAGTAAATATAAATATAGTAATTTTTACAAAAATTTATATTACTATATGTGACAGCAAAATCATTTTATTAACTTAAAAACATATTTGTATTAACTGTTATATATTTAAATTTATAAAAAGATATTCTAAAATGGCTAAAATATAAAATATAATATCGTTTAATATATTTATGTTCTAACATTTATATCTAAGAAAAAACGTATATTAAATTACAAATTTTATAAAAAAAAAATTGTGCAAATCGGTTTTGATTACAGCGGATTCCTCGAGCATGCTCTGTACAGCTGTTTAAGGCCTCATTGGGCCTTCATCAACAGAACCGTAGCTCCAGAACTCCACCATAGAAAACATAAATATATTATGTTGTGTTGTGTTGTCTATGAACTCCACTGCAAACCAAACCGATCTCTCCTATAGGTTATATGCCATTGCGATGTGAAAGTAATGAACAATTTAAGTAGAGACATCTTTCGATCGCTTTTTGACCTCAAATTTTATGCTGTAAACATCATATCTGCAGGCCGAACTCATAAATATTACAAAATCATATGCTTAATGTAATATAATCGCATTGTCATTTCTCTTAAGAGAAAAATTTACTTGCTTTACTTAAACAATTTTGCTACTTTTAAAACAATTTATTTTATTATTAATGATACTTTTTTTACAACACGGTTTTTAATATACATTTTTCTCAGTGCAAACACAAAAATAACTTAAAATATCTCAGTGTCATTCAATGTTTGGTACGTACTCAGAAAATTTTCTTCGTCTTACAAGAATTTGACAATAAAGTAATATTTCGGTAATAAATTCAAATTTAAAATCTTCTAATTTAAGTGATTCAATGAACTACTCAACGTATGTAGGTTAATTTGTTTACATTAAAGCAAAAATAAAATTGTATACTATTATTAATTATGATTGACGGAATTCTTGAATCGGTGTCGGACTCGAAGAATCGAAGTTATCGCAAAATCACTAAAACAACACGGCAAACAAGTAAGGTGGAGATTATCTTTACGTCGGCAAGTATATGGACATCACAGCACCTGGGCTCGTTAGGAAGCGAACCAGGCTGTGGCCAGCAAAAATAATACGCTGCACGGGATAAGCTATTCAGAACTGCAGAAGTGGGAGCAGAGAACGGCCCAAAACTTGTAAGCTTGTTAAGAAGGCGACAGCCGAATGGCAACTGTCAGCTGTCCGTGAACGAACGACGGTGGGACAACAACACTACGTACCACTTATGGTATACAAACCTCGCCTATAAAAGAACGGAACAAAAGAGCTGAGTTTATGTACCAAAAAAAGAGAAAAGCTGACTTACCAACCAATTCACACCAAATACCAAAAACAAGAACGCAAATTGGATCGATTGGCCCCAAAAAGGAGATTTGAGTATGCGCCTTAAAGTAAACTAACTAAAAACTTCAATCAGGTCTGCATCTCCAGAATTGTTTGAGGTTAAACAACTGCTATAAAAGTATCGAATACACCTTCATTAATTAATAAAATAATAACTATTAAATTTGTAATGGTTTTATAGATAATGAAAGTGTTAATCATCTTTATTATGGAAGGCCTGAATGATAACTACGTTTTCTAAGTTTTCTTCCGTGAATGAGGTAAATTTCGATGTCAAAATATCTTTAAATCTTGAAAAGGATCTTTCAACATTACAACTGGCTATTGGGGCAAATTCAAACAATGAAACTAAATTGCTGTATTTCGATGAAATGATTTCATTAGAAAAAACATTTACTGCTATTTGTTTTAAAATGTGAAATATGAAATATACCCTATGTTTCTACTTTTGGGATTAATTATTACCCCCTTCAGCAAGGAAGCCTAATTTATGAGGCTATTGATCAAGGGTGATCGAGACTTCCCGTCGTAATAAATCCTTGAAAATCTTAATCCAACCCAAATAAAGATCAAAAAATTCATCTTAGAAAATTAATAAAATACTAAAATTCCAGAGGGAAATAACTTTCGATTAGAAACTAGTCCAATCTGGATTTCTCGAAATGACTGCAGCAATTTTACTGTCAATTTGCTACTAATTGGAGCATCTATATTTTGTAATTTATTAAGTAAATCCTCAAATCTCTCAAAGGCAGTAGTAAGTTTCATATTGCGATGTTTTTGCGAGTTAAATGAAATTTGTTTGTTAAATTTTAGGATTAGAAATTAATTAACTCAAATGACAAAGTCACGCATAAAATTTAACATAAGACTCTTTTCGTTTTTAAATTGTTTATTGATATAATATCTCAGGGTACCAAATTGTATTGCTAAACAAATTTGTTTGAACTGGGTTCTGAAATGTATTAGTCCTAATGGTGGTGATTTTAAAATGTCGGTTATTTTAGTCACGCTACGTGAAGTGTATGTAGGTAAGTAAAAATTGATTTTAAAGATTAACATACAATTATTTATTGTTAATAAATTTGTTTATTATTATTTACAAATACGCATAAATACACAAGTAAAATTGATTCAAAGTAATTGTTAGTACATTTGGAGGATTAGTGTAAATGCACATCAATTTATGTTTGACATTAATTGAGTTGTTATCGACTACGTCGTGGGTACATGGGAATTTTAATCAAAATCCCTAATTAAAAATGCGATTATGGTCTCCTTTATCAAGAGTGTCCTATGTTTGAAATATGCTTACACCTGTTGTTTAGTATTTACAAGTGGATAAAGGTGTTATGTCGCAAAATTGAAATTCAGAGTAAATTCAAATAAAGCATTTCAAATTGGAACTTTTTTGCTTTCCTTTGCTTCAAACTGGTGACTCCTATTATACAGCCATATTATAGGTACTTTCATTTCCCACACTTTATTATTTGAATATAGTTTTATTTCAGAGGAAAAAATTAAGTTTTATATATATAACATCTTTATCCAGTGAACTTCAAAATGAAGAAGAGATTGTGCTGTTATGAATTACAGTTATGTAATCAATGAAATTATTTATTTCTTTTTACAAACTACTAAAACTTTTTGTTTTAGGGTTTTCGAGATTTGTAACAGTAGCCACATCCTCAGTTTAAGTGAAAAAATAAGGCTTGTATCTTGAATGAGTGATACCATGCATACCGAAATTGAAGAGCCACATTTAGCATAAATAAAACCCTTTCAATGTTAACAATTTAGGTAGCGGAATTGTTGATATATTATCTAAGTGGTTTTTGTCAATAAATGCCTTCTACCTGTCTGTCCGTTGTTTTACTGTCAATCGAACTTTATAATTTTAGTGGAAGAAGGTGTTATGTTTCACACATAACACCTTCATCCACTGACAACTTAATACTGATGGTGAACATAACATCTTTAGCAAGTGATAATTTCTCAAATTTAATAAAAATAGGTATTTCGTATATGTTGAAAGATAGATTTATGTCAGGGTTGAATAATAAGCCAATAAAACCAATAATCTCAAAAATGCGACATGACACCTTTATCCACTCATGTCTTCAATTATTTTGAACAAGCATTTTTAATTACCCATATTAATAAATGGAATATTCTTACGTGTTCTGGTCACTACCTTCGATTACAAATGTTGCTCTGAAGGAGCTTAAGATTGATTACAAACTGTTAATTGTTAATACTAGACTGTTCAATGCTTAGTGCAGAGTGTGAAAGTTCACTTGCTCAAGGCCTAGGTTGAATTGCATGGATTACCCAGAAATCTCCCTTTTATATACTTTTTAAGGTACAAAAAACTGTAAAAATAAATATAAGAAAAATTAAAATCCTTAGATTGTAAACAAATCAAAATTCTCGTACACAAATAATAACTATCTTGTTTTGTAGGTTGTAAAAATGATGATACATCTTGAAGAGACCCAGTCGAACTGCATCTAACTTCGAAAGACGGATTCTATCTTGGTTCTTGAGTTTTTCAAGAATACGACGTCTTCCTCCATTCGTCTTGTAGAAGTAGGCTCGAGGTTTGCTTCGGATTTCCTCTTCTAGCGTGTTGGATGAACTTGCCACGCCTGGATAATGTTGAAACGTCTTCCACGATGACATGATCGGCTCGTTCAGGAATTTCGATTTCGGCGGACAGCACTTCATCCTTGGATGTCTTGGAACTCGACTCATGCTGTGTGAGATTGTCGTCCCAATGTTCCTGATCATCCTGGAGTACTTCGTGGAATCTCTGGTTGAACCAGCTTTTCGTTGTTGGCGAAAGCGTAACGTCAGGTATGTCAACTGACATTTTCTAAATCGGACAGAAAAGTGTTTTAGTTATTTGTGTAAAATAAAAATTTCACAAGTGTTCTGGAACACACTAAGGTAAAGTACAGTTATTTAACACTTCACTTAAATTACAATTTCAAAAATAATAAACCTAAACTAATTATATACAGGGAGTAGTAGGGATAGGCCGATTTTGGAACCTCCTCCGACCTTGACGGAAAAATTCAAGGTCAAGGTCGGAGGAGGTTCCAGAATCGGCCTATCCCTGACGTGACCTTCACCATAACCTTGACATGGAGGAGGTTCTAGATCCAAGGTCAAAGTCGGAGGAGGTTCCAGAATCGATCTTGAGGTGACCTTGAAATGACCTTGAGGTAACCTTGAAATGACCTTGAGGTGAACTTGAAGTGACCTTGAAACGACATTGAGATGACCTTGAAACGACCTTGATGTGACCTCGAAATAACCTTGAGGTGACCTTGATATGACTTTGAATGTAACCTCGAATTAACCTTAACATGATTTTCAAACGACTTTAACCATATACAGGGTGAGTTATTAAGCGCCCTTTCTTCCATAGCTCATTTATAGAACGAGATAGAATTTTTTTCTTTTACAAGGACATTCTACCTATTGAGCACTATAACCTAAAATTATTTTGATACGTACAGAGTGTGACATAAAATAATGTCAGCATGCAGCGGGATTTTTTTTAATGGAACACCCTGTGTATTTTCCTATAGGAAGATATAACACTCGATCCTCTAAGCAGCAGCATATAAAATATTTATATTTATTTAACCAATTAAGAGTAAATTAATATTTTATTGAAAACGGTCTGATTTTCAACTTCTCTTAAAATACTAACTGTAAACGTATCGTTTGTCGTACGGAAATAAAAATAGGTAGTGTTATAAAGTAAAGTATAGGGAATAACCCAGATATAAACTGATTTAGTTTCATTTGTTTTTTCAAGTGTTCAAGCCTGTGTAATTGTCAGATTTTCAAATTGCCGTTATTCAATTTTTTTAAATGCAACCCCCCCTATCTCTTTTCACGAATAGATGGTGTTCATGTTCCTCTTCAATTCTGTTATAGGTTTTCTGCATCTAATCTTTACAGTTTTTTTGTTACAAGAAATTTTTTACATTTTTACTCTAAAATCAATATTAAAAAGTTATTTAACGTACCGTATTTTAATCTGTTTAAGACAGCGTCCTCTATTTCATAAAACAGATGGATAATATCAAGTTCACAATTGGTTACAAACTCTTATTACATTATAATCATCGTATTTTTATTGTAATACAGTTCTTTCCCTTGTTGTAATTAACGTCTTAAAATTGATTCGATGTGGTTTACAACAAAAGAAAACATCAGTGTTTGCAAATAATTACCTTAATGTAAAAATTGTTGTACTTCAAAAAAAATATACAAATAATAAATTAATAATCTAACAAATAAATGAAAATCGGTGAATTTCTTTTGTTCAAGTATTCAGATTTTATTAAATCAAATGTTAATGAAGACAACTGAAGCTTAGGAATTACATCAAATCAATTTTAAAACATTCTTAATTAAAACAAAGTAAAATGTATTATAACAAAAATACGATTATTATAATGTAATAAGAGTCTGTAATCAATTGTAAACTTGATATTATCCATCTGTTTTATGACGTTGTCTTAAAGAAATTAAAATACGGTACATTAAATAACTTTTTAATATTGATTTCAGAGTAAAAATGTAAAAAGTTTATTATAGCAAAAGAACTGTAAGGATTAGATACAGAACACCTATAACATAATTGAAGAGGAACATAAACACTATCTATTCGTGAAAAGAGATTGGGGGGGTTGCATTTAAAAAAATTGAATAACGGCAGTTTGAAATTCTGACAATTACACAGGCTTGAACATTTGAAAAAACAAGTAAGACTAAAAGAATTTATATCTAGGTTATTCCTTACACTTTAATTTATAACACTACCGATTTTTATTGCCACACGACAAACAATACGTTTACAGTTAGTATTTCAAGAGATATTGAAAATCAGACCGTTTTCAATAAAATATTAATTTACTCTTAGTTGGTTAATTAAATATAAATATTTTATGCGCTACTGTTTAGAGGATTGAGTGTTATGTCTTCCTATAAAAAAATACACAGGGTATTCCATTTAAAAAAATCCTGCTACATGCTGCCATTACTTCACGTAATACTCTGTATGTACCAAAATAATTTTAGGATATAGTGCTCAATAGGTAGAATGTCCTTGTGAAAGGAAAAAATTCTATATCGTTCTATAAATAAGCTTTGGAAGAAAGGCGCTTAATAACTCACCCTGTATAAGGAGGTGTATAAATTCGTACCTACCGATGAAGTGTGACACTCACGTTGAGTTAACCTATTGTATTGAACGTGATCGAAGTAACATTTCTAAAAACATATTTGAGTGTAATCATTGCGGAAAAGAATTTACGAGAGTTGATAATAAGAATCGACACTTGCGTACAGCATGTCACGGTAAACGTTTGAAATTAAATGAAGCCGGTCCATCCAAAGTTCTTGACCCCGTGAACGTCGTGAAATGCGATGTGTACGAAATATACGTTAACAGAAAGTGTTTGTCGGCACACCTACGTAGTAATTCACATAAAAGCAATGCTTTTGTAATTGTTGATAATGGTGTAGAAAAGATAGCGGGTGCATTCGGTGATAAAATTGTTTCGTATCGTATTACGGAACCCTACAACTATGTGGACGTTGACGAGTTTACGTATAATATTCAAGAAAATGTATTAACTTTGGTTCAGAGTATATTGGATATTCATAAAGCGTTAAAATGGAATGTGGAAATTTTCGGAGTGTATTTCTTGGATTCTAAACAAAGTACCGAGATAAAAATTTTCAATACCAAAAATAAAATAACTTGTTTTGGAACGGATATATATAATATATTATGACCACTTTTATTAATGTAAATTAAAATAAAGCAAAAAGGTGCATACGGCGTACGACTCTCAGCTTTAATATCGGTGAGTAAGGGTTCGCGGGTTTTAAAAGAAAGGAAATAACAAAAAAAAAAAATGAGCGCCACCAATTTTTTTTTTGTAAGTATTTTGGGGTAAAATTGGAAACCCTGAATAATAAAAAAAAATAATAATAATGAAATTGATAATTGAATTATTGAAAATGACGTTAAATAAGATTAAAGTTAAAAGACACTGAAAAACTTTAAATATTAATATATTGATAAATAGAAGCATACATATAATTGTGAGGGTGGGTATTCATAAATATAGCTTTTAGATTTAAATTGTATAAAAAAAATATTTGAGAGTTAATTACTTTCATGAGCTCACTCCAGTTCACAAAATTTGCCTTAAATATATAATTAATAAAGTTCAGTTTAATATTGTGGTTTATACCAAGATAAAATTTGAATTAATAATCTTAACAAAATTGTAAAATTTTAACAATATCGATAATAGTGAAGGAAAATGTTTACGAGTTGTGAAGTTGATAATAATTCAATAATAATAATAATAAATTAAGTAAGCAAAAAAATTTGTCAAATTTGAAATTATTGTATTAATCTGGTAAAAGCAAAAAGGGGAATTAAATAATTTACGATGCGATTAAAAAAAAATGGGAGTACGACCTGGGGAATCCGTTCCGCTTCTGTCGGCGACTGTTACACGTTAGGCCAGAACTGGACAAGGATCTCAGCCAATAAGTTCTCTACGGCTCACAACGTTTCATAGATGCCTCCAGGGCCCATAAAAATATTGGTGTTCGGGTTTGCCATAAACTCAAAAAAAAAATTCCTCTACCATGGATTCATGCCGGTAGGAACAGGAATAATAAAACCTCTGTAATCCGTGTACAGGGTATAATAAAAAAAAGGGCCTCCAAAACTTTCCTAAAAATCGAAGGGAACATTTCAAACGATTCACCATGCGGTTTGAGCACAAGAACAGGTTTGTTGCATGAAATCAAGAAAAATATTCGAAAATAACTTACCCCAATTATATTTAGGGGAAATATTTATGCATAACGCAATAGATAAATATTGGATGGCCTCAAAATATTTGAAAAATCTTCAATAAAAGAAAAATGGCTTAATCGGACCCCATCACCTTGGCTGGCAATTAAACAGCAACTGCCTAACAGTTCGCTCCGAAGAAGATCGCGATCCCCTGCCACATATCACGCCAATCACGGTTCTCGGAATACCCCGCGATCTTCTAAATTTAGAAGTTAGCCAATCAACATCGTCCACAGCGACAATTAATTATATTCCCTTATTAAAATTATAATACCTGTTAAACCAAATAGATGGCGGCGGAAGTTATTAATCGAGATAGTTAAGAAATTAATTGTAATAATTAATTGGAAATAAATGATGAACTTGATATAACACCACTCAAACATTTTAAATGTTACAATATATCGAGACTTCGTGAACGAAACTCATGCAAAAATGTCAGAGTTTCAGGAGCGAGATTCAGGTAAAGAAATTAATTAATACATTCTTTTGGAATAATGTATAATGTTGTAAATATTGTTGCAGGGTGGACTTTGTGCAGAATTTTGTATATGGAAGTCAACATTAATAAATATAATCCTTTGAGAGCATCCAGCTTCATGTCATTACCGGCTTCAATAAGTGCGAAAAAAGCAGTCATAAACGTCAGAAATAATGACAACACTTGTTTTGCCTGGGCGATAACATCAGCGATGTGTCAACCGACAAGTCTTCCTCAAAGAATATCTTCGTATCCCCATTATAATGGGGATAACCGTGCTATAGCACGGTAGCAGATTTCACAGATTTAGAATTTCCACTGAAAGTTTGTGATGTGAAAAAATTTGAAAGTCAGAACAATATTTCTATAAATGTTTATGGACTTGCTTCCCATAATAACGGTAACGTTATAGTCTATGAAGTTGTAGGACCGCTACATTTTACTAAAAATCGAAAAGATATTCATATAAATTTGTTATTGGTTGATGACGGTAACGAAAATACTCACTATTGTTGGATTAAAAATTTATCGCGTTTAGTGTCAAAACAGACGGCGCACCACGGTCACGAGAAATATATTTGTGAAGGATGTTTAATATACTTTCCATGTGTAGAAAAATTGCAACGACACGAAAGAGAAGATTGTAAAATTATCAAAACAATTTTACCATCAGCAGAGTTAAAAATAAATAAATATGGTGAATCTATCCCAGAAAATATATTACAATTTGAAAATTTTGAGAAGCAATTGAAACTGCCCTTTGTTGTGTACGCTGATTTCGAGGCTTTACTAAAACCATTAGATAGAGTTGAACCAACTCCAGATAAGTCTTTCACAGTTAAATGTTATGAACACGAACCTCATTCTTTTGCGTATTATATTAAGTGTAGTTTTAATAACAATTTGACAAAATTAAAGTTATATCGCGGACAAAATGCTGCTACTGAGTATATGAAATCGTTAGAAAAACATATTAAAGAGATTTATGATAAATATTTAAGTAAAATTAAACCAATGCTTGATTTAACACGAGAAGAAAAAGAGGCCTACGACAGCGCAACGATGTGTCATATTTGTGAAAGACCAATATTGGAGCGTTTAGAGGAGCTGCTCATTCGGTGTGTAATGTTAATTTTAAAATACCAAAATTCATTCCAGTTTTCTTTCATAATCTTTCTAATTATGATAGTCATTTATTTGTGAAGACGATGGCATTAGAAGGAGAGGACGTTGATGTGATCGCACAAAATAAAGAAAAATATATACAGGGTGTCTTTTTTCACGTAGCAACTTACATTTGCATACTCAATTCTTTCATTAATGTTTTCTGCAATATTTGCTGGTCAAAACTTAAAGTGTTGCACATTATTGAATTTAGAAAAAGTAGCTCTACGAGATACAATAATAAAAAATATACAGAGCCATTTAAAAAATAAAAGTTGACAGTCGTTTGACCATGAAGGTAATTAAAAAAAAAATTTTATTAACCACACTTTATAGTGTTTTCAGTCTCATTTCATTTGCCTCTTTGTTTTTTAAAATTAGTCCATAAATAAAGGAGTTACGGCTTGGGGCGTTTTTTGTAAGACACCCTGTATATCTTTTTCGAAATTAATACACGTAGGGGATAAGATAGATTGTAAAGGAAAAATTCGCAAAGTCTATTTGAAAATAAGATTTGTAGATTCTTTTCGTTTCATGCAATCGTCTTTGGAAAAATTAGGCTCATACTTGGAAGATTGGCAATGTAGGGAAATTAGGAAATATTTCAATGATGATAAAATGTTTAAATTAGTACGGCAAAAAGGGGTTTTTCCATATTGTTTTATTAACTCATTCGAGAAATTAGATTATCCTACCTTACCTTCTAGAGAAGCATTTTATGACGTGCTTTATGATGAACACATTAGTGATGAAGAATATGAAAGATAATTTAAAATTTCAGAGATCTTTATATTGATAATTATAAACTTGACCCTTGCCATTTTTTCACAGCTCTGTGATTAAGTTGGAATGCAATGTTACGAATGACGAAAATTAAGTTAGAATTATTACAGGATGTTGATATGTTACACTTTTTCAGAATGGGTATTCGTGGTGGAGTGAGCATGTGCACTAAAAGAATTGAAAACGCTAATAATAAATTGTTACATAGCTTTGATTCAAGCAAGGCAACTAATTATTTACTTTATCTTGATGCTACAAATCTCTATGGGCATGCGATGTGTTTGAGATTTCCATGGGGAGAATTTACTTGGTTAAGCAGAGAAGAATTAACTATCTTAACATTTCAGAATTAGAAGAAAATTCAGATGTTGGGTACGTATTCGAAGTAGATTTGGAATATCCGACTTATTTACATGAAAAGCACAACGATTTACCGTTTTGTCCGGGAAACATAATTCCACCAAAATCAAAATATAGTAAACTTATTCCAAATCTCTGTAACAAAACCAAATACATAATTCACTATTTAAATCTAAAGCAATGTTTGGAACATGGTTTAACATTAATTCAAATCCATAGGGCAATTAAATTTAGACAGTCTCGTTGGTTAAAAATATACAGGCTGTCTTACGAAAAACTCCCCAAGCCATAACTGTGTTATTTATGGACTGATTTTAACAAACAAAAAGGCAAATAAAATGAGACTAAAGATACTATAAAGTGAGTCCAGTTTAAATTTTTTTTAAATTACCTTCAAGGTCAAACGACTGTCAACTTTTATTTTTCAAATGGCCCTGAATATTTTTTATTATTATATCTCGTAGAGATTTTTTTTCTAAATCCAATAATGTGCAACACTTTGATATTTAGAAAACATTTTTCGTAAAAAAAAAGAAATGAAGTAGTCTATTACGCAATACGTACGTTTTATAAAAGTGTGAAACTGTGTCGTGAAAACAATGAAACTGAGCGTTATTTTTCCCAGTTGTTTCAAACTATCAAGTTCTTCTACTTGTACGACTTATTGTTTCCTAAAAAAAAGTCGATTATGGATAATCATCACTTGACTGACTTATTGCAAGTATATTTTGAATGCAATAAAAACAGCAATCAAGCAGTACAGAAAACATTAATGACATAATTAAAATTAAGTTTACAACTGTGTTAGTTGCTTTGGGAAAAATCTCCGTCTATAGAGACGTACTGCTTGTGTTTCTATTGCATTCAAAATGTACTTGGAGTAAGTCAATCAATTGAGTATTATCCATAATCGCCTTTTTTTAGGAAGCAATAAATCATACAAAGAGAATAACTTGACAGTTTGAAACAACTGTGAAAAATAACCCTCAGTGACATTGTTTTCACGACAAACATTAACATTTTTATGAAAAGCACGTTTTGGGTAATACACTAGTTCATTTCCTTTTCTTACGCAAAATATTTTCTAAATGTCAAAGTGTTGCACATTATTGGATTTAGAAAAAAAATTTCTACCAGATATAATAATAAAAAATATACAGAGCCATTTGAAAAATAAAAGTTGACAGTCGTTTGACCTTGAAGGTAATTTAAAAAAAAATTGAAACTGGACTCATCTTATGGTACTTTTAGTCTCAATTTATTTGCCTTTTTGTTTGTTAAAATTAATCTATAAATAACGGAGTTACGGCTTGGGGCGTTTTTCGTAAGACAGCCTGTATATAGACTTTAATTCGCAGAAACGAGCTGAAGCGAAAAACGAATTTGAAATTTTTTTTACAAGTTAAATAATAATAGTGTCTTCGGTAAGACCATGGAACACCCATGGAAAATGTTGAGAATCGCGTCGACATTAAATTAGCTACCAGGTGGGAAAGTCATAATCGGAGACCGGGAGCTGAATCATTGATTGCTAAACCGAACTACAAATCGAGTAAAATTTTTAGTGATCACCTGGCCGCAATAGAATTAACCAAAGTACAAGTAAATTATAACAAACCTTTATATGTTGGATTTTGTGTTTTGGAAGTATCGAAAACAGTAATGTACGAGTTTTATTATAATTTCATAAAACGAAAATATAACAATCATGCAGCTCTATTATATACCGATACGGACAGTTTAATATTATCCGTCAATACTGGTAATGTGTACGAAGACATAAAGCAAAATTTAGATAAATTTGATATTTCAAATTACCCAACAAATAACATTCATGAAATGCCTCAAACTGAATCAATTATTGGAAGATTCAAAGATGAATACGCCGGACAAGTAATAGAATCGTTTGTTGGTACAGGTGCGAAAGCCTATTGTGTAAAGCTTACTTCAAAATGTACTAAGAAAGCGAAAGGTGTTAAAAAATATGTTATAGATAAATATTTAACTGTGGATGACTACAAAGAAATTATTGAACGAGATGGTTTCATTTTTAAAAAAATATACGTGTTTCATTCAGATTTTCATACGGTGAACACAGAGTTGAAAAATAAAGTTGCATTATCATCGAAAGATGATAAACGTTATATTCTGGATGACAAGATTCATACTTTCGCATGGGGTCATTATAAAATAGCTGATATAGAAAGAGATAGAAAACTGAAAGAATTAATTGAAGAATTAGAAAAGGAATTAGAAAAAAGTAATAAAAATAGTAAATAGATTAAATATGTTTCATTTATAATAATATACTACAAAGTAAATATGTTAGTTTGTAAAATATATTTATTGTAAATAATGTATATTTATAATCATAGTTAATAAAAAGTTATTATAAAACATTGCGTTTTGGTATCCAAGCATTATGTTTAGAACTTAATCCTAAATAACTAACTAGTGCTTTATTATCTTTTTTTCTCAACATATTAATTAAATATACATCAGGATGTTTCACTTTTTGTAATTCGTACTCATAAAACCCACCAAGTATAGCTTCACCGTCTGCGTCTTTAATTAGGTATGTTCGGGCATTAGTATTCTGCACTGATGAAATTGTAAATATTTCGTTAGACCAATTTGGAGTGTACATTTTCGCAAATGCTTGTCGATATTTGCTGATACGCACATGATCTCCAATTTTAAATTTTGCACTTCTTGGATCCACAATTTTAATATTGCTGTAGACGGACTGTAAAATAGTTTTTGCATTTCTTTGATTTATCTTACTAGGTTTGTAACCCGTCGTACTGTGAACTGTGTTGTTGTATTCTTCGATTAGTTGTGGTAATAACTTGAACCAGCTGAAATTTCCTTGCATGCTAAATTCTTTCCACATTTTTTTGTTTTAATGTTCTATTAAAGCGTTCAACTATCGAACTTTTTAAATTAGAATATGTGCTGTAGTGATTAATTTTATACTTCTTCATTAAATCTTGAAAGTCTGCATTGTAAAATTCCTTTCCGTTATCTGTTTGCAGATTTCTCGGTATAGAATTTCTACCTTCAGATAAGATTGTTTGAAAAGTTTTGGTTACTTCTTTACCAGTCTTGTTTTTTAATGCTCTTCCCCAAGCAAATTTAGAAAATGTGTTGATCATAGCCAGAATGTACTTGTATCCTTTGTCTATCTTTGAATAAGGAAGCATTTCAATTAAATCAGCTTGGAAGAGATCTCTGAGACCTTTTTTTATAACTCGACGACGGCGAAAGTTTTTCCTTGCTGGTTTGTGCAGTTCATCGACAACATCATGTTTTACACTCGATGATAGATTAGACATTTTCAGTTAGAACTCGTTTCCATATAATGAATTCAACAAATAATGTAGTTGCACACACTACGGCTGTGCAAGAAAACGAGATTTCATCTCCCACATTCAACGTTCTTCCAATTAAAGTATCAGTACAATCTATACCGTTGATATATACTTTCCTGCTGCTAGGTTTATGAAAAATTACTTTTTTAACGCAAGTTTCTTGAATCGTATACGTCGTTTGATTACCTCTATTTGAAAGAATAAATGCGCCTTGGGTATTTAACTGGTCACCTCGAAAGTCTAATAATGTTTCGTAAAATAATTGTCTAGAAACAATATGCTTGAGAAGTGTGTGTTTAGTAATGTGTCTTCCAAACTTATCAATGGTCATTGTGAACTGACCATCAAAGATGTGAAACTGAAGAATGACCTCGATATCGTCCAGCTAAATACTTAAAATTTACGAAATAATTTTGGCTTCTTTCAATTCTTCGATAATAGCTATAATCTCATTGGTATGTCCTGTATGACCTGCAGATTCTGATGCTTTCAATAAACGTAATCGTTCTACTAGTTCATTAGCATTATCCCAGTATTGATACTGTATACATCTGTTAGGTATAAGTTGTTTTTCTAAAACTCCACTGTTTTCCAGCTTCGAGCCCACCAAACGTTTGGTGGCTTTCCCTGCATTATTGGTTTTATAATATGCGTATACTTATATCCTCTACTTGCAGATATTCGCCCAGAAGGATCATAATTTACTTTAAATGCATGAGTTCTTCTCAATATATCTCTATAGTCACGTACATCGTGAAATGTAAATTTCTCAGGAGCTTTCTTAAAAATCAGTTCATATAAACCTCTTGTACCCTTATATGTCAAGTCTTCTATTACAAGGTCACGACCATCAAACGCAACTTCCGCGGTACCAATAAACAATTTCCCATTATCTTTTCTTACACCGTATTTGTTGTAAAGCAGCCTGTATCTCTGGTGATTGTAATTTAGATTGTAGTATTGATTTCCGTTTTTGTAAAAGAGTACGAGCATGAGCTTCGGATTCATCTAAAGGGACACTACTGCTATCTGTATGAAACTCTTCAGCTTTTTCATAAGCAGATTTTGATGGTGGAGATTCAGGTTCTTCATGAGAGATGTCGTGAATTTCTTCTTCTTCTAAGATGGAAGGTTGTTTCTTTCCAATTTCACGACCAACTGGTGTTGAAGTACTCACATAGTTCTTTTCTGACCACGCAATTCGTGATGATGAAGGAACAGATTTTAATTTATAAATAGGTCTTTTTCGTATGAAAGAAGTTTTCGGCTCCCCTTTAAAGCCTTTTTCACTGGCTTCGTACGATTGTTACTCTTCTTTTGTAGGTAATACACTGCGAACAACATTCAGCTTATTGACAATATCTCTTAGTGATTCCACAATAGGTGAATAAGTCGCCTGAAGGTATTTTTTTGATTGCTCAATATGATGTTTTGATCGTTCCATATCGGAATTAAGTGTTTTTAATTTACTACGCAAACTTTCACGTGCAGTAGCTAATTCAGCTTTAAGTTTATTACTCACAGCGCATCCGTTTCCTTTAACACCTTTTACAACAATGAAGAACAATGTTAAAATGTAGTAGTTTTAAAGGTTTATATAATTGTCGAATCCTTTACGTTATCTACCTGCGTTGATAGTACAGTCAGTATCAATAACTAAAAAACCAAACGGTTCCTTCCAACAAGCGTAGCATATATCACGAATCTGGTCAAAGGTCATGTCTCCATACACATGGTCATCAAAAACATGTTTTAGATTTGTAGAATCTTGCCGAAATAACACTAAGAAATTACAATTATCACGAATCATTTGTTTTGGAATTGCACTATAAGTTTGATTTAAATAGAAACAATCGACATTTTTATGGCGTCCAAAAGTGAAGTATTCTTTAATTACATTTTGTGTAGTACATTGAACGTCATCAAAAACAACAACTGAATATTCTTTTACATTTGTAGGGGATACCATCTTATCGGTATCAGAAATTTCAAAGTAACCTATCTCCGGCGCTGTTGGCAGCAAGTGTCTAAGAATGTTATACTTTTCTTGAGATAAGGTTTTATAGCAAATGTATAAATTTTTGAAACGTAACCCATTCGGATGCATTAATAATGATAATAGGGCATTACTTTTCCCCGTCCCAGAAGGTCCGTTGATAATTGCACTTTTACTTGATCCGCCGAAAAGGTTGCTATGACGTGTAAAGGTTTCATTTACAATTGCATCATCGAAGTTTTGTACAGGTAATTTTGTAATAATTTTGTAGACTCTGTTGTTTAAACTGCATAATTCAGAAAGAAAGCTTTTACTGTTTACCGTTTGCACGATTCTATTACTATGTTTCAATTGTTAACAACAGTTGTTATTTAAACTAAAAGTAAATACTTCTAATAAAATATTTATTTATAAAAAAATATAATAATCTAAAACTATGGTTAACCAATAATTTATAAAACTAGGGTTAGTAATTTCTAAAACTAATATATAATCCTTAAACTAAAAAGCTAAAAACTAACCAGAGCGTTTCACTGCAAACAATTATAATTTTATGAAAAGTCATCAAGAATAATTGATATTTAACATATGTCCCAAGTTTCCTCCATTAAACGCTCACGCACCCGTGCACGCATCCGCTCCACGAGCGCTGCTCGCCGAGTTCTTGTCACCACCGGCGCAACTGGAACTACCGGCGGTGGCGCTGTAGCTTCTGGCGTGCACGGTGAATTAGGCGGATCATTGGTTGGGGAATATGCCGCTGGCACCGGCGGAGACAATACCAGCGTCCCCCGCTCTGCTTTGATAATTACTCCGGTAATAATCTGAAAACCAATAATTAAAGAAAACCCTTCCTTACTATAATTGTAACTTACTTCAGTTTCGAAATTAGTTAGTTCGATACGGAACATCTGTAAATTCAAAGTGTATGAGTCAAAACTAATATTAAAAATATAAATATACCTTTTTTTCAATTGGAACAATAATGAAGAACAATCAATCAGAAAAAATTGCTACAGATGTATTTACTTTAATGCATCCACATTATTACCTTCAAATTAATGCATTCACATTAAAGCATTAACATCTGTGGCAAGATCACGCATTAAATTTTGAGTGTGTCGTATTCGATCGTGGACATGAGAAATGTTGGTAAACATTTTCTTTAAAGACTGGTCAGCCTCAGACTTTAAGTTAATTTTACGCAATATTTCCTCACACCACCGCCAAATTTTTTGCACCATCGGAACACTGGCTGATGGTCTCTAAGTGGATTTTATTCCAACATTCCTGACCAGCTTTTACAAAAATATTCGCTAAATCGGTCAGGATTTGCAGGTGAGGTGATAGGAGAAGGAAGCGTAATATTGTCCGCTCCTATTAGGGGTGCTTCACTTTGAAGTAATTCAGCAGGTAAATTATTCACAGCCAAATTGATCTGGAATTGCTTCGCTAAGAGACGGTAGTGCAAAATTTTCTAGCTCTCCAGGAGATGGCAAATTTTGAAGAACCGTCTCACAGTGACCTTGAGCAGGAATAATTTCACTATGATGCGATAGTGAAGAATTTTCCAACTCTATAGATAATGGTAAATTTTGAACAACCGTCTCACAGTTAGCTTGTTCAGGAATAGTTTTCTTTGTAACTTCGCTATGAGATGATTGTGCAAAATTTTCCATTTCTAACATATAATTTTCTATTACCTGCCCAGGCATAATTTCAGGGTCTGAATCTAAACATGAATTTGAAATATTTGATAATTGCGTTAAATTTGAAACTGAATTTGGAACTTTGCTTGAGTCTAATTGAAGTGGAGGCACCACAAAATTTGATGGTATGTTCATTTGATTACTAATAGGAGCGGACGTAGACATTTGAGATAATTGCGATACCCTCATCGACGAATCGGATATTGCAATTATATCCGAATTAAAGGATGAATTTAACGGAAAATTGTCTGTAAGAACTCGAGGTCCTGACTGACCTGGCAACCCCGAAGTCAAATATAAAGATCGTTGTCGAGTTAAAAGTATTTGGTTGTGAGGTGAACTCATAGGCGAAGAGAAAGCCCGCCGATTGGCTCTCTTTTTGGTCGAGCGTTGACGCCTCTCTTCCAAATACTCTTTCCTATACAAATACGGTCTTTTGTTGGAACAACCTGCTTTAACTTGGGTGGTAGTGGGATGATTAATGTCATCAAGAGATTTTGCAAGACGCTTCACCTCTTGAGAAATCAAACGCTCACACATATCACCCACTCTATTCAATGCCGCATTTTCGATTGGATTATCTAAACACGACCCGAATGCATCAAAGCAGTAAAACGGCTTCCCTCCGACAGGCACATTTACATTAGCAGATGTGCTCGTCGAAGCAAACACAACAGGTGCCCCAGAGGGAACTTGTTCTGATTGTTGTTTGCTGATCTCCATTTCTGTGACAAAGACATTATTAAAACTTCAAAAGTAAATGATTATATTTACTCACTTTTGATAAGTTTGGTATCTGAAAAGAAATAATTGGGAATGAACATAACAAATTGAGAAGAACATACACCGAGAGAAAATCTGGTTAAATATGACCTACGAATTTAATGAATTGAATTAAACTACAATACTTTAAATTCAACATGGACCACGAATCCAAATTACAATTTTCTATTCAAATAAATGCACTCGTGGATAATATTTAACCGTAAAAATGATTAATTTAATACAATTATTTTTCTCCGTGTGTAATGCTAAATATTTATAAGAAAAAAGCACTTACCAAATTAAAATCTTGATGATATGATATGTACTAGACTTTAACACGAGTATAAGTTCTGATGGTACGAATTTCGCTTATATAGCAAGTGAGAGTTTTTGAAAGCAAGGCGAACGCCTTCAAGTGGGATGTGGAATTTTACTTTCGCTCACTATATAAGGAGATTGTTTGGTGCCAAATTATATTTATAGTCAGTCGTTACAGCCGTAACTTCAAGATTTTAATTTGGTAAGAGCTTTTTATTATAAATATTTCGCATCATTCACGGAGAAAACTAATTGCATTAAGTTTACAATTTTTACGGCTAAATATGGGACAGTTCCAGTGTAATTTACGTGACAATCGTAGCGTTTTTAAGTTTCATCATTTAATATATTTTAACCCTTTTACGAATGACTTTCTTTGAAGCAATTAAACAAAAGTCTAATAGTTAAAGTTTAAAATGGCATTTATTATATGTATGAAAGAGTTTGCTAAATTCTAGTAAGTTTTAATTTTTTAATTCAGCGTTATGTTACGGTTGAAAAATCAAAATTTTCAAAACTTATAATCGAATCGCCCCAAACTATCATTGGCCAAAAATGCACGCCGATGTGGCAAAGTATGTTCGCAAGCGTCAAACCTGTCTTCGCACTAAGCCTGAACAGCGGGCTCCTGCTGGTTTGATGGGCGGTCATTCCAGAATATCGCGACCCTGGGAGGTAATCAGCATTGACCAAAGTTGCCTGCGCTCTAAGGACAGCTCGCCATGAGGTTACTGGGGTAACTCCATATTTCCTAAATTTTGGTCGAGAGATGTGTCTTAAAGGTAGACTTAAACCCGATTACGAGCAGTCCAAAGGTCGTTATGATCTTCGTAGGCGTAAGGTTGTTTACCAACCGGACCAACAAGTATGGCGCAAAAATTTCGTTCTTTCGGATGCTTCCAAACATTTTGCTGCCAAGTTGGTCGATAAGTTCGTAGGGCCTTTCCTCATTAGCCGTCGTGTGTCTGCGGATACTTATGAGTTGAAGGATTGTGAAGGCAATGTTTTACCTGGCACTTGGAGTAGTGAACATCTCAAACCCAATCCACCTGACGAGTAGCTTATGAACTTTCTTCTTCTTGGCCTGCGGGTGCGGCTGAGCGAATACTCCCGACGTCAAATCCGCGTGTCGTAAAAGGCGACTTAAGGAATCTGAGATTTCCCATTGTTATCTCTGGAAATCAACATTCTTGGCCTGCGGGTGCGGCTGAGCGAATACTCCCGACGTCAAATCTGCTTGTCGTAAAAGGCGACTTGAAGGAATCTGAAGATTTCCCCCTGTCATCCTTGGAAATCAACATTTCTTCTTTCCTTTTAACTCCCGTGGAAACTTTCCGTTCCGTTAGGTCTCAGGGACCCATGAATAGTGCAATCGACTGGAGAGGTTGCCGACTTTGTTTCGGCTGGAGCCTTTGCTGTTTGCATTTGGGTTGGGTTGGGTTGGGTGAGTTAAATTTCTTTTCTTTTTCTCTTTTGCTCTACTTCTTCCCTGGGTTGATTGATCAGCTCAGCCTTGATGGTCGAGAGAAGTTCATTCGTAAGTCGCAAAGGTGCGGGAATTTCAAGCGTGCCGGATCCCGTGAAAGCATTTCTTGCCCTCTCTCTTTGTGAACCTAGCGATAAGAGCATCTTCCGGGTATCTTGGGTGCAGCAGGTGTGTTCGAGCCAGATAACTTTTCTTTTTTTTGTTTTTCCTCTAAATTTTTTTTTCTTTACCCCTTCTCACTCGTTGGAATGGATCCCGAATGGCGTTGGACTGTTAAAGTCATTTATCAGATTTGACCTCTACTATGTTAGAGATGTTTGTGACCTTTCTGGACCATTTATGAGAGTAAAGTGATCCCATGTCGGAGGTACTTTCTCTCTCTTGCGGTGTTGTTCATTCATCAATCGTCTTGCGGTGTTGTTCGTTCATCAATCGTTTTGCGGTGTTGTTCGTTCATCAATCGTTTTGCGGTGTTGTATGTTCACCATTTGTTTTCTTTACGGCGTTGTATGTTCATTGATTTTTTTTTTGGTGTTGTGTTATGGAGTCAGACTCCCCATTATAGGTCTCCTTGACGAGTGCCAGATTGACAGATTTGTCATCCTTTTGTTCTGGTTTAGGGAAGAAATTTTCCCCTAGGTAAAATTTCCTTTTTGGTAAGGAGGGAGTTGTTACGGTTGAAAAATCCATTCAAGTTATTTATAATAATTTTCCGAACACCCTGTATCATCGTGGGAACTTTTAACGTTCACACGGCCTACGTGCCGATCGTCGCATTGTACCATATTTCACAACATAGCGTGATGTTAACTATCCGCTGTTACTTCAGGCATTCTACATAGCTCCATCTCACTTAGTTTCCGGGGTAAATCTGTCTCGATCGTAACGACTTCTGTCTGAACCGGCGTTGGGGGAAGAACGCGACATGCATCCGCAGCCAGTCTCATATCGCAAGCTCTCCCGTTCGCATCGTCCATTTTGTGCGTGTGTGAGTACAGCTCCTTTGTGCCCCTTTCACTGGTTTTTGTGAAGGAGACAGAACCGGGTTATCCCGAGATTAGTTATTATCGAACGTGGAGAGAATTTTA
The DNA here is from genome assembly GCA_033060865.1 of Dorcus hopei. Lineage (NCBI taxonomy): Eukaryota > Metazoa > Arthropoda > Insecta > Coleoptera > Lucanidae > Dorcus > Dorcus hopei. Next base: position 59,115,691 of record CM065426.1, on the reverse strand, counting down.
AGCTTGCTAAACAGCTTTCCAAGCCTGTTGTCGAAATACGAAACAGGTATGTCTTGCGACTTTGTTCTGACTGCGAAGAAACGTAACGCATATTTTCTTCCATTAGGCTTTTAGTACGAGTAGAGGCTTTCTGTTGAAGCTTAAGTTTGAGATATAGCCCCAGCTCAAGACAGCTTGCCGAGGTAGTTCTATTTGGTTGAGAAATATCGTCGTCCCCTTGGGTGCAGGAGAAGCCCGGAGTTGGCTTCGTCAACGAATTGAGCCCCGCCATTTGGCCTTCCCCGTCGTTGAGAATAGGCTCGCCCTGCAAGACGACGTCATTTCTGGCGGTTTTCCCGCTTCCCGCAACATTGGCCCACTTTGCTAACCACCGCGGGAGGACGCTCCGATCTGTTGACGTTGAACAGCTGACTACATTGACGCTGGAACTTAGGAGGCCAAGGTCGGAATAGCCCTTTTTTTTTTGTATTTGCGGGGTTCGTTTATTGTTACCCGAGTCTGAGTATCTTTAATTGCGTTGTTCGTTTAAACCGTATGTGTAACCGAAGCACAGATCTGTGGTACGGATTCAATTTAACGTGTTACTTGTTCATTGTTATTTATTGTTCGTGTTTGAGTTATAGTTATTTAAAGTTAGAGCAAGCGAAATATAAACAAGTGTGCTCAGCTGGTGCATTTTATTTTAAATCATTTTTGCCTACCTTTTGCATTTGGGTTTCGTCGAACCCTCCCTTCTCCACGAGCTATGCCGAGCGGTGTGGAGACTTAAGACACTTCGCACAAAATTTGCAGACCTACAGGTAGGTAGCAGTTACTTACGCGACAGCTGTGCAACCTGCGTTAAAGAACGTTTATAAAAATGTCAATTTCTCTGAAATACCTCACACGATAATTTTTATGAGTGTTAGGAATAGGTAAAAGATTTTGACATCGAAAATTAATTTTTTTTACCACTTTCCAATTTTGCCGTTGTCTATTAGGGAAATAAGTATTTTTGCCCGCTTTTCTTGTCGCGTAAGTGACACTGATTTAGCACAAAATAATGTAGCTATCCAAATGTTTTAAAACAAAGAGATTCTATGTTTTTAAATGATGAATTATTACAAAATAATACAAAAAAATTATTACAAATAATTACAAAATTAGATATACAAATAAATATCTTTCTGTCACTTACACGGGGGTAAAAAATTGGAGACTTTGTAAATCCTTTTTCTAGTATTTCAAAACTAATTTTTACTATTTCAATATTTATTATAAAAAGAACATTACTTGTCTTAATAATGGAAGGACAATTTCAGCAGTGCCTTTATTTTTTAGTTAAATTTCAATGGCACTTAGAATCAGTTTATCACTGAACTATACGTACATTGTTACTTTAGTTTATACTATAAAAATAATTTTTTAGACAATACTAAAGGTAAATAAATACAGGAAATTTAAGTTGATTATTTTGCTAATCATTTTTGAAAAATTGGACAATAAAACCTAATTCATTACATTCAAACGCTTGAATAGTGCATGTTATAATTATAACCGATGTCAAATAATACCACGTTTCCGTCCAGATTTATTTTATTGTATCATAATTAAACAATAACACTTAAGAATAAATACACAAATGGCAGTTCTTCTTGCGTGGAGGGTGGCCATCTATTTCATCTACAGCAGGATCGATTTGGTTCCAATGTTTTTGGCAAATTCTGTGGTTTTGTAAAAACTTGTCTGTTTTGTAATTATCTCTTTGAGACAGGTACGATTTTGGGAAATAGATCAAGTCCTTGTCTTCTATACCACTAAACGAACCATCTTTTTCGTATTTATCAATTACTTCACCAACTTTATCTACAGTGTGGTTTGTAATTTGCTTGCAAAACAGACGATACAACAAATTCATCGCGAAGATGAACTTTCTTATACTAACTATGGAACCGAAATTCCCTCATAATATATCACAAATGCTTCTCGAAAAAATTCGTTCTTGTAACTTTGCAATTTCACACATGCAATTTCTTTGTAAATGAAATGGGCACTTCGGTTCCGATTTTTGCAATTTTGATTTGATTTATTTATTGCCACTTATCACAGAGATATGGACATTGTCAGGTACATGTATAACATATAGATAATAATGGTGATTAGTTCTAGCAGGAGCCATATAAACACATATAAACACATATGCGTGCGCAAATAAGTTTCCTCAACCAAGCATGATTGACATATTACTATCCTGTAGGGTAAGGAACTCATTAATATGGTAAAAGGTCTTTGAGCTCAAAAAGTCTTTAACCAAAATTTTAAATCTATTGAGGTCTGCATTCTTAATAGATGAAGGAAGGGTATTGAAAAATTTTATTGCTCTGTAGTGAGCGCCACGTTCAAAGAATGAGGATGTATGTTTCGGAATACTGAAGTCGTTGCAATGTCGAGTCGTCATCTGATCATATGTGTCAGAGTTACGGTAGAACAGATGCTCACGTTGCTTTATATAGGTTACTAATTCCAATATGTATAAGCTGGCTAACGGCAATATTTTTAGTTGTTTGAACAGTGGTCTACATGGAGCATTCCATGGTGCTCCACACATTACTCTAATGATTCTTTAGTAATACAAATAAATTAGTAGCATGACAACTCGAGCCCCAAAATAACAAGCCGTATCGTAGTCTAGATTCAACATATGAGAAGTAAAAGTGAGTTTAATCCCACATTGAACCTTAAGTTATTAATTGCGTAGAAAGCAGAACTTAATTTAATGCTCAATTTACTGCAGTGCTGCTCCCAGTTGAGATTGGAGTCTACATGGACACCCAGAAATTCTACAACATTAGAGACTGGCAAAGACTTACTATTATGTTTAACGTAAATGATATAATTTGCTGCATGGTTGCTAAATGTTATTATGTTGGTTTTATTCACGTTAAGGCACAGATTATTATTAGCAAACCATTCGTTCATATTACTGATTGCGTCAGTGCTTAATCTGGATACATTGGCAATAGAACTTTCCGAGATAATTACGTTAGTGTTGTCTGCGTATTGAGAAAGACTGCCCGATGATGTTAATGATTTTGACATATCATTAACATAAATTAGGAATAGCGTTGGCCCTAAAACGGATCCTTGTGGGACCCCGCGACGAATGGGTGCTTCCTCCGATTGGTAGGTTTTAAGTGTGTCATTAAATTCAGATGTCAGTGAAACTATTTGGCTTCGATTGTTTAAGTATGAACGGAATATATTCAGGGGCTTGCCTCGTATACCATAGGCTTCCATTTTCACTAACAAGATATTGTGATCCAGCAAATCAAACGCTTTAGATAAATCGAAAAATATTCCCGTTACATTGGATTTTTGATCCAAATTTTCATAGATATTAGTTCAGACATTGTACATGGCATCCTTAGTAGATGAATCACTGATAAATCCGAATTGACGTTTGTCTAAAATTTTAAATTTCGATAGATATGAAACCAGTCTTTTATTCAAGACTTTTTCGAAAACCTTGCAAAATGCAGGTAGGAGTGAAATCGGTCTATAATTATTTATATCAGAACGATTACCTTTTTTATGGATCGGTATCACTTTGCCACATTTTAAGTTATCAGGGAACACGCCCTGAGAGAAACACTTATTTATCAAATGTATCAACGGAGGCGTTATATAATCGCAGACCTCTTTAAGCAAAGAACATAGGACATCGTCAATGCCAGACGAGTGTTTGCTGGAAATTAATTTAATTTTTGTATGTTTCCGTAAATTTCGTTTAAGTCCATTACGGGTATCACACATTTACCTCGCGTGAGAATTCCTCGTATAAACAGTGTCTTCTCTATTCCTTTCACGTAAACGACTTTGGCTGTAGAGCACAAAGAAGCGATGATTGCGTCGAATTCTGATAAGGGAACGAATCCGATATTCCAATTAAGACAGTGGTGGTTGCTCATGAACCAGTTTGCAACGTTCTGATATTTCCTGGACACTAATGATAAACTGGTAGGCGGTTGAAATATAAAATGACTCAGTCTGTTTTCACTATCGTAAGAAGCCAACTCTTTTGGTATAAACTGATTGTCTTCCACTTTAAAATCTTGGATATCGATGATAATGAACTTCTTCATGGTTTAGATGGTTTAGTTGATGTTACTTCGTGTGAAATCAAATTACTTTTAGCTTATATCCTCTCTGTTAATGATGATATTACTCTTCAACGTTTACATCAACTGACGCATGATTTTTGGTAATTCTAACTCCACACCACGGTCACGAGAATACTATGTTTACAGTAAAATGTTAACTCACCGCGAGAGTTGCACATCGTCTGCAACTTTGAACTTATATACCCTCCTTAAGTATACGGATACATTTTTTGAGTAGACTGTTTTTAGAATACGCATTCATATGTAATTGAGGAGTTGACATTCAAAAAGGCATTTGTCGAATTCGATAAATAAAAAACATAAAAAGCCAATATTTTAGTAATTATTGATTATTTAAAAATTATCTTTTTGGTAATGTTTACAATATTAATAGGGAAGGTAGGCAGCATAGATTGTAAAAATATCTCAATATTAACAATTCAGAAATAAGTGCTAAAATGTAATTAAAATTGTACAAAACGCATTTGGACAAAGTGCATTTTGAATGTCAACTCCTCAATTATACCATGATTTTATTTTAATATGAAACATTGCTGTTCATATTACTATGGAAACTAATTCCAATTTTTGTCATCTCATGTTCTATTTTAAAAAGGACAGTTTAATTTAAAAATTGTAACTGTTGCTATGGATTCTCATATTCGTACGTAATAGTAATGTTCTCTGTTAAAATAAATTCACGTTATAATCACGAATGCAAGAAAAACAACTTTCACACACACTTATCTGTGACCGCGCGAGCCCTTGTAAATAATGACATCATTATACGAAAACGAGGTCTTAATTAAATTGCAGGAAAAAATTTAAGCATTTGTTTACGATCGTATTCACGTCTGATATGCAGTGAGAAGCCTTGCGAAGTTTTTCCGGTTCCATCCAGTTTGATACAGCGGCAGTCCTGGAGGGGAACTTACGTTGCATTACATACTTGCGCTCATATGCGAGCGTTAATCAGAACACCGGGCAGTCTGATATAGCCAGAATACTTGCTTTTTCTTAAATTTAAAAAAGATAACTTTAACTAAACACTTATTTTTCGTAGTATGGTAATGAAAAATACTTCCTAATTACACTGATAAACAGTGATTTTGTTAAGCAAAATCGAGTGGTTTTTTTAAACACTACTACCTACCCACATATAAGTCTCATACTTAGTTTTGTTCACCCTCAGTTGTCATTAAATATCGACTTATTGAACGCGAATTTCGCTTACCGAAGGGTGTTTCCGATAAATTAACATTAAATTATTGAAATTCAAACTTTTTTTTGTGATTGGTGTTTCTATTCATCGTAATAAGATGCTCAGAGTGTGTGTAAACCATACTGATAACTTTTGCTACATTTGCGGTTAACTTACTGTTAAAAGTTAACATCGTAGTTTGACACCATTAGTTAAAAACTGCTATTTTAATTATTTTGGCTTTCCGGTGCAAAATTTAGACAAAACCTGGACTCCTAGTGTTTGCTGTGCACAGTGTGTTAGTTTATTAACATCATGGGCTAAAGTATTTCGTCATATGTCAAACTAAAAAAAAATCTTAACTGCTGTTGCAAAAAAACTGAGGGTGACTGATATTTTTTAAATATGCAGGTTAGTTAGAGGCTAGTTGTAGATACAAAATAACCCATTCAGTTTCATTTAACTTTCATTAAGGTCATTTTTGTCTATCAGTGTTATTAATATGTGTAATCTAGCTACCGGTTTCGATAAGTAACATTATCTTTATCAGGCAACTAACGTCTAGAAATTGAATAAAATTTTGAAAACACCGTCGTTGGAAGGAAGAAAAAGAAATACTCTATTCCACTTAATTATTATTATAAATTTTGCGATTAAATAGAAGGTTAACAGTACTTTATTAATATATCAATTATTGCTATACAAACATATGTATATCATACTTATATTACTTACAATAAACCAACAGTCTCAATATTTTTAATGATTCAAAATCGATCAAGGTCAGGGATAGGCCGATTCTGGAATCTCCTCCAACCTTGACCCTGATTATATAAAACAATGCACACTCATTTGATTTTTTAAAATGTTTGTTACATCATTATTTTAAGGGAAGCAATCAAAATGTAAGTATGATTAAGAAATAAGAATAATTTTTACTAATTGCACAGACAGATATAATTTTTTATTCTTAAAAATGTAGCTAGTTAGAAAAATTAATACTGCATTGTAATAATTATGTGTTATAAAGTTTACTGTACTTTACATTTGGTGGAATTATATTCTCTAGACAAAAAGGGAAATCATTGCGGTTTTACATTTCCAATTCGGTCGGGTCAGTTAATTTAGCCCCCCCCAGTAACCTTTTTCAAAGTTTTCTTGCACCAAATGATTGCACCCTTAATGCACCCTTATGCACTACCAAAATAAATGTTTGCACCCCTTCAGGAGAGAAACTGCAGGCAAATTTCTTTGGGAGGGGCCAAGTTAACCGTAGCCCCCCACCAGTGAAAATTTTCAAAGTTTTTTTGGTGCACCGTGTTGCACCCCTAATGCACCCTTATGCACCACCTTTTTTAACTTTTGCACCGCTCAAAGAGCTGAGAAAAAAAATAAAATAGAAAGACAGCTAGCCCCCCCAGTGAAAATTTCCGAAGTTTTTTGGTGCACCTTATTGCACCCCTAATGCACCCTTATGCACCACCTTTTTTAATATTTGCACCGCTCAAATAGCTGAGAAAAAAAATAAAATAGAAAATGAGCTAGCCCCTCCCAGTGAAAATTTTCGAAGTTTTTTTGGTGCACCGTGTTGTACCCCTAGTGCACCCTTATGTACCACCTTTTTTAACTTTTGCACCGTTCAAATAGCTGAGAAAAAAGTAACTGAAATAATTTTCTATTTTATTTTTTTTCTCAGCTATTTGAGCGGTGCAAAAGTCAAAAAAGGTGGTGCATAAGGGTGCATTAGGGGTGCAACACGGTGCACCAGGAAATTTACCTGCAGTTTCTCTCCTGAAGGGGTGCAAAAATTTATTTTGGTGGTGTATAAGGGTGCATTAAGGGTGCAATCATTTGGTGCAAGAAAACTTTGAAAAACGTTACTGGGGGAGGGGGGGGGCGAGTTAACTGACCCAATTCGGTCCATGTCAGGAATGTGAGGTTGACCTACATTTCAAAATTGGTTTGGAACCTCCTCCGACTCGACCTACACTGTAAAAAGAAATTCCGGTACGAATAACAGACAATTATATTACCGGTTATTCGTACAGGAATTTTAAGTTCACAAGAAATTTTAGAGGAAACAATAAACAATTGGAAATACAATTAGGTTTTTATTATTTTCTGGAACAGTAGATGGGGGAAAAACAAAAATAATTTTTTTACTGAAACCGGTTTTAATGTAAAAAAATTAAGGAAATCCATTTTTTTGTTACTTGATAGGAAGAAATAAACATTCCATACGTTATTGCATGTTTTGAGTAGCTTAGTAAAGTTTATGTTACAAAACCAGACGACATCGCAGAACATTAAGAAAGAATTTGGCATGAAATTAGGCGAGCAATACCGGAAATACTGAAATGTTAGGAATGGAGTTTAGGGTATTGCCAAGAAAGAGGTGTTATTTGTTTCTCATTTACGGTTTAAGAAAAATAAAAGATAAAAACGTAGTTGCATTCCCAATGGAACAAGCTTTCAAAAAAAAATGCTCAACGTATCCTTACATTTAAAAAATTTAGGAGCCGTTTCACCCCCTCCAAATAATCAAATATGTGTCATTAAAAATAAAAATTGACCTGTTGAAGGAATTTTTCGATAAATCGTAATTTCTTAAGTTACAGAATTTATTTCAGTTAAACTTTTCACTCTGTATAGAATTTCAGAAACACTAAAATAAAAAGATTTTAGGATTTTTAACAGTAACATTCTACCAAAAAAGAAAAGAAACTGTGCACGTTATAAAGGTGCAGATAGGCATGCGAGAAAACTTGTGCGAGTTACAGACAGAACTCGCGCAAGTTTCCTCGCATGTTTATCTGCACCTTAAGCCTATAATTTTTTCGCGATTTACGTAAATCCTAAAACTTTTACATGATCTTTTCTTGATATTCTATGAAACCGTATAGCTCACTTACCTTATTTACGCACACAGAAGGCACTGAACTTCGGCTTTAAATTTTTTAAACTCCTAAATAATATATTTTTACAAAATAATAATAATAATAATAATAATGACTTATTTTTTCAAAATAACATATATACAAAATTATCCTGGAAAATATTTTGCAGGCTGTTCCTCTAGTACCGCGACCTTCTTTACCGCCTATAATATATAAGATAAAAAAAATATTCAAACGTCTTAAGATGTAACTCAGTCAGGTCCATTTTATAAAATTATTTCTGGCTGTAGAGGGTGTTCAATCCGGAGGACCATTCCAAAGTTGTACTTTCTTTAATTGAATGCCCAATACACTGAGAAAAATGTATATTAAAAACCGTGTTGTAAAAAAAGTATCATTAATAATAAAATAAATTGTTTTAAAAGTAGTAAAATTGTTTAAGTAAAGCAAGTAAATTTTTCTCTTAAAAGAATTGACAATGCGATTATATTACATTAAGCATATGATTTTGTAACATTTATGAGTTCGGCCTGCAGATTATGATGTTTACAACATAAAATTTGTAGGTCAAAAAGCGATCGAAAGATGTCACTACTTAAATTGTTCATTACTTTCACATCGCAATGCCATATAACCTAGGAGAAATCGGTTTGGTTTGCAGCGGAGTTCATAGACAACACAACATAACATAATATATTTATGTTTTCTATGGTGGAGTTCTGGAGCTACGGTTCTGTTGATGAAGGCCCAATGAGGCCTTAAACAGCTGTACAGAGCATGCTCGAGGAATCCGCTGTAATCAAAACCGATTTGCACAATTTTTTTTTTACAAAATTTGTATTTTAATATACGTTTTTTCTTAAATCGAGTACTTATTTTTTTGGTGCAGCTGCAAAGGTTGGTGATCGTGTGAATCCCGTAGCTTCTTATCTGTGCGTAGATATAAATTTTAAAATATAAATATATTAAACGATATTATATTTTATATTTTAGCCATTTTAGAATATCTTTTTATAAATTTAAATATATAACAGTTAATATAAATATGTTTTTAAGGCGATAAAATGATTTTGCTGTCACATATAGTAATATAAATTTTTGTAAAAATTACTATATTTATATTTACTTTTACAACGTAATTCTCTCCGTGTATATTTTGCGGAAGTACGTGTAGAGCAGGGCCGAGCACCGGTAGAGGAACAGTTCCACCACCCCTTATACTTCTCCGTAAGTGTTTCGCGCTTATTCCAGTTTAAATTGAAATCGGCACGCCTAGAACCAACGACGCGCAATGTAATGTTTCGACGAGTGGCGAATATTTTCGATTGTCGCCGATTACAGTTGTTGCTTGTGAAGCGGATGACTCACCACGACTCTCGTGCATTGGTGTAGAGAATAGGTAATAAGAAAAATTTTGTGAAGTTTTATTAAATGTTTATAAGATATCGATTTTTAAGTATAAAAAATTGCTGAGTTTTGAGCGCTTATAACTTGGTTATTTATTAATGTCAAATAGTTCGTACATACATCAAACAGTTTTTTCAGAACAATTATATATATTTACTGGGCGTTCCTTTTATGTTGAAAAGGTGTACTAACTACGTACGAAAATTCAAGACGAAATATTAATACCAAGCCGTAAGCGTTCAAAACTCAGCAACTTTTTAGAGCCCGCGCACTGCAGATTTACTATCGGTCGATAGTTTATTCTGCATCAAGCTACGAGAAATGTGATACGTGGCTGTACATTAAATTATTATAAGCCACGTAATCACACTTCTCGTAACTTGATTCAGAATAAACTATCGGCCGATAGAAAATCTGCAGTTTGGGTGGGCTCTTACTCTTCAATACAAAACGTGCTCTTTAAATGTTTTTATATGAATGAAGCTCAGTTGCAGGATTGTAAATAGGCGAGACAATTATTTAACAGCCTGTATATTTACGTTGTATATTACTGTCATTCGTGTGAAAACTTAAAAAAGAATTAATTAAATAAAAAAAAAGAATTGGTTTAAGACGGACACATCACTGTATTTTGTAAAGTTTTAATACATTTACATAAAAAAATACAAAAAAGAAAAACGCATCGACGCATATGTTGTCTCATGAGCAGGAAATACACGATCCCACATGTCTTAACACATGTACGTGCGTACATGTTCGCCGAACATCAACGTGCGTGTGTTGGCCCGAAAAACACTTCGAACATGTACGCACATACAAAAAGTCCGTCGAACTTGTTTTCTGGTTTTCCTGAAAACAAGTGCGTGCGTTGATGTTTGCACGTACATGTTCGACCGTGTGGTTGCCAAACGCACATGTTTGCCACGGACTTATTCAATGCAGTACGTCGGCGTCGTGCATAAGCTTTTCCACAGCACCTCAAACAGCCAATTTATGATTTTTAATAAATAACTTTCCGGCAATGTGTGGTGGCAGATCCTGCAATTGGGACTATTAAACTGGGGATTTACTACAGCTTTATCACTTTCAGATAGCTGACGCCTATTATTAGGTGCACGCCACTGCCACCAAACATAACTCTTCGGACATCGTCTTGGTTGATAACTGGACTATGATGTCTTAAGACATGTTCGATCGTGTGTAGTATGGTACTATTTGACGTTGATGTTCGGCGAACATGTACGCGCGTACATGTGTTAAGACATGTTGGATCGTGTATTCCCTACTTTAGAGACCCACTCAGTTCTAAAAAAATGTTTATAGAATAATAACGAGCCAGACTATTATAAAAAGAAATTTCTTACCATATCAAAATCTGCTAAGTTTTTTATAGAAGTTAGAATTTTCTTCTTCGATAGCGAGTAGGTTGCTGACTTCGTGCCATCATTCGAATGTGATTTCAGAAACTATCTTTGAATAAATTAACGTTGACGTAATTACCGCGGTGTATTATACCACATTACAATAATTCTCCAACGGCCGGTATTACCAACATTTTAAGGAAACCTTAAATTTAAGGCGTGTTTAGAATGTGACACTTTTGTAGGTTCAACAAAAGTCAGTCACAGTCTAATTGACATTTAAAATTGAAGTTTAGGCTGGTCGTCCTTTGGATGCGTTTTCGTCCGAATTATTTTCGTCAGAAATCGGACGAATAATTTTGTCAGATTTCGCATATGTGGTATCGTCCACTAGACAAGTTTTTGCATTGCACGAAGTCAGTCATATGCAGAGATTTATATCAAATTAGCATATTATAAATTATCATTAATATGGATGATGATGGATGAATACCTTTTGGAAAATACTTATCTTGTTAGACGGAGATTAAAATTAAAAAGAAAAAAGTGTTGGGTTAATGACATATAGGTATATTAGCAAAACGAAAAGAATTTGGAGAATTTCATCACTTTTACATGTATAATGATTTAAAGAAGGACGAGAAATATTGTATTAATTAATTTTTCAACATCCATCACAAATTAAATTATCCACGGTCCCTGTCGTCAGAACAACTGCGAAAAATCCCATTTATTTCGGATAGGGCTAGTCGTCCTTTGGATGCGTTTTCGTCCGAATTATTTTCGTCAGAAATCGGACGAATAATTTCGTCAGATTTCGCATATGTGGTATCGTGGTATCGTCTAGACAAGTTTTTGCATTGCACGAAGTCAGTCAAACGCAGTGATTTATATCATATCAGCATATTATAAATTATCATTGATAATAGAAATGGATGAATACATTTTGGAAAATAGTTATCTTGTTAGACGGCGATTAAAATTAAAAAGAAAAAAGTGTTGGGTTAATGACATATTAGCAAAACGAAAAGAATTTGGAGAATTTCATCACTTATAACCTGTGAGCAACTAAAAATCAGATTAGGGCAGGCGGTGCAAAGAAAATGTATGTCTGTGATTAAATGAAAAGTCAATAAATTTGACAGTCCATGAATGTATTACATTAATTAATGCAGTTAATCACAGACATACATTTTCTTTGCACCGCCTACTCTAATCTGATTTTTACTTGCTTACTTTTTATAATGATTTAAAGGACGAGAAATATTGTATTAATTAATTTTTCAACATCCATCACAAATTAAATTATCCACGGTCCCTTTCCTCAGAACAACTGCGAAAAATCCCATTGATTTCGGATAGTTCGCACATCACATGGTTTCGACCGAATTCGGACGAATCATTTCGGACGCATTGGACGCCTTTCCGTAAGTTTCAATAACATGGGAGCATTCGCACTTCTTCGTCCGATTTCTGACGAAGTCAATTCGCATGAAAACGCATCCAAAGGACGACCGGCCTAGTTCGCACATCGCATGGTTTCGTCCGAATTCGGACAAATCATTTCGGTCACAGTGGACGCCTTTCCATAAGTTTCAATAATATGGGAGCATTCGTACTTCTTCGTCCGATTTCTGACGAAGTCAATTCGCATGAAAACGCATCCAAAGGACGACCGGCCTTAAGTGTCGGTCAGATGTGATTAATTTTATACAGAACCATGCATAAATGTCACAATCTAAACATGACTTAAATTTAAGGTTTCCTTAAAATCAACTTAATACCAGCCGTAAATAGCTTTATTCGTTTCGAAACATACTAAGGGTACGTGCATACTGCCGGCCAAACCGAGCAATGCCTAGCCATGCGAGGCCTAGCGAGTCCGAGCGATGCTAGAACGTGTGCAAATTGAAAGCGTGTATTTTGATGCGTGTTAGCGGGTTTTGCATTGTCCTCAGACAATTTATTATTATATTATATTATTTTATAAAAATAATATAATAATAGAGCTGATTGAATAAAACTACCTACCTGTTATCTCACACTCTTGCCGCCACTTCTTGCCATAATTTAGTAATAATATCGCGATTATGGTATTTTGAACTTTTTTGATTCCATATTGGGGTTCTTACGTAAATTTCTTCGATAAATTTCTCTATACCCAAATTAAAACAAGCTAATTGGCTTCAAAACGCAAACTGATTTGTCTTTACTCGCATGGCTCGGTCCGTCTTCGCTCGGACTCGCCCGGCTAGGCGTTCAGTATGAACACCGCCATTTAGATCCTTTAACTTGTGTTTCCCGCAATTCTCGCATGGCTAGGCATCGCTCGGTTTGGCCGGCAGTGTGCACGTACACTAAGGTTGCTTTAAGGTTAAACGGTCTCAAGCTGAATGACTTTTATTACCCCACACTTGCCCGGAACGACTGTGTCAACCAAAACGAAAACAGCTATTATAAAATGCAACGATAATGAAACATACACTTACCCTTGGGTGCGTGTACGCACAAACACTTTCAACCGTTTAAAATGGAAAACGCAATAGACATGAATCAACAAAGTTGCTACGAGCTGCGCGTAAAGGCGAAAACACATTATTATCACGTCATGTGAATTCACATGATTTCACGTGAAGACACGTGAATCGTAAATTTGATGAGACCTGCTTTTCCATAAACATGCATTTATAGGAGACACACTATTGTCACTTCACGCATTGACGTGATATCGGCACACGATCTGATTTTCGCATCAATTTCGAGACACGTGATGACGTGAAGTATCTACACCTTTTCAACTTCAAATTGGGACTAAACAAATTCAAATTGGGACAAAATAAATTTAAATTGGGACGAAACAAATTCAAAATGGAAATAAACAAATTTAAATTGGGACGAAACAAATTCAAAATGGGAATAAACAAATTCAAATTGGGTTTAAACAAATTCAAATTGGAACAAAATATTTTAATTAAGAAAAAATACAAGCTCGTAGGTAATAATAACAAAACGAAATGTAATTACCTAACTAATAATTACTTGCATTAAATCATAATTTTACGTCAATCATATTTAACCCATCAGTTATGAATTTTGGATGTTTGCAACGAATCTTATAGAGTTAAGTACGGTAATTTTATTAGTAATATTTTGTCGCACTATATTTTCTAATTTTTGTAAACGATATTCCGTCTGCGCAATGTTTGGCCTGGTCTCACCTGCTAAAATTTGTGGCATTTGGATTGCTTTTAAACAAGACTACGCGAGTTCAACATTGGGCTGTTTGGAGAAAGTTTCAGCAAAAGATTATTGGTCAATTCGTCCTCTCTAAAAACATCCTCAATTGAATTTGTTTAGTCCCAATTTGAAATTGTTTAGTCCCAATTTGAAATTGTTTATTCCCAATTTGAATTTGATTATTCTCATTTTGAAATTGTTTATCTCCTCCGACCTTGACCAACATTTTCGGAGTCAAGGTCGGAGGAGGTTCCAGAATCGGCCTATTCCCTCTACTGACATATTCTAAATCGGACAGAAAAATATTTTAGTTATTTCTGTATAAATAAAATTATTCTTAATGTTCTGGAATATGTGAAGGTATGTACAGCAGTTCTACATCTTTACTTTAAATTACGACCTTAAAATAATAATCTAACCTTATATATACAGGGTGTAAAATTTAAAAATATGAAAATAACACAGCAATATGTAATTTAAGGTTATATGTTGTCAATTTTTGTATCTTCTGGACGTGTTGTTAATGGTAATGAGAAAAGTATAATTTTGTTACTTTTGCAGAGTGGAAACTTTTAATGCTTTAAATAATAAAGTTGGTCGGTAATATCATTCATATTTTGTAAACAAAAACAGTTTTGGGAATAACTACAATATTCAGTGTAGTGAAGAGAAATGCAAATTAAAACCATAAAAGATGTTTTGTAATCTACTTTTAGATTACAAATTCATAATCACTTCTTCATAATCACAGTCAAATTCATCAACTTCTCAATGCTTCTTCGGGCACTAATACAGTGAATCTGTAATAAACTTTGTAATTTTGAAGGTGTTTATGAAAAGTAATTATGAATTTATTATACAAATGTTCATCAAATAAGAATCTAGTTCAATTTATTATAATCTTTATTACATAAATTTGGGTAAGTACTACATACATAATAAACATAATTAAGACAATCTGGGTGAGTTATGCTTTTTGTCAAATGACTGCCTCAATTATTAGTAGTAGTAGTATATTTGTGTATTTGTGTTAAGATTTCAGTACATATACATACATTACATGTACACATATAAATCATACACACGTCAAATATTTGAAATTACAAAAAAAAAACAATTTTTTACCTAAACAATGTTGAAAATTGATCTTCAATACATTCCTCTACAGAGTAAAAGGCTCTAATGAGAAGGTAATTTGTGATTGCGGACTTAAATTGCCTAAATGGTAATTTCTTTACATCTTCGTGTAAGAGATTGAATAATTTTGGCGAGTAATAGTTTACTGCGTCTCTACTATGACTTAATCTCAAAAATTCTAACTTAATATTATTTCGGTCTCTAGTTTCATATGCATGTTCATAAAAATTGAAATTGTTTAAATTTTTCCAAGCATATAGGAGACATTCACGTATGTACATGCACGGTAATGTTAATAGTTTCAGATTTATAAATGCTTCCCTACAGTCTCTTCTATATGATAAATTTGCCATAATTCTTATTACACGGCGTTGAAGACTAAAAATGCGACTCGTGGATGAACAATGTCCCCAACAAAGTAACGCGTAAGACATTACTGAGAATATCAGCGAAAAATAACATGTTTTAAGAGTGTCATAATTTAATACCGGTTTAAGAGTTCTTAACAGAAATATATTTTTACTTAATTTATTTGCTAGAGCATTCGTGTGATCTTTCCATCTAAGAGAAGGATCCAGTCGCACTCCTAAAAAAGTTTTCTCTGAAGAGATAGTTCTGAGTGTGTAATTTTGAGAAAAAACTATTTTTGCCGTTTTACTATTATTTAAAGAAAGTTTATTCGCCTTAACACGTTGGCTGCCGTGAGAAGCACAACGTGATGCACGGAAAATTCACCTCAGTAGCCGTGAGTATCAACAATTGATTCTCAAGCACTGTGAGTTTTAATGGCCAGGAAAACCAACATTTGCTTCTCAGATTAACGTAACTTTTATGCAACCGATAGTACATGGCTGTAAGCTATGTAAACTACTCTTGGCCTGGACCTGATTGAATCGACGGTTGATTCTCACGGCCTGATTACATGTAGCGCATGATTTTTAAAATTCAGATAAAGGAGGCCGTGAAAAACAAAGCGTATAGCATAAATTAGCAGATACTGTGCAATCCAAAGTTATTTAGATAAGCGGAATCATAGCTTGATTCAAAATTGACGTTTACAGTGCTAATGCTAAATAAAATAAATTTGGATCGTGCAGTACAATTTATTCAAAACGATATTTACAAAACTTCCAAAGGCATTCATAATTGAATTATATTTTCGCAGCGACGCGACGTTTACGCTACATATTTTGCACAGCTTTTCTTCATCTAAAATAATAATTAAAAAAAAACGGTGTTACTGGGGTGATTAGTAGTTGATATTCCACAAAGACAATGAAACCTCACGTAATAATTTATTATTATTTCAAACATAAATCAACATTTCATTACACTTTACTGAAAAGAAAATAGGTACCTAATTTTATGTATCTGAAAACCAGAAAAGATTCAACAAGATAGAATATGATATGAATGGTTTTATTTTGTACATGTATGAACTTCAAAAAAGCAACTCAAACAATAGTTCTTATTACATTTTACACAGCGGTAACTCGACTGAGGAGTCTTATGTTGGGCCTGTTTCCGGTCAATTTTTGCAAGTTTTTCATAACACACAACGCATCTACGACGTTTGTTAGTTCCTACATCTTCCAACATATGATCGCCTTGCTGATTATGCGTTTTGTTGTGACGAATATCTAATTTTGTTAGTTTCAAAACAAGATCTTGTTTGAAATTTGTTATGGATTTTTTTTCATTCGCCACTTCCTGGTGTAGAATGTAGGCATTCACCAAAACAGCACCCATAATCAGTTCAATTGCCAGTTTTCTATACCATTTTACACCCCTCCGTAATGAAATGGTATACGTTTTCATCTGATCAGACAAATCAATGTAAGTTTTATGTTTATTGTAATCGATTACAGATATAGGTTTTTGATTGTCTTTACCGAAATGAGTGACTGTTTTGAGTTCAGCGGTATGTTTTGTACTTAGAGTACAAACATCGCGCTTATCTTTCCATTTTTGAATTACCACACCTGTATTACTTTCGGCAGCAATAGTTTCTCCTTTTTGTAGCTTCTTATCCATTATATGTTTTGGATTGAATTTTCTGTTGGTTCTCAAAGTTCCAACTAGGTGGGTGTTTCTGTCCTGCATCTGATGGGCTAGAGAAATGCTGGTGTAAAAGTTATCTGTATAGATTGTACGTCCTTTGTCCAACAGATTGTCAGCTAAAGAAAGTACCACCTTCTCGGACGATAGCTGGCCTGGTGATTTATCTTTCCCACAATAAATTTGAAAGTTATATGTATATCCTTTTTCAAGACATAATTTGTACAGTTTGATCCCAAATTTATGTCTTTTATTGGGTATGTACTGGCGAAAACTCAAACGCCCTCGGAATGGTACTAAGGTTTCATCTATGCAGATATGCTCTTTCGGAACGACAACTTTTTGAAAATTTTTGATCAACAGATTTGACAAAGAAGAAATTTTTTGCAATCTGTCTTCTGTCACTATTTCGTTGTTATGAAAATGCCATGATTTGAGCAGCAGTTGAAATCGATTTCGAGGCACTAAATCTTTGACTTTGTTGTCATACAAGTCACTTTTGGACCAATATGATTCAACAGAAGGATACTGACATAGACCCATCCAAATCAAAATTCCAATGAAACATTCCATTTCCTCGCGATCTGTGTTATACCATTCATGAATTCTGGCTTTAGGTAATCTTGTACCAGCTTTACATTGGGATGCATACCTGTTTGTCTCTGTCACCATCAATTCAAGTACTTCGTCGGTCAGAAATAACTTGAAAAATTCATAGGGACCCTTATCAAAATATTCAGCATGTATTTCTTCTTTCACGCCAGTATTTGTTTCGGTAAAATCAAATAGTTTCAAATTTAATCCACTCACATCCTCCCATGTCAATTCACTATTATCACTATTATCACCCTGCTCGTTCTCACTACTCTCACCATCACTTTCTTCCATATTTCTTTGAATAACATCGTTTATTGTGTCAAGTATACTGTTGGATATGTCTCTGGATACCACGGAAGTACTTTGCTTAATTTTTGCTTTCTTGCGAATTACTTCACCATCTGAAGAATTATCAGAACCATCGGGAACAAATTCGTCGCCCGAATCTTCAAACGGCTCATTATCGCCTTCATCTGAAAGACATTCCTGCCACAGACGTTTTAACTTTTCCTGTTCTTCTTCGTAATTCATTTTTGACAAAACACGAAGAACTATGGAGAATGCGTAACAATGAAAACACTTTTTGTGACACGTTGCACTTGCGTAAGTTTATGAATCAGCGTATGATTCTTACGGCCATTAGTGCAAGCTTTAGCTATATCAGCCGCGTGAATCATATTGCGCTTCTCGGATTGAAAATAGTGAAAAATATGTTTTTGGGAAAAAATATAGCCATTTACGCTTAAAACAATCTCATTGCTAACATATTCAAGGATAAAATAGTTTTGGCCAGAAGGGACAAGATATTTCTGACTATTACGGCAGTCAACGTGTTAAACCAGTCAGCGACTTTCAACTGAGTATTATCCATTGCCCTGTTTAGTCTATCAATATCTGACTCCGCTAAAAGAATATTTGTGTCATCAGCGTACCGCACAAACACAGCACTAGGATCCGCGTACTCCAAATCATTCACGTAAAGGATAAACAGTACAGGACCCAGTACCGATCCCTGGGGCACGCCGATGCCAACTCTTTGCGGTAAAGACCTCTCGTGATTCCATTCTACAAGTTGGCTACGGTTTTCAAGATAAGATTTGAGTAGTAAAAGAACATTAGAGCTGAAATTATACCTTTCTAATTTTTTTAGTAAAATTTCGTGTGACACGCAGTCAAACGCTTTTGATAAATCACAAAGTATAGCACCACACCGCTTTTTCGCTTCAAAATTTTTATTTATAAATTTGGTAAAGTTTAGAATTGCATCAGTAGTACTGTTTCCTTTCCGGAAACCAAATTGGCTGTTTGAAAATATTTCATATTTTTCACAATAATCAACCATTTGTTTTTTTAACACAGTTTCAAAAATTTTGCCCACCGCTGGAATTAACGATATCGGTCGAAAATCACTCAAGGATTTCGATGAGCCACCTTTAGGAATTGGAACAACACGACTTATTTTTAATGCATCTGGAAATATATTAGCTTTGATAGCCATGTTTATTAATTTTGTGATTGGAATTATTAATAAATTTTTTACATATTTTAAAATTTTTGTATTTACATTATAAATATCGAAACTATTTTTTCCTTTTGAGCCATTTAAAACATCCCGTACCTCGATGAAACTTACTTCGTTGAAATGAAAGGGACTTGTGTTTTTATTAGCTGGCAAAAATGACAAAGGATCACTATCCGTATCAGGAATCTTTGACATAAGATCATTTCCAATATTCGAAAAATAAAAATTAAAAGACTCTGCATTAAAAAATTCATTTGAGGAAAAACTTTTGGATTGCCTCCGTTGATTTATGATCTCCCACATTGCTCTTTGTTTATTAGAAGATCTGAAGATGAAATCGTCAAATTTATCTTTTTTAGTTTTTTTAAGACAGGTTCTATATGCACGTTTATATTTTTTATACATCTCCCTATAAAGTTCATTTCCCGGGTATTGTTTATTTAAATTGTAAAAGAAATCTAATTCCTCACGTTTCTTTTTGAGGTTTGCATCCACCCATGTAATAGTTCTTGATTTTTAAAATTTTGTTTTTTCAGGAAAAGCATTTACGACTCCTCGAAATAAAATATTTACAAATTGATTAAATTTAAAATTGATATTATCAGAGCTATCTATAAAACTCCAGTCAATATTCTCAAGATGGTTATAAAATTCGCATAGGCCACGTTCCGATATAGGTCGTACAATTACCTTCTCAGTAGGCCCTCCATCTTTGTCAACACTAAAGCTAAAATTTATAAATATGCCCAAATGATCGGCAACATGCAGATTTTTTACAAACGCATTGTAATCTGACTCATCAATATTTGTAAAAATATTGTCCAAACAATTTTCGTCCCGAGTCTTTTCACTTATAACATGAACTAAGTTATATGAATTCATTAAATCTAACAAAGAATTTCTTTGATCGTTGTCTACATTAAATTTTACATTAAAATCACCATTGATAATTAAATTACAATTTTTTGATGATAGAGTATCTATCACGTTTGCACATATTTTAATGAAGTTATAGAAATTCCCGTATGGAGGTCTGTACAAAGTTACAATTATAGTATTAGCGCTGTTGATCTGTATCGCAACAATTTCGCAATCCTTTTCCACTGAGAAGGAGGTCACATCCGACAGATTAACGTGATCTAATTTTTTATTAACAATGCTAAGCACCCCCCCATGTTTAAACTTAGATCTACAATAACCATACGTTTCAAAATTTACAAAATTTAGAGCTTCTAACTCTGACTCCGAACACCAATGTTCACTTAAGTTTAGTACATCGAGTTCCTCGTTGGTAAGTATTTCCTCAATTTGGTTTATTTTGTTTTTTACGCACTGTATATTTATGTGTCCGCATTTAATCACGCCCCGTAAGGAATTTACTGAAAGTTGACTGTAAATACCATCATTGTAGTAACTTACGTGTCTGCTCGTTTCCTTCTTGAAATATGAAAATTTGTTGAAAGATCGCTGTAATAATCTGTCACAGAGGATTCTGTAGTTTCTACCTCCAAGTCGTGAATATTCCTGTTGTACTATCCTGCAGATACTAAACTGAGCTCATCAGTTTCAGTCTTTCTGTTAATAACTGTAATTCTAATTTTATATATCAAATCTTTGAAGGAAAGAATCCATTTGTTTTATTTTCTCGTGATTACGATAATATTCCATTTTCTAAATTAGATTTTTCACATTGTTATACTCATTTCTGCAGCAAATTAATGTCACTCAAAAAAGTGCCAATCAATAATAAATATTTTATCGTAATTCTGCACAATATTGCCACCAAATTTTTAACGTAGCTCCGTTTTCTCTTCTCATGTATAAATACTAAATAAATTTAATAGCTTTAATCAGCGTCACTGTCTGATTCACAGCAGGAGCTAGAGTCTTCCTCCAAATTTATAATCAAGGGACACACATCATCATGATCCATACCCACTTAACGTTCCCACCATCTGATTATTTCTGCCTCTGTACGCTCAAACCCAAGTTTGAGTACTAATCGTTTGCAAAGCTTCTTCCCACATTTTCAAACAATTTGCGACACCATAGCCATATCGTCCAATATGCGTATTATAATAATTTTTGGTGGTACTCCAAATATTCTAGATCGGATTAAATATGCAGTGATATGGGGGCAATTGAAGAATTTTATGACCATGTTGTGCTGCGATATTGTCAATTACATATTCTTTTGGAGGTTTATGCTTAAAACATCAATATATTATAGTTTGTTGTTTCTACAGGGTTTACCAATACGGGTTATAGACAATTTTATTGGAAGAAAACTCTAAATATTCAAGAAAATTCGGAAATGTTTATTAAATATGAAAATATGAAATTTCTCAAATATGTATGAAACACAATGTCGGCCAAATGACCGCCGCGGCTCCTTTGGCAGGCCTCAACCCGCTTGATGAAATTCACCATGACATTCTCGCACATTTCTCTGGGAATTTCGCCGATGACACGTTGAATTTCGAGTTTGAGTTCTTTAATATTCTGTGGATGGGTAGCGTAGACCTTTCCCTTCAGGTACCCCCACAAAAAAAAAATCAAGTCACACGAAAGCAATGGCCAATGCACATCGCCGTTTCGAGAGATAACACGGCCGGGGAATTGCGTTTTCGGCAAATCCAGCGTCGCACGCGCCGTGTGGCTCGTTGCACCATCCTGCCGGAACCAAATGTCTCTTAAGTCCATGGGTTGCAAACGAGGCCATAAAAACTGGTCGTTCTCGAAAAAGAACAGACCAATGATGCCTTCGGACCAAAATGCGCACCAAACAGTAACACGTTCTGGATGCAGCGGTCTCTCAACAATCTCATGTGGATTCTCCAGTGCCCAAATGCGGCAGTTTTGTTTGTTAACGTGGCCACGGAGATCGAAATGTGCCTCATCACTCAGCATGATTTTTTGATGAAAATTGGGATCTCTCCTCACTTGGGCCAATATCCATTCAGCAAAAGCACGACGCTGGCCATGGTCTGGGGGCTTCAATTCCTGTGTCAGCTGAATTTTGTAAGGATGGAGAGCCAAATCCTTCGTCATAATACGCCAAGTTGTCATTTGTGAGAGGCCTAACTGCTGCGAACGACGAGGAACTGAGAGCGTCGGTTCCTCGGCCACACTCTGGCTGACAGCAGCGATGTTTTCGGCAGACCGGCCAGAACGAGCACGTACAGGCGGTCTTTGGTCCAGCACCGACCCGGTAGTCCTGAATTTGTTGACAATGTTTTGAATTGTCTGCTCTGTTGGCCGATTAAATTGACCAAACGTACCACGCAATGCACGATGTGTAGCGCGCACAGATGATCCCGACTCGATAAATTTTTGCACGATTGTTACTCGCTGTTCTGTACTGTACAACGCCATGATAACAATTGAATAAGTTGACAGTTTGAAAATAACACTTTTTTTTTCGCGGCGATAGCGCTATTTCGTGGCTACAAATCGTTAACAACCCTAATCCCTATTGGTAAACCCTTTATTTAACTTTTCACTAAAGAACTTACAAGGAGACTAGGTGCAGCAACTGAGGTTTTAACATAGCATTATCAAACAAAATGTTTCTTTGTGATAGCCAATTTTGAATATCAGCTTTCTTCCTAGAAGAGTCAGGTGCTTTATTTGCAATTTCAGAGTGATAACTCGCATTATCCATAATAATTAATGATTTTGGTTTTAAGTTCGGCAATAGTTGTTGTTGAAACTATTTTAAAAAAGTATCCTTCGTCATTTCACCATGGTAATCGGGATTCTTAGTACTTGAAGAAAATATTAATGACGCTTCTGGTATAAAACCATCTTTACTGCCAGTAGGTAACACAATGTACCTACAACATTGTTAACATTACGAAAAGTACATGTTCAAATTAATAAAAAGGGAGGCATAATAATTGCTACAGTTCAACCTAATTTTTGTCCAGAATATAATACTATCGTGGAGAATTTTCTATACAAAAGTATAGACACACTGGGAATAATGATTCTTTCGCATATTTTGCACATACTTTTGCAAAAAGTCAACCCGTAGTAATGCTACATGCTGCAGTTCCATCAACCCTCTTCGGCGGTCATCTTTTTTCCAACGAAAATCAATTTTTTTTCAATACTTTGCACAAGTGATGATAAATTCCCGTTGTACAAGTTTCTTTCTTTTAACAAACTCAGCAAACTTTTACGTGTAAAGGCGGCTCCACATTACATGGCAAACTAGGCGAATGTCGAACGTTGGTGATGTGTACAGTTTTCCAAACGTTTGTCAAATAATGTGTACGATGTTGCTGAATCGCATTTAAGTGTCTCATTTACCGACTTCTATCGGGACGTATACGAATGCAAACGTTGGAAGGAGTTTGACAAATGCTCTACCATACACACTATTCGGCGAACCTTCACACATCACAAACGTTTGGCTAGTTTGCCATGTAAAGGCGGCGCTACATTACATGGCAAACTAGGAGAATGTCGAACGTTGGTGATGTGTACAGTTTTCCAAACGTTTGTCAAATAATGTGTACGGTGTTGCTGAATCGCATTTAAGTGTCTCATTTACTGACTTCTATCGGAACGTATACGAATGCAAACGTTGGAAGGAGTTTGACAAATTCTGTACCATACACACTATTCGGCGAACCTTCACATATCACAAACGTTTGGCTAGTTTGCCATGTAATGTAGAGCCGCCTTAATGTAGCTCCGCCTTAACATGCTGACCTATGACAAGCAATAGTTTACATAATATACAAAAAATTATTCGTAAATGCTTACGGTTGCGATATATTTCATAAATAACATTGCGTATTGCAACTTGAGTTGCATCATCTACAACATTAGGCTTAGCTCTGGTTCGTTTCCTTTTAGGTGAAGACAAGGTTGATTTTCTTTTGATGCCGTTGAAATTCTAGTAATAGTAGCAATACTTAAGCCACATGCTTCAGCAGAACGCTAAAATGAAATCGTGTTTTTATGTAATTCATAATAAGTATATAACTGTAATACCTCTCTAACAGCGCCTAATGGTAATAATGGACCACCATTGTCACGTTCTCTTTCGAAGTAGGTGATGAGACTGACAACTTTCTTCGCCTGTTTACATACATTTTTAGGCATGTTGAACGAAACTCAACTTAAGTAGTTTTGACAAAAACTGTTTTAGGTCGTAAAAATTTAGTAAACTATAGAACGCAACATAAAAGCAACTGAAACCACCACAAAACTTGTTGACATACTAAATTGGCAACAACGACAAATTTTAAGGTATACCAATTCTCAAAACACAAATTCATTAGAATTTTACGGCTAATAATAAAATATATCGAGCATATTTACTTTTCATTTATTATTCAGATTTCTTAAATTTTTATAGAAGAAGCATTTCATTGTGATTTTACAACGTTAATACATTAATAAGTTAGTTTCAAAATTTCTTTTTCTTTCGTTTGATGGCAGACATAGCTAGCTTCTGACGATACGTCTGACGTCATTAATGACGTGCACCGCTTGTTAAGTTGCCTTCCCTATATCAGCATCACTTTGATATTTTCACGCGCGATTTTATCTAACACGTCTGCCGTTGCGCGTCGCCCCCTGCCCAGATTTATTTGTACTATTTTTAACGCGGTTCCGCCCGGTGGATTATGGTTGTTGGGTTAGCCATATAGTATATTGTGTCATAAGGGCAGAAAGTGAGCATTTGCAGCCCGCGGCTATGAGTTGCACGAGCGAGCAAAGCGAAGCGAGGGCAGCTCATAGCTAAGGGCTGCTAATGCGTTTCTGCATGTGTGACACACAACTATTTTTCGCCTAGCCCTAAATCAAATTCAAGCTTTGTTTAAAACTGACGTTTAATGAAAAATTCTGTGAAATGTCAAAGCGCGCAAATGAATGTCACTGTGTTGCTAGGTTACGAACATAAATCGTGTTGTTATAAGTTTAGCAGCCCTAGGGCAGATAAACATTACTTTCCGTCACATTTTTAGGGTTAATATGAGTTACTTTCGCATATGCTAGGCGAAAAGTAATTAATTTTTTTGACTTCGGCCACCTGTATCTGTTTAACGGTGGGGCAATTTTTCGCATATGCGACGTGTTTTATATTAGGGAGTTTTTGCAATTACGTTTTCGTATTAAACGTATACGTAAATAACCAGTTGCTTAGTTACATTCAGCTTTAACGTTTACGTTAACGTTTTTAATTTAGGAAATTTGACATTTCAAAGCTTTGGAATATGTTATCGATAGTCACAAAACTCAGATTTGGTACAGTAATGGACAATAAAATCCGGGCAAGTCATTTGCATAATGTAAACCTCACTTTAATATTTTTGACGTTTAATGCATATCACTAGAAATTCTGACGTTTAATTCAAATTTTATTTATTTATTACGACAGAAATGTAACCTCAAAAAAAGCCTGATTTACCAAATTTGTCGAAATCTGCACGACATGTCAAATTCTTGTCCGGATTTTATTGTCCGCTACTGTACATAAATTAAATAACAATGACTGCAACCAAATCTGACAAGACAAAATACTATGATTTACTTTCTTGATTCACATTCATGTTTACGTCGACGTAATATGATGTAAAAACTTTCAAAGTGTAAATTACGTAAATTCCTACACCGGGGTTAGTAAAGTTGATGTTAAAAACTCCCTATTGTCGCCGCCTAATTTTCGCTACCCGCAAACTACGTATTTACGTATCTACATTCGGCACGATCATGTTTTCCGCCTCATGTTCCGCAGATTTGTTCCGCCTTACAATCTTTGGACTTATGTCCTACCGCGTAACATTTATAGCAGACAGACAGACAGACAGTGCTCCCTAATCTACCCTAAAACGCTACGAGCGGTACCTGAGCAAGTTAGCCCTTATCCGTCTCGGGCCCCGACCAGAGCCATCGGATTGAGATACGCCCAATCAACGCGCAGGGCAGCCTGACTGGTTCGGGGTTGCACGCCCCTCGCCCTTCTGGTCAAGGGAGACCTATCTAATCTCTACTAGCTATCCAGGCTAGTGCCGGAACTGAGATCCGCAGTTCACACGTCGGGATGGGGTGAGCATCATCCCTAGCCCTAGCATGCGGGCCATCAACCACTGCCCCTGTGAGTCCAACCCAGTCGACCAGTGGAGGTCCCCTCTACTCGCTCCACTCCAGAGGAGGGGAGGGTATCCTCCGGGCTAACCGGTTCCCACGGTACCAGTTTGCTTCACTGGTGGGAAGTTCGGCCACGACCGAACAAGTCGGCCGAGTCCTACAGATTAGGTTACGTGCAACCCAGGCACTGGTACGCCAACTCGGGACGGTGGGCTCGTCACACCCATAGGAACTCTATCATACGTCCACAATGGTCACCTACGGCCGAAGCCGTTGGATCCACGCTTTAGTAAGCAGGGTAACCCCCCTGCCGGGAACATTTATAGCAGTAAAAAATACCGGTATAATCTTGGGTGTAACACGTACGCCATTGTACACGCAATCTCGACCTGACGATGAGGTTTCTCATACGAGCGATAACTTCTACGATCGCGTTTTTCGTATATGCGTTTCCCTTTTTCGAAAAGAAACGTCGGAGTTTAAATTCCTTGCCGAGTTCTTCCACGTTCTTGAAATGTGACGAAACGATTTCGTTCTGCTCGAAAACGCATTCTAACAGTTGTTTCTCCTCGATTTTATTTTCGAGTCCGAAGACAATAATTTTTGGGTCGTTTTTACTAATCTCGCTCGTTTTTAGCTTTTCCGGAAGCTTTTACGAAACCGCCACTTTTAGTTTCTCCGCGTCCGATTTAGTTGCGTAGTCTATGTACAAATTACCGTTCTTCGCCGTCCTGATAGCGTTGATCGCGATTTTCTTGGCAACCACATCAACATTGTCGCGTGAAGCAGCGCGCCCACTGAATCGACTCGGACCGGTCGACTCGGCACGGCACGATCGGCAGGTTTTGATAGGCTTCGGCAGAGAATTGTAGAAGGAGCAAAAATTGCCGAATGGTCCGACGGTCTTCAATTATATATTTCAAGAAGTGTATGTCATTCATTGAAGCTATTGAGAAAAAGACTTATTTGTAGCAAATAAATATTTATTTAAATAGTAGCAAAGAAATATTAATTTCGTGGTAAATTACTCTTTGAAACTAAATTAATTTCTTTGCCGTAATTCTTTCAGTTTAAAGAATGACTTACCACGAAATAAATATCTATTTATATTTTATATGTTTAAGAGAATCGTTTATCGTGTCTGAAGAGATGGCTTATTAAAAACGAACTATAGGTACTGAATGGACTGCTGAAAGCGCCGAATGTGCTGATTCAGTGTGCGGTGTACGCTGCCGTGCCGATCGTACTGTGCCGAGTCGGCCGATCCGAGTCGATTCAGTGGGCGGCCTGCTTAAGTCTTTTTTCATAACGTCCGCGCTTTCTTTGTTTCGTGACTCTACTTTTACCGTAATTGAATTATTCGCATTCCTAGCTACTACGCGCACATTTGGTGCTTTTGCGACCGCCGCGACTGACGCGTAAGAGACTGGCGCTTTAATTGGTAACGATTCATCTGTTGTTTTATTCCGCATCTTCTTCAGCACTCCGTCTTGTTCGCTAATTAAAGCGAACAACTCCGTCACCGAATTCCGTACCCGCTTTCTGTCTTCTATCCTTAGAGTCTCCGACAACGGGGACCAGGTCCAGCACCGACGACATTATGGCCTTCGCTTTATTAAGCGTCGCCGTTTCGTAATCGGCCGTTTCACACATATTGTCCGCGTTCTCTTCACGCACTGATTTGTTAGTCGGTGAACACACTTTAGGTATCGTAGCGGTCGAAACATTTGCCGCTCTGCTTCGTGCTGTTGGTTTAGGTTTAAGCTCTGCCATCGCACGTCCGAACTGGTCCAGCGCTCGATGCGAACTATTATCGAATACAGCAAGGACGTGACCACTTCTGACCAAGGGCCATTACATACTGACGACAGTAGAAATATGAGTAGTGTATCATTTTGAGATTCCTCATCAGTAGCCGAATCTATACTAGAAAGTACTAGTACATGATGTTCAAGAAACAATAGCTTCTTGAAAGAGTATTTGTAAGTTCACATACCTACCTATTACAACATAAATGTTCATAACACCATTGATATAAATACCAAAAATAAAATACCGTGTTGCTTGCTTTTCTTCCAGTTTCTATATTCCGTAAGAAAATTAGTTCACAGGCCATTTATTTATTAACCAAAAGAGACGCAAGTAGCAATTGCTTTGTGTTACGTTTCTGGATTTAGTCTAGCCAGGAACCGCCCTCAGCGCCCTTTATACAGGTTGAGTCCGAAAAAACGCCTACGCGAATAGCGTCGGTGTTTATTGTCGTATTTGAGTGATCAAAAAATCAAATGAAATGGCAGAAAAAACTCTACAATATACCATACCTTGCGTCTTTAATGCATTTAAAACAGCTGCATGACAGCTGTCAACTTTTGTTTTTTAAATACAATGGTATAATTACTGTAATAAATTTCGAAAGAACTTTTTTTTCTGCGTTCAATGATGTGCTGTAATAAACACTTATTTTTAAAAACAACAGAAAAAAATAAAAAGAAATAAATAAATTCTTAACATGAAATGACGTAATAAACAATTGCTGAACAATAAATGATATCTGTTTTACGATAAATAGTGTAGTGTCTATAAGTACTTCCTCATAGGCAAACAAATGACGATAACTGTCAACATTTTGTTTTTGTCTTTGCTGACAAAAAAAAAGAAAGTTGAAAGTTAAATAAACACCGACGCTATTCGCGTAGGCGTTTTTTTGGACTCAGCCTGTATATGGAATGAATTTTGGCGCTTTTTACCATACCGTTACTGTATAAATAATTTAGGAACTGAAGAAATTTTCACCTATTCTTCTTTCTTAGTTAATACGTCTACGATTTTTCGTATTTTTAGAAAGTAAATATATTCAAATAAAATTTACTTAAGCTAAATAAGAAAAAAAATCATCACAAAGTTACAATAGTAAATATTACTTAAAAGAAAATTCTTGGGTCAACAGTTGTTATACAACATTAACGTTTTCGACAAAAAAATTTGTTAGCTTCAGATGTTAAAGGAAAAGGATGATAACAAATTAGGAAGAAATAAAATTACAATTTAAAAGCTAAAAACTTACTTAGTTTTGAGTCTGGTCACATTGAAATGAAAATAAGTGAATTGGTCAGGTAGTGGACGAAGTCTATACAAACCGAGTTAATTCATTTGAAACTATCAAAGTCCAGTCCATCAGTCTGGCCAAGCATACAATTTGTTAATAATTGAAAGATATCTATTACTAAGAAGATTGCAGTCAGACCTATAAGACCTATTCTTATTATTTTTTGTAATGTGTCGCGTTCCATCGACATTACGAAATAAAAGTGAATCAACTTTCTATCGTATATTAAAAAAACTAATGTAAATATTGATAACAGTAATAAAACGTTAGAAAACCAAAAGTAGCGTAAAGCAGCGTAAAGCAGTGGTTTGGACGTATCTCGCGACTTCTCCGCGACTTATCCGCGACTCCCCGTTGTTGCCCGCGTAATTCCTTACCTTTATTCTAAGTCAGCAAAAATTATGAATGTAAGAAGTTACTAAGTAAAATGTTATATACAGGGTTCACCACATGTCCCTCCCGGGGATAAAAAGGATCAACAAAGTTGGTGCTTTTTTTATCAACATTTAAATTTTATATCCAGCAGATCTAGAGCCCGTGTCAACAGTCAAATTTTTGGTTCCAGTACCTGCTTCATGCTGCGTTAAATTATTTTCATTACATTTAGGTTTACAAAAACGATTCTTAATACTATAACATAAGTAAGTTATAAATGATAACAAAAGAAATACACATATAATATATAAAATAAATGAATGTACGACATTTTTCTGATGATTTTGAATTTGCTCTTCTAACTTTTGACTTTCATTTTCAATAATTGTTAAATCTTTACCTGACTTATCTAGTTCGTTGAGATTATTTAATAAAACAGTTTTATTTAATTTTAAATTACTTTTATAAATATGAAACTTTTCCAAAGTACGATTACAACAATTTTTTAATAATTCAATGTTTGGAATGAAGTCCTCGAACTGATTACTAAATTCAAAACTTTTATGTGCTATAGGTAATAAAATAGTATTTTCTGTATAAGCTTTACAATCACGATTCAGTGAAAATATTCCGGTTCCATTAATTGAAATTCTAAAACCATTTTTATTTCGGCAATTTAACATTACTTGCTCTACAGTTTTAGTTACATATAACCAAGAATTTCGGTTAGTTAATCTATGCCATAAAGTGCTAGTTAATGAAATTATTTTCTTGTTACAAGAATTTGGGATTTCTTTCGGATTAAGGAGTATTTTCACTACACAATTTTCTTGTGCATGAGAACTTATTAATTGCTGTTCTTGCTTACAAATATTAAAATTAAGTAAACGTGTGCATTTTGAAACTTGAGAATCTGAAAGACTTAAATAATAATTCTGTAAGTTATCTATTATTAAATATTCTCTGTCGGGTTGAATAAACACAAAATGATCATTATCTATTCTAATAGGTAAGGGGAAAACTTTATATAAAGTATAATCACTCCTACTCACTAAAGGCAAATCAATAACGTACACTAAATTATTAGACTTATAAAATACGCTAAGCTTACTAACATGGATAAGTTCATAAACATTATCTTTCCTTAAGTCTATAGGAAAATCACTGTCTTTCGGTACATTAATATGAATTTCCCGTAGTTCTGACAGTAATTGTTCAGGGGTGATAATGTGTGGATGTACTTTACCGTTTTGAGCAGCTAGTACAGCATCTACTAAAATTTCTTGTTGAATAGTAAATTCGTTTAATATAATAAAAAGCATAGAGATATGATCGTTTATAGCTTTTTCTACGAAAATTTGATTCAAACGAATTTCGTTGTTTAAGAACGAAGTTATGTTATTCAAAGTATCGGAAAATCTTTTTTCATTTTCTGATACCTCATTAACTAAATTTTTAAAAGCTACAGTAGCGCTTTTAGTAATATGAATCTGTTCATTCATCAAATGCGTTAGTTTCAGTTCGTTTGAAGATAGATGTTGCAATTTTTTATTATAAAATTCAGCATCATCGGAATCGAACGTACCAAAAAGTATTTTTGCAGTCTTTCCTACTATATTTAGCAAACCTCTTTTTTCACGTTGATTGTTATGTCCGAGTAATGCTAACAAACTTGATTGTTTACCTTTTAAATTATTTATTAAATTTCTCGCAGAATGATGGAAACTAAAACATATTTTGAAATCTTGAAATTCTGAATTAATTAACCTGTTGCAAATATTCGAACTTGAATTAAAATAATATTCAATTTTATCTAATTTTGAATTATAATTAGTTAAATTAACATACGTTATCATCTCCCATTCATCGTTTATCAACTTTACTTGACTTATGGATTCGAAGTAGATACCTGGACTGGATACAAACGTAGAGTCGTTGTAGAGGTTTTGACACCAATACATCTGAAAACTAATCATTAAATATTTTTAAATGATTTTTATGAACTTTAATTTGTTTTCGATTTTTCAGCATAGTAACATTTTCCGAATTATTTACGTTAGTAATTTCGAAAGGACCTTCCCATAAAGCTTCTAACTTTCTGTTGTTATGTTTTTTCAATAGTACTTTATCGCCAACGTGTAAATTAATAGGATTTATTGTTTTATCGTAGTTCAATTTCGATTTGAATTTACTTGTCAAAATATTTTGGCGTGCTATTTTATGGGATTGTTGTAACTTTTGTTTTAATTCATATTGATAATTATCGTAATTATATCTCGGTTCTGGTTCCCTTTTAATGGAACTAGGAATTCGAGGTTGAGTTCCAAATAAAAGTTCCAAGGGGGTAAATTTTGTTAAAGTGTGAGGTGTAGTATTATACACAAACAAAGCGTATGGAATATAAGAATCCCAATTCTGGGTGTCTTTATCTACATAATGTCTAAGATATTCCCCAAGTGTTCTATGTGTTCTTTCTATAGGATTCGACTCTGGATGATATGCTGTCGTTTGTAAGGTAGTTATTTTTAACATTTTGCAAGTTTCTCTGAATACTTTGCTAAGAAAATTAGTACCTTGATCAGTCAGAATAGATTCTGGTACTCCATACTGACAAATTACATGTGTTACAAACGCCTTTGCTACTGTGTTCGCGCTTTGATCAGATATCGGTATTGCTAATGAAAATTTGGTTAAGTCATCCTGAATAGTTAACAAATAATAATAATAATAATAATGTTTTATTGGTTCAAAGACAGTACCCAAAAGGTAATAGATCAGCAGTCCCAGAGGGATGTGCTGCTCTTCCTCTAATACCTTAAGTTGATAAATAATTACAATAAATATTATGTGAAATGGTAGTACTTAAATACAAGGACAACGATGCAAAATCAGTACCAGTAAATATGCATTAGCACATATGTAAATTCACTAAGAAGCGTGATTCTCGAAATTCACCAACTCCCGCCACGGAACCTGGACGGCATGTCGTAGCTTTACAGTAAAACAGCAAAAAGGAGTGCAATAATGGACTTTTCACTTAAGCTAAGACATGCCATCCAGATCCCACGGCAAGAGCCGACAAAAATTCAAAAAATTACTTGGTATATAAATTATACATAAAACAATCAATAATACAAATACCAAATTAATAATCAAATTACTAGTCAGAGCACATACTATTCACCCGAAGGTCCAGTTATCGAAAACGAAGCAACATCTGACGCCTGAAAGACGCAACTGTACAAGATTTGAGATTAACAGGAATGTTATTGTAAGTTTTAACTATATTGTACGAAAACGATCTGCGATAGAGGGAAGTTCGATGCGCAGGAGGCGTAAGTAAACCTTTATTCCTGATATTTATATTATGAACTGTCGTTCTAAAAGAAATTTTATCATAAAGATAAGGAGGTTTTCCACTTTGTATAATTTTATAGAAGAATACAGCGGAATGCAACTGGCGTCGTTGGATCATATTTAACCAGTTTGCCCTTGCAAGAAAATGTGAAATATGGTTCCTGCGCCTAAGGCCGTATATAAAGCGCAAACAGGAATTTTGTACTTTCTGAATTCTGGATATGTTGACACTGTCTAAGCACGGACCGTAAATCACATCGCAATAATTGAACTGCGAGAGGACCAAAGAGTTGCATAACATTTTGTGAGCATCTATATTCAAGAGTTCTTTACTGTTGTAAAGTATTTTTAATTTACAAAAGGATTTTTGAATTAGTTTACTTACGTGTGTTTTAAACCTCAGATTTGTGTCAATATAAAGACCCAGATTTTTAGCGCAATCAGTAATTAATAATGGTATGTCTTTAATAGTTATATTTATTTTATTTAAAATTGAACTACGTGCTTTGCTTCTGCCAAATACGAGCGCGCAAGATTTATTGGCGTTTATTGCTAAGCAATGATCTGCAGAAGTAGTGATAATTTGGTGCAAGTCAGAATTAATTTGTGTAATAGCTTCATCAATATTATTTAGATCAAAGTGATGTTAAAAGTTGAGTGTCATCGGCATATAATTGACATTTACAGAACTCAAGGTTGTTGAAAATAAAACTAGTGTAAATTGAATATAGGATTGGCCCAAGGATGCTTCCCTGAGGAATTCCCGTTTTAAGTTCTTGAGTTATTGACTTAGTATTTTTGTACACGACTTTTTGGAACCTATTCAATAAATAACAGCTGAAAAATGAGACTGCCGAATTAGTAAGTAAAGTAATTCATGGTTGACCGTGTCAAAAGCCTTAGAAAAATCAAGCAGAACTAACACCGTTATTTTATTCTCATCTATAGCTTTACAAATATCATCAATGATTAAGGAGAGTGTAGTTGTACAACTATAACCGGGACAAAAACCCGATTGAAAAGACGGCAATAGTTGAAATTTATTTAAATGTAAATGCAATTGATCCAATACGCATTTTTCTACTAATTTAGATATAACAGGTAATAGACTAATGGGTCTAAGATCTTTATACTCCTGGGGCTCGGAAACTTTTGCCAAAGGCAAGGCGTAAGCTTCCTTCCAATAATCAGGGTAGACATTATGCAGTAAACAGAAATTGACAATATAAGTAATGTATGGAGTTAAAAAAGGACAGCACAAACGAAGCATATGTGCATTTATTTCATCCGATCCACATGCTTTTGTTTTAATACTATTGAGATGTTTATGTATTACCTCTTCCGTAACGATTTGAAATGAAAAATTAATTGCTGTAGAATTCTTGTAAAAATTATTTAAATTTGGATTCGGGCTTGGAATATTACCGGAATTCAAAAAATAAGTATTTAAATGATTAACATCACATAAGTGAGAAGGTAGTTCGATAGAGTGCTTTTTAGTGTATACATTTAAGTCCCGGAGGTCTTTCCATACATCTTGCGATGTGTTATGTTGTAAGCTGTAATTAACATATGCCTTCTTTTCACGGCGGATGGCAGATGTGGTGAAATTTCTTAAAAGTTTATAATAATCAAAAGAAACGCGAGTTCCTAGACGTCTAGCTCTTTAAAATGCTTTATCACGCAACGACATGAGTAACCTAATATTGTCGGTTAGCCAGGGAGCCCGCGTTTTATTGAATCTACTAGTCTTAAATGGAGCATGTTTATTAAAGAGGCCTATAACGTTTGCATTAAAAAAAGCTACTATGTCATTTATATTATTTAAGGTATACAAATGATCCCACGGAACAAGTTGTAGATCTGCAAAAAATGCGTCATACTGGAAATTGTAAAAGTCTCTAAATGTACGAGTTATGGAGATCTTCCTAGAAATCTCCGATTTGAATGAAGCTTAGGTTAAAAAATGATCTGAATAATCAGCAAGATCTAGAACTCCCGAGTTTAATACGTTGAATGTGTTACTAGTTATAATAAGATCTAATAGAGTAGAGCTTGAGGCACTAACTCTAGTAGGTTCGTCTATAATTTGTTTAAATCCGACTGAATCAAGAAGAATTTGCATATTTTGACAAGCTACGTTATTACCATCTAATAGGTTGAGATTAAAATCACCTACACATATGACTTCTGTTGAAGATATAGCCAAGTCTGAGAAAAGATCTTCTAATGAAGTTAAAAATAATTGAGTATTCGAATTAGGAGGTTTATAAATTACTCCAAAAATCACCCTCCTATTGCCAACCTTAAGCTCGATCCACAAATTTTCATAATTATCATTAATATCGGTAGGGATTGAAGAAAACATGTAATTATTTTTTACAAAAATACCTACGCCTCCCCCGCGTCTGCCATCGTCTCTATCAGCTCGAACAAAATGATAACCATCAATGGCGAGAATGTCATTTGTGACTTCAGGCGTCAGCCAAGTCTCCGATACACCAATTAAATCATACTGGGAAGATAGGATGTGCTCCTTGAAAATTTCAAATTTCCTGGTTAACGATCTGGCATTGATATGAGCTACTGAAAGCATAGCACCTATTATTCTTATCAGTCGTAGAAATGTATTACAATATTTATGCGTTCATACATAACCGTTAATTAAAGAAAAGACGAGAAAACTGTTAGATACCTTAAAGAGGTAGGTATTAAATGCAAGCTATTGACAATTTTAGACATTTGTGCTCATTGCTAAGAGTATGTGCTAATTAGGTAATTAAAAAGTATAAATTTGACTTCCTAAGAACATTGTATATTGTGACAAGATGCAAGTAAATTCATACAGTGGATTTATTTAGCAAGCTTGAGATAAGAGAAAATGCAACTTGTCCACGTAAACAACGGAACCTTGACACCTGCGCGAAAAAACCTTGAACACGTTGGAACGAATTTAAATTATCTCGTAATCTATCGTACCTTTCCGGTTTCGTTAGAATTCGGAATTGGTCGAGTTGCACTTCCTATAAAAACCCCGCGATCTGCATAAAGAGAGAAGATTATAATCAGCTGCCAGTACAGCGTGTAACTTCTTGCACTTTGTTTTGTGTTGTGAATTAAGGATGTGAGTATTTACGTTATATTTGTATAATTAATGTTTGTCTAGTCATATTTCTAATATAATATTTAAGCTATGCCCCTTGTTTCGATTTATACCGTAACAATATAAATAGTAACTAACCAATTGTTATAAGATTTTACAAGCAATTATTAACATAAAAGCAATTATTTAAATAAAACCAAAATTTAGGTAAGCGCTACTTAAACGATAGGTAAGCTAGGCCGATTCTTATTCATTGAAAAAACTATGTATATCTTTAACTGAGAAGTAATTAATCAAATTCGCAACAACCTTAAACTATAACCCTAAAGAGATGTTGACCTGGGTTAAAAATTAATATTATATAAAATCAATCCAAATTCCAAATTAAGCAGAGATTAACAAAACTGTTAAAAAATCTAGTTATAAATTTCCCTAAGGACAGAAATGTGCTACTAAAATAGGAATAATAAAAATTATTTTCTTAATACACGTAACCACCTAAACAATATATTCTGAACAGAATATAAATTCTAATCAGTAAAAATAAACGAAAACAATGTTTTGTGAGAACACTTATTCCAAAAACTGGGTTTCTTGCCGCTTTCTTTAAGAAAGAATAAGAATTTCCTTCATACGATTTAGGTAGAGGACCAACTATGTCCAAAAATAATTTTTCAAATGGCTTAGTCGACGTTGTAGTTATCTTCATCGGTTGTTTTACATTTCTATTTAAATGTTTATTCATTTGACACGATTTACACGATTTTATTAAATTTTTAACGTCTTGTTTTAAACCAGGCCAATTGCAATATTTTTTTATGCGTTTTATAGTTCGCGTTATTCCCTGATGTCCACCCGTAGGACAAATATGAAATTCTTTCAAAATTGTTTCTATTTTGTCGGGAGTTAAATCGTTGTACACTTGAAAGTTATAAATTTTAATTAATATGTTCGTATCTGCAAAAATGTACCTTAACATTAAGCGTATGTTACACCATTTTAGACAATCTAGGCCAGATGCTAATTTTGGTATTGCTAATTTGGTTATTTGATTGTTTAAGCAAAAGATTTTTAAATTTTGTAACGTTTTGTAAATATCTTGATAAGTTGGTTTTTCATTATATTTATTTTTTGTCACTAAATAAATTATATAACGTTCTCCTTTTTTCAAAAATAAAATTTTTCCTAATTCAGGCTGTTGAGTTAACAAATCAGTAACACTTCCGTATTTTTCTTTGAACAGTTTTGCTATTCCTTTATTCATTTCCAAGTCTTCACTTACGCAATGTGCAAGGCTCAATTCTTCAGGAGCATTAAATAAGTTTTCTTCTATTTCTTCTACATTGGGATTTAAGACAACGTTTTCTTAGATGTGTTTCAAATATTCTTCGTACGACTTAGTATCTCTTTTCACACAATTTTTATAAATTCTACTCAGCGCATCCGCATTACTATTTGAAGAACCTTTCTTGTAATTTATTTTATAATCATATTCGTCTAACTTTATTCTCCATCGCATCAATCGGGATCCAGGGTCTTTGACACTAACCACGTTAAAGGTTTGTGGTCAGTAACAATATTAAAAGTTCGACCATATAGGTAAGGTCTAAAATATTTAGTAGCCCATACGATTGCTAGGAGCTCTTTTTCTGTTGTAGAATAATTGACTTCTGCCGCATTCAAAGTTCTAGATATCTAGCATATCCAATTGGTAGATCGCGTCCTATTTCTCCTTGCGATAAAACGCCGCCAATTGCGTATTGGCTAGCATCTGTAGTTAAATTAAATTGCTTTTCAAAATTTGGATACTGTAATATTGGTTCTATCGTCAAATAAGTTTTCAATTCAGTAAAAGCATTTTGACATAAATCGGACCATTCAAATTTAATATTTTTCTTTAAAAGATTTGTGATAGGTTTTGCAACTCGGCTAAAATTCGGTATAAATCTTCGGTAGTATCCTACTAAACCGAAAAACATTTTGACTTCTCTTGAATTAGTCGGAGGAGGATAGTTTAAAATAGAGCTTATGTTTTTCGGATCGGGTTGAATTCCATTTTCCGTAATTTGATGACCAAGATATGTTACTTCCTTACGGAGGAATTCACATTTGTTAGGCTGCAACTTTAAATTATAACGCATTAACTTAGAAAACACTTCGCGTAATTTAGTTTCATGATCGATAAGATTTTTCGCGTATATTACAATATCGTCTATATACACGAAATATTTGTTACCTTGTAATCCTGACAAAACACTATTCACTAATCTTTGAAACGTTCTGGGCGCGTTTTTTAAACCAAATGGCATTTTCATAAACTCATAATGACCGAAACTAGTACTAAACGCAGTTTTTTCTCTATCTTTAGGATTCACTAAAATTTGATGGAATCCTGAAGCTAAGTCCAATGTTGTGAAATATTTACAGTTTCCAAGTTGATCTAAAATATCCGTTATATTTGGTAACGGGAACGCGTCGTCAACTGTAATATCATTTAACTTTCGAAAATCTACAACAACACGATATTTCTTTTCACCCGAGGCATCACATTTTTTACCAACAATTAATAAGGGTGCATTCCAAGGACTTTCACTTTTTCTAACTATGTTATCTAATTCCATTTGATACACTTGTCTTTGAATTTCATTTCGTTGACTCTCGGGAAGCCTGTACGGTCTTAAATTTATGGGAGCTGAATTTTCAGGAATTTTTATTTCGTGTAAAACAGCAGGTATTTGCTAATTTATCACCTTCTAAATGAAATACCTTTGAATATTCAAAACAAATTGATAATATATATTCCCTTTCTTCTTCATTTAAGTGTTCCAACCTCATACATTCAGCTAAACAAATTAATCGATCTTCCTTAGTTTCCGCTTCAAAATGTTCAATTGTATTTATTTCTTCATTGCAAAGTTCATATTCTAAATGGTTAAGATTTAAATTATCTAATTCGATTTCATGTTCAGATATATTCATTACACTAATAAGCATTACGTTATTCTTAACTTTATTTAACACATTACCGCAAAATAATTCGTCAGCAATTTCTTGAGAGTGTATTAAAATCGTAGAATTTTCCAGCGAGTTTAGAATTTGAACTGGAACTATTTTCTCAGATCTAGCAGGAATTATTAATTTATTCGGGGACTCATATTTCTTTAGAGTTAACGTTTCATTTTCAACATCAATTATAGCATTATGATTTCGTAAAAATTCTTTACCTAATATACCAGCGCTAGAAATTGGAAAAGAATTAGAAACTACTTGAAAATCGACGAGCAAATTTTTATCTTCTACATAAACATTTAATTGAGTTCGACCTACTGTTTTAATTACATCCTCTGATATTCCTCTTAAATAAGTAAATTCATCTTCGAAAACTATTACTTCATTAAGTGCAGATATTTTTATTAAATTTACATCAGAACCAGTATCTATAAGGAAATTCGCTTCATTATTTATA
The DNA here is from genome assembly GCA_033060865.1 of Dorcus hopei. Classification (NCBI taxonomy): domain Eukaryota; kingdom Metazoa; phylum Arthropoda; class Insecta; order Coleoptera; family Lucanidae; genus Dorcus; species Dorcus hopei. The sequence goes on along the minus strand of CM065426.1, from coordinate 59,075,621 downwards.
CAATCGGAAGATTTATAATTAACGTGGTTATTATTTAATTTTGAAGAAATGTGATAAATAGTCGAGTGTATTTGTTCGACTGGACGACCCGGATTACGTGAATGACTCGGTCGCGATTCGTTTCCAGAAAAATTTTGTTTTGACGTTGAAGGAATATGAGCACTAGCGTTTCGTTCTGTATTGTGATTACGTTCTTCCTGCGTATTAAAATTTCGATATCTCGGCACATTAGTCGCTTGATAATTATTACTCGTATTACGTCTGTTCTCATTGTACTTTCTTTTATAACACTTAGCAATTCTATGTCCCGGCTTCTTGCAATAGTTGCAGTAAATTAACATTACGCTTGAATTACACTTATTTCCAGTATAATGTTCACGTTCTTTTGTTCTTGGAAAATTTTTACACTGATTCTTAGTATGACCTACTGCATTGCAATTATAGCATTTCAACGAAAAATTTAGCTTTTTTAATTGACAATATTTTAAAGATTCTTGATCTGATTTAACAACTCTTTCCTCATCAAGTGCGTGTTTTATCGCACTTTCTAAATTAGTTAAATTTTGAGATTTAACCAGCGTTTTTACAGGCTGCATCAACCCCTCAACAAATACATTTAAAGTTTGACTTTTAATTAAATCTTTTATTATTCGCGATTCATTCTCTGATTTTCCCTTAGTACTTACGTTACATAACTGATAAAATAATTTTTCAATCCTACATGAATACGTACTAACACTTTCAGATTTCTGTTGCCTACTAGCGTTTAATTCTAACTGTAAATGCCCTACCGTTCTCTGTTCACCCAAAGCTTCATTTAACAAATCTTTTAGAGTTTCCCATGAGTCAATATTTCTATATCTAGTTACCGCAAATGCTTTACCGTTCAACTTTGTTACAATAGCTTGTAAAAGAACTGCTTTTTCTCTCGCACTTATATTTTTTATACAAAATTCGCATGCATTTTCAAAGGCATATAAGTCTTCATCATCTTTTCCGCTATAACTCGGAATTAATTTAATTGCTGTTTGTAAAGAAATCGTGACAGGATTTTCGTTAGGCATATCGATACTCCGATCGTTATTTCTACTATCGTCACTAGGAAAATCACTAGGTGTGTATTCGCTAAATGGTGATGCCGCGTTTGAACTAGATGATGATTCTGACATATATGACTTTCGACATATAAAAATGAATTTAATCTATGTAAAAATTATTACTTACAATAGCACTATAACTGCCAAAAACATTTCCATCTGCCGCTTCACTATCACTAACGCTTGATAATTCTTGATTTTCTTAAAAATTCGGAAAAACTTTGGAGTCGTTGCGGATCTCGAAGTTGTTGAAATCAACCGGTCCTAGCCTTACGGTTGACAGGATTTCCTGAGGTCATCAGCTGAAGAAACCGTTCCAGGATAACTTTCGATATGGGTCTACGTATTGGCTTAGACTTTGATTCAAACCCTGACTGGAAACTATAGACACTCCGGACGTAGATCAATCAATTGGTTGCTTCATATTGCTGAGTCGCCTTTGTTTTCATCACTCTGTATAACTGCTTTTGCTTACAGTGATTTTATTCGCGAAAATCGTTTCACTAAACTCCGTTAGTTTAAATGTATTACGCGAAAACACTGCACTTTAATTTTTCTTTATATTGCTGCCAAATTTTTACATCAGCACCGCTACCACCAGATTTATGTCGCGTTCCATCGACGTTACGAAATAAAAGTCAATCAACTTTCTATCGTATATTAAAAAAACTAATGTAAATATTGATAACAGTAATAAAACGTTAGAAAACCAAAAGTAGCGTAAAGCAGTGGTTTGGACGTATCTCGCGACTTATCCGCGACTTCCCGTTGTTGCCCGCGTAATTCCTTACCTTTATTCTAAGTCAGCAAAAATTATGAATGTAAGAAGTTACTAAGTAAAATGTTATATACAGGGTTCACCACAAATGTAAATCATTTCAAGTATATTTCTTTTTAATTGATCTTGTTTTTTGTGCAATATTGTAATATTTTGAAGATCTGGGGAGTGGTTGTTTGTTAAAACATGATTCGATAGGGCTGTGGTGTCAACATTTGATTTTCTGATGTTATATTGATAACTATATAAGCAATTCTTCAAGTAATTTTTAGTTTGACCTATACAGCGTGTAATCGAATAAGTTTCACATATTGTAACCACAACTAATACAAAAGAAAAGAAGCGAAGTTACCACATACGTTTGAAAACAAATTCAATAATAACTCCGGAAAAATATATGTTTAGTTTTTACAAAAAACGTTTGAGAACCGCTGGCTTTTTAGCCCCGGACGCACAGTGTGCTATTTCGCCAATCTAGAGGGATTTAATTCTTACGCAATTCTTTTCTATTCTTACACTAACTAATTCATTTATACAGCATTTGATATTATTCAGTGATGTATTTAAGCATTATTTTAGTTAAACGAAGGTCTATTTTATGATAATTATCTCTACAGTGTAAACTTATAATTGTAAAAGTTCCATTCCGTCTTTCCTAAATAACTCATTTGGCTCTTATTGCTCACAAATAATTTTATACAAATAGAATATAAATTTTCTTTATATTTTTTTATTTATTTATAATAAAATTTAAGAAAACACACAATTTACAAATAATATAACAAAAACAAAATGTAATTAATGTATGAACAAACAAAATTTACAATTAATGTGAGAAAAAACAAAATTTACAATTATGTTACATTTAATTACTCTCCCCATTCATCGGAATTACTGTTATCACTTAAAATATGAGTAGCAATTCGGAAGACAACACACAAAATCTAAAATCGCAAACAGACGCACTTTATTTTTATATTTCCTGATAGATAAATCCTTAATTTAGTTAAATATGAAATCTGGAGCCTATATTCGCCCATATAATAAAGTTTTACTCTAAAACATCTCCGTAAAGAATGAAATATTCTGCATTTTGTTTAACTAATCCTATCTAACAATAAGTAAAAAAATAGGTAACAATTAATTCAATAAAGGTAACATTCTAAAAGTATTATTGGAACAAAAGCGCCGAACTTATCATCCCGTAATTTATTATTCTTTATTACGTTCAGGCTAAGCAAAAAAAATCCGAAAGATCGCGGAGGTACACAGTGTCAGCCGATTACGATAGTTGCAAGTGTTGTGTTGAAATTTGCCTTTTTAATTATTATTAGACGTTCTTTATCATTTAATATTCTGAAAGTAAATAGTAATTTATACGTGAATTAAACAATAAACGATCGTACTGTTAAACTCGAGCGATAAAATCGCACCTAATTACTTTATTACCGTAAATGATTTAAGAATGTTCTCAAAACTTAGGGAAAGCATTAAACTACACATTTTTATTTAGTGCAGTCAATGCATTTATTTATTTGACGGAACCGAAAAAAATGTTCGCATCCTCAAAATTCTCCTATCACCAATTTGTTTCTTATCAATGTACTTATAAACTTACATTCATTATTTTAACATATGAAATTAACAAATTATATCACATAGTGTGTTATTTGTTTACAAAGTGTGAAATATCACGATGTAATTATTGTGGATTATTTAATGAAACAGATGTTCCGTTTCAAATTGTATTGCGGGCGACACTAACCCAGTGATAGTGACATTTGCGGAATTTATCGTTTTATGATTATGATGTGCCTATAAAACTCGCAGACGCACTGACGAACAAGCAGAGGTTTTCAAACAAAAGGTGATGCGCTCTTGTGGTAGGTCAGTTTTTTTTTTATTTTCGAGCAAGAACATTGATATTTGCAGAATCAATTCCTTATGTGATGAAGAACTTACAGTATTAATATGTGAAACTTATTCGATTACAGGCTGTATAACATTTGTTACAGTCAAAAAGTAGAGAATTTCAGGGTATTCGGTCAGGTAGCAAGATTAAAAACCTTTTTTCAGCGCCAAGCTTCCGCTAAAATTTATTGGCTTCTTCAGAGCGTTGAAATTGTTTTCAAACATGTAACATTAGCAACATAAGATTAAGACCTCTTACACACTAGCGACTTAGCAGCGCGATTCAGCCGCGCGATTTAATCGCTTGGTACGCGACTAAATCGCGCTGCTGAATCGCGAACCACGCAACGATCACGACTCGATTGACAGTTATTTGAAAGATGGATTTTACATATCAGAATAATTTTTAGATCGAAGTCCCAAATTGCTGAGTGGTTTTCAATTTCTATTATAAATAAATCTGTATTGATAGTCATCTTAACTACATCGCAGACGGACGAATACTGTATTGTACCCAGTGCTGCCGCAGCTGATTTTCAAAGTGTACTGAATTTTGAACAGAAAATGTACTGAATTCGTAAATAATGTACTGAATGGCGGGAAATTCAAAAATCAAAACATTTAAAAGTTAAATCGTTAACATTTTTTGCACTTTATAATATGATGGTAGTGAAATGATCCATTTTTAATTTAATGTAAAATAATAACAATTTATTGCAATAATAGAAAACAAATTACAATTTATAACAAAATAGATACATACAATATGCATATAATTAAAGCTGGTTCTTGTCCGATGAAAATTGTATCACAAACTCTTTTAAACGGACACTAAATGGCGCAGAAAGTGTTTGTGCGCCATTTAGTAAAAGAGTTTGTGATACAATATGCATATACTTAATTATAATTACAAACTTAAAAAAAACAATGTTTAAAACAAGTTTAAGTCAACTGCAATTAGAGGGCATCAGATAGAATCTCTAACTTAAAAGCAGTTCCCTGCAAAATTTATTTCATACTCACCGTCATTCGTAATAAATTTTCATTCATTATCCAATTTTTTTTTCAATTTTTTATGTTTTGTATCCTCAAAATTTCGTACTGAAAATGGTGCTTTTTCCAAAATGTAGTACTGACGTACTGAATTTGGTTACTTCGTACTGAATTCAGTACAACTGTACTGAAACGGCAACACTGATTGTACCAGCAGCGCATTGTGTAAAGACAATTGCGATCAAATCGCTGCGGCTAACCGCGGGGACCCGCTGCTGCACACGCGATTGCGCGGCTTTGTCGTTAATGTGTAAAGGTATAGGGAATTACGTGCAAAATGATATACGCGACTAAATCGCGCTGCTAAGTTGCCAATGTGTAAGACCTCTTACACACTAGAGACTTAGCAGCGCGATTCAGATAAGCCGCGCGATCGCGTGTGCAGCAGCGGGTCTCCGCGATTAGCCGCAGCGATTTGATCGCAATTGTCTTTACACTCAGCAATTTGGGACTCTCGATCTAAAAATTATTCTGATAAGATTGAGAAACGAAATGCTTGAGAAGAGATATGTAAAATCCATCTTTCAAATAACTATCAATCGAGTCGTAATCGTTGCATGGTTCGCGATTTAGCAGTGCGATTCAGCAGTGCGATTTAGTCGCGTACTAAGCGATTAAATCGCGCGGCTGAATCGCGCTGCTAAGTCGCTAGTGTGTAAGAGGTCTAAGAGGTCTAAATCTGTAAAACACATGTCATCACACGAAACAATTTGTTTAAAACATGTTAATTTGAATAAAAACGTAACATTTTTCGATTAAAACATACTTTCATTTGAAATGTGACAAGTGGCGGAAGCCAAATAAGCAGAGCAGAGACTCTGCTTATTTGTTACAGTCTCTACAATTTATCTTTTGGAACTATGTCTTTGGTACTTTTATGAAAATTATATTTAAAGTTTGTTGGCTTGGTTTATTGGCACACTTGCGCGTGCGATTTCACGTGTACTACTACTGGGATGCGTTTCGACATGATGTAAGACCAATAAAGAAAAAAGAAATGACATTAGTACTAAATGATTCCTATGTTATTTTGTCCGGTGACAATTATAATTAGAAATGATTAAATTTTAAGCTCGAAATCTAATACAAGAGTCCGATCGTGAAATTTAATAATTTCTAGTACAAGAGTCCGAGCTTGAAATTTAATCATTCCTAGGTAGTAATACTTATTATTGACACTAAGTGCCTACCTTTTCTTCCATTGGTACATTACGCTTATGCCGTCGTGGTCCACGACCTTCATATTGCTGTGATTTTTAGCATATACCTTTTTAGAAATAACTGAGATCTCAGGGCCTAGTGATTTAATTGTTAGACAAGTTACAACACTGCACGAGGTTCCTATCCAATGAAGTAATTTTAAGTAGCAATAGAGACTCTAAAAGCATTTATTGAAATGTTGTTGTGCAAATTTACGAGCAACGTGGTGAATGGGTAAGTAAAAAATCAAATATCTTAATAACAAATTTATTTAGTTGCAGTATTACCAATGTTAAACAGAAAATGTCAAAGTAAGTGTTCACATAACCAAAAATAATTATCAGTTGGAAAAGGTACATAAATTACAATATAATTTGCCACGATGAATTGAAATTGGTAGATCTCAACCTCGAAATCATTGTAAACAAACAGGTGTGTTATTTTCAGAGACCGCTAAGGCAAATACCTAGATTTCGTGTCCCTCAAAATTCTAAAAACCGTTGAATGCAATGAAACAGTTGTGTGTTGTTGTGTTGATTGATTATGGAACAAGTATATTGTGATTTGTTGAAATATAGTGTGCAATCTCAATCTGCTATAGCAAAACTCAATGTAGTTATTCCATTTTGTATTTGCCATAAACAAATTTCAATCATATCAAGTTAAGACAGCCAGTCTAATCTGTATACGATACGTTAAATACAAAAGTGTGGTGTTTGTGTTGGATTTTAACTTCGTTATGACAAAACGAATTATTCTATGTCGAGTTTGTCATAAACAAATCTTTATCGTATCAAGTTAAGACAACCAGTCTAATCTGTATGCGATACGTTAAATACAAATGTATGAGCCCAATCAAAATTAACAACAATAATATTAATAAATTTTAAACTGTTTACCATTCTACAAGAGATGTTTGCACCAACACTGCCCAAGGAAGACTTCATTCTATTGACAAATTGCCCCACTTACGAGCCCCGGCTCATAATAGTTCGGACAATAAAGCAATTTCGTGTTATTTGCTTAAATAAATAGAAAAACCCTTAATAGAAGTTGATGATTATAACACTTGCTTAAATTTTTTTAAGTAATATTTATAACAGCATTTAACTTATAAAACAATTTAAAATTACATCTAAATATATAATAATATAACTTATAACGCTTAACACAGGTATCGCTCTGGGTATCGCCTAATTTTACCTAATATTGTGTAACGCCACCTTTATTTTTAATTACAGCGCTTATACGATTAGGCATTGTACCAACAAGTTCTTTACAATATTCTGGTTGTATAGAGTCCCAAATATTCTGCAGTTTGACCTTAAGCTCCTGTACTGTCCGCGGTGGATCTTTACGCAACTGTTTCTTCATTTTATTCCATATAGTCTCGATCGGCGAAAGATCTGGACTGCTAGAGGGCCAAGGTATTGTTGGTATGTGGCGATCTTCAAGCCAGACTTTTATTGTTTTTGGGGAATGACAGGGAGCTCCGTCCTGTTGAAAGATAAACTCACCTTCAGCAGATTTACATAAAGGTATTGATGGTAGCAAACTATCTTGCAAAATCTCTTTATATCGGGCCGCATTTATGATTCCATCCACGAAATGTAACTTTCCCATTCCTCTTCCCGACATACATCCCCATACCATAACTGATTTGGGGAATTTAACTTTCTTAACTAAACAGTCATTGTGGTATGCCTCTTTCGATGTTCGCAAAACACGTTTCCGGATATCACCTACACAAACATCAAATTTCGCTTCATCGCTCCAGATAATTGAATACCATTGGTCTTGAGTCCAAAATCTATTGTTTCTTGCCCATTTCAACCGGTTTTTTGTTTGCAATTTAGTTAGTAAAGGTTTTTCTTTAGCCTATTTAGAAAAATATTAGCAAATTTCAATTAAACTAATTACAAAAATACCTTATAGAACTTGTAACCAATTTTTTTAATTTGCCTTTTAGTTGTCGCCACAGATATTTGTTTTTGAATAGCATCTCTCCACAAAACAGTGATTTCCCGGGTATTTGAACGTCGATCAAGTTTTACAATTCTTCTTAGACTTCTTCTATCAGCATTAGAAATGGTAGGCGGACGACCAGTTTTTTTTCTTTCAGCGACACTGCCCGTTTTTTTGTACAATTTAATAATATCGTGAATTGTCGATCGTGGAATACTATGAGTGTTAGCTATTTGTCGCACAGAAGCGCCTTTATTATGCGATTTAATGACAGATAAGCGTAAATCTTCACTTAAAGATTTACCACGAGCCATTTTTGTAAGAACGTCGAACAAAGTTGACATTTAGGATTTATTTTGCTTCTGACTGATTAGATTTTGTTGTACCAGAGCATGACGTCATAGCTCGCTAACTATGATTTTATTTTTTTTATATCTGTTCAGTGTCCGAACTATTTTGAGCGGTTTTTTAAGTGTCCGAACTTTTATAAACTAATAGTAATTACACGTTCTGTAATAATATCTTTTTATTATATTCAACATCGTATGTTGCTTAGCATTAATAAACTACTAAAGATAGACAGCTTTCTATAATAAACATAATTATTTGACAATTGAAGCTAAAATGCCGTAATCTTTAATTCTGTGCTAAATAGAAGTATACTTTTTAGCTTGTCCGAACTATTATGAGCTGGGGCTCGTATATAGGGAAACAAACCCACAAAAACTCACCCCTAAAGAAAACCTAACCTCAAAATGCAAAATTAAAACTAAAAATTCAACAAAATTAAACTAAAAAATGCGACTCTATACCGGCTGTTTCAAATTGGGTGTGCACTGAAGGGATCTCCTAAACCATGAGAGTTACAGATTCGGTTAAATGGAAGAAAAGTTGCACCAGTCATTGCTTAATTCGTATCCATTAGCAGAATCAATTTTCTCTTAATTGTTCTTGAAGTATTGGTGAAAATGTAAAAATATCGATTTTCTTTTTTCCTCTGTAACTCCCTTATTAAAAATAATTTAGAAATTCTGTCTTAACTTTCTACAGGTACTTTTGGATTCTGCTTCAAATAGGGGCAGTAGAATTGTGGTCACACGTTTCGTCTCTCCGCGACCATCCTCAGTTTACATTTTTAAAATATAACGTATACCTTTTTATTATCGTATTTGTTGCCATTTTTTCTCCTGATTGTAATGGTATATCACACTTAGTTATTGATATTAATTTGAAGCTTAAATAATACAGATTTTTATATGAAAATTTTATTTAATACATAATTTCAAATATTTAGTTCATTTTCTTAGGTATAGTGTAAATTTCAATGAATTATTTAATATCTGTCTCTTTAGTTATTGTATAATAAATTCTTTTAACGGACACTGATAGTGCACATTTGTAGTATCCGTTAAAAGAATTTGTTATACGAGATAGTTGTTGACGAGGCTAATTTTACAAACAAGGGAATATTTAATAGAAATGTACATAGATATTGGTCCTGGGAGAATCAAAAAGATTTCAACAAGTGTGACCACAGATACAATTCAGCTTAAATGTTTGGTGTGGTATTTGGCATAATAGAATTAATGGTCCGATCATTTACGAAAATCATGTAACAGCTGAACGTTACATCGATTTTTTAAGGACAGCATTGGAAAACATTTTAGATTACATTCCTCTAAATCATATTATGGAATTGTAATTTCAAAATGATGGAGCACCAGCACATAATGCTGAAATAACAACAAATTATTTGAATCAAACCTTTCCTGATAGGTACAAATGGACCTGTCGCGTGGCCTCTAAGATCACCAAATATTAGCCCTTTGATTTTTTGTTGATTGATTGATTTTATTGATTTTTCCTCTTCCGACATTTGAATGTTAGTTATTAATATTTAGTAAGTAAAAAAAGTACTAAGGAATAAATTTACTTATTAAATAAATCATGACGAAACTGTATCAAGCTTTTTTTATCATATTTTAACTTTTCTTGAAAAAAGTATTAATTGTTATACATCACTGCAATCAGCAGAAAAAATGCTATCGAATAGAATAATTAAAAGATATACGTTGTATTTAAAAAATCGAAACTGAAGATGGTCGTGGAGAGACGAAACGTTTGACTTCAATTCTGCCACCTCTATTCGAAGCAGAATAAGAAAGTGCCTGTAGAAAGTTAAATCAGAATTTCAAAATTATTTATAATACGAGAGATACAGAGGAAAAAAGAAAATCGACATTTTTACATTTTGATCGATATCTCAAGAAGAAATAAGAAAAAATTTATTCTGTGAATGAATACGAATTAGGCATTGATTTGTGCAACTTTTCTTCCATTTAACAAAATTTGTATCTCTTACGGTTTAGAAGATCCCTTCAGTGCACACTCAATTTGAAACAGCCGGTATAATGCAAAAATATAACAATTAATTTAGCTCTTCGTAGGCCAGCCTATTAATCCCAGACGAAGGGCCTCCACCTTGAGCATCTTCACCTTCGCCCCATCAGGAAGGTGGAGCAGATATCGGCGCTTGTTCCCACGGCGGTCCTTTAGGAACTCACGAGGAAGCTTTTTAACGGCTTCCTCGAATTCAGCAGCCTCCATCTGCTGAGGGACAGGCGTTTCAAGATCTGGAAACCCAACCTCCCTGACCGATGTGTTCGGGACTTCAGGCAATGAAATAACAGGCCTAAGAGGTGGTGTGGGAAAATCAGGCATGGCCTCGGTGTCTGAGTCATCACCAAAGAGCTCCCTGAATTTGGTTTTCAACCAATTGGCTGTAGCCGGTGAGTCGAGACTCAAAGGACCGTCTTCCAGGTTATGTAAACTCTGCATTTAACAAAATAGAAATATAAGTACAAGAAAAATCTTAATGAAAATTTAATTTTCAGAACTCTAAGGGACCCTTTTATACAAACATGATAGAAATATGGCACCAAAAACCAAAAGAAAAATCATTTTTCAAAATAAAACAAATTCAAAGTGCGTATCCTTTTCATTTAAATTTTAATTAATCCTAGAAAGGAAATAACACAGCAATATGATGGTACCACTGTCCCACGTTGTCGCAATCGTTGCACAGCTTCCAAGATGGTTATTCGCGACGGTTGTCGTCGCTGCTGATATTTCTCAGCATACAATCGACATGTGCGTCGAACGTTGTAATCACATTTGCCGTACATTAAAACCATATTTGCACGTTCTTCAATTGAAAACATTTTACTGCGAATACTAACCGAGCTAGCGGTGGTTTAATGAGTAACTATCCCCACGGTACATAATTGCACCCTACCCATTCGAAGCGTTCTCATCGTAAAATTACTTTTATTGATATGTCTGTAAAACAACATTTTCGCCCATCCTTAACTGCAGCACATCTGCAAGGTCAGGGTTAAGCATTTTACTGTGCTCTGGCGCCGCCAGCGCTAAGCGTAGTTTCGTACATGCGGAGACGCGCCAGAGCCGTGCTCAATACTTCGACCCACTGGTGACTATGGCCCCTTATACCTGATACACCCTGTATAACAGTGGGATTATTTTAGTATTGGAAAGAACAATATTTTCCAAACGGTCTATTACTAAATCAGCCAAAATAAGGCTTATGGGAGACCCCATGGCTAAACCGTGTTTTTGGTTATACAGTCTTTTTCTATTGCTTTTCCTCTTTTGTCAAATGTGTTTCCAAATTTGTCAAATGACTTTCCAGTCCGTTCAAAGTACAGTAGGCTTGCAGATTGGAAAGTTATTTGACATATTCGGAAACATAATTGACAAACGGGGAAAGGCAAAAGAAAAAGACTGTAAAATACATCATTATATTGGAAGGTTGTGTGTTTAATACTAGCTTTAATTCATTGATGAACTGTGATTTATTTAAATTTGTGTGTGGTTCGATTGACTGCCATTTCTGTTCGATTATCTGTAATGTTAGTTCAATAGGTATATTTGTAAAAATTGAAACGATATCAAAGGCGTTTTTTATTGGCGAGTGGTAACAATAACCGTGTTACTTGCGGTAACAGAACGGTTATCTAAACGGTGACGTCATATCCCAACGAATTGAAATTAAACGGTTATACGTTGTGGTTATACTTCAAGTTGGTTGGTACGAAATATAATACATTCGTGCAAAATGTCACCAATTAATAAGAAGTTAAAAACAGCGTTAAGCGTTATTTTAGTGGACGAAATAACAAATACAATTATTAAACACTAACGTAATAGAACCGATATTAAACTACAGCGTCTCTTCATCTAATTTGTGTCTGGAATACACTCCGCTAATGTTTGATGAAGAATATCAGCGAATACCACTTTTTGTAGAAGAATGGTTGACGAAATATGTTGATTCGGATTTTTATATTATGTTTCGTATGACGAGGCATACTTTTAATAAATTACTGGAACAAATATGTTTAAAATATGTACCAAGAGAACATAGCGGTGGAAAAGAAGAGGTACCGTTGGACAAAACATTATTATTGACATTATGGTATCTTGGGAAAGGAGAAACATTAATATCTATAGCAGATAGATTCAATGTATCTATTTCCACTGTCTATAATTCCTGTCATAAATGTATAGAAAGCATAATTTCCTTAAAAAAAATTATTTTATGGCCTTCAGAAGATGAATGTACAATAATAGCAAATCAATTTCATGCTGTATCTCAATATTCTGGAATTATTGGAGCCATAGATGGCTGTCATATTAATTGCAAAGTGCCAGAATCACAACAGGATAGTTACTTAGATAAAAAATTAAACCATTCCATTGTTATGCAAGCAATTTGCACCAACAGAAAACTTTTTACAGATGTGTGCATAGGTTTTCCAGGATGTGTACATGATGCCCGTGTAAGTATTGCATTCAGTTACTTTGTATTATGCTTTCTAAAATGAAATTTACAACTTAGGTTTTAAGAGAGTCTGCACTTGGAAAATACATTGAATCTAATAATTATTTGGAAAAATTCTATAGAAATGAATTTCACTTAATTGGTGATTCGGCATATCCACTACAAACGTGGTTAATGAAACCATACAGGTAAAAACGTAAATATTTCTAACACAGTCACTTTGTAATTATATGTTTTACACACAGAGAAACTGGAACTTTAACCCGACAACAAAAAATTCACAACTATGCACTAAGTAAAGCAAGAGTGTGCATTGAAAATGCTTTTGGATTATTAAAGGGACGTTGGAGAATTCTACATTATGTAAGCGTGGAGTCTGTAATAGATATCGTTGTAGCATGTTGTATTCTCCATAATTTCTGCTTAATGGAAGATGATTATTTTGAACATCATGTAGATTGGTCTGGACTAGACCATTTAACAAAGGCACATAGTGATGAAATGACTATTGAGGCAGTGCAAAAAAGAAATATCATCTGTGCTCAATTTTAATAACAAAGTGTCCTGCATAGAAACAAATTACTTTTTTTTATTTAACCTTGCTTACCTTATATCCATAGACTTTTGATTGCCAATTGCTAATTTTAAACAACTAAATTAAAGAGGGAAAATTATTCAAATTTTTTATTGCAATATAGTTTCATTATAATAAAATAAATAAATTATTCACTATCTGAATTATATTTACGTTTTCTTGTTGACTTTTGGTCACTAACTAATTTTTCTAATATATTTATCAGTCTCTCTCGCTGTAAATTCTGTTTCTCGAACAAGTCATTTTGTTTTTGCAAAATGTTTTCAAAACTATTAAATCTTTCATGTTGTTCTTGATTTTGTTGAGAAATTGAATCTTTTAAAAAATTCATAAAATCTTCCTTTGAAGTTTTAGGTTTCATAACTTTTTTAATTTTATTAAACCTATTATTTCCACTAGGCACATCACTTTTGCGTGTAGGGGTTTCCATCTGCTCAGTAGTATTTGATTCAGCCACGGCAAACTGACTTTCCTCTGTGGTACTTGGCCCTGCTACAACAGATTGTATTTCTTCATCATTATTGTTACCATTTTCTTCTGTTTGCCTGGGTAATACTTCCTCACACACGGAATTAAACATTTTTCTTGGATAGAATTTATCCTTATCACCGAATATAGCATGTAACAAATCAAAAATTGGGGTTTTTCCAGAGCTGATGATCCTGTTCTTTTGGAATTATTTAAAAAATTTACATATTGCTTTTGCAAATTTGCAAATTTTTGACGCATCTTCTCGGTTGCTGCCTTTCCAGTGCCAACATAGAAACCTTTATTACTTAATTCTTCAGCAATTGTCGCCCACAAATGATTTTTAGTTGTCTTTTTATCAGAAAATAATTTTTTGTACTTTTCACTGCTTCTAATATTCAAAAAATGTTCAGTTGCCAAAATGTCACTTGCCATAGGTTTTTTGTTAACCCATACTTCTTGTAATTTTCCCTTTGGTGCATTTCCTACAAATGAAGAGAATACTTACTATATTTTATTTTCTAGGACTTACCACATATGTAAATAAGACAAAGAGAGTAAAATGAATTGCTAGTTTTATGTGCACTGCTTCCTTCTATTACAATTTTGTTTTCATAATATTTCTAAATGTATGTTAAAAGACATAATACACATTTGATACAGAGCTTCGGCCGAAGATGATAACAAAGCCGAAGATCGGCTTCGGCTGAAAAAACTACCTTCGATTGGACTGTAATTTTTATGCAATTAACGTGAAACAGTTTATTAAGCAAGTATTTTCACAAAAAAAATATGTTTATAATTAAAATCTATTCTTGTCTGTTGAAATTTTTCATCAAAAGACTAGAGTATTTTGCACAGCATTGGATCTAGAACTTTGTTTGTCTAAATACAGAAATAATCTTACCTAAATGGCTTTCCAACGCAGCACTTGCAGAAGGAGCATGTGGCTGATCATCTGGTCTCACAATGGTAATATTCGATAAGTCGGCTTCAGATAATCCTTCAACTGATTTTGTTACTATAGCTCTTGTTATATAATCTATAGCATAATTATCATCTGTAATGCAAATATTTAATTAGTTTTTTATTTTTTAGTTAACATCTACATCTTAACATTATTTATATCAGTAAGACATAAGCACCTGATAGAAGTCGAATGCACGTGTCAACATCAGCTTGAAAATGTTTCACACGATCATTTAAAATAAATGCAACTGCCTCCATTGTTTTTAATCACAAATAATATTTTAGAAAGATGTTGACACTCGAAGCACAAATTCTTAAATAAAATATTTGGCTTACCACTTTACCACCCAGACTTCAGGGGGCTCTGGAGCAATAAAACATCTGTTATTGAGATGATTCGTTATTATCGCAAAAAATGCGGCGATACATACAGCTTCAATAACCGTGTTTGTACGGCGGTTATAACGCACAATGGCCATGTTACTATATGACGTCATTACTTGTGAATTGAAAATGACCGGTCCAGTTACCGCTCATAACCGTAAGTAAGCGCTCGCCAATAAAAACGCCTCAAAAGAGACCAGGATGTGGTCCTTGGACAGAGTTCATGTTTTTAAGTTCTCAGTCAATTGAAATGAATATGATTTTATCTCCTTTGTTAAGGGTTTTAAAATATTGTCTAAGAATTTTGCTAATTTGTACGTTGGACATTGGATCCTTGAAATTATGGGTCGTAAAGGGTGTTCTTCTTTGTGTATTTTCCGTAATGCATAAAGTCTGGGACAAATGCTATTGTGTATTTTCAAATGTGTTTTTTGTTGATCGTTTAACATACGACCAACTTCCTACCATTTCATTAACTTTCTGCTGAATATTGTTTGCAGGGTCTTTTTTCAAAATAGTGTAGGTATCATTATCATTCAGTAAAAGTAATAATTTTTGATGAGAATCTGTTTTGTTCATAACAACAGTTATATTTCCTCTTGTAGGTATTTGATTCCAAGAGAGGACTATTCGATAGTCCAAAGAGACTCCACTAATTTTTTAAAATACTTAATGTGGTTTAATCGCTATTCAGCTTCAGCCGGGGTTTTATATCTAAAGCCTTTGCTCTCCCTTAAAATTAAATTATTTAGCAGAAAGTATTTTTAGGGAAGTGCCCAAATGCATGGCTGCTGCAAATGTCTTTGTCAGGGAATCATAACCTGAAATATTTCTTGCTGTTAATACAACATTGTGAGAGTTTTTGGTATAGATAAGTTCTTTTAAAGTTATGTCTTTGCAAGCAATTAGTAATCGCGAAAGTTCACGCATTCTGTTGGTTCAGCCACACTAACGGCAAATGTGCTGCCTAACGTCATTTTTAACGTCTAATTTGCCATTAATCAGTCGCTACACATACAATTATTGTCAAGTTAGACGTGAAAAATCACGTTAGGCAGCACATTAAACGCAGCGTGGCTCCGACAACGATAGTGTAGCGACGGATTATTGGCATATACGGCACTAATTTTGTAACGGCATTGAGAATGGCATTGCGCGCTAGACGATAGCTCGGCTGGCGGTTTTTGATACACATCAAACGAATTGCCGGCGAACGTATCGCATAGTTGTTGCCATAGATAAAGAAAGATATATGTGAGGAAGACAGAACATACATTTTTGCACGAAAACAGCGACATCTCGTGTTTTTAGTCACGTACTATCTTAGTTTTGATTGCAGGTTTCTTTCATTATTTCAAGTACTAATTTAAAATATAATTTTTGAATGTTAGGAAATGGAAAATGCTAAAATATTTGAATAGAACTCCTGTGATATTTGACATGTAAGATAAAGTTGCCAATATTCAAGTAAAATACCACTGCTGCAGCCGCTTCGGAGCGAAATGTGGGACAAATAATGACCTTAACCACCAATATAAAATTTAGCGCATTAATTTTCTCGCGTTAATTGTCGGGTTCTTGTCCGTTAGAATGCCGTTAGACGTTAACGCAGATGTGCCCGAAGCATGTTACTGCAAGCGTAAGTCATACGTTCCCCGTTTAGGTTTTTTTTTTTAAATAGGATTCTCCAAAGTGCTCTATACCGGGTGTTTCAGTGAAGATGCACCAAACTCGGTATGTTGGTAGATATCGTGAAAAGAAATAAAAGTTTCCTATAATATTTTTTTTTTTAATGAATAAGTTTTGAGATAATCGAAGGGAAAGGAGAATCGTATATTTTTAAAACGTACAATACATGAGAGCGGCCCGAATTCTTAACCTGCCTTAACGTTCATGTAATTGCTTTATTACCCCATAAACTGTCGTGTTTTGATGAAACACATTTAGTCCGTTCTGGTTCGCGTTGTAGTGAAGAGTAGGTTATTAATCGGTGTACTTTATACTTTTCATTTTTTTAAGTTTATTAGTGTATGTTTGTGTATGTGTTGGTGCGTTTGCGATGGGCGATTTTACGTTTCAAGAGTACGCGGATATGCATTTGTTATACGGGGAATATCGGGAAAACGCGCGATTGGCATCACAACTGTACGCGGAACTGTTTCCTAATCGTGAACGACATCCGCATTATCAAATGTTTGTCAGGGTAGCTCAGCGACTACGCGACACAGGCTCTTTTTTACCTGAACAAGGAGTAAGGAACAAATTTGATGTCATTGTGATTTGATGTTTGCATAAATGTTAGTGCGACGAAAACGCACGCTAAATGCACATTCTTTCAATGTGTTCACCTTTAACACGAATTGCGGCCAAGGGCAGAGTTAAAAGCCTCTCATAAATTTTTTCGTTTACGATAGATATTTATTGTCTTCTTGCAGCCGCGTGCCATTCAAAAAAAATTTAAATCGCTCGTCTTGTTTCACGGCCGCAGAAATTTAAATCGCTACGGTATTTATGAAAACATTGACTCAAAATAATGCAAATTTCAAGTTGCTTCGATTGCAAAATTGTATTAAAATATTTTGTTTGAAATAATGTCAGAAACGTTTCCCCGAAGTTTGGTGCATCATCACTGAAACACCCTGTATGCAAATCTTATTTTGCCTCCAGTGCAATTTTATCTCCTTTCATCAAAAATGCGAATTAATATTGGATGAATGTTTCCAAAAATACAGTGCGGGACAAAATTATAACCGCACTAAAATTCTTGTCATAATTGCCTTGTTGGGTGAATTTAACTGGGAATTTTTTTGTTGGAAAAATTTTTAAGAGAGCTTATCATTCCAATGTTAACAAACACAACTACGAAAATAAATGAAAAATAGAGAGAAAATTTAAAAAATGTACTTTGTTCGGTGGGACTAAACTCTAAGTGCGGTTATAATTTTGTCCCGCAGTGTATATATGGTTTAGATTTAGACTCACCTGTTTCTTAACATTTAACATCGAAATAGTGTCAGTTGCATCTATAGCACATGCAATTGCCGTTTCTGAGTGAGATATGTGATTTATCCTGCCTTGTTTTTTATTATCCAATCGGACAATGTATGACTTTGCAATACATGACTTTACATGACGTTCTAAATAATCTTTGACAAACAAATCTTTACAATATGCACATGGATAATATTGTATATCTTCATCTAAACCTTGTTTACGTTGTCGATTTGGTCGTAACACACCGTTTATATAAAAAAGAAGTCAATCAATTTGTTCTTTTTCTTCCATATGTTGTCTCTATGAATGCCTTGCAAAATTTTCTATTGCAATATCGTTTCCACAATGTCTGCATAGTACACCACCGGATTTAGAAAAAAAGGGGTCCGGTCCCTCTTTGCTTAATCATAATGACATTACATTTCCCATTTACTCAAAAATTCGGAGGTGGACCCTTTTGTGTGCAATGCGCCTCATATTTCCGGAAATTAATCGACGATAAATGAAAAATCGAGATCTACCTTAAAATATGGTATATTGATATAAATTGGATCGCCCTCGGGAGGGATACAATTTTTTTAAATACGTGTAATTCAGAGCAGTTGAAACAGGCAAATCACCTACCGACTAGGATGGTATAGGGGCGGAACTCAGCAGGAGTAACCCGGGTTTTTGATCGTCCTTCCTTGGAACGGGGTACGATGAACCTCTTCCTAGGGGGGTTGTCTCATCCTCCCGGCACCCACTTTAACACCAACTCCGCTTCACAAGTTTCTTAATTACGGGGTAGGAAGCGCGATTGATTTTTTTAAAGTAACCAAAAGGGAAGAGAATAATTTCGCAAGAATGTACAACAGAAAAACAGAATGAGTAAGCTTTTCTCAGGCGCTAATAAAAAGACGGAACGTTCGTTCAAAACGATAGTCAAGCGAACATTAGTCAATTTATTTGAAAACCTTTCTCACCTGGGCCAATGTTTACCCATATTTCCAAACTTCCCTCCCTTTAATTTTCTCCCGAGAGATGCTGCGCTCTCGCGGCGAATCGTTTAACTTTATTTAAAATGGCCAATTTCAGTTAAGGTAATATTTAGCCTGTTTTTCGATCAACGTTTATCGATCCGCGTGGGTGTCGATTCCGTTCTCACAGTCGAATTTTGGTGATGACAGATTTATTTATTTTAGCGTATCTTAATTACCCTTAGGACGCCCTTAATAATTTGTTTGGGTTAACTTGCCTGGGAACTGTTTACATTAGGATTGAGTTCGAAACTGCTTTGTTACTTTAGAAACGACCGAGAATTTTTACTTTAATTAATTTTTAAATTTAAATTTTTCGGTTCTTTACATCCCTTCCCCCTTAGAAAAAGTGTTGACCCGATGATCAATACCTTTTAAGGCTTATTAAAGTTCCTGCTGCTGCTTTGGCAGCTTCCAGTTCGTAATGTCCCGCTTTCAACCTTAATTGATGCACCTCCTTCTGTTGTTGCACTGTCTTTTCAACCTTTTGTAGTCGCCATTTTATTTCTTGTTGCAATCCTGGTGATACTGATCTTCTTATCTTTGGTGTCTCTTCTACCTGGAGTGCTGTCACTAGTGTTGGTGGACGATCTGCCTCATTAGTACTCAACAGACTTGGAACCTTTATCTCCGACTTCTGGCTACCTGGTATCCTTGTTTCCCCACTCTTTATATCAGACGTTTGGGTTCCAGATGTACTAGCAACAGCTGCAATATGTATCTCTGCAGCAAAATGTTATAAATCATCTATTTTTTATTATAATAATCAAAAACTTACTTGTATATTTTGCTGTACTGTCGAACAGGCACGGCAGCTCAACGTCAGCATGTAGAGCTGCTTCGTCAACGAGTGCCATAAGTTCATCGTCCATCACAACTTGCGCTGGACCACCTCCTGTACGCAGCTTTGACTGCAGTAGTAATTTTTCTTTTTCTATAAGTATGAGGTTAGTAAGCCCGAACCTTTTTCTGTAATTATACGCCTTACCATTGCTTTAAATTATCCCACAGCTTCTTCAGCTGCTTGGCAGTTCTTACTACTTAAGCCTCTGGTTGGGAATTAAAATTCTTCGTGACGTCTTCCCAAGCAAAATTTTTTATTTTTACAGAGGTGGCGTCTGTCTTTTTGCACTCAATAATGCCTTTCTCTCGTATGAGGGTGGCCAACACAATCTTTTCATTTTCTGTAAAAGGACGTTTTTCTGCCACTGCAAATATACATACATGACTGACTATATATTCTGTGATCCCTAATGGCTACGTTTAGCGGATACAGCTGCTTTAAATCAGTGCTTTGATTACTGGGTATGCTGAAAAGCGACAGCGTACAGTTCTCTGAACGCCGTAAAAGAGCTATTTTTAATTTAAGTGGTAAATCAAAATAACTGAAGACGTAGGACACATGAATGTTTCTAGTGCTCGAGATCTCAGTTTTGATTTTTTGAAATAAGCTTCCACACAAACAAAGTGTGTATGGTGCGTGAATCCAGCAGTTTTAATTTAGCTGAGATATTTTCGTAGTTGCCGGATAACAGCGTAATCTAGTGCTATCGTTCAGTACAACGCTGTTATCTCTGTAGCTTTGTCCACTGAACGTAGCCAATGTTTTGCTTCTCATGCGCAACCACTATTTTATGTATCACAAAATCTTTTAAACGGACACTAAATATGCGCCCTAGCACTTAACGTTTCGCCGTCGTTCGACGAAGCTGTCGAACAGCTTTGTAGTTGTTCCGCACATATTCTTGTTGCAGATTTAGAAATTGTTTGGCTGACATTTCCTCCAAGATAAACATCTTCAAGAGCAACGTAGTTACGTGGATTTTTGAAATCAGTGTCTTCTAATGGAGTATTTAACAGATAATGTCGATTAATATATCAATCAAAAATAGTTCTTAAAATATTTGAAACGTTTTTATAAATTCGATGGAACTTTGGTGACTCTGATTACATTTCTCTATTTAGATTTGTGAAATAAGGTAAAGTAAAATCTAAAAATTCTAAAAATAATAAGTCGTATCATTCAATTTCATTAAAATATTTTCTGTCGCCAAAACATCGCCTTTAGCGACAGCGTTAGTGAAATATAATTGTAGAGGACCGTACTGTTCTAAAATTCTTGAGACAACAAAATGGACAGAGTCAACGCGTTTGTGATGGATGTAAGATTTTATGAATTTTTACACTGCAAAAGCTCTGAAATTGAGAAAATTCTGAAATTCTTTTCGAACTGGAACTAAAATAATTGTAAATGTCACGAGTTAAATCTTCCACAAATCTAGGCAATTTCTGGCACGCATAAGAAGCACATACGTGAAACGAATGGCAAATGCACTTCAATACAAATAAAGATGGTATATCATTTTTTAATAGTGTCATTAAAGAATGATGTTTCCCCATTATCACATTTGCACCATCAGAGGCAAATCCGATTAGGTTATTTTTATAAGGAACATTATTGTTTTGAAAAAAAGCTATAGTATAATTATACAATGTAATAGAGTCCGCCCCTGAAAGTTTTATTAATCCAAAAAAATCGTCTCTTACGCGATAGTTATTGTCTAAATATCTTACTACTAAATACAGATGTTTTTCGGTTTTTCGGTCGGTGGATTCATCAACAAGTAGAGAGAATTTTTTTTCTCGAAGTCGAGCACAAAGAAACTCGAAACTATGTTGACCCATTATATTCTTCACAATTGCTGTCGATTTTGTTCTTCCACGTAACAGACTCTGGGCAATTTTGCTGTCGTGGCAAATTTTGGTGATTGTTTTCACCAAATGGTCCATTACAGAAAATGGGAGATTGTGTTCTGCTATAAATGCAGTGAGCCGTATTTCACCAGAAAAATAAAACAAAAAATAATTTATGAAAATATGTTCTAGTTGTTAAAATAGAGTATAAAATGTGCCATAACGAATAAAAAATGTATATTTCAGCTTACCCTCTTTAATATCGTCATCCAACTTTTTGGCAGTTGCGAAGGCTGTTAGAGTTTTTTGGTTTGAAATCATTTTTATTTTCTTCTGGTGAAATTGCTCAACGCTGTGCTTTATCAATGCATCTTTTTCACTGCTTACAATGATATCTTTACCGCAACATTTGCATTTTCCATAACTCTTCTCTTTTCTGCTATCAATTAACCAGCCTTTAAAGTCAGGCAAGTCCTCCCATTTTTTAAAAATAAACTTGTTCATATTACTTCTTTTTTATTGCGCCCGTACTTGTACCTTCACCACCACTATCATTTTGTGAATCATTCATTTTATTAAATAAGTAAAACAAAGCTTAATTTAACTTAGGTGAGAGGACAGTTAAATGAGTTCCACGGAGCACGAACCGAGTTTCAATCATATATTATAATTTTAGAAAAATCCCTTTCCTTTGTTTTCAAATATGTCGACAATATAGAGATCTGTTCAAAAATGGCGGATAACAACATCAACCGTCACGGCCAGCTCCCTTAACATACACATCAGTGAATGTTAATGGAGCTGGTTGTGAACCGTATGACTAAATCTCCAGCTTACTAATAGAGGACGCCACAATAAACAAAATGCAAATCATGAAAATAATTTAGGCCCAGTTTCATAAAACGTTTAACGGTGTAGTTAATTTCTAACCGCGTGGTTTATTTAAAAATTGCCTTTCCTAGTTCCCGATTAGATGTAATCGCGGTGTTAAATATTGACCAAGAGAGAGTGTGCGGTTAATAATTAACCGAAATGTCAGTTGTCATAAAAGCATTTTAAAAGTTTACTATCAATAATAATCGTTCAATAAACAGAGTTATCGTTCTATCAGGTGAGTAATAGCAATTTTTTGCCTAAAAAACGTACGGGTCACATCGAGTTTGGTATACTTTGGTAAGTATATTTATTTTTTTCAGTATAATGACATCTTCCTCGTCTTCATCTGATTCAGATATTGATGAAGATGATATAGCACTACCACGACCGAGAATTTTTAGAAATAGGAATAATCCTTTAGAGATATACGACGATATTGATTTTAAAACACGTTACCGATTTTCAAAACAATCATTCCGTTTAATATCTGATAAACTTGAGGAGCATTTGCGACATCATTCAGTCAGAAATCATGCTATACAGGCTGTTACAAATTCGAGGCTCACCATTGGGATCTCGGAAACGGTAAGAGATACGAAGTCGGTTAAATTGGGGCAAAGTTGCGTATTTTGGTCCTGAATAATAATCCGTTCTGAAAAATCTTCTACGATTTGTAGTTTTTGAAATATTCCCAAAAAACAAGAAAACGTAATTTTCTTTTTTATTTTTTCTGAAGTTATTATTACAGGGATCTTAACAAAATTAATACATTCTACAAGCACTTCTTTAAGCTCTTTACGATGATATCATTAGATTCTACTTAAAACGTTTCGTCTCGTTCTGACCATAATCAACTTCATTTTTTCTTATGGGCGCTACATTGGGTTTTAATACCAATGAATAGATCTATTTTTTCTGATGCTTTTCCATATATCACACATCCCTATTTAATAATCTAAAACAGCTGGAAATGCAAGAAATTGTTGAAAATAACACTGCAAAGAGAAACATGGTATGCAGTGAAAACAAAAACCAGAAAAGTTTGATATACCTTCGGAATTTTATTTCATATAACACAAAAGGTGATTTTAGTAAAATTTTTAGATCTAAAAATGAATGTTATGAATCCAAGAATGACATAAATTTAAAAATTTATTGCGGTCTTAACAACAACAATTCAGTAATGAGCGAAATTTCCTTCCAACAATATCCAGAAAGACAACTACAGAACAATAGTTGATTTGATTAGATTTGTAATTAAATTATACTTATTATTATTATTAAAACTAGAAAATATCAAATTAAATTATGCGCATGTCTTTAGAAAACTCGCATCTTAAAAGATATTACTGCTCGAGGAAACATTCTTTCTTGTAGTCTCATAATTTTAAACATTTTATAAATAACTATGAATTACCTCTTCTAATAATTCTTCATTCTCATCATCATTAAGGCGATCTCGATACGTCCTTCGAGTTTTATGAAAATATCCATAAAGTGCAATGTTTCTATCTAACTTAATAATATTGTTCTGTGTGAACGGCATTTTTCTGGGTATTATTGGAAGTAGATTTATCTTGCTATTACTAAATTGTTGTTAGCACAATACATTTTTAAATTTACAAGAATGAGCGATTTTTAAAGACATAATTTCTTGTACTTTCTTGCTCTAATAATAAAAATGTATAATTTAATTACGAAAGTAATTAAATACTGCGTCATCGTCATTGTTGGAAGTAAATTTCTCTTACTATTACTAAATTGTTGCTGTCAGCAGAATACGTTTTAAAAGTCTACATCTTTCTTGGATTCACATCCTTCATTCTTATATCTAAAAATTTTTCAAAAATCTGTTTTTGTGATAAACGAAATAAAACTCCGAAGGTATATCAAACTTTTGTTGATTTCTGTTTTCACTGCATACCATGTTTTCCGTTGCAGTGTTATTTTCAACAATATCTTGCATCTCCAGCTGTTTCAAATTATTTAATAGGGATGTGTGATATATGGAAAAGCATCAGAAAAAATAGATCTACTCATTGGTATTAAAACCCAATGTAGTGCCCATAAGAAAAAAATGAAGCTGACGATGGTCAGAACGAGACGAAACGTTTTAAGTAAAATCTAATGATATCATCGTAAAGAGTTCAAAAAAGTGCCTGTAGAATGTATTAATTTTGTTATGATCCCTGCAGTAATAACTTCAGAAAAAAATAAAAAAGAAAATTACGTTTTCTTGTTTTTTGGAAATGTTTAAAAAAATACAAAACGTAGAAGATTTTTCAGAACGGATTATTATTCAGCACCAAAATACGCAACTTTGCCCCAATTTAACCGACTTCGTATCTCTTACCGTTTCCGAGATCCCAATGGTGAGCCTCGAATTTGTAACAGCCTGTAGAGCCAGATATTCAATTAGCTATAGCTTTGAGGTTTTATGCAACTGGTTCATTTCAAAATTTAATTGAAGACCAAGTAAATATAAGTAAAAGCCGAATTATCAGGAAAGTAACTCATTTATAGCTCTCCTGAAACGAGAATATATTAAGATGCCCCAGATGCAAGAAATAAATCATTTAAAACAAGAATTCTTTAATATTGCAACCTTTCCTGGTGTAATAGGTCCACACATATTTGTATACAGTCACCAGGGGAGAAAATGCTGAATTGTACAGAAATAGGAAAAGCTATTTCTCCATAAATGTCCAAGCAGTTTGTGATGCTCGTCTGAGAATTTTAAATATTGTCAGCAGATGGTGTGGGTCTGTACATGATTCAACAATATTTCATAATAGTCAACTCAGGGCAGAATTTGAAACAGGACATTATCCAAACTGCTACCTTTTAGGTGATTGTGGATATGCATGCAAAAGATACTTGTTGACACCTATATTAAACCTAAGAAATGCAGCAGAGATTAGATATAATTTAGCACTCAGATCTACTAGAAATACGATTGAAAGTGTTATAAAGCTTAGATTTCCATGCTTATCTGTTGGTCTGAGAACTAAATTAACAACTATTTACAGTTGGTTCTTGTCCGATGAAATTTGTATCACAAAATCTTTTAAGCGGACACTAAATCGCGCACTATACACTTTACGTTTCACCGTCGTTCGACAGCTTCGAACGACGGTGAAACGTAAAGTGTATAGTGCGCGATTTAGTGTCCGCTTAAAAGATTTTGTGATATAAATTAACAACCACACTTGCCATCATTGTTGCCACTTTCACTCTGCATAATATTGCAATTGACATAAATGATGATGTACCAGACGTCGATCCTGAAGTTCAATTACCACAAAACCGAGATGCTGTGCCAATACCAAATTAAAATAATAATAAAAAAATTTTGTGCAAATCGGTTTCGGTTATTCAGGTTATTCGGCGAATAACCTGGACAAGTCGGTTTGGTTTGCAGTGGAGTTCTCGAGCTACGGTTCTGCTGACAAAGGCTCAACTAGGCCTGAAACAGCTGTACAGAACCTGCTCGAGGAATCCGCTGTAATCGAAACCGATTTGCACAAATTTTTTTTTAAATTCTCATATGCTTTGACAGCAAGCATGGCCGCATTGCACGGGATGACTTATTATGTGGCGAATTAGCTTCAATTTGTCAATCCTACTGCAATGTCAGGTCAAAAAGCGATCAAAAGATGTCGCTAATTGAAATGAAATAATAATGTTAATACAGCTGCTAGAACTGCTTTAATTAACAGAATATTTCAGTAAAATCAGTAAATAACTTAATTTATTTATTTATTTATTTCAAAGTAGTTTATTTGTAACTGTAATAAACACTTTTCCATGTCGTGTTTTTCTTGTGCTTGTCTCATTTCCTGATCATGTTTTTGTTGTAAATATTTTATTTTGTTTTCTAGGTACTGCCTTTTTAAGGACATCAGTTCATCTTCAGCAACTATACTGTTCTGGACTTTATCAATCCTCTGTTTTTTCAAATCTGATATTTGTTCCCGAAGACTTTGAAAGTTTTTTCTTTTTTTTGAAGGACCTGATGCAGATGTGGGAACTTTTGAGGAAGAAGGTGAGGAGGAATGCACAAAATTGTTCACAGTAGTGTGTGCAGCATTTATTGTGTCCCTATTACATACAGAAGATGTTTCCACTTGCTGCTTTCCGATGTCTAAACTACTGCTGGCATCTTCACTAAGATGTATAAAGGAATCTGACGTGCCTGTAAATATAAATCATATAAGATAAATACATATAAATAAACATAAATTATTGTAGATATGAAATATTTGAATAAATTGTTCAATAAATTCTTGTTAAAAAACTTTGTGATTTTTCATTTTATCTAGTGTCAGTCCAATAATTACGAATATAATAAAAATTAAGTACAGTAAAACCTTTCTTAGGTAAATACACAGAAACTGTCCACCTATTAGGTGTCCGCCTAAAAGAGGCATCAATGCATATAAATTATATAAATGGAGAATTAAAAATTGTCCTACTAAGGAAATTGTACTGGATTTTGACTAAATAATAATAATGCTACCTACCATGATAACTCATATAATCATCATAAGGGGTATCTAATGGCACGAATTGTTCACTTGATACCATAGCAAGAATACGAGTTTCACTATTAGTTAGCTTTTCTTGATAACTTCCGCCCCCTGTTTTCATTATTTCTTTTTTATCTTTTTTGCAATTGCTGCTATCTTGGTAACATCGACATGCTCTTCTTCAATATCATGATGCTTTGTTTGAAAATTCCTTACCTAAGAAACAGTTTAATTACAAAATTACTTTCTCATATAATGCGTGATGGTAGTAAATACATTATTAAATACATATAAATAAAAGTTTTACCTTGTCTTCTGCTTGAGAGCGACGTGTACACGTCGCGTCGCTTAATAATTTCATAACAGTATTTTAAGGCCAGGCGCAAAATGAGACGCAGCTCGGTGAGGTGAGGCAGCGTGAGTCACGGCGAGTTTTATGCGGGAGAAAACTGCTAGGCGTGGAACCGCGCAAATGCGATTGCAGTTTTCACTTCGCAGTAGGCCACAGTATTTACAGTTCTGAATCTGATTCGGAAGACGAATTCGAGTCTGAAATGATATCGTTTATTTCCCAGATGGCTAGTAAAAAGTCTATGAGAAGCTTGTATATGAAAAGAAGAAAAACTCATGGAGAATTTGCTTTAACTAAAGAATTTAATGACGAACAATTCAACAATTATTTTCGGCTAAATCGTGATCAATTTAAAGAAGTGCACGAGATCATCAGAGAAGAAATTGACGCAGAAGGATGCAACGCTACAAGGCCCATTGGGACTGAAGAGAAATTAGCAGTATTTCTAAGGTAAGTTATTTTATTAATTTACATTAATTAACTGTATTAACCAAATTATTTTTCTGTGAAAGTATTAATATAATTAATCAGACTAACTGAACTGGAAGCTGTAGAATAGTTTTCTTGTTCCTCACGGATATCAGCGGGGCTTAAGAGTGAGTTGTCCGAATATGAATAGGCAGGGGTTAAACTGCTGCTGCTGCATTGAGTCGTTGCAGGGCCAGGGTATGGGGACTGGTAAAAGGGTTGCTCCAGGACAGTATGCATAGGAATGTCCAGTAATCTGGCCTCTACTTCTGAAACTGCGATGAACACGGTTTCTAACATGTGCTGATATGAGAGTGGCATTCTTTTGGTTGATTGATACATTGACATAAAGTGAAATAAGGGATCAGTTTGTGTAGATTTTAATTCATGTAATATATTTGTTTTCTCTTCAGTTCTTGCTTTAGCTCTCTCTTCACGTTTCTCCATACTTTGTTTAAACAGAGCAGTGACATTATCTTTCTTAAATTTTTTAGCTGATTTTGAGGTTTCATTTGATGTCGGGGTTGTAGCTGACATCGAAGGCAACGTTTCTGGAAGTTTCTGTGGTTGAGTTTCATCCTGTGCGCTTTTGTCTTGCTGCTGTATGTTCACTTCGTCTACAATTTCATTGTCTACCTCTGCAGATGTTACATTTGTTACATTCTTGAGTTAGGTTTGCATCTTCATCGTCATCTCGGAGGTTTCCTTCTCTTGATTTATTGGCCATGTAAGGTTGCAAGAACCCCATTTCTTTCTGAAACTTCCATTCCTCGATGGATTCCGTCGGTGTTCCACTTTTGAGACATTTTTGTTGCCTCCTAATCGCATCTCTCAATGAATGTCTCAGTTTTTCCCACAACGCCTTTGCTTCAGTTCCTACAACAATGGTTTAATTTCAGAGGCCTATTAATATACCTCTCTAAAAATTTTATTAAAATTAACCTTTGTACGACTTTTAAAATAATTATACATTTATGTTTTGTAATCGAAAAAGTTTTCACAAACAAACTCTAATCATCTTCAATGAATTTTTTTTTGTTGCAGATACCTGGCAACAAGAAACAGCTTTAGAAGTATTGCCTACAACTACAGAAAGGGTGATCGAACGGTCTCTAACATTGTGCGTGAAGTATCTCAAGCAATTTCGAAAATGATGCAACCGATATATTTGCCAGAACCATCCGAAGAAGAGTGGAAATCAGTTGCAGTTGGTTTTGAAAGAAAATGGCAATTCCCACATTGCATTGGAGCCACTGATGGTAAACATGTGGTTATTAAGAAACCTGGGAAAAAATGGATCCTCTTGTATCAACTATAAACGCACTTTCTCCATTGTGTTATTGGCTATTGTCGACTAAGATTATAAATTCATCACTGTTGATGTAGGGTCACAAGGAAGATTTAGTGATGGAAACGTTTTCAGTACAAGCGTGTTGGCAAAGAAAATGCTGAAGCATACTTTACATCTTCCAGCACCTACTGTACTGTCTGCACTTGTGGACCCAATACCATATGTGTTTGTAGGAGATGAGGCGTTCCCATTATCGGATAATTTGATGCGACCTTATCCTAAACGAAGTGTTACTGATAATTATAAAAACAAAGTCTTTAATTACAGATTATCGCGAGTGCGCCAAACGGTTGAATGCGCTTTCGGTATACTTACCTCACGTTTTCGAGTTTTCCAAACACCTTTTGAAATTAAAGTAGAAAGTGTCATTAATGTTGTCAAGGCAGCTTGTGTATTGCCCAATTACTTAAGGAATTATTCAGTACCTCAGAGTGAAGATGACGGAAAAGAAGATATGCCGCAAGATCAGTTGCGTCCATTACAATCAACCAATACTCGAAGTGCACAGAGAGGTTATGCGATTCGACAAAATTTTACTAATTATTTTAACTCTGCAGGTGCGGTGCCTTGGCAAAGGGAAAGTGTTGCTAGGGGAAAATATTGAGATATACAATGTACAGGGTGGATCAATTTCGATGTCTCTTATGGGCATCTCTGTAACTATAAGAGATAGAGAAAAACTAGTGGCCAAGTCTCGATCTCTTTTTTAGAGATAAAATCAATAGTGTAAACAAAAATTAGCTATCTTCTTTTGTTTTCGAGTTATAAGCAAAAATTGAGTTTTTTGACTTTTCGTCAATCAGTCATATCTCGTTTATTTTTGCAGATATTAAAAAACTGTTTTGACATTATTAGGACACTTTTTCGAATACAATTCAGTGGTGTAGTTAACTTTTTGATATTTAGTTAAATTTTCGAGTTATAACATAAAGTTATATTTTTCTAAATGGAAATCATAGTATCACAAAATCTTCTAAGCGGACACTAAATCGCGCAACTATACACTTTACGTTTCGCAGTCGTTCGACTGCTTCGTCAGAAGTGAAAATTATGTTATCAAAATAAACAAGGTTGTCAACGGAAACTGAAAAAGTAACTTGATTTTTTTTTTTTTTTATGTATATTATATTTATTTTTTAATCTAAAAATAATTTGAACATTACAAATGTTAAAAAATTGACAGATCTATGTTCTATTTAAGGAATCGAGAAAACTACAAAATGTATCGTTTAAATTTGCAAAATCAGTACGTTTATTAATAGAATTCGACGACATTTTTATTTTACACATTTCAATAAAACGTCTTTTGAAAATATTAGACTCGTAATATAAAATGTTAGTATTTTCAAAATCAAAATTATGGTCATTTTCTAATGAATGTTCTACAAGCATTGAATGATTTTGATTATTTTTGGATATGATATTTATGTTGGTCTAGACGTTTTTTAAATTTTGGCTTGTTTCTCCAATATAACATGAATTACAATTGAAACATTTAATTTCATAAACTACGTTTGGCTGTTTTAATTTTGGTGTTTTGCTTTTAAATTTGAGAAAAAACTATATAAATTAATTACAGATTTGCTAGCTAAAATTAAATTGTGTTTTTGAATATGTGTTTAAATGTGTCATATAGTGGTTCAATGTAGGGTAATGATATGTATTTTTGTTTGAAGTTTGTTTATTGTTATTGTGGATTTTGAATTTTGTAAATATTTAACACGATTTTTTATTACTGATTCTATAAGATTTATTGGATAAGAATTTTGAACAAGAGTCTTTTTTATTAAATTTAAATTATCATAAATGAAAAGTTTATCTGAAAGTAAAACAGCTCGATCTGTTAAAGAAATAATTGTTGCAATTTTATAGTTTTTAGAAGTATACGAATGAAAATTAATATATCTACCTGACCACGTAGGTTTATGAAACCAATTTGTTATTAATTTGTTATTACGTCTGATGATATTTACATCTAGAAAACTTAGTGAATTGTTAATTTATTTTTCTACTGTAAATTGTAATCTATTATGAAAAGAGTTAAATCTACTTCTAAAACAAAGTCTACTTTATCTGAAGGCAAAATCAATAAAATATCATCGACGTAACGAAAATATAGTTAAATTGAAAGGTAATGAGTTAATGACACTTTTTTCTAGTTCCTGCATGACAATTTCAGCTAAAGCAGGCGATAAAGGAGACCCCATTGCTGTACCGAAAATCTGTTTATAAAATTTATCATTAAAAGCGAAATAAGATGTTTCAAAACATAAAGTAACAATTTCTAAAAATTTTCTTTTGAAATGTCTGTAAAATCTTTAATTTCTATCCACCTATCATTAATGCTTTTAAAGCTAACTCTTTTGGAATGTTAGTAAACAAAGAAACAACATCTAAAGAAATTATAATACAGTTATTTGGTATATCTATGTTTTTCAATTTATCTACAAGTTCATAAGAATTTTTTATAAAGTATTCTGATTTACTAGTAACTTGAGTAAGAATTTTTGAAACAAATTTTGATAAGAAATAGAGAAGAACCTATAGTAGAAACTATTGGCCGAATAGGTTTGATAGGTTTGTGAATTTTGTGAATGAATTATAATTTAGGAAATATGGGATGCTGTACTTTAAGAGATTTAGCAATATTATTACTAATTTCAACAGATTTTTCTAACTTATTAATAATATTGAAAGTTTTACGTTGGAAATTTTCTGTGGGATCGTTATTTAATTCTACGTATGTATTATTGTCAGAGAGCATGGTTTGAACTTTTGAAAAATAGTCATTTTTGTCAATCAAAACAGTAATATTGCTTTTGTCTGCTACTGTGACAATGATGTTTGGATTTTCTTTAAGAAATTTTTTACAAGCCAAAAGATCTCGAATAAGAATTTTATATTTTGATTTTTCAAAAGTCCTATCAATATTCCTAATGTAATTTAGAAAATTAGAACAAAATTTATTTCTTACTTGTATTTTGGAAGTTGAATCTAAAGATTTTATACCAAACTCTAAGCTACTTAAAACGTTTAGAAAATCTACTTGTTTTTTATTAAAATAACTGTATTATAATTTCTTTAGATGTTGTTTCTTTGTTTACTAACATTCCAAAAGAGTTAGCTTTAAAAAGCATTAATGATAGGTGGATAGAAATTAAAGATTTTACAGACATTTCCAAAGAAAATTTTTTAGAAATTGTTACTTTATGTTTTGAAACATCTTATTTCGCTTTTAATGATAAATTTTATAAACAGATTTTCGGTACAGCAATGGGTTCTCCTTTATCGCCTGCTTTAGCTGAAATTGTCATGCAGGAACTAGAAAAAAGTGTCATTAACTCATTACCTTTCAATTTAACTTTATTTTCGTTACGTCGATGATATTTTATTGATTTTGCCTTCAGATAAAGTAGACTTTGTTTTAAGTAGATTTAACTCTTTTCATAATAGATTACAATTTACAGTAGAAAAGAATTAATAATTCACTAAGTTTTCTAGATGTAAATATCATCAGACGTAATAACAAATTAATAACAAATTGGTTTCATAAACCTACGTGGTCAGGTAGATATATTAATTTTCATTCGTATACTTCTAAAACTATAAAATTGCAACAATTATTTCTTTAACAGATCGAGCTGTTTTACTTTCAGATAAACTTTTCATTTATGATAATTTAAATTTAATAAAAAAGACTCTTGTTCAAAATTTTATCCAATAAATCTTATAGAATCAGTAATAAAAATCGTGTTAAATATTTACAAAATTCAAAAATCCACAATAACAATAAACAAACTTCAAACAAAAAAATACATATCATTACCCTACATTGAACCACTATATGACACATTTAAACACATATTCAAAAAACACAATTTAAATTTAGCTAGCAAATCTGTAAATAATTTAAATAGTATTTTCTCAAATTTAAAAACCAAAACACCAAAATTAAAACAGCCAAACGTAGTTTATGAAATTAAATGTTTCAATTGTAATTCATGTTATATTGGAGAAACAAGCCAAAATTTAAAAAAACGTCTAGACCAACATAAATACCATATCCAAAAAAATAATCAAAATCATTCAATGCTTGTAGAACATTCATTAGAAAATGACCATAATTTTGATTTTGAAAATACTAACATTTTATATTACGAGTCTAATATTTTCAAAAGACGTTTTATTGAAATGTGTAAAATAAAAATGTCGTCGAATTCTATTAATAAACGTACTGATTTTGCAAATTTAAATTTAAACAATTTTTTAACATTTGTAATGTTCAAATTATTTTTAGATTAAAAAATAAATATAATATACATAAAAAAAAAAAAATCAAGTTACTTTTTCAGTTTCCGTTGACAACCTTGTTTATTTTGATAACATAATTTTCACTTCTGACGAAGCAGTCGAACGACTGCGAAACGTAAAGTGTATAGTTGCGCGATTTAGTGTCCGCTTAGAAGATTTTGTGATACAAATTTCATCGGACAAGAACCAACTGTAAATATGGAAATCATAGTAGGAAATGTCATCATTAAATAGAGATTTTTTTCCTGTTTTCAAAAATATATATACTTTGTTGGATTTATTTTTTACAGTTAATAGAATAAAACGCCTTTTTATTATTTTTGGGTGCATTCTTTTCTTAGTAGGCTAGTGTCAACAAAAGCCAACAATTTTTTTTTGTTTTTATTAAATATTAACAAAGATTTGATGATTAGGTAGCACAAGAGTGAGAGGTATTGCGTTGAACATAAGACATAGAAAGCTAGCGCCGATAGAGCTGGGTTGGGTCGTAACATGGGTTGGCTGCGTATTTTAGCGCCGCAGTGCTTAAATTGTTATTTTATTTTGATATTATTTTCTGTATTTTAAGTTATTTATTGTGATATATCAAGGGTTGAGTTTATTATCTACTACAAAAATTTGTCGGCCTTTGTTGAAACCAGCCTACTAAGAATAGAATGTACCCAAAAATAATAAAAAAGGCGATTTATTCTATTAACTGTAAAAAATAAATCCAACAAAGTATATATTTTTGAAAACAGAAAAAAAATCTCTATTTAATGATGACATTTCCTACTATGATTCCCATTTAAAAAAATATAACTTTGTGTTATAACTCGAAAATTTAACTAAATATCAAAAAGTTAAGTACACTACTGAATTGTATTCGAAAAAGTGTTCCAATAATGTCAAAACAGTTTTTTAATATATATCTGTAAAAATAAACATGATATGGGCGATTGACGAAAAGTCGAAAATGTCAATTTTTGCTTATAACTCGAAAACAAAAGAAGATAGCCAATTTTTGTTTACACTATTGACCTTATCTCTAAAAAAGAGATCGAGACTTGGCCACTAGTTTTTTTCTATATCTTATAGTTACAGAGATGCCCATAAGAGACATCGAAATTGATCCACCCTGTACAATAAACAAATAAACTTACCAATTTTCATATCGACTTCTTTAGCGATTTCCTCCCACTTTTTTTCAGTTTTTAGTTTTGTCCGCATGTAGTCTATATGACTTGTATCATAGAAAGTTTGTCGAATCCGCACAGCCTCGATTAATTTTTCTTCCATTTTTAAAACCACGCACCGTGATTTTAGATGACAAACTGCGACAAGCACACTGCGTTCCGCAGAGTCACGTTAAGCCAAAACTGCGTCACGTCACGCTGCGAAGAAATATGCGCAATAGCTATTCTTTTTTAGGTTCACAAAATCTCGCCGTGACTCACGCTGCCTCACCTCACCAAGCTGCGTCTCATTTTGCGCCTGGCCTAAGTGTTGTTTCGTTCGTTGCTCGTAACCTAAAAGCCCCCATACACCTGCGAACAAATTGCGCAAACTGGCGTTGCACAACAAGTTGTTGTGCAAACAAGGTCACCCATACACTATACGCAATATTGTGCAAACTCCAGTTGCTTTTGTCGTGAACCTACGGAAACATGCCGCCTGACGACGGTATAAATCAATAAACTCATTCAAAAATTACTGCACAATGTGTCGTACAAAGCCCATACACGATGCAATCATTGTACAACGCCACTCGTTGCGCAATTAATTTCAAACAATTTTGAATTTCTACAACTAGTTGCGCAGCACGCCAAACAACACCATACACTATACAATTGTTTGCACGACAGCCTCTGTTGCGCAATTTGTTCGCAAGTGTATGGGGCCTATAAGGCATTGTATTCATGTTCCACAATTTTCCACGTGTCTTGTTTTAACTTAATAGTTACATTGTCTGTTTGCTTATTTTCTATGATTGAAATGTATTTGTTTACTATATTTAATTGTTCGTTCTTCTCTTCTTCGCTATAATTTTTTCCGCGTTTTACCCCCTTTTCTGTTTCCATATCGCAAAAACACACTTGTCAGTATTAAAACTGTAATTAAACATGTGCATATTTACCTTGATCACACCTTGATGTTTACCTACTTTACTTTTTAAAAATTTTGACGTTTACCATATATGACGTTTACGCACCGTTTATTGTGCTGTTTATCTACGAATTGGTCACGATCGTTGACAACGTCGTTCAATCTAATCATTTTTCGTTCTACCAGTGAGACCAACATTGCAAAAAATTGATACAGTTATTTTAACAAAGCCGTTCTGTAACCGAAACTGTTTGAGTTTTTATGAAACGCAGTTAGAAGTTGACGCTTTGTTATCCTAACTGGTGATTTGTTAATCACTTGTTTAACTGATTCTTTATGAAACCGGGCCTTAATCTTTCAAAACTGTGAGTTATAAAAATGATATAAAATTCATAAAAATTAAAAGTATTATAACCATTAGTCAACTTTTCGGTAGAATTTGACTTTAAATCGGTAGATCGGTAGAACATTCAGAAAATAGGTAGATCTACCGAAAAATCTACTGAAATACGGGCATAAGACTCGTACATAACTCCTTTGCCCTTAATCGAGGCCTTCGATAACTAAAAGGCCGGCACCTCCAGAGTCATGAGTCACACCCCATAGGGCGACTTTAAGACAGAGATATACGACACTAACAGTAATGATCAACTTCTTTCAAGCTAGAAATGTTTATTAAATGACAATTTTAGAAATAGCAAGGCATGTACAAGTAGTAGAGAATGTAACAAAATAAATTTAACACAAAAAATAAATACATTTAAAATAAATGTAACTATTATTGTGTACAAAAATAAAATATAGTATCTTATAATACAAGTGCATAATAGGGTGGGTCAAAAAACCAAACTTTGAGATAATCTTACCTAATAGCAAAATTATGTTGTCTTTTAGTGATATTATGACACCTACGAAATATTTTTGAATTTAATTAATATTTACAGGGTGCGCCTTACGTTTGAATTTTTGAAATTATACAAGAAAGGCCATATAGTATGACATGAAATGTTCGTATTTGTAATAATAATAATAACAGAGTTATCATCAAAACTGTATATTAAAAGGGCAAGAGAAGGTGGATAAAATTAAAACTCGAATCTCGCAGCAATGCCTAAATTCGATAGCAAGAAAGATTTCAATATTGAATGATTTTCATTAATTTTTCTGTTGTATTATTTTTTTAATTATTAATAAATGATTATTTTATTTTAAAAATCCTATTTTCCTTGAGACATTTATGTTATATGACTACCAGAATATATTCAAGTTATTCGTATTTCCAAGGCAAAGCGCAACCTGAAGATGAGGTGCTATTTACTTTAAATTCTAGCATTACACTGTTTTCATGTAAAGGCAACATAATTTTGCTATTAAAAATCAAAAGCGCAATATTCGTTTTTTTCCATATAAAAATGACCCACCCTAGTGCATAAGCAAAGCGGAGCGCTTTTAACGGCGCAAGGCAACTTTAAAACACGGCGTGCTTTAATCGCTCTTTTTCGCACGCTTTTTAGTTTTAAAAACAGGGATTTTGATGCAGGTATAATAAAAAATTAATTAAAATGTGCTACTCTTGAAACTATTGTAACTCTCTTTCGCTCATTGTGAGGACAACACAGGAAACCGGTCGGGCGGTCGGCTTGGCCTTGAGTCATCTAGAGGGGATCCCCCCAACCCTTCCCGACGCTCTGCCAATACGCTTTCTAAGTCCTCAGAAGTAAAAGGCTCGTTTATATGCACTGAGAAAAATGTATATTAAAAACCGTGTTGTAAAAAAAGTATCATTAATAATAAAATAAATTGTTTTAAAAGTAGCAAAATTGTTTAAGTAAAGCAAGTAAATTTTTCTCTTAAAAGAAATGACAATGCGATTATATTACATTAAGCATATGATTTTGTAACATTTATGAGTTCGTCCTGCAGATATAATGTTTACAACATAAAATTTGTAGGTCAAAAAGCGATCGAAAGATGTCACTACTTAAATTGTTCATTACTTTCACATCGCAATGGCATATAACTTAGGAGAAATCGGTTTGGTTTGCAGTGGAGTTCATAGACAACACAACATTACATAATATATTTATGTTTTCT
The DNA here is from genome assembly GCA_033060865.1 of Dorcus hopei. Taxonomy (NCBI): domain Eukaryota; kingdom Metazoa; phylum Arthropoda; class Insecta; order Coleoptera; family Lucanidae; genus Dorcus; species Dorcus hopei. The sequence goes on along the minus strand of CM065426.1, from coordinate 59,037,567 downwards.
ATAGTGGAGTTCTGGAGCTACGGTTCTGTTGATGAAGGCCCAATGAGGCCTTAAATAGCTGTACAGAGCAAGCTCGAGGAATCCGCTGTAATCAAACTCGATTTGTACAAATTTTTTTTAATAAAATTTGTAATTTAATATACGTTTTTTCTTAAATCGGGTACTTATTTTTTTTGGTGCAGCTGCAAAGGTTGGTGATCGTGTGAATCCCGTAACTTCTTATCTGTGCGTAGATATAAATGTTAAAATATAAATATATTAAACGATATTATATTTTATATTTTAGTCATTTTAGAATATCTTTTTATAAATTTAAATATATAACAGTTAATATAAATATGTTTTTAAGTTAATAAAATGATTTTGCTGTCACATATAGTAATATAAATTTTTGTAAAAATTACTATATTTATATTTACTTTTACAACGTAATTCTCTCCGTGTGTGAATGCCCCTCTAAGTGTTCAAAAACATTCCCAATTTGTTCTAAACATCGCTGAACACCTTTATAGACGCTTCTAGTGGCATTTAAATGTTGGGTTCTATGGGTTGTATTCAGTGTTGTAACAGATACATTTTTCAAAGTATCTAGATTCAGATACAGATACTCACCCTAATTTGTAACTCGATACAGTTACATATACTTTATTTTGAAAAGTAACTAGATCCAGATACAGATACAGTATAAATGTATCTAGATACCTTTTAGATACATACATACATGTGCAGGTTGAGTCCAAAGAAAGACTGCGAATAGCGTCGGTGTTTACTGTCGGATTTGAGCGGTCAAAAAATCAAATGAAATAGCAGAAAAACACTGTACAGTATACCCTATCTTGCGACTTTAATACATTTACGACAGCTGTCAAATTTTGTTTTTTAAATAGTAATAAATTTCGAAAGAACCTTTTTGTTCTGCGTTAGAAATAGAAAGATATAAATTTATTATTATTATGTAATAAACAGTTGGTGAACAATAAATGAAGGGTGTCGTGGAAAAACGGTAAGTCCATTACATAAAATTTTCGGTAAACTATTTAAGAACAAAGTTTGAAGTGTCGATTCTATTATTATTGTTATAAATACTACGTCTATAATAATTACAACCTCGTCAGGAAGAACTTCTAAGACTGTGTCAATCAAGCGAGTCTTCGGTTGGACATGCCCGTTTACTCCCGTTTTCACTGGATCTTACCTTGTTTTTCCTTTCAGTGCTTTTTGAAAATATTATTTTTCCTACAACCAACATTGTCTTCTTTCTTCAATGATACTACCGTACAGAAGCTCTCTTTAAGCTTCATCTGATGGCACCAAAATCTCAAACAAACGCAAAGAAATGTCGATAACTGACTTTTTTTCTGTTGTCAGATAATTCAATTTCTTCTAGTTTATAAAATTGTAAATATGAGTAACAACTAGATAACTAAAAAGAGCTAGAACTGATTTAGATAAATACCATTAAAATAATAACAATTTTATTGTTAGCAGAAATGTATTTCTAAACAACAAACAGTAACACTATGTATATTTTAAATCCACCACAGAATCACTATTTATAATTTTTATTTTTATTTAACATTAAGAGCATGTCAAAATGTTCATCTGAAAGACGATTCCGTTTGACTGTAAGAAGTTGCCCTCCTGTACTAAAAAGGCGTTCTACAGGTGCAGAAGATGGTATAATAGTACTGTATATTTTAAAAATTTCATACACAATGTTGCATGCGCGTAAGCATTCTAAATCTTTAGATTTATTTTTTAAGTACTGAAGAAACTGCATTGTGCACACTGATGTAGATGTTTCTTTTTCACTTATTTTGACATTTTCATTGTCATTTTTATCTTTCACAGTCAACGTGGTTGGACTTCTTAGTATTTTAAAGAAGCTTTCGTCGTCCTCGTCACAATTATCGGATAAGATTCATCAGTTAGGTTTTTATTTATAGACTTATGTATTTTTTCCATTTCTAACAAGAACAAGTTTTTAAGCGAATCATAATTTTCGTCGTCAACTGGTAACCATCGCATCTTAAATTTTGGCAAGGAAATCGTGACTAACATGTACTGCTTTGATGTTTGACATTTTAAATCAAGAATCTTACCGCATCGTTTGGTAACTCCATGCAAAATTGCACCTTTTAATGATTCACAGTAAACTAAAGATGAAAGTGTATTTAAAGTCTGTTTTATTTGAAGTAATGTTGGTAGAACGTAACCAAGAAAACAAGTATTTTCTCCCTGTAGGATATCAATTGCTTTAGCAAGAGATTCCATAACGGACGTGTACTCTTCTAAAAATTCAATTTCAGCTGATTTCAGTTTGGTTTTTTTCAAGGTTTCACATATTTCTGGTAGAGTCTTTTATAGTAAGAATTCTAACAACACTATCATAAAAAGAATTCCACCTTGTAGGAAAAGGAATAAGGAGTTGATAACCACAAATACGTTCTATGTCATCAGAAGCATTTGTTGATCTATAACATGTGTTCCATAAACTAGTTAATTTAGCAAAAGTTGAATTACATATCCTTTTATATGTTGTGTCTTGAAGAGCTTTTTGTGTGTCTACTGTCGCAATTAGGTTTAACGTGTGAGAGCAACAGCGGAAGTGTGGTGGTAATGTACTATCATCACTATCCAGGTCTTTAGTTTGCAAGATATTTAAATCTGGCATATCATCAACGATTACAGAAATATATCATATTATTATTAAGAAAATTAGCTTGTGTAAGTTCTGTAGAAACTATTTGTTCGGGAATCGAAAAATTTCTAAATGACTTCGAAAAGTTGCTGGCATTATCTGTCACAGTTCCAACTAATTTACTTTCCTTTAACTCAAATTCTCGATGAATTTTACAAAGTAAATTCCCGATTTCTAGGTAAGTATGTAAATATTTCATTCTTCTACAAGCTAATACTTCAGAACATCTTTTTAATTCATTATCAGTAGAGAGCGGATTTATATGCGAGCAATTTTGATGAAATATGCGCATATATATGCACTAAAAGATGACGAAATATGCACATATATATGCACTAAAAATGACGAAATATGCGCAAGATAGGCGCAAAAATTCAATTAATGCACATTTTGTAAAACTTTACACGTTTCCAGAATACGCAGATTATTCGAACACATGTTGTAAGGTAATTGCCGTTTTCGTAATTCGCCCGCTTCCGAATTTGTTTCTACCTCATGTGACCAAGTTCAGTCTGATAGGCAAATAATAATTTGGCAGACCGACGCGGCGGAAGCAATAATTCTAGTTACTAATTTTCCCGATTTTAGTCAACTATTCAATTACTTAGTTGTCGTCGGCCTAATTTCAAAACCTTGTAAGTCCGAAAATGGACAAAATTGAGTTATGAGAATGTTATTGTTAAGATGATTCAAGGCTACAGTATGTTGAAATTTCGTAAGTTGTCTTCGATCTTAGCAACATCTGTAAGACTTTAATCAAAACTCGTAAGTCGGCAGTTTATTGGAAAATGAGATGGTTTTTATGCTCCCCTGTAAAATGCCTTTACATGACTTATGAGATTTTAAAATTAGGCCGACGTTGTGTACATCATATTATGTACATGTTGGATATAGGAATAACTAAAAACCCGTTACGAGCGTTAATTATCGTACATTATTAAGATTCGGCAAATTTGATGTAATTACGGTTTGCATAAATGTTAGTGCGACGAAAACGCACGCTAAATGCACATTCTTTCAAAGTGTTCACCTTTAACACGAATTGCGGTCAAGGGCAGAGTTAAAAGCCTCTCATAAATTTTTTCGTTTACGATAGATATTTGAACGCTATGCTGGAACAACGTTGTAAACGCCAAATATTGTTTTGTTGGGGAATCGAAAAAAAAAAGAAAATTGATCGATTGCTTTAATAAAATAAAGTTAATATCTGACTGATGTGACTACCCAAAAGAACTCAACATATGATAGTAGTAGAGTGCACGATGAGGTGAAAGGTGTCAACCTGTGGGCCTCTGAAAACTAAAAGCTGAGACCTGTGGCAAATGAAAGCTTATGCCCTTAATATCATCCAGTAAAATTCGTCCAATGATCATCCTGTGCAAAAGGGCACTATTCAAAATTTTTGAGTTATTTATAATAATCGATAGCTTAAGTCTAGTACGAATTTTTGGTATTTTTTCCATGCTAGATTTTGTAGCCGTTTGTCTGTAAAAAAATGAAAACCGTTTTTGAAAAGCATTGCTCATATGGAGCTACGCACACTTTAAACCTCGAAATCTCCGTTCGAAGCTACTGAAAAATTCGTTCAATTTTATGACTTTGGTCGTACATCAACGATTATCTCGAAAATCGTAACTCTGATAAAAAAATGGAATTTTAAAAAAGTATATAGTTTGTGATTAGTATGGTCTTATTTTTATAATTGTACAGGGTGGATCAACTTCGATATATCTTATGGGCATCTCTAACTATAAGAGATAGAAAAAAACTAGTGGCCAAGTCTCGATCTCTTTTTTAGAGATAAAGTCAACAGAGTAAACAAAAATTGACTATCTTCTTTTGTTTTCGAGTTGTAAACCAAAATTGGGATTTTCGACTTTTCGTCAATCGCGCATATCTCGTTTATTTTTATAGATATTAAAATACTGTTTTGACATTATTAGGACACTTTTTTAAATACAATTCAGTGGTGTAGTTGGTTTTTTGATGTTTAATACAATTTTCGAGTTATAACATAAAGTTATGTTTTTTTAAATGGAAATCATAGTAGGCAATGCCATCATTAAATAGAGAATTTTTTTCTGTCTTCAAAAATATATACTTTGTTGGATTTATTTCTTACAATTAATAGAAAAAACGCCTTTTTTATTATTCTTGGGAGCATTCTGTTCTTAGTAGGCTGGTTTCAACAAAGGCCGACAATTTTTTTGTTTGTTTTTATTAAATATCAACTCTTGTTCAAATATTTTAACAGTTGCAGCCGCGTAAAGAGAAAGAAAGTATCCTCTAAGAGTCACAAAGTTTATAACAATACCGATACCATATGGTTTGGGTGAAATTCAAAATTAAGTAACTTCATTTAATATTTAAGTTTAAAACGCATTTTTTTCGATCAAATATGTATTTCATGGGATAATGAACTAAATTATATGTATAAATTAAAAACATCTTAAAAATAAGAAATTTATTGCAGAAAAAGTTAAAGAATATTGAAATGTAAGTAGATAAATCACAATAAATAACTTAAAATCCAGAAAATAATATCAAAATAAAATCACAATTTAAACACTGCCACCCTAAAATACGCAGACAACTCATTTTGTAACCCAACCCAGCTCTATCAGCGCTAGTTTTCTATCTCTTATGTTCATCGCGATACCTCTCACTCTTGTGCTACCCAATCATCAAATCTTTGTCGGCTTTTGTTGAAACTAGCCTACTAAGAAAAGAATGCACCAAAAATAATAAAAAAGGCGTTATATTCTATCATCTGTAAGAAATAAATCCAACAAAGTATATATTTTTGAAAACAGAAAAAAAATCTCTAATTAATGATGACATTGTTTACTATGTTTTCCATTTAAAAAAATATAACTTTATGTTATAACTCGAAAATTTTATTAAATATCAAAAAATCAACTGCACCACTGAATTGTATTCCAAAAAGTGTCCTAATAATGTCAAAACAGTTTTTTAATATCTGCAAAAATAAACGAGATATGACTAATTGACGAAAAGTCAAAAATTTGAATTTTGGCTTATAACTCGAAAACAAAAGAAGGTAGCCAATTTTTGTATACACTATTGACTTTATCTCTAAAAAAGAGATCGAGACTTGGCCACTAGTTTTTTTCTATCTCTTATAGTTACGGAGATGTCCATAAGAGACATCGAAATTGATCCACCCTGTACATCCAGTAATAAACGACAAAAGTTATTAAATGTAAAGCGATGCATAATTCTGACGCGGTATCTTGCCGGTTGTATCTCAGGCCGCCGTATATATATATAATATACAGGGTGTCCCAACAGTGTGTTCTCGGGCCATATCTCCATAACTATTGAAGATACAAAAAAATTTTCAATACAATTTCTTTTTTAATTTAAGAGATCTACAACACAAAATTATTTTCATCTATACAGAGTGAATCAAAACAGTGGTGCCGGACACAACTTTTTTTATTTCAAATGGCATGCCCTATATATTAAATCAAACTTGGATTGCCCATAAAATTCTACACATTTTCTGTATACCATTGCTTATACCTAAACCTAACCGTTCTCGAGATATTTAACATTTTGTCTAAAAACTGCCATTTGCAGCCACTATTTTATTTATTGATATTTTATTTATTTTTAACCCTAAGAAAAAGACTTTTGGTACAGATGTAGTTGATACATAAGCTTATCATAAGCCATTATTAAATATACTTTTATAGCTACAGGGTGGTCATGGTAATAAACGAAATCTCAGAAATTTCAAAATGACAGAACTCAATTTTCTTAAATAGCGTGCCCTATATTTTTCTATCCTAAATTCTTCGTTTAATAAAGTACTTTCATTTTTGTTAAGTATGTCTTATACCTATCTGAGATATTTTCTGAGATTTTTAGATTTATTTGAATTATTTCTTTTAAAACGAGTTATTGTCTAAGGTGGCCGTGGAAAACGGCAAACAAATGAACCTGTTGACTTTATAAATTAATTTTCAGGCGACAATAATGTACAGGCATTAGTTAGTTCTAGTACGTGACTCTTTTAAACAGTTTTTTGTACTTACGTCATACATGCCCCAAGCTCTCTATGAGCTTGTCAGGAATGCGTTAAGCTGGTTATTGTAATATTGCCCGCTGCGGCTGCGACCGACCTACTAGGTGTTTTCCGTCGGCATTCGTCTTACAAACCGGGAAAACGCAGAAAACCTAGTTCGAAGGGGCCGAAATGAATCCTGAACACAATCCGACACATAAGTGTTCCATTTGTCACATAGGACCCATATGTACCAGGAGGGGATTCGAACACACACCTATAATTGCCCGACCAAGCGTCAAGCCCGTTGCCAGCGGATCCAACCAACTTTCGCTATGCAACCATTTAGTAAAGAAATAATTCAATAAATCTAATAATTCATGTCTTAACAAGTACCCAACAGTCTAACACTTATTAATGTCAACCGGTTCATTGTTTGCCGGTTTTCCTCAGCCACCTTAGACAAATGTTCGTTTTAAAAGATATAATTCAAATAGATCTGAAAATCTCAAAAAATATCGCAGATAGGTATAAGACATACTTAAGAAAAATGAAAGTACTTTATTAAACGAAGAATTTAGGATAGAAAAATATAGGGCATGCTATTTAAGAAAATTGTGTTTTGCCATTTTGAAATTTCTGAGATTTCGTTTATTACCATGACCACCCTGCAGCGATAAAAGTACATTTAATAACGGCTTATGATAAGTTTATGTATCAACTACAACTGTATCAAAAATCTTTTTCTTAGAGTGAAAATTAAATGAAATATCAATAAATAAAATAATGGCTGCAAACGGCAGTTTTTAGACAAAATGTTAAATATCTCAAGAACGGTTAGGTTTAGGTATAGGTAATGGTATACTGAAAATGTTTAGAATTTTATGGGCAATCCCAATTTGGTTTCATATATAGGCATGCCATATGAAATAAAAATGTTGTGTCCGGCATTACTGTTTTGATTCACTCTGTATAGATGAAAATAATTTCGTGTTGTAGATCTCTGAAATTAAAAAAGAAATTGTATTGAAATTTTTTTTCTATCTTCAGTACTTATGGAGATATGGCCCGAGAACACACTGTTGGGACACCCTGTATATGAATAATATATATAATATAATAATATGTGAATATAATCACACATATTGCTGTGGTATTGAGCATATACCTTTTTGAAATGAATGAAATCTCAGGGCCTATTGTTTTAATTATTAGACACGTTACAACACTGCTCGCGGTTCCTAGGCAATGAAGTAATTTTAAAATAGCAATGAAACTCTGAAGGGCATTAATTAAATTGATGTTGTGCAAGTTTATGAGCAACGTGGTGAAATGGGTAAGTAAACAAAAATATATCTTTAATAACAAATTTATTTAATTGTGGTATTGGCAATATTGTATGGCAAACGTCAAGTAAAATACAAACATAACCAAAAATAATCATGGGTTGCGACACGTACATAAAATTACAAATTGCTTTGTGATGATGAATAGAGATTGATAAAACTTAATCCCACATTCATCAAGAACAAACAGTGATGTTATCCTCAGAGACCGTTAAGGTAATAACCCTCATTCGAGTCCCCCAGAATTCTAGAAATTATTGAATGCAATGAAGCGTTGTAGTGTCGTTGTGTAAATTGACTAAGTGGCATGTATACAATGGTTTGTTGAATTATCATGTGCCGAATAAAACAAAGATGTTGTGTTTGTGTCCGACATTAACCTCGTATGAGACAACCAGCACGTAGTTATTCCGTGTTGTGTTTCCTCAGAACGAGTCTTTGACGTATCAGAAATGACAATTCGTCTGTCCTGTATACGACACGTTAATAATAATAAGAGTATGATGTTTGTGTCGGGCATTCACTTCGTATGAGTCAACCAGCACGTAGTTATTCCGTGTTGTGTTTCCTCAAACGAATCTTTGACGTATCAGAAATGACAATTCGTCTGTCCTGTATACGACACGTTAATAATAATAAGAGTATGATGTTTGTGTCGGGCATTAACTCCGTATGAGACAACCAGCACGTAGTTATTCCGTGTTGTGTTTCCTCAAAACGAATCTTTGACGTATTAGAAATGACAATTCGTCTGTCCTGTATACGACACGTTAATTACAAGTGTAAATGACCAAAAATCAACAATAATAATATTAATAAATTTTAAAACTTTTACCATTCTAGAAGATGTTACCACTATCACTGCCCAATGAAGACTTAAATTACAGGTAAAATTTCTCCACTTATATACTAAAATTGGCCCACAAAAACTAACTCAAAAGAAAACATAACCTCAAAATTAGAAATTAAAATCAAAAATTCAACACAATTAACTAAAAAAATCATAACTCTATACAATCCAAAGCACTACCAACTAATTCAGCTCCTTGTAGGCCATGCCACCAGTCCCAATCGAAGTGCCTCCACCTTGAGCATCTTCACTTTGCCCCCATCAGGAAGGCGGAGCAGATATCGGCGCTTGTTCCCTCGTCGGTCCTTGAGGAACTCACGAGGAAGCTTTTTGACGGCTTCCTCGAACTCAGCAGCCTCCATCTGCAGCGGGGCAGGCGTTTGAAAATCCGGCAACCCAACCTCCCTGACCGAAGTGCTCTGGAGCTCAGGCATCGACAGGACAGGCCTATCGGGTGTTGTGATGAAATCAGGCATGGCCTCGGTGTCCGAGTCATCCCCGAAGAGCTGTCGGAACTTACCCTTTAACCAATTGGTAGTACTTGGTGAGTCGAGACTCAAAGGATCGTCTTCCAGGTTATGTATACTCTGCATTTAACAAATTAATAATATAAGTACAAGAAAAATATTAATGAAAATTTAATTTTTAGAACTCTAAAGGACCCTGTTATATAAACATAATAGAAATGTGGCACCAAAAGCCGAAAGAAAAATCATTTAACAAAATAAAACAAATTCATCGTGTGTATCCTTTTCTTTTTAAATTTATTAAATCCTAGGGGAGGAAATAACACAGCAATATGTAACAAGTTGGCATGTTTTTCTTTTTTGATTGGAAGGGGCTCTGTATACGCTTCCCTTAGGTCGTCCAGGGTTACTTCAATCGTCGTCTTCTTGGGTGATTTTAGAGAATAAGATGTCCATGGTGGCATTGTGTTGTGGGATTTCCTCATCCGGAAACTGTTTGGGTCATCCGATGTTATTTGTATCCACACTCCCTGTGTAATTTTGCATTTAGGATCCTTCCATATTGACTGTTCTGCATCAGTAAAATCTTTAAAAAACGTTTGATGCATATAAATAACTATGAAGGGATTGTTCACTTTTGCTCGGGCGATTACATCTCTCCACTGAAAAGACACATAAACCTTGGAAAGTTTTTGACTCGTTCTATGAGAGCAAAATCTCTGTCACACGGCAAGAAGCTGTGTCCGCTAACCAAAAACTTCTGCTCCACTTGGGTAAAGTATTTGTCTCTCAGCAATAGTCGAAGCAACGTCACCATTTTCCAGTTGTTATTTTATCCCACACATCGGTCCGACCAAACGACAAGTTTTTTTTCCTGTCCTGGAACAAGACGTTGGAAATTTGTGGTAACATAAAGTAGTAATGCCGATGCTATCTCAGTAGAGCCTCGATGCGCCATTACCTCATGCCATAACATTACTGTAGCTGTACCATTTCCCATGTTATGAACACAATAGTTATATGTTGACAGTTGCCTCTGATAAAAAATGGAAGAGTGAGTTAAGTTTGGACAAAAAAGTACTTGCTGCAAATCTGTGCATAACACCACATAATTAGGATTTATCTTAGCCGTTTCGGTATCTTGTCTTAATGTTTGGCAGCCTGCTTCTGCCCTCATGTGATGGAGTTTGTTTTCAGTTTCAACTTCTCTTCTTTCGCGTTCATCCTCGGTGGAGCAAAGTTTCATAAATAGTTTGTTGCAGTATGTGCAGGTGTCTGATCTGGGAAGTCCAAACCGCAAATTAAAGTTGCTCTTAAATATAGCATGATACGTCCTTAATGAGGTTTGATTATGTGGGTACTTTTCCAAAAACAGTCTATACATTTTTGAGATGCTTAAATCGGCGGAAAGGCAATTCCTTGAGGGTGTATTTCGGCTGTAATGATTTTCCTGCTGTGGAAATGACCTAATATGTTCGCATATATTATTTTTCTCTGTTTGCTTCAGTTTTTGTGGGCGGTTCGTATGCTTCCCACGTTTGTCACTTACATATACACCGGATTTTATTTTATCCACGAGGTACTGAACTCGTCTCTGGGTTACTGAGAATATATAACAGAGTGTTGATTTGCAAACCTTTATGTTTTCTATGGTGTATTTTACAGTAGTTTGGCGGCGTAATATTGCCTCTTCAACCCTCCTTCTCTTCGGCTCTTCAATGGGAAATAGCTTGCGCTAGGTATTGTGATTATCCATCATAACTAAGCTCTCTGAACTTTAGAAAAAGTTTTTGGTGTTTACCCACCAATAATTCGGCAGAGCACCCGTTAGGCGACTGAGAACACTTGCAGATACGCCTCTAAAAATTATGACTGTGTTACAAAATCATACAAATAAAAAATGAAATAATGCATTAACTTACTTCATCTGGGCGTTTTAAAGCGTCCTTAGGGACATTCCTAGACGAAACATAAGGGTCCCCACTGTCTCTACAACGTTTCCTGACATTCTGCTTCCATTTGTCAATATGCATCTTTCGTTTTTTGCCTCTATTTAGCTGTGTCGTAACAGATTCTGTCAAAAGCGTCGATTACACGAAGCTAGTTTACTGGCTGCTAGTTAGATAGTTTACTAGTGGATAGTAAAGTATAAAGTAAATTTTTTCAGATAAATAGTTTACTAGCTACTACAATTACACGTAGCTTTTTTACTATCCGCTAGTAAACTATCTAACTAGCAGTGAGTAAACTAGCTTCGTGTAATCGACGCTTAAGTGACATCCATTTTTGCTTAAAACTTTAAACAACCACTTAAAACAACAAACTACGCACCCAACACGTGTAAGTATGAGTCCAACGCGCGCGAAACTTCCCTGTTAACTGGTGTGGCGGCATTTACAACGTTGTTTCAGGCAACAACCAACTTGATAAAACGAACTAACACTCAAAACTCAGCAAATAATGTTGCTACGTCCCAAATATCGCGTCGGCTGATTACTTCGGGTGCATACAACGTTGTTCCACGGAAACATCGCTTTTGCAACTATTGGCGGTTACAACGTTGTTCCAGCATAGCGTTCATTTATTGTCTTCTTGCAGCCGCGTGGCATTCATAAAACAATTTAAATCGCTCATCTTGTTTCACGGCGGCAGAAATTTAAATCGCTACGGTATTTATGAAAACATTGACTCAAAATAATGCAAATTTCAAGTTGCTCCGATTGCAAAATTGTATTAAAATATTTTGTTTGAAATAATGTCAGAAACGTTTCCCCGATGTTTGGTGCATCATCACTGAAACACCCTGTAGAGTGTGCCACTTGAATTAAAAAAGTTGAATCCGGCACCACTGTATTGATTCATTCTGTATAGATGAAAATAATTTTATGTTGTAGACCTCTAAAATTGAAAAAAAAAATTGTGTTGAAACATTTTTTGTATCTTAAGTAATTATGGGAATATTGCCCGAGAATACACTGCTGGGACACCTATATATTCATCTTTATAGCCCAGTATTTCATTCGGAGTTTAACTTTAAGTTTCGTTTTATTTCTATGGAAACAATTGTCTTTACAATTATTACTATGGCAATAAAACAAAGCTTAAAGTTAAACTCTGAGGTTGGGTTGCTCAGTCCTAGTTTAACTTTAAACTTCTGTTTATTTTCATTGAACAATTGTTTTTATAATTGTTGCCATGGGAATAAACAGGAGTTTAAAGTTAAACTAGGACTGAGCAATCCAGCCTGAATGAAATACTGGGTCTAAGTTTATCACATTTAGCAATGAACCAGTTGAAAACTTACCCGTAAATGTGTGTAAAAATTTCCGGTGGCGTTTCGACTATCGCTAATTAGCGTTCTTGCAGGACAAAACTGACAAACTGCTTTCACCAATTCGTTTCTTTCGAAAGGATCTTCCTCTTCATTTATTGTATTTAGAACAATTTTAAAAAACTTTTCATCTAAGATGGGTGGTGTTGGTAATGATAATTTTCTTTTTACAGGTAACGACATTATTGCGATCAGTCACTGCGAACTACGGTAACCCCAACCATACAACGCACGAACAACGTTCGACCGTTAGACATTGCATATGCGCAGAAACCAAATAGAAATATTGTTCTTTTATTTATAAGATGTATCTATGTATCTTTAAGATTTAAGATACTATAACTAGTTATAGATACAAATACCCTGAAAGCATCTAGATACGGTATCTAGATACTTGTAACTAGATATGTTACAACACTGGTTGTATTAATAATAGTAGTAGTAATAATAATAACTTCTTTATTATTCGTTTAAAGGAAAAATAGTAAAGAGTAATTTTCATTTACAATTTGATGTTCTTTTGTCTGTCAACAAAAAATACAGGCTGTTCCTTTAAAAAAAAAATTACATATGCAATTATTTTGAGGCAGTAACTTTGATCATCCTGTATTGCGAAACCATATCATACGGAGGCGTGCAAAAAAATCGCGTACACCCAATTTTTGTTGTATTAAGTCGGTCTTAATTTTGTGGCGACTATGACTTTATTATATATTATAAAGAGTCCAGTAGGTGGAGAAAACAAGTTTAGTTTTGGTTGACACTTTAAAATAAAAATGTAGTTTAATGTTTAATAAAAGTTCATATACAAATATAACTACAAATGGTGACCCATGGTGAACGCGCACAGCAAGAAACAGAACAAGCGCTTCTTATTCAGCACCTACAGCAACAGTTAGCCGAAATGCAAGGACCATCTCAAGCCGCTATGCAACAGAACCATGAGTCCAGCAGCAGCGCAGAGGTAGATGAGGTGAAACACATTAAGCTTCCACCATTTTGGCAGCAAGATCCAAAACTCTGGTTCGCACAAGTAGATGCCCAATTTCATGCGTACAAGGTACGGTCGGATATCACCAAATATTACACCGTAGTGGCAGCGTTAGACTGCAGCGTACTGCAGCAGGTGTCTGATGTTGTATCTAGCCCCGTCCACAGAAAAATATGAAGTAATTAAGACGAAGCTGATAGCTGCATATTCCGATTCCCAAGAACGACAAATAAAAAGCTGTTGACAGAATTGGAGTTGGGAGATCAGAAACCATCTCAGTTGTTGCAGGAGATGAAGGCACCGGCAGGTAACCGCATTAGTAGTGAGGTGCTTAAAACATTGTGGTTGCAACGGCTACCACCTCATGTGCAATTAGTCTTATCTGCTAGCGAAGGTGTCACTCTAGAAAAATGGCAGATATAGCAGATAAGCTGGTTGAAATACGCACCGTTGGTTCGACGTCTATTGCAGCAGTTAGCCAGACTGCACCACCAGCAAATGACACAGCAGCAACTTTAGCTGCTCTGCAACAAGTAGCCGCTCTAACTGCAATGGTAGAGAACTGGCGAATGACCGAGGACGTAATTGGCAGCGTTCACGCTCGAGAAGCAAGAGTCAAGCACGCGAGAGAAGCAACCTTTGTTTCTATCATCAAAGATACAAAGAAAAAGCAAAGTGCTTGTCACCATGCACTTTCTCCAGCAAATCGGAAAACTGAGAGCACTGCCGGCGCAGGAGGCAGCGTGCGACGGTCCATTTACTGCTCAACATCGCCTCTTTATCACAGACCCACGATCTGGTATTCGGTATCTCATTGATACAGGAGCTGAGATATCAGTTCTGCCCAAAAGTTACGTACACAACTCCTCCATTCACCCAGGGAAAACAACATTATTCGCAGCTAATGGTACTGTTACAAAACTTATGGCGAAAAACTTCTTTGCCTTGATCTCAGATTGAGAAAACAATTCAAGTGGTTCTTCTTAGTAGCCGATGTTTCTCGACCAATCATAGGAGCCGATTTCATTAGCAGGTATCATTTATTAGTCGACCTTGCTAATAGAAAGCTTATCGACAGGCAGACCAACCTTACCACAATAGCATCAGTGGAAGCATGCGACACGTTAGGTATCACCACCATTCTTCGGACAACAAGATACCACGACCTTCTGGCCAAGTACGCTGACATAACACGTCCAGCACTTCTAGCCAAATCATCTGGGACCACTGTACACTACATACAGACAACAGGACCTCCAGTATCGCAGAATTGTCGACGACTCCCTCCTGAGAAATTAAAAATCGCCAAGGCTGAATTCCAGTATATGCTAGAACAGGGAATTTGCAGACCGTCGAAGAGTCCATGGGCAAGTCCTTTGCATCTCGTATCCAAAAAGACTCCTGGTGAGTGGCGTCCGTGCGGCGATTATCGTAAGCTAAACAGTGTAACAATACCCGATCGATACCCAATTCCGCACATCCAAGACTTTTCATTAAGGTTGCAGGGGAAAAGTGTATTCGGGACAATAGACCTTGTGCGTGCATACCATCAAATCCCTATAGCCGAGGAAGACATTCCCAAGACCGCGATCATTACTCCTTTCGGACTTTTTGAGTTTAATGTGATGACGTTCGGCTCTTCGAAATGCCGCCAAACTTTTCAAAGACACTTGAATTCCGTGCTTTCAGGTCTGGACTTTGTTTTTGTTATATAGACGATATTCTTATCGCATCTACTTCCCAGAGGAACATTTAGAACACCTTGAACTGGTTTTCGAACGGTTGCGCGAGTTTGGAATCGTTGTGAATCCGGCAAAGTGTGTTTTGGCGCCCCTCAAGTAGACTATCTTGGACACCAAATTTCAGCAGAAGGTATAAAGCCGTTACCCAACAAAGTAGCTGTAATCACTGATTTTCCTAAGCCTACGACAATAAAACAGTTGCGACGATTTCTCGGAATGTTAAATTTTTATCGTAGGTTTGTTAAAAACTCAGCTGAGTTCCAAACACCGTTGAATGATTTTTTAAAAAATAGCAAAAAGAATGACAAAATAGTTTGGACTCCTGAGACAGACGCAGCATTTGCCCGGTGTAAAGAAAAATTAGCTAACTCAACCCTTTGGCCCATCCCTATGACAGCGCGCCACTACTTCTGACGACTGATGCTTCAGAGGTAGCCGTAGGTGCAGTGTTAGAACAAAAAGTTGACGGAATTTGGGAATCGTTAGCATTTTTCTCCAAGAAGTTGAACACCGCCCAAGCTAAATACAGCACGCATGACCGAGAGCTGCTAGCTATTTACGAGGCTATCAAGTACTTCCGCTACATGGTTGAGGGCAGGAATTTCAGCGTACGAACGGATCACAAGCCACTGACATACGCTTTCCTGCAGAAGACGGATAAAGCGTCACCTCGACAACTGCGTTACTTTGACTTAATAGGACAATTCACTACGACCGTCGTATTTGTACCCGGCGAAAGCAACGTTGTCGCCGACGCTTTGTCACGAATTGAAGAGATTTCGAATCCCACAGCGATTGAACCGGAGGAACTAGCAAAGGAACAAAAGAACGATCCCGAACTGAAGGAACTTCTGCAATCCATAAATACTTCTTTAATCCTCAGAAAGTTCACTCCAAACAATTCTGTAGTCACTATTGTGTGTGAAACCTCAACTGACACCATCCGTCCTTACGTCCCGAAAAGTCTGCGCCGAAGAATTTTCCTACTGTTCCATCAGTTATCACATCCTAGTGGTCGAGCAACCAGCCGAGCTATCAAACAAAAATTTGTTTGGCCATGCATGAGCAGGGACATCATTGAATGGTGTCGCAAGTGTATACCCTGCCAGAGATCAAAAATTTCTCGTCATACTCACAGTCCTCTAAAGAATTTTAACATGACTGATTGCAGGTTTGAACATGTGCACATAGATATTATTGGCCCATTACCGCCCTCCCAGGGTAATCGGTATTGTTTGACGATGATAGACCGTTTCACTAGGTGGCCAGAGGTAACGCCGATGGTGGACATGACGGCTGACACCGTAGCTAGAGTTTTTTACGCTACTTGGGTTTCTCGTTTTGGTTGCCCACATCGCTTCACCACCGACCAAGGAAGACAATTTGAAGCCTCTCTTACAACTGCCCTAACGAACCTCTTAGGGATCAAGCGATGTCGCACCACAGCATACAGACCGCAAGCGAATGGCCTCATCGAACGTTGTCATCGGACCATTAAGGCAGCTATTATGTGCCACGAAGACAAAGAATGGACAAATCTTTTGCCCACAGTTCTTTTAGGGCTGCGCACCAGCTACAAGGAGGATCTCCAATGTTCAGCAGCAGAGCTCACGTATGGTACGCAACTGCGTATCCCTGGAGAATTTTTCTTCAATGGCGCGGTTCCCCCAGATGCTGCAACATTCGCAAGAGAACTGTGTCAACAGATGCGTGAGATTCGAGCAACACCTGCAGCTCGTCATGGTAACAAGCCTGTTTTCGTTCATCCTGCCTTGGAAACATGCACACATGTTTTCTTACGAGACGATGCAGTCCGACGACCATTACAACAACCTTATACTGGACCCATGGCATGTTTACTCAATTAAAAATGAGAAGAATTATTATGGTGGGGGCAATTAATTTCAACTACACTCGCGTGGCAGTGTTGTCGTCGCATTTAGTTAATTTGATTTGGTTATGTTGGTGATACAATTTGTTACCTTGCAATTGGTAATGCTGATTTGTCAAGTTCATGGGATTCACGGCTTGTTTGCGGCACGTGGCACTGATTCAACTCTTTCTCCTCTTTGTATTATTTGGTTAACTTGTATTTTTATGTCGTGTTTTATATTTTGTAGGGTTGTGAGCCTATGGTTGTGAGTGTAAATGTCTTTCGGACAAATGTCAAAAATGACAATTGTCTGGACAGGACAAATACTATTTGTCATAAAAGTGTCAAGTCACATGTCCGTGACATGTGAATCCGCTAAAAATGTTTTACCTTTGTTTACCTTTTCCCGCTAATTCTGTAACAACGTGACATGTGACAAGGTGCTGGCAAATGGTAGTTACAATTTGTGTGCAATAATATTTTTATAATATTTGTTTTTTGAATTTTTATTCTGTTTGCTAAAAGTACAATACAGGAGCGGCATATTTTGAAAAAGTCCTTTATTTGCATTAAAAAAATTCGAAGTTGATTTTCATTATGAAATTTTAAATGTCATAAGTGTCAGGACAGTGTCTGGCATTTAAATTCGTGTCCTGTCCAAAAGATTAAACGTCCGGACATTTTACAACCGTAATATTTTGTTAAGTTATAGTTAGTTGAAAAGGTAGTTTAAAACATGGTATTTACGTGTTGTGTACCAAATTGTAACAAGACAAGTAAACAAATTAAAGTGCATCGTTTTCCGTATCTGGATGAACAGGTAATGCTTAAAGATATTCAAAATAATTTTCGCAACAGAATAGATTTAGCAATAACTTGATGACAATTTTATTGTTGTTTACTATATTCTGATATTCGTTTCCCAAATATCCTCTCAGTTTGTCTTATATAATATACTTTTGGGAATATTCAATAAATTGATTTCAAAATGAAAAAAATGATTTTTTATTTGTACCCATAGCTTTGTTGCTTAATAATAAAATTCCAAAGTCGATGTACAGTGTTATCGTTATGGTTTTCCTCTTTTTTCAATTAAGTTTCACGATTTGTTAAATGTTTTCAATTTCGCAAACATCAAATTCGTATATCAAAGAGAATAGTCATTTCACAAATTGTGAAACATAATCGATAAAAGAAAACCAAAAGAAAAAAATTAATGTACATAATTTCATCATACATTCAAATTTACCGCCAATTTGATAACAGCGCCACTGCGAGCGTAGTAAGCGAAACATCAGTCTCGTCGGTAAGGTAGAGTTGAATATCTATATAATAATAGTAATCTATAATCTATGACTGGACCACATAAAGTTACTAAACGGGACGCCAAGACAATCACCATTTTCTTCAATGGAAGACAGTTAACCGTTTCCATCGATAGGGTCAAACCTGCATTTTTGGTGAAGGAACTGAACACATTTCCATCCTCAACACCTGTACAGCCGCCAGCACTCAGTAGCAACGAAAACTCTACTCAAATCAAGGAATCAGTGACACGTGTAAGGCGCAAGGTGAAACCACCAGTTCGTTTCCGTGACTACGAATCGTAGACACTAGAGGGGGAGTAACTGTGGCGACTATGACTTTATTATATATTATAAAGAGTCCAGTAGGTGGAGAAAACAAGTTTAGTTTTGGTTGACACTTTAAAATAAAAATGTAGTTTAATGTTTAATAAAAGTTCATATACAAATATAACTACAATTTATAATCTGTCAGTGTCAAACAATAAAAATGCCGAACTGACACAAACAGAATCAATTTTAATACTCTTTTGGAAAATGCATGACGAATAAGGGCAGTGGCGGATAATTATGGTCTAAATAAAAGCACTCTTACACGAACAGAGAAGATGTAGATAGAGGAAGAAAGTGTAAATAGAAAAGCAGCTTTGGGACGTTAAAAAATTCAACTCATGAGCAAGATGAAGCCCTCTTTAATCATTTGAGGTAAAATCGATCTCAAACAATAGGAGACCTCGTTATTTGTGACAAACCTTCCGGCATTACGGTCAACTGCAGGTCGAAGGATTATAAATTCTGATTCAAAGAATTCGACAAGTGCCAAAAAAATTGTATTGATGGAAGATCAGAAGCTGTCACGCTTTCTATTTTGAATCATGATAAGGAAGAATTAAGCCAGGATGAAAATTATTGGCGAAATCTTATTTCATATTATGCCTGAAAGATTGAATCGAGTATTAGAAGCTGATGGAGAAGAGATAAAATATTGAACTTTATATTTTCTTTCTTCATAAATTCTATTTTATAAAAATAAATGCACCTCTCTTATGTTTCCTGATACTTTAATAACAAATTCATACTTAAATAAATAATCGTAACAAGAATCTTAAATTCTCAGTTTATAACCTACATTTTTGATAGTATGTCAAAATTCACAAAATACCGATTTACAAAGCCAAAAACAGGTAAAAACTCTGTTACTTGATTTTGAAGGTGTACGCGATTTTATTGCACGCCTGTGTACACGTTTTGTTTATCACTCATACTACCGCTGCATTCGACGTTTAATACATTCTCGGACAATAAAGACTCCGTATCAATTTTACATACATCCGATGTACAGGGTCGCTGATATGTATGGAAACGGTGGATTATATCTTGAAGTAAGATAGCTAGCGAAAAATGTTATATACAAAAGTTTTAGAGTTTTTTAAAATCTATTACAATAAGAAAAATTAAGTATACACGATCAGTCAAAAATTCATAGGAAAACAAAGTTAATTTTTTTTTATGGAACAACCTGTGAAAATTCTAAAGAAAAATTGTATAACACATTACATACCTAAACTTAACCGTTTTCGAGATATCGAGTTACCTTAGAAATTTTCATAACAACGCCCTACTCCATAACAACGCCCCACATGTTTTAATAAACAACTATTTTCTTTGGAACCCTATTTTATAAGGTGCTCAAAGTCTTCGTTTACCTCCTGACAGTAATGAATTCGTTGAGGAAAATTTTCTGGTGAATTTAAAAGGGAGTTGGGAGGAATACTCGAAATTTCATGCCTTATTCTTTCATCGATATTTTGTGGTCTATTTTTGTAGACTAAATTTTTTACATGACCCCATAGAAAAAAGTTAAGTGGTGTCATATCGGGAGACCTAGCTGGCCATTCAATTGCATCCCTGCGTCCAATCAATTTACGAGGAAAAGTTTCGTCTAGATATTCCCTCACCTCATGTCCAAAATGTGGAGGAGTCCCATCTTGTTGAAACCATATTTGTTCTGCCGGTAAATTGGGATTATGATTGTTCGGAAGTAATCGTCTAATCTCTGGAACAATATTTTCTTGCAAAAGTAATTATTATCGTTCAGAGGTCAAATTTCCATTTATAAAGTAGGGTCCTAAGACGTGTCCACCATAAATGCCGCAACAAATATTGAGTTTTTGTGGTCGTTGGGTGTGAATTTGCTCTATCCAATGTGGATTTTGGTCTGACCTACTGTTGTGTCAGTTTATGTTGAGACACTAATATTTACCTAGTAATCTATAAAAAAAAAATATATAAGTTGTTTTGTTGTTTAATGTAAAAAAAGTATTGAAAAATATACGTCACTTTTGGAATAACTTTTAAAATCATTTTTTTCATCAAAAAAGAACCTGCGTGGCATTCTGATTACGGGTAGTAATCAGCCCTACCACATAATTTTGTGTATTACACGAAATTTGGCGACCGTGACAGGACCTGGTGTTTGCTGAAGTGTGCATTAGGGTGGGTCATTTTTATATGGAAAAAAACGAATATTGCGCTTTTGATTTTTAATAGCAAAATTATGTTGCCTTTACATGAAAACAGTGTAATGCTAGAATTTAAAGTAAATAGCACCTCATCTTCAGGTTGCGCTTTGCCTTGGAAATACGAATAACTTGAATATATTCTGGTAGTCATATAACATAAATGTCTCAAGGAAAATAGGATTTTTAAAATAAAATAATCATTTATTAATAATTAAAAAAATAATACAACAGAAATTTAATGAAAATCATTCAATATTGAAATCTTTCTTGCTATCGAATTTAGGCATTGCTGCGAGATTCGAGTTTTAATTTTATCCACCTTCTCTTGCCCTTTTAATATACAGTTTTGATGATAACTCTGTTATTATTATTATTACAAATACGAACATTTCATGTCATACTATATGGCCTTTCTTGTATAATTTCAAAAATTCAAACGTAAGGCGCACCCTGTAAATATTAATTAAATTCAAAAATATTTCGTAGGTGTCATAATATCACTAAAAGACAACATAATTTTGCTATTAGGTAAGATTATCTCAAAGTTTGGTTTTTTGACCCACCCTAGTGTGCATCTTGTGTGACGGTGATATCAGATTGTTTTACTGACATTTAATTTTCGAAGTTGGGGTGTACGAGTAAAATGGATCGCTCAAGGAAATCTCGAGGTGTTCTTCGACGATCATTTACCACGATTGCTAACCAATTGTCGGATTTGTTGTCTGCTGAAAACATTGATATTTTAAAATGCCGTACACAGTTGTCAGTTTTGCAACAGAAAAATGACACATTATGTCAACTCAATGAAGAGATTTATGAATTCCTATTGACCGATGATAGTATAACTGAGCAATTTTTGGATGATGAGATACAAAAGGCAGATGAGTACAAACAACAGTTTATCACTTTGAATTTACGGGTCGAGCAACTTCTTGAACATTCAATCAAAGAAAATGAAATAAATAATAGTAGCGACAGCAGTTCTGTAAACATGTCAACTTCAAATAAACGAAAATTTAAGCTTCCACATCTGGAATTGAAAAAATTTAATGGCGACATAAAAGATTGGTTAACATTCTGGAGCAATTTTAAGAAGGTGCATGAAGATGATACCATACCTGACGAGGATAAATTCCAATACTTGATTCAAACGATTGTACCTGGTTCACGCGCACAAGAAGTGATCGATAGTTTTCCACCAACAAATGCAAATTACCCGAAAGCAATCGAATGTCTTAAATCCCATTTTGGTAGAGATGAATTGCTTGTAGAAATATACGTAAGAGAATTGCTTAAGCTTATTTTGAATAAGGGGCTTCATGCAAATGATAAAATTTCTTTATCTACATTATATGATCGCATTGAAACGCAACTTAGAGCACTAGAAACGTTGGGTGTCACAACAGATAAATGTGCTGCGATATTGTATCCATTGGTTGAATCGTGTCTTCTAGAAGAACTTTTGCGTGTGTGGCAGAGGTGTGATTCAAGGGGATCAATTCAAACACGCATTGACAGCTTGATGACTTTCATAAAAAAAGAAGTAGAACATGATGAACACATCGCATTAGCAGTAAATGGCTTTGGTTCTTTTTCTTCTGATACCAAGGATAACAAACCTAAATCCAGAGTGAAATATGACAATATACCGACAGCAGCAGAACTACTTACCTGTGAGAATACGACTTGTGTATTTTGCAATGGAAGACATGAAAGTGAATCTTGCTTTAGAGCACAGAAAATGACTGTACAAGAAAAGCGTAAGATTTAGTCCGACAAAAAAGCGTGCTTTCTTTGTGTTAAACTTGGACATTCAAGCAAAAAGTGTAGACAGAGAGTACGTTGTATTGTATGTAGCCAACAACATGTTACACTTATGTGCCCGCAATTAGCAGTTAATAAGAGATCTTCGAATAGCTGCGGTGATACTAAACGAAGTAAATTCGTTCCTGATGAAAAAGCGTTGGCAAACTTCTCCGAAACACGTGTACTTCTCCAAACGCTAAGAGTGAAAATTCGCAATGACAGCAAGATGCGTGAAGTACGAGCCTTAATTGACACGGGTTCGCAACGATCCTATATTCTGAAATCTACTGCAACAGAGATGGAATATAGACCTAAGCGACAGGAAATTATTTGCCATTCATTATTTGGAGGAACTGTGACTGAAAAGAAGGTACACACGTGCTTCGAGGTCAGGTTGTTGAGCTTAGATAACAAATACGCTTGTAAATTTGAAGTTCTAGATCAGACAGTAATATGACGAGATATAGAAACTGTATGCAATGGCCCATGGTTAACAGAGCTGCGAAAATGTGGTATAGAAATCAGTGATTGCAGAGATTCTGGACCTATTGAAGTGTTGATTGGAGCAGATGTTGCAGGAAAGTTATTTACCGGTAAGCAACATATCCTCGACAGTGGGTTAGTGGCAATGGCTACACACCTGGGTTGGACTGTACTTGGAAAGGTTCAGAATAGGAGTGAAAAGAAGGATTCAACAATGTCCGTTACGGCATTATTTGCGAAGGAAATGAAAGTTGAAGATTTATGGCGTCTAGATATTCTGGGAATTACAGATCCAGGTGAGAAGAAATCTAAACAGGAAATAGAAGAAGAAGTAAAAGACCATTTCAAGAATTCGGTAAAAGTTGACGAAACGGGAAGATACGAAGTACAGATGCCTTGGCGTGCAGATCACCCATGGATATTACGATTCAAAAATAACTGTCATTATCCTAAAAGGAGATTTATCAATGAAGGAATTTCAAAAAGCTGAAAGAGTTTTACTTCGACTGGTACAACGTGATTCATTTGATGCAGATAAACGCAAAGGAATTTCCTCACTCCGTACATTCACTGATGAAGAAGGTATGATTCGTCTAATAACTAAAATTTCTAATCGTGATGACCAGAGAGATTTCTGGTACCCAATACTACTTCCTTCAAAACACCCTCTCATTGGACGTTTAATTCTGGAGATGCACGTGGAATCATGTCATGCTGGTATACAAAATCTTATGAACATATTGCGTGAACATTACTGGATTCTAGGAGGCAGAAAAGAAATAAGAAAAGTCATTACAAAATGTGTACGCTGTAGACGTTACAATTCATCGAGTTTTGAGCAAGAAAGTCCACCGTTGCCTATCGATCGAGTGCGCGATGCAGCTATTTTCGAAATAGTAGGTGTTGATTTAGCTGGACCAGTCTATCTCAAGGGCAACAAGAAAGCATGGATTTGCTTATTTACATGCGCCATATATCGAGCAATTCATCTAGAACTTGTGACATCCCTATCCACAAATTGCTTTCTGCAAGCATTACGACGGTTTG
Organism: Dorcus hopei; assembly: GCA_033060865.1. Lineage (NCBI taxonomy): Eukaryota > Metazoa > Arthropoda > Insecta > Coleoptera > Lucanidae > Dorcus > Dorcus hopei. The sequence continues at coordinate 59,013,074 of CM065426.1, read as the reverse complement.
TTGCACGTCGAGGGCGTCCACATACAGTATATAGTGACTGCGGAACTAATTTTGTTGTATCACAAAATCTTCTAAGCGGACACTAAATCGCGCAAATATACACTTTACGTTTCGCAGTCGTTCGACTGCTTCGTCAGAAGTCAAAATTATGTTGTCAAAATAAACAAGGTTGTCAACGGAAACTGAAAAAGTAACTTGATTTTTTTTTTTTAATGTATATAATATTTATTTTTAATCTAAAAATAATTTGAACATTACAAATGTTAAAAAATTGACAGATCTATGTTCTATTTAAGGAATCGAGAAAACTACAAAATGTATCGTTTAAATTTGCAAAATCAGTACGTTTATTAATAGAATTCGACGACATTTTTATTTTACACATTTCAATAAAACGTCTTTTGAAAATATTAGACTCGTAATATAAAATGTTAGTATTTTCAAAATCAAAATTATGGTCATTTTCTAATGAATGTTCTACAAGCATTGAATGATTTTGATTATTTTTTTGGATATGATATTTATGTTGGTCTAGACGTTTTTTTTTAATTTTGGCTTGTTTCTCCAATATAACATGAATTACAATTGAAACATTTAATTTCATAAACTACGTTTGGCTGTTTTAATTTTGGTGTTTTGGTTTTTAAATTTGAGAAAATACTATTTAAATTATTTACAGACTTGCTAGCTAAAATTAAATTGTGTTTTTTGAATATGTGTTTAAATGTGTCATATAGTGGTTCAATGTAGGGTAATGATATGTATTTTTTGTTTGAAGTTTGTTTATTGTTATTGTGGATTTTAATTTAATAAAAAAGACTCTTGTTCAAAATTCTTATCCAATAAATCTTATAGAATCAGTAATAAAAAATCGTGTTAAATATTTACAAAATTCAAAAATCCACAATAACAATAAACAAACTTCAAACAAAAAATACATATCATTACCCTACATTGAACCACTATATGACACATTTAAACACATATTCAAAAAACACAATTTAATTTTAGCTAGCAAATCTGTAAATAATTTAAATAGTATTTTCTCAAATTTAAAAACCAAAACACCAAAATTAAAACAGCCAAACGTAGTTTATGAAATTAAATGTTTCAATTGTAATTCATGTTATATTGGAGAAACAAGCCAAAATTTAAAAAAACGTCTAGACCAACATAAATATCATATCCAAAAAAATAATCAAAATCATTCAATGCTTGTAGAACATTCATTAGAAAATGACCATAATTTTGATTTTGAAAATACTAACATTTTATATTACGAGTCTAATATTTTCAAAAGACGTTTTATTGAAATGTGTAAAATAAAAATGTCGTCGAATTCTATTAATAAACGTACTGATTTTGCAAATTTAAACGATACATTTTGTAGTTTTCTCGATTCCTTAAATAGAACATAGATCTGTCAATTTTTTAACATTTGTAATGTTCAAATTATTTTTAGATTAAAAATAAATATTATATACATTAAAAAAAAAAAATCAAGTTACTTTTTCAGTTTCCGTTGACAACCTTGTTTATTTTGACAACATAATTTTGACTTCTGACGAAGCAGTCGAACGACTGCGAAACGTAAAGTGTATATTTGCGCGATTTAGTGTCCGCTTAGAAGATTTTGTGATACAAATTTCATCGGACAAGAACCAACTGTAAATAATTTTGTTGGGACTGAAAATGCATTTTGCAAAATCGATTGGGCTGCCGTGGAAAATGAAAGTACTGTGCAAAAAATTACGTGGAAATTTAATCCACCTACAGCTCCGTGGTGGGGTGGTTTCTGGGAACGCATAATCGGCTTATTGAAGCAGTTGCTCCGTAAAGTTTTGGGTAGATCCTGTTTGACTTACGAAGAATTTTTGACTGTACTGACAGACTGTGAATCAGTTATCAATGCAAGACCAATAACTCATCAATCTAACAACCCAGACGATTTATTACCATTGACACCAAATATGTTTCTTCGTGACATTCAAGAAGTAGGAGTCCCTGATTGTGATGCTGTCGACTCTTCAGCATTATGTAAACGAGCCAAATATCGTCAAAAATTACGAGAAGATTTACGTCGGCGGTTTCGAGTAGAATACTTGGGTCAGCTAAAGCTCTGGTCCACTAAAAAGTCTTGTAGTTCAGTAGCGATTGGTGATATTGTTTTAATCGGAGATGATCAGTCACATCGATTGGAGTGGCCACTAGGACGTGTGGAACAGTTGCTGCCGGGTAAAGATAATACCGTTCGACTTGTACGGTTGCGTACGAAATCAGGCTGTTTATTGAGGCCTATCCAGCGATTATATTTACTAGAAGGTACGGAAGATTCAAAAACAAACGAACAATACAACTCACAAGAAAGTAAAACATCTGACAGTAAATATAAGGATTTTGTGCCTGATAGTGTACATAATCAAGAAAGTGTTAGTAAAAGATATAACAGTGTTAGAAATTATGAAACCCGTAGTGGTCGTATTGTAAAACAACCAGAAAAGTTAGTATACTAATTGTTAATACTGTAATTGTTGGTTTTGGTAATTGTTAGTGTTCTCTGTTTGTTTGGCTCACTCATTTGATTCTTTCGCCAAGGTGGGAGTATGTTGAGACACTAATATTTACCTAGTAATCTATGAAAAAAATAAATAAATAATATAAGTTGTTTTGTTGTTTAATGTAAAAAAAAGTATTGAAAAATATACGTCACTTTTGGAATAACTTTTAAAATCATTTTTTTCATCAAAAAAGAACCTGCGTGGCATTCTGATTACGGGTAGTAATCAGCCCTACCACATAATTTTGTGTATTACACGAAAGTTTACATGTCCGTTTAAACAAAATGTACATTCGTCAGAAAACAAAATATGGTTGACAAAGTTGGCATTTTGGTTCAATTTATCCGTAATAACTTCGCAGAACTGGATTCTGCGTTCAAAATCATGTTCACTCAATTGTTGTAACAAGTGAATTTTATATGGGTGAAATTTTTCCCGTTTGGTAAGTTTTTGCATGGAATATCGACTCATGTTGTGATTTAAAGCTCTCTGTTGTGTCGAATTTATTAGATTTTCCGACACATCCAACATGACATTCAAATAATTTTGTTCATTTGTAACGCTTACCAGTCTTCCACTTTTTGGTCGATTTTTGACACCTCCAGTTTCATGCAATGTTTTTGAAACGGTTGATTTGGAGATAGATAGATTTTTCTTTTTAGAATAATTGTTCTGTGAGGGACGGGAGGTTAAAACTGAATGAAATTAGAAGAAAGGAGATGAATTATCCTTTACTTTCAACTTTATCAATTTTAGTAGAAGGCTTTGTCGAAACACTATGTCCGTGTAGATATCTCGACGAGAGTAAGAGAGAAGTTCTATTGTGATGCCCAAGCTAGGTCACACCACAATATTCAACAATTTCTACTTCTTCTCCTCACTCTTTTACTGAAATTTGACTCAGACCGTAAAGGACCCAAGTAGCAACTTCTTTGTTTGTAGGTGTCTGGTTTGAGCTTTTGAGCCTATTACACCCTCTTTATACGGAATGGGATTTCAGCCCTTGTCCGCCACTACATATAATTTTCGGGACTGACGAAAAATTACGTTCTCTCTTTTAAGAATAACATTGACTTGAAAATAAAGACAAAACTTATATAAATAAATATATTAACATTAAGTAAACAATTATAAATTGATTAAGACAATTTTAAAAATTGATTTAGTACATACAACACTCTAGTTAAATTACTAGAGGCACAACTTAGACAAATTCAAAATTTAAATGCAATTACAGATTACTTCAGAACAACACACAAGAGAACATAAAACAAATTCAAAATAATTTTAGGACGAGAAAAACAGCATCTTGTAATTAAAATAAGCAATGTTAGTTTATAAACATAGCTAAAATAGTAAAAAATCAAATTATTAAGATTCTTACCCAATCATAGCACTAGATACAGAGACAATGGACTTTTGGAGAACAGCGACACTCACTATGACATTCTATAAATGCCTTCGGGCTCTGGAAATGCACGCGACCAAACTGCTTGAAGCTGTCTGATAATTGTGTTTCGCCACGCTACCTTTTTATTTGGTTTTTCTTGATCACATCAATCTTTACTGCAGTTGCAGGTGCGTTTCTTAGAATTTTGCAACGTCCATCGTGTGTCATCTAGCGCAAGGTTTTTTTAGTAAAGCGAACACCTGCTACGGTTACGCAATTCTTTTATGTGGGCGGATTTCGCGTTCTAGTTTCGCGTTCTATGCTTTTGATAATTATAAGATACTTGGATTCTTACAGTTCAACAAAATGTTAACCATTATATTTAAAGCTTGTTGAATCAGAGAACTATGAGTAACGCCACATTTACAGAAATCATCAATAAATACATCATTCTTCTGAAAAATTTGATATGACAAAGAGTAAAGTAACCGCTTTTGGTTCGTACTAGGCAGCACTAAATTGAACTAAATCTGTCTTCAAAGTATTTAATGCCGACTCCAGAGTACTTAAGGCGTTTTCGGAAAATAACTCTGATTGGAAAGATTAACCCCAGCAGGTTAGTAGTCAGGTTGGTGAATTTTCGAACGTGAATGTGGTTGTCAGGTCAGAAACACAAAAACCACATCTGGCAAAATTTGGCAAACCCGTCATTTTGTGCAAAATAATTCACAAATAATTAAACACTTTACTTAAAACAAATCAAATTATTCGTTAGTACATGTCACACATTTCAAATTACCCAAACTTCAAAAAAGGAAACACATAAACATAACCTCATAACAGAACCTATGTAACTCTACTCAATGACCAGAGTTACTTGGGTCGCGTACCTGTACTAATTTTGCAGAACAAGTAACCAGGTTTAATAAACGAACGCTTTTCCAAGAACCTGACTGCTCCGACCGAATTTCCGAAAACGCCTTTAGTTGGAAGGAAATTTTCACGGTTAATTTTTTTTAACCAGAAAGAACGCATTTTCTCATTGTTAGGAAACTTAAAAGTCGACATATTCTCATGTACAACATCCTTTACAGAAAAATAATTTGACCGGCAAAGTGGTACACAACACTTCCTGCCCATCTGAAATAAAATAGGATGTAAGCATTCAAATTGGCCTCAAGATTCACGCATTTTGAATTACAGCTACCCATCACAAATTAACTGCATTCACAGCAATTATAAATAATATTTATAAGCAATATACTTACATACCTTTAAGTTTTAAAACTTTCCTTTTTAAAAAAAAATATTGACTTTAAACACAGTGACGAAATAAACAGCATAAACCAATAAATGGCCTGCATGTGAATTACAAACATCGGCCCACGCAGTGTGATTCATTGGGTTAGTGGAAGGGAAAGCTGCCGGCCTTTTAGTTATCGAAGGCCTCGCCTTAACTCAAAATACTAAATACATAAATTTTTATACAGAGCAAGCAAAATATTACAATTAATATCGAAGTCATTGAAATGTGGGTTGTGCTTCTACTTTGAGCAGGTAAAGAAGTAGAACATGATTCAATAGGTAAGTATGTAATTAATAGAATACATGATATACATTAACATCAGGACACATAACCGGAGTTGCCCGCATGTACAACGATATGAAGACTGCATAGTCTGCGTACGCAACGCTTAAGGCGTATTTACAACATATACATAAAGTTAAATTCACACTGCTACATCCAGTGCATCCTGATACCGCTATTAGTTCAAACAACTCTTACAACTTTCTAAAAATAAAAATTAAATTTAATATGAGTGATATTAAAAGGCGGCATTAATTAAAGCAATAACACATGTCGGCAATTAATAGTTACAACTCACTAATTTTATGTTTCATAGTTTCCCAAAACTGCAAATGACTGGAAGAAGTGGACACGGCAATATGTAAGGGTTTGCCATCGGTCGGATACAACGAACTGCCATTTAAACTGTTGAATAGCATGTCTGTATCTTGTACAAATGTCGCATTACTAAGGGCATTGTTACCCAATGTACTATTGCGACATAAATAACACTAGCCTGCGAAAAAAACATTTTTTTTGCGGATGAAATAAAATTGGGTGTTTTTGAATGATTTTGGCATTGTAAAAAAGAATCTGTTATTAGTTTTTTTCTATCACGTCAGGTTAAAAAAAAAAAAAATGAAATTACTGTGAAGGTCGGCTATATTGAACCCATTTGAAATGAACTCTTGGTTATAACGTACTACATTTCGAGCAATTAAAAAACCTATTAAATACATGCTTCGTATTTATTTACCGGATATAGCAAACTTTGGATATAACGAACCTGTTTTGGTGCATTTTTTGGATTCGTTATAATATAACCAGACTTTACTGTATACAATTCTCCCCGGAATGAGTTGACAAGATGAAAAACTTTTTAATATCAATTTTACGTAAAAAAGTTATTCTTTACAAAAAGTTCTGCTTCTCAAAAAACTTCAGAAATAATGGTTAAATTTAAATTTTTAACTACAGTCTGTCTATAAAATTCAAATTTCTTAGTTTCATATTGCACATATCAAAGTAACGTTTTTAATTTTCAAATTTCAAATTTATTTTATTGTACGTAAGCCATTGTAACAAAGGATGTACACGTCAATTTAAGTATAATAAAATTAAATAAGTAAACCAACACAAAACATATTAAAAACATTTAGTTCTAAGTCATGGTGTCAAAAAAATTCGGCGACGAAGTGATTACAGAATAATATAATATAAATTTTATTATTGACTTTACGCAAAAAATGTATTCTTTACAAAAAATTCTACTGTTCGAGTACCTTCAGAAACCACACATAAATTTAAGTTTTTTAACTACATGTACATTCTGTATAAAAAGATTCATTTTCTCGGCAAATCTCAGAAAACATACTCAAATTGGAGTCACGAAATACAGAGTGATTCGGCTAAATTCTAGTGGGGTTGGCCATATGACCTTAGTAGTTAGAGCCTAAGTTACAAGGAGTATTCCGCAAGCCGATACCTTGCCCATAAAATGGGAAACAACAGTTAGTTTCTCGAAAATTATGTTTGAAAAACGTACTTTGAAATATTGTATTAAAAAAAATGGGACGTGATGAAAAAATTATTACATTTTTTTCGAACCCAGGAACACCAAATCTACTATATAAACTTAGTTTTATGTCATCCGCCAAACCTTCGCAGGCTAGTGTAATTGGTACGGCTTTTTTGTAAAGTAGTCTGAATTTTCAAAATTTTAGCATATTGAAATGCTCTTAAATGCTAGAATTAAAACAACATACGTAAAAAATTATTATTTTATGGAACCACCATTCCGTCCCAACAGATTTGCAAGCCTTAGGCTCATTGATTCTATCCATGTTCGTGTGGAAAATCTGCCATACCAAAGATTTGTCTCGCAATAGTACCTGTAGCACACAAAAAATGTTGTTAGGAAAATTTATAACACATTTGTTAACAGTTCTGAGACACATCAATTAGTTACCTTTTATGCATTGAATCAGTCAACTCTACTGAAAGTATTAGCCAGAAGAACTGATCAATCTATTAAAATTTGTAGGTATGAAATTATAAAGGAAGATTGTATGTAGATTTTGAACTTACCTCGAGATATATGGTAGAAAATTAAACATGCAATAGAATGGCTAAAGAGCTGTGCTGCCAATGACACTCTTATTTTTGCGAATGAGTCGGGAGCTAAATGTTCTGACGTTAACTTCGGGACACATCTAAATCTTGTTTCACTCTTGGCCATTTCAAAGGCGTCCTTAATTACATGAACATCAGTTCAGCCAAAACCTCGTCACTAGCAAACTGCATAGGAATTGTTACAATTTATTTTCGATCGTGCGCGAGCACACCCTGTATAATGCATATTTCAACGATTCGAGCTAATTTTAACCCGTTTTATTCTGTTTCTCCACTAGGCGTAGGAATGTGCCATGCCATGGCTACGCATTTCACTCAAAATTCTCTTTTTAAAATATTTTCGCTAAAAATTTCAGACCAGCCGAATAATTACATGTTATAATAATCAACCCCATCCTTGCTTTGTGTCAAGTTTGTGTCTGCGTAATTTTTAATTGTCCAATTTACATGGTCCTATTTTGCGACGCGTATATTAGCGGACGAACGAGTTCACGCTTAAAGAATGTGGTTAAGACCGGAAATTGTCGCAGATGCCAGTAACCTATACCCTTTATCTTGATTGGCTTATGTTGACGACTTAAAATCTGTCATTGGCATATTCGAATATATCTCTCTCTTTAGTTGTCTTTTTCTCTTCCACCGGTCGGGGGTAGCGTCATTGTTCCAGTAAGATTCTGTCTGTCCAATGAACTGCATGTGCCTGTCGTGGAAAATTTAGTGTCGTGTTCGCTACATCGAGGAGGTGAAAGTGATTGGTACGGCTTTATGCCGGACTTCTTTAGTTCATTTGGGAACAGGAAAGCTGCAGTTACCCTGCGGTTTGTGTCAGCCTAGCTTTGCGACTGGGCTTTAGGTTACGGCGTTGACCATTCCTTTAGGTCACAGCGTTGACTATTCTTTAGGTCACGGCATTGACCTTTCTTTTGGCTACTGTTTTCGACCATCCTTCGGCTGATTTCGATTAAGGCCAACCTCCTATTGTTGATCTTGGATTGGCCCGAACTCCGGTATCTCCTGGCACATTGCGACTGCAAAGCGACGCATCCATCCGGGGAGATGCCGACGTCCACGGAAACGCCCCATAGACGGACGTAACGACGCTATTTAGCAGGTCATATTTTTCTATTGACTAATGTAATTTTCTTCGGTTCTCGGGGGATTGAATGTAGCCGCATTTGTGCACGTAGTTCGCGTACGCTCGCGAAATTAAGTTTCGATTAGCGGAGAATTCTCCGAATAATGCGTATCAAGCGCACAACGAGGTTTCTTTGCCGCTAGAATAGACGATTATCATTTCGTGTCGTTTTAAATAGTTTTGTAGCAATTTCGGATCCGAAAAATTAGGTATTATCGTATTATGTTTATGGCCTAATTGTTTATGTGAATTGTTCGACCTGCGTTGATTTTATTTTATTTGTGTTGTGTGTACATTAATAAAATTGTTCATGTTTTGGACGTAACGTGTTTTCTTAATTTTTCACGCGTTCCCGTTTACAAAAAAAAAATTAAGTGGCGCCTGTTTTGGTTTGGCCTTCGCGTTTTGGTTAGAGAACCCCCCCTCCGTCCCACTGCAGCTGGCTGGCAACATTGGAGTAAAGTTTCGCTCCAATGTAAAACTTCTGCCTATCTACATAGGTAGGTAGCAGAATATCAATGGGATATTTTAGGAATAGATTTTTTGTGCATTTGAGGAGATGACGAGGATCATATACAGTAAAGATATGTTGGGATTTGTGTTGGAAAGAAGGATTTTCAAAGGAGGCTCCTAATAACTGCAAATCTCTGACATTGTTAGTGCCCATATCATAGACAGTTGCAAGCACAACCAATCCTATGGTATACCCAACGTCAAGCACTTGAGTTATACAGTTTGCTAATTTTAATGAATTCATTTTACTGTTGACAAAGTAGAAAGCAATAGATTGCTCCCAACTTTGCTTCAAATCTTGAAGTATGAGAACTAAAGCTGTATAAGCATAGCTATTATCTTTTGTTTCCAAAGTCTTCACAACCAGATATGCAATCAGATGCTGAATCATACTGACCATGTCGGCTAATTCACATTTCGTCAAACATCAGCACACATGTACGATCCTAGGTGTTGTAAAACATTTTCATTAATACTTAATTAATGCATAATAAGGGTGCAAAGAGGCACCTTTGCTAAAAGGGACAATAAGGTGGATCGTGACGGAAGAGCTGTAAAGGAACTTAACAAGAAATAGGCTTTTGGGCTATGTTCATTGTTCATATAAGGACAGTGATTCTTTCATCTACTGTCCATCGTCGAGCCTTGGGTTTACGATTTGCTTGACGAATCTGACTCAATAAAAACACAGGGCGTCCTGTATCCTTTAAAGATATTTTGCACTAAAAGACTTGTATCCATACTGCATAATTCTTTAATGTACTGTTGCTTAGCCTTCACTGTAGCTTTTAATCGTTTCAGATGTCGATGCTTTATCTTCAGACCATTTTACAGCACTGCCTTCTTTGGTGATAAAGGCACCTCAGTCAACAGCCGACTCTGCTCCTTAGATAATAATCGTAAACTCCTTGGTTTCGAGACAAAAGGATAGGATGATAATGAGTCAAGATGTACGGTGGTTTCACAGGAGGTGCAAGTACACTCACTGGAAAACTGTCACTTTTCTAAACTTGTAAATCAATATATTATTTCTCTATGTTGAAACAATAACACTGATAAAATTTTGTATTATTTCTGGTATTAGAATGACCACAGGGTTGTGTTCATGAATTATACCTTCGAGTGCACCACAGAATAATTACTAGGAGAAATGAAAGGTTAACGCAAAACGTTGGCAACACGGACCAACATGCCATCTGTTGTGGGGATGGCAGAACTAATGCTTTAGCGGGATATTTGAACGTTGCCACCCGGGCCATCCAATGCTATTATTATGAATGCCTGTTTTAGGCGGTCATATTTTTGTATCAAATTTGTTACGAAGTGAGTGAGAAGTGCCAATTCAACCAATCAACATTCACTGTGGTAGCTTATCACTTTGTCACAAATTTGTACAAGAAATATGACCATCTAAAACAGACATAAGAAATTGACTTTTAAGCAGTTTCTATTTTATTTTACTTAACATGTACATACGTTTCACAATTTGTATTTGCTTTGTCATTAATTATTTGAATTAATCAGAAGATAAATGTTCATACTACAAATCAATAAACAAGTTGTGAAGCGGATACAAATGTTAAATAACAAAATATAATAAAACTATTTAAAAATAAATCCTTGTTAGAAAAATTAAAATTATAAAAATTAGTAAAAGAAGTTGAATGTCATTAAATTGCTGGTTTATTTAAAATAAAATTGTCAATTAATACAACTTATATTTTATAATGTATATAAGTAAGTACCTATACGATTACAATTTTCTACATCACAGAAAAAGCAAAAACAAAACGTATACTTATAAATAGATAATAGATGTATACATACACGTACAATGTATTAAAATTACTAAGCCCTCCTCCTTTATCCGGGCTTGGGACCGGCAGTAGTACAACACAAGTTGAATTACTGATGGATATTATCGAATAAAATTTATTCAAAAGGTTTTACTACTAAAATTATGAGAAAGGGTTTCCTGAAAATAGAAAAAAATGATCAGTAAAAATTATCGATAATGGATGTACCATTACTAATTTGAACCAAACCATGAAGTACCACAGGCGGAGTTGCTTTATTCAAAGAAAAAGTTTTAGTTTAAATGTGTAAAAATAAATTCCGTTTTGGAAAAATTTAAAAATAAAATTTAAATAAATAGATAAGTAAATTCAAAATTTCAGTTTAAATGCCTTAAAATAAATTCCGTTTTGGAAAAATTTAAGAATAAAATTTACGTAATAATATAAATAAATAAATAAATAAATAAATAAATATATACATGTAAATAAATAAATATATACATATAAATAAATATACATATAAATAAATATATATACATATAAATAAATAAATACACATATAAATAAAATATATAGAAACACCAACAAAACATGCTATATGTAAATATCTAAAATAAAAAAATAACAAACAGCCTTTATAACACAGACCACCGTTGAGTTTTCTTCTTATGTCCGTCGGATGTTGACTTTTGCTTCTTTTTATCACAAACATATTTAAAAATTAAGAATCTCACTGTTCTATCTAATATTAAATTATTACAGTCATGATCTGTACATGTAATCTGTTCAAAATTATAATTACCCTTAAAATAAATTTTAAATTTATTTTCAAGTTCATTTTGAAAGCCATTTATGTCAAGAAAGTTATATAAATTATCGTGGATATTTTGAACAAGTTGCATGACAGCATCGCTTGCATAAGTTAACATCCTACCATCAACTTGCTTAAAGGATGTCAGCAGATGACAATTACTTAAATCCTGAGAATATAAGTAATTGCTGCAACAAGTCTTACAATCAGGTGTATTAATTGAATTGATCACGTATCCTGCTACATAAGCTAGAGCTTGAGTATCTTCACAAGGAATATCTTCAAGCGATAACATTTTAAATTCATTTTCTACAACCGATTGTACTTCTTGATCTGCTTCTTCCTTTTCACAGGAATATTTCAATAAACAGTGTAAATCATCCAACGGTTTACACATATCATCTTCACAATTGCCGTTTGTAGGTGTTGGTGACGATAAATAATTTACGGTGACGGTTTTCAAGGCAGCTGTGAACTGATGACATGTGGGATTGGAGTTTGGTCCCCCATGTTGTCGAATGCATGAAAATAAATTTTCTAATGGGTCTTGATTAAGCCCTCGTAAATTTAAATAATCAAAACCATCGATATCTTTAATACTATTCCAAAGAAAAATAGTTGATCTTATGGTAATTTGCCAGCCACGAATGAAGGAAAATTGTCGAGTACAATCAATACCACTGTTCAGATCAAATAGTTTCCATTGGTCTAGTTCTGTTAGCAATTTTGACCAAAATTCCAAATGAGGAGAGGCAGATGTTAAAGCACATCTGTAAGGCTTAGAATCTAAAGCTAAAACTCGCGAACCATTGAATGAATCAAATAAATTATCCATTTTTTGAACAAATTCTGCCGTAAAAATAGAATCAGAAGGAAGCATGTTAGCAAACGAAGCAAATGTTTCTATGGCACAAGCCACCGAACTGCTAAGTTGAGTAGCAGCAACCTTCACTTTCATTTTTACATAGGAATCTGAAAAATTAAAATGTTCTTTTCGCAATTTTGGTAAACATTTAAATGTTTTTTTGCTGATCAAAATTGCAAACAGATTCAATATATTTAAATTTAGCATATTTGTGAGGCTCAAATTGAATTTTACACCTTAACAAAGCATTTCTTGAATTTTTTAACAAATGAGGGACATCAAAAATTGTAACAATTGGTTTACTGTTAACTAAGAAATAATAAGGACGCTTCTGAGGATGTTCTTCTGAATACAATTTTTTCAGTGATTGATCGATTGATTGGTAGAATCTTGATCGCAAACTGTGGCAACAACATTTAAACCAATTTCTTGAAGTTCACTTATTATTTCTTTTACAAGATGCACTAAATTATTAGCAGGGGAAATGGTGTTCGAGGGTGAAATAGTAAGCAATTACTTGTTTCCACTGCTTTCTAATACCGCGTATCATAAAAACTAAGGCGTGGTTTGCAAATTTATTTTTACGTCCTAAGGAGCCTAAATCTTCATAACCACTGATTACTTGCTTATGCGGTAAATAATGAAGCCCATTGCATAAAGAAATTTCATCAAAATCAAAGTACAAAAACGATCAGCTTCATGCATCTTTTTTACTTGACTTGTAAATGTTCTAAAATAGCAAAATTTATATCTGTTTCAAATGGAATTTTAGCCAAAATATATTTTAGCGTTCTAATTGAAGGTAATAAAAAATATGCTTGTAAGTATTTATACAAACGTGGACTTCTTTTATATAATGACAAACCAAAAGCTTTATCTTTCTCAGTCCACCTCCGTCCACTTGGTTCTTTACACCCATTATAAAGCTGAGATTTTATAAATTCATTTGTTATGTCATTTAATTAACTTTTCTTCAATAAATTCAAACATATTCGCTTTGTATAATCTTTCAAGCATATTCGTTTTTTCCCTTTGATGCTCTAAAGATTTTTTAAGTTTAATCATCTGGGATTGAATATTTCTGTGAATTCGGTACATAAAACTCTGTACAGGAGATAAATCTTTTTTTGATATGCCAATTTTGTGAAGTACTTATACCGGATTTTTCTGTTAGAAAACCAAATTTGTTTAAATTGCAAGGAACTTCATTATTACTATTTTTTAGAAAATGATCTTGATCTGAAGGAATATTGTGTACTATTTCATCACTCTGTGATTGTAAAGAAGCACTTGTTAATTCACAACTACATTTTGTAGTAGATGTTGAAGCTCTAGTTCCACAAGTACAAAAAGTAATTTCTTTTTCATTAAATGTAGCTGAAGGCTCTTCAGTCAAATTTAAAACAGAGGGTGAGTCTACTATATTCTTAGAAATTACTTTTTCACCTGGAAGAAATGACTGGGGTACAGTACAATAGATTAACTTGTCTCGTTTTACATTCACAAAGTCCTTTTCAACAAAATGATCCTCACAAATACGAGAATTTTTTACATTATTTTCCATTCTACATGCACTTTTCCACATTTTACAACGTGCATTATCCCTGGGGAACCGAAAAAAACTCTTATTTTTATAATTACCTTGCACTCCTGTGTAGTACCAGTTTTTACATCCTGGATAATTGCAACGATACTTGTCCGGTGAGCACCAAAATACAACTAGCAGACAATACAATCAGAAGTACCAGGTTTAAAACAAAAACTATAAAAGAAAAATCCATATTTTAGTGTAGAATGTAACTGTAAAATCAATACTTAACTTTTAATTTTCCTAATTTCCACCAAAAGTCTCTAACGTTACAACAACCTAAGCCGTCTAGCGTCTTCAAAAATTCCTGTAAAAATATAACTCCTAAAAGATGTGTAGTTTTGTACAGTTATCAAAAATTATATCAGTAGTCGTATTTCACTCGTATTTTTTTCAGCCGATTGATCAGCTCTGAGCTGCACCGATAAGTTAAACGGTGTTTTCTTGGTAACGTTGGTAACCTAACTACTCGTAGCTTATCCGTGTTCATTTCCCGTTTCCCCGCGGGCACCAGATAATAGGCGCTTTCCAATTGCACAGACGAGCTACTCGGTGCTACTCAGAAGCTACTCCGGAGCTGCTCAAATGCAATCCAAATGCACTTTAACCAGCACCGAGTAGCACCGGAGTAACTCGTCTAGCAATTGAAAGCGCCTAATAATTTGTTAGATCAGCAGGCAGATTCCGTTTCTCAATTCGAGTCGAATTCAATATTCTTGCCACTGTCTAATTCGACACGAATTGGGAAACGGAATCTGCCTGCAGGTTTAGGTGTAGCTAAGTTAGAAAGGTTATGTTTTATGGTATTTTCATTTTTACTAGGTCTGTTCCATTTGACAGAATTTCAAGTTCTGAATCGTTCAAATCATGGGCAGTATGAAATTTATATCAAATTTTGTGCACTGCTCATGCTCAGTAAGATTTTGAACGGTTCAAGAACTCGAAATCCTGACGAATGGAACGGACCTATTATTTTGAAAGCAACGTAATTCGTGATTGGATCAGATAAGATAAGTTACATTTTCAAAAGAATACGACTAGTATTATTGTATACTTACACTAACCCTGCGAAAGCACAATAAACAACACATCAAATCACGAAGCGTCCACAAAGACGAAACGAAAACTTTTATAACATGGCGGACTCCTTTTAGCGGGAAATTGATATGTGAAGTTGGCAATCAGACCTGAAGTTGGAACTTTTCCCCTTACCCCAATACCCCTCTCGGATGGACGCCTCACTCTATCCTTGTCTACTTTGCTGCGAGGTCATCCTATAAAGTTTCACCCCCGTGGAGTGCACCCTGGGTGTGTAATTGCATTTTTCTCACTCGCAATAATTATTCACTTATTTTGCGTCTCGTTCATCAGTTTTAAGAAGTCTAAACATACCTGATTTCCATGACAACGAGCGAACTTTTCACGTCCCACTTTTAAGTATGGTGTAGAAAATGTGTTTATTGCTATGGAAGCATACACCTGATTTAGTTCTTTATGATTCTTGTTTGAGAAACAAAATATAAACGGTGAGCTTGTAATGGATCGAGGGACTTT
Organism: Dorcus hopei; assembly: GCA_033060865.1. Taxonomy (NCBI): domain Eukaryota; kingdom Metazoa; phylum Arthropoda; class Insecta; order Coleoptera; family Lucanidae; genus Dorcus; species Dorcus hopei. The sequence continues at coordinate 58,997,164 of CM065426.1, read as the reverse complement.
AGGTAATACACAACACGACGACACTTAACTACTTTATTGTAATCAAACTTTTACATCGAGACAGCGTAGACTCTCAATGAATAACTGAATTGAATAATCTTAATAATACGTGCATCCACTATTTATGCGAAAAGATATCTTATGTGATAAGAGTGGACCATGGTTTGTTTGGTTGGCAAGCAGCTATCCTCGAGCTTTGTTTACAGTCCGGTGACAGTCCAGCGGAAATGACTGTTTACCTATCTGAATCAGTGAACAGCAACTTATTGATGAACTTACTTATCATAAGCAACGAAATTAACATTATACAAAAACATTACTCATCGCTACGTTTCTATTATTTAATAACTACTTATTAATTAATTATGTTAGGGTTTATTACACCTCCCCCCTGAGGAAGAAAAATTAAAGGGTTTGGTTACACGGAATCCTTTAATTTTGCCAATCTCAGACTCCTTCTAAGAGGCATCTCCTCAGTTACTATTTCATTATCTGGCTTATTTGAATTTATTTGTGAATTAGATTCTGAAATTTCTCTTATTTCACAGTTTTGAGTTGGAGTGCGTCTTAGGTTGTGTGATGATTTATTATTTTTCTTACAGTAATTAAAAGTTATGCAATTAGTAATACAATTATTTTCATGACCATGCCTACTAACTAATTTCCTACATCTTTTATAAACTCTATACAATACATAGATACCTAAAATTTTGAGAAGTGATAGAAATATATATACAAAATATGAATTATTCAATACATCGTTCAACGGGGTAGAATTAGTTTTTATTTCGTTCGCGGTTTGTTCAATTCTCTCTAAATTGTTGCTAATTACATTCAAATTATCTCTGTCCAAGCTGAAACTATACGGAGAATGAAATTCAATATGAGGTATGGTATTGTTTTTAAATTTTTCTTGACAATCGTCTATTATGTCAAACTGTGGTATGAAATAGTTGACTTTATTCTCTAGACCGTTTTCTGATTTTTTAAAAGGGGTTAAAATAGTCGTGGTAGTGTAGAGCCATAGATTATAGATTACTATTATTATATAGATATTCAACTCTACCTTACCGGCGAGACTGATGTTTCGCTTACTACACTCACAGTGGCGCTGTTATCAAATTGGCGGTGAATTTGAATGTATGATGAAATTATGTACCGGGTGTCCCAACGGTGTGTATTTCTTCTGTGGAGCCTATAGGAATAACATGAAGAGAAATAAAGGTTAAGAAAATTATACTAGACATCACGCGGCATATTTTAAAATTATTTTCAACTGTACAGGCTGTCCCATAAAATGGTGGTGTATAGAGAGTGAATTTTTTTAAATGGAACACTATATATATTTTTAGATATTTAGATGTCCCGTGGAAAGCTAATTACAACGATATAAGTATATATTGGTTTCACTCTGTTATTGTCGTAAAAAAAATTTTTTTCGTCGAAAATTCCTTAAAAATCTGCAAACTTTGAACATATGTTTCTGACTATAGAGATGGCACAGACTTTCTAAAATCTACCAAAATATTCTTAGGACTTTAGCCTTTGTGATAATATTAAAAAAAGTTAGAATATCCTTTAGCATTATACAGTGCGAAAGGCACTTGCGGAACACTCGGTATCTCATTTTTTTTTAATGGAATGACCTATTTTTTATTTCAGAAATGGATAGTATTTTAACTTAGCTTTCCACTGATACCAGGTTATATACCTCTTTTTCGAACATTTCTTCTACTAGCTAAATTTGAAAGCTAAAAAATATATTTTTCTAAGTAAATTTTACTTTAATTATCGCTTACTATGCAATAATTGAATGAATGTCAAATAACATGCATCCAGCAATTGTTGTAGTCCTGGGTGACAGACTGTGGAATCACCATAAATGTCGATTTTGATTTCGTATCGTTGAATTGAAGTCTCAAATATTGACTCTTAGACAACAAATAAATGTTTCTTTACGTATTTAATGTTTTAATGCCATTTGAAACAATAATTAGTTAAAAATGTTTGACTCTACAGCCACCCAGGACTACAATAATTGTTGGACACACATTATAATAATTAAAGTAAAAAGTATTTTAGGAAATAGTATTTACATGGAAACAAAATTTTAGAAATTTGTCAGATGAATTTATTAATTGAGTTTGAATGTTGTTGTCGTTTAAAAGAATTATGAATTTATCTCAAGAAGAAATGGTTGATATGATATACGTCCTAGGAGAATGCAATAGGAATAGTCTTCTTGCCTCCAAAATTTATAAGCAGAAATATCCAGACCGCCGACCCGTTCAAGCAAAAAGATTTGAAAACCTAAGAAAACGATTTGAACTTACCGGCAATATCCATTATAAGAAAAAAACTGTTCGCCGTCCCAACACAACCCATGAAGATAATCAATTTACAGTCCTGACAGCAATTACGGAAAATCCCAAGATAAGTGTACGCGAAATTAGCAAAACAACTGATATTAGTAAGACTAATGTGCAAAGAGTTATAAAAAAGCATAAATATCACCCTTATCATATCTCTTTACATCAAGATCTACATGGCGACGATTTTCAAAATAGAACCGATTTTTGCAATATAATTTTAGGAAGAATAAATGACGACCATGAATTTCTTAACAAAATATTATTCACTGATGAATCGACATTCAAAAGCAATGGGATGGTGAATAGACATAATATGCATTATTAATCAACCGACAATCCTCATTGGATTAGAGAAGTAATTCATCAAAATCACTGGTCAGTGAACGTCTGGGGAGGAATAATAAATTTGCAAGTGATTGGACCATTTTTCTTCGAAGGTTCCTTGACAGGCGCGACTTATCTTCATTTTTTACGACAAGAACTTCCAGGCCTCCTACAAGGTATAGATCCAGATGCACTTGCAAATTTATGGTTTCAGCAAGACGGTGCTCCTCCACATTTCTGTAGAAGTAGAGAGACTATTTGAATCATTGGCGTACAAACCAGTGGATTGGCAGAGGAGGACCTGTATGGCCGCCGCGATCCCTGACTTGACACCTCTCGACTTCTTCCTCTGGGGTTATGTGAAGAGTCAAGTTTATACAATCGCTCCAACTACTGTGGAAGATATGAAACAGAGAATAAGACACGCGTTTGCAAACATTCCCAGAGACACCTTACAAAAAGTTAAATTAAATTTTATAAAACGATTAAACAAATGTGTGCAACATGAAGGCAGAATATTCGAACAATTTATTTAAAATTTTGTTTGTGCAACGGAGTAAAATTTCTTTGATGAAATTTTATAAATAATAAAAATTTTGCTCTTTGCTATCTATATAGTCGTAAGAAAATAACTACTATTTTATATTACCATTAAGACAACATAAAATAGTCAAAAACATGTGAAGAAATACATAATTACAATACATAATAATAATTTAGTAAAAACAAGATTTCTAGTAGAAGAAATGTTCGAAAAAGAGATATATAACCTGGTATCAGTGGAAAGCTAAGTTAACCCTTTAACGCCTGATTTTATTTTTTTTGTTATATTTGATTGATCTTTTATTATTTTGTTTTGTAAGATATAAAAGTAACGAAATAGTAGTTTTTGTCAATTTTTTTCCAAAAATCTTAGAGAAAACTGCCGTGTTCATATGGCCACGCTAAGCGGTAATGAGGTACACATGGGCTATTTTTAAAAAATTTATTAACATTTAAACAGTTAACAGTTAAACGACATGAAATGTTCTAAAACATTCTACGCAAAGACCTACGCCGCATTTACCACATTGTGTTCGTATGGTTTTTTTTACATCCTGAGCCAGCGCACCTTCGTCTACCATAGGGGTTCGATCAAATGATGTAAACCATCCAGTCTAATTTCGCTATGTACTTTACGATCTATGTCTCTACATCCTTGGGCGACCAGGACCTTGAGGAAGTACTTTATATTTTTGTAGAATAACTTGTACTATACTTCTTCTGAAATCTAGTTGAGGAATTTCACTGCCTGATTTTCTTTTCAACATCCAAGCATTATGGACAGAAGCATCTAAAAGCCAGGTAAAGATTGACCACCACCACTTTTTTCCTCTAATAGACACTCTGTAGCACGAAATGTTTTGATTCATCCGATCGGTACCTCCCATATATTTATTATAATAACTGAAGAGTGATGGACGAATAACACGAACTTTCTTTTTTTGTTGTTGAGAATAACGCTGGACATGCGTCACTGGTTCTATACCGTACGCTGTAGATGCTGCCGCTACGACTGAGTTATCCATCCATTTGATGACTATTATACCATTTTTACGATCTAATTGAAATTTGTATGCACCACGGTTCTCTTTTTTCATTTGTTTATTACTTTCTATATTACAGTTATTCGGAATTCTGTTTTCACGAATAGTTCCAGTTCCATGGTATCCTCTGTTCCGAAGTTCCTTCAATAATGATACACTTGTAAAAAGATTATCAAAATAAATGTACATTGGTAATTTTTTTACATGTAAAGGAAAGGCATCCAACATTTGTACTAAGGGGCTGCACATTTGCAAATTTATCTTCATATTCGTTGTTACTATTAGGATTTTGCCCTGGTAAATATCGAAGTTTATAAGGTAACCATCAAGTATTCAAGCTCCAGACCTTATAACCGAATCTGATGGGTTTATTGCGAATACACTGTTTGCAGCCATGCTTACCGTAGTATTCTATCATCGATTCGTCAAAACTAATGTGTTGTTCTGGCCGGTAAAGTTCTAAGAACTTTTTGTAAAGAGTTATAAATGGTCTTAGTTTCACATCTTATCTACTGTTGAAGGAAAGTCGTTATCTGCGCAGTGGAAAAATCTGGAAATAGTTAAAACCTATCCCGTCTCATAGATTTGTAGACAAAGTCGTTTCGCAAATCTCCTTGCGAATCCCAATAATTTCGTTTTGCCGGTACTGTGTTGTACCCGGACAAAATTAAAATTGCTACAAAAACTTGAAGCTCCTCGGTAGTAACGTTTAAGTCAGAATAATTTTTAGAAAATGCATACTTTGTAGTTTCTTGACAAAGAAAATCGAAAACGTCTTCATCAAATATTTGACAGAAAACATCATATGGGCTCATTTCTTTGAATTCTGTGTAAGTAGACATCGGAAAAAGACGCCGGGGAAGGTACTATATCACCTTCAATCCATTCTGTATCTATACTGGCCTTCTTTGCGCTCTTTCTTTGCTTCGTCTGAGGTTCGTTGATATTCCGATCTTCACTTTGATCCTGTGATTTTAAAACAACTTCCGCACCGGCACGTAATTGTCTGCCCGACAAATTGTCAATAAATCCTCCGTCTTTCCTCTCCAGAGTCTTCATCTGTGAGCATATTTGACTCTGGAGGTTCTATAAATATTTGAGATACATTTTGATCATCTTCTTCTATAAGAGCCAGAGCTTTCTAAAGTTATACCACTAAAATAAGAAAGGATGTTGATTCAATAATAATTATAAAGTATTCGTTTATTTATAGTGTGAACAAATTAAATTTGAATTTCTAAATTATAAATATTGATGGTTGGTCTAACAAAGCAGTAAGTCTTTACCGCCTACGTTAGCGCCTAGCGTGTTTATTTGAACACAGCCGAGTTTTGTGTCCATTAAAAAAACGCAAAATAATTAGATCAAAGTTAAATATTCCTAAACACACTTACATCTGTATTTACTACATTTTACATACAAAACTTACATTTTGATTGTTTATCACATAGCTGTAATACTTACACAAATCGTATGTCAGCGGCCGCCATGTTCACAGCACCAAGACAAAATTTGCGACTTCAAAAGTGAGGTTGAATGTAATTGTATACATTCAACATTCAATTGTATATTTATGCTGAACTTCTGTAGTCGCACGAAAATTAATTTGACGAAAATTGCCCAGTGTTACCGACTGAGACAAAAAAAAACTATTACGGTGCGAAGCGTGATCGTAGGATCACGCTAGGCGTTAATGGGTTAAAATACTATCCATTTCTGAAATAAAAAATAGGTCATTCCATTAAAAAAAAATGAGATACCGAGTGTTCCGCAAGTGCCTTTCGCACTGTATAATGCTAAAGGATATTCTAACTTTTTTTAATATTATCACAAAGGCTAAAGTCCTAAGAATATTTTGGTAGATTTTCGAAAGTCTGTGCCATCTCCATAGTCAGAAACATATGTTCAAAGTTTGCAGATTTTTAAGGAATTTTCGACGAAAAAAATTTTTTTTACGAAAATAACAGAGTGAAACCAATATATACTTATATCGTTGTAATTAGCTTTCCACGGAACATCTAAATATCTAAAAATATATATAGTGTTCCATTTAAAAAAATTCACTCTCTATACACCACCATTTTATGGGACAGCCTGTACAGTTGAAAATAATTTTAAAATATGCCGCGTGATGTTTAGTATAATTTTCTTAACCTTTATTTTTCTTCATGTTATTCCTATAGGCTCCACAAAAGAAATACACACCGTTGGGACACCCGGTACATTAATTTTTTTCTTTTGGTTTTCTTTTATCGATTATGTTTCACAATTTGTGAAATGACTATTCTCTTTGATATACGAATTTGATGTTTGCGAAATTGAAAACATTTAACAAATCGTGAAACTTAATTGAAAAAAGAGGAAAACCATAACACTGTACATCGACTTTGGAATTTTATTATTAAGCAACAAAGCTATGAGTACAAATAAAAAACCATTTTTTTCATTTTGAAATCAATTTATTGAATATCCCCAAAAGTATATTATATAGGACAAACTGGGAGGATATTTGGGAAACGAATATCAGAATATAGTAAACAACAATAAAATTGTCATCAAGTTATTGCTAAATCTATTCTATTGCGAAAATTATTTTGAATATCTTTAAGCATTACCTGTTCATCCAGATAAGGAAAACGATGCACTTTAATTTGTTTACTTGTCTTGTTACAATTTGGTACACAACACGTAAATACCATGTTTTTAAACTACCTTTTCAACTAACTTCATAACTTAACAAAATATTACGGTTGTAAAATGTCCGGACGTTTAATCTTTTGGACAGGACACGAATTTAAATGTCAGACACTGTCTTGACACTTATGACATTTAAAAATTTCATAATGAAAATCAACTTCGAATTTTTAATGCAAATAAAGAACTTTTTCAAAAATATACCGCTCCTATATTGTACTTTTAGCAAACAGAATGAAAATTCAAAAACAAATATTATAAAATATTATTGCACACAAATTGTAACTAACCATTTTGCCAGCACCTTGTCACATTTGACGTTGTTACAGAATTAACGGGAAAAAGTAAACATTTTAGCGGATTCACATGTCACGGACAGACTTTGATGACAAATAGTATTTTGTCCTGTCCAGACAATTGTCATTTTGACATTTGTCCGAAAGACATTTACACTCACAACCCTACAAAATATAAAATACGACATAAAAATACAAGTTAACCAAATAATACAAAGAGGAGAAAGAGTTGAATCAGTGCCACGTACCGCAAACAAGCCGTGAATCCCATGAACTTGACAAATCAGCATTACCAATTGCAAGGTAACAAATTGTATCACCAACATAACCAAATCAAATTAACTAAATGCGACGACAACACTGCCAAGCGAGTGTAGTTGAAATTAATTGCCCCCACCACAATAATTCTTCTCATTTTTAATTGAGTAAACATGCCATGTGTAGAGCTTACAATTTGGATTGATGGATACTAAACCTGTACCGCTAATTTTGTAATCTTTAGGATTCCCTTCCCATGTTAAAGTCACATCAGTAGTTTTTGGTACCACATATAACCAAGAATTTGCAATACTTAATAGATGCCAAGTCTCTGGTGGCATATTTACGGTTTTAACATTACATCTTTTAGGCAAGTGTCTGGGATTGAATAATAAGTCGGTTTCGCAACTGGGTTGACTATGGGTTAGTATTATGGGTTGGTTCAAAAGACAAATGTATTCAGCATATCTTACTACCTTAGAGTTCATTAGTCTAAGAGAGGGATATAATTTGATTTAGATTTGGTTAAGGCTAATATTTTGAAATCAGGGAGTATGAAAATATATTGAGTGGTGTTCACTCTTGTAGGTAAGGATATTAATTGGAAAAGGTCGTATTCAACTTGGGTTATCAAAGGGTTAAAAATTACAAATATTATGCTGTCGTTCAAATAATGGTGTTGAATTGAAGTGAAATCGAGTAATTTTGATGTGTATTTTAGATCTAACGGCAGAGGATATCCTGTCATAGGCGGAAGATGTTGTGATGTTTTTCTCAACTCGTTTAGATATTGGTTAGGACTTATAACAGATGGATGAATTACATTTGATTTAGCAAACAGAATTGCGTCTACTAATAATGAGTATTCATTTGCCAGTTCCTCGGTTAGAAGTATTAGAAAAGAAAGATGTTCCTCAATTATTTGTCTTAAATTTAAATTAAAATATTGCACTGAGGTTTCAGCTGATAGTTCTGAAATTTTATTGAAATTATCCTGGAATACTTTATTATTTAATTCAACATTATTAATAGTGTTATTAAAATTATGAATAGTACTTTTTACTATTTGAATCTGGCTAGTTAATAAATTTATCACTTCGCTATCATCATTTTGTACTTTCTTAATTGCCTCACTATAATAAGTGGCGTCTTCTTGATCGAGAGTTCCGAAGAGTGCCTTAAATATCGTTCCTACTCCATTGATCAGTCCGCGTTTAAATCTTCTGTGTTCTAATAATCCTTTCAATGTATCCCTTTTGGTATATAAAGAGGGTACAATTTGGTCCAAAACCGCCAATGAGGTGTTGCAAGTTGAGAAGTTAAGGATATGTTTCCTTTGACATAACTCCTTAGTTTTTGCTAAAGTGGACTCTATCAAATTTATCTTCCTGTCGAAGTTTGTAAGATTTAAATTTATGACTAACTTCCAGTTGAAGTTGTAAAACTTTACAGTTCCAATATTTTCATAGTAGATGCCTGGTGATGGTTGTATTGCAGTTATATTAATATACTCATCGCATTCTACGGTATTAACCGTGATGAGTATTATCCTGAAACAAAAGCGTGTTTCAGTCTATTGGCGTGTACCTTTATATTTTTACCTTTTACTTTGACTGTATAGTTCACAGGTGAGTTAACCTTAACTATTGAATACGGTCCCGTGTAATTTGGGCTAAGTTTCTTACTCCTATTTAAGGTAGCTTGTTCATTCAATAAGAATACCTTTTTACCTTCCTTAAATTCAATGTTACTGACCTTTCTATCGTAATACGCTTTGTTAACTTGCTTACTGTCTTCGACATGTCGTCGAGCTATTTCTTGACTCTTTTGTAACCGTAAGCGAAGTTCGTCCACGTAATTTTCGTAAGTGTAGCGAAATTCCGGAGTACCTGTAATTGATGATGGAATTGATGGTTTCTCACCAAATACTAACTCGTAAGGAGTATATTTGGTACAAGTGGGCCAAAAGAAGTCATCCGATGTTGTTTGGCTCTCATTTTTTTTCTAAATGAAAAACTTCGATTCTGTTTTTTGATTATGTTTATTTGAACCTTTAGAATTTTATTGGTCAAGTCGAGAAGATGATATCGGCCAAATGGGCGCCGTCACAATTGATTGCCATACGGGCTCGTTTTATGGCATTTTTCATCACTTCGGCGAGAACTTCGGGCGACAGATTCTCGCACTCGTGTCGAATGTTGTCCTTGAGGGCTTCCAGGGTCTCGGGCTTGTTCACGTAAACACGGGATTTCAAAAAACCCCACAAAAAAAAGTCTGGAACGGTTAAATCGGGCGATCTTGCGGGCCAGTGCAAATCGCCAAAACGAGAGATGAGGCGACCCGGGAACGCCGCCTTCAGAATATCTGTTGTGGCTCGCGCAGTGTGTGCCGTTGCTCCGTCCTGTGGGAACCACATGTCCTCCAGTCCTAATTCGTTGAATTGCGGCAGAAAAAACTCGGTTAACATGGCCCTATAGCGCGCACCGTCCACTGTTGTCGTTTGACCAGCGGCGTCCTCGAAAAAAAATGGCCCGATGACTCCTTCAGCGTGAACAGCGCACCATGCAGTCACTTTGAGCGGGTGTAATGGCTCCTCGTGCATCACTCGTGGATTTTCGGTGCCCCAGAAGCGATAGTTTTGCTTGTTCACGTACCCGCTGAGGTGGAAATGAGCCTCATCGCTCATTATGATTTTGGTCGAAAAATCGTCCACTTCGTCCTCGAGATTGAGGATGGCTTGGGCGTAGGTTACACGCGTTTGGCGGTCGACAAGCAGCAGCTGATGCACGGACTGGACTTTGTACGGGAACATGCGCAGGTCTTTGACCAAAATTCGCCTTAGGGACGACCGGCTGACGGCTAATTGCGAGGCACGGCGTCTGGTCGATGTTTCTGGCGACAGCTCGACATCATCGGCAACAGCGGCGATATTCTCGGCAGAACGGGCGCTCCGGGGCCGGCCACTCTTGGCAACGTCTCGTGTGGTCCCATACTCTTCAAGGTTGGTGGCCATAAGGCGCGGTGTTTGCGCAGTCGGTGTCGGACGATCGGGGAATCGGCGACGGAATTCGCGCTGCGCCAACACCACAGACGAATTGTTACGCAAAAAAATAGACACGATTATTCCACGTTCTTGGGGAGTGTATCGCTCCATGGCTTATTCACTTGTATTCTACATCTGTCTAGTTCACAACTGTCAAAACAGATTTGACATTGGCCGCCATTTGCAAAAATAAGAGCATCTTCCAATAGGGTGATTTCTTTTGGCCCACCTTGTAGAAGTATGTACAGATGTGTTAAAGGAAAATATTGCGAAATCAATCCACTCGTCCCAGTCGGTTTGGGTTTCTTTACTGTAATGTTTTAGGTAATCGGCGATGGTCGCGTGAGATCTCTCTAGCGCACCGTTACTTTGTGGATGATAAGCTGTACAATTTATGTGGTTGCCTCATGATTTGGCAAAGCGTAAGCTTGTGTGAATTTTGTCAAATCGTCCTGAAGTGTTAGAATATATTTATTTCCTTCTTCGGTCATTGTCAAGGGTCCTACTATGTCCAAAGCAACTCTTTCGAATGTTTGGATGAGGTAGTGGTGATTTCCATCGGTTTCCTTCCTTTCTTTCGGCAAAGTTTGTTCTTTTGACATGATTCACAATACCTGACATAGTTTTTTATGTCAGTTTTCATATTCTCCCATTTGTATCTTCTTTTAATTTTCTCGTATGTCTTGTGGAATCCAGTGTGTCCAGAGGTAGGACTACAGTGGTTTTCTTCTAGGATGCTGGGTACTTCTTCAGCTGCAGGTGTGATTAAGATGTCGTGAAATACGGTGATGCGTATATTACTACCTTTGAAAATGTATCTTAACATAGCACGAACCTTAGATCAACTTAAACGATCAAATCCTGTACCTAGTCTGGGAATGTTAATGGAAGTTATGTTATCGTTCGTTAATATATTCTTTAGTTCCAATAATACGTTAAACAGTACTTCATTGCTGGCGTGATCCCAGGAAAATTGTTTATGAATCAGGTAATAAATTTTAAAGTGTGCCGACATTTCCTACCTTTAAATTTAGGGTTTGTAGCTTATTCTTATGTTGATATTTTTCTTCGAAATCCTTTGTGTACTTTTCATTGCTTTCTAGGTCCTCGGAGAGACACAAGGCTGTGTTATCGGTCATTGCTGGTAATTCTCGGTTTGTCTCTTCTATCTTGTCATAGGTAAGTATGGTGGTCTTCAGATTTTCGAGGAACTCAGAGTTTTCGTTTCTGGGAGTAATCGAAGTTATTTTGGCTGATGATTCTGGATAAATTCTATTGAGGGTATCAGCTATTTGATTTCTTTTACCAGGTCTGTATTCGACTTCATAATCATACTCTTCTAAGGTCAGTCTCCACCTCAAAAGTCTCGAACTTGGGTCCTTGACATTGAAAAGCCATGTGAGGGGACGATGGTCAGTGTAGATTTTGAATTTTCTTCCGTACAAGAAAGGACGGTAGTGTTTGGTTGCCCATACAATAGCTAATAGCTCTCTTTCAATGGTGCTGTAGTTGGATTCACTCCTGTTCAGAGTTCTGCTCGAATACGCAATTGGTTTATCCTTTCCTGTTTCACCTTGGGATAAGACGGCTCCTATCGCGAAGTCGCTAGCATCGGTGCTGAGGTTAAATTGTTTGGTGAAATCTGGGTATATTTACAATGGCTCCGAACTCAAGATTTGTTTCAGGCTTTCAAATGATTTCTGTTGCATGCTTGTCCAGTTGAACGTTTCACCTTTTCGTAAAAGTTTAGTTAATGGTTGTGACAGCTTACTAAAATCAGGTATAAAGCGACGATAATATCCGTCTAGTCCAAGAAATGCTCGAATTCCTTTAACATCTTTGATTTGCGGATTGTTGTTTATCACCTCGATTTTACTTGGATCTGGCTTAACTCCTTCTTCGGTAATTAAGTGCCCTAGATACATTACCTCTTTGCGTAGGAAATTGCATTTTTCAGGTTGTATCTTTAAATTAAAATCAGACAACCTTGTGAAAATTTCACGTAGTCTTTGATTATGTATTTCCAAATCGCTTGCGTGTATTACGATATCGTCTAAATACACGAAACATCGATAATTTTGAATTCCGGCTAAAACGGTATTCATTAGGCGCTGGAAGGTAGCAGGTGAATTCTTGAGACCAAATGGCATTCTCTTAAATTCATAATGTCCTGTTGGAATAGAGAATCCAGTTTTCGCAGCGTCTTTCGAATCCATTTTTATCTGATGAAATCCAGCTGTAAGATCTAAGGTTGTAAAATACTTTGAGTGTCCTAACTGATCCAAGATTTCCGTTATATTGTAGCGGATAAGAATCACCTACACTAATATCATTTAATCGGCGGTAGTAAATTACCAGTCGCCATTTCTTCTCTCTGGTCTTGGAAGCTTTCTTTGGTATGACCCATACAGGTGAATTCCACGGGGATGTAGATGGTACAATAATGTCTTCTTTCAGCATTTTCTATATTTGCTTATCCACTTCAGCCTTATGCACTTCAGGGTACCTGTATGTTTTCACATTTATAGGAATGTTTGATACGGTAGGTATTTCGTGCATCACAGCGTCGGTGTACGTGAGATTATCGCCCTCCAGATAGAAAATATTGTTGAATTCGTGACAGATTTCCAAGAGTGACGTCTTCTCCTCTTCGTTAAGATAATCAACGTTTATTAATTCCGTGATTGTTTTTAAACGGTTTGAATTAAAATTCAATTAATACTTTGAATTTTTGCGCTATGATTATTTCCGTTTTCATTGAACGGTTCGATTTTTAAATCTAAATTTTTTATTTTTACGCATTTTTCAGACGTGTTTAAAATAGACGTTATAGCTGAATTGTCTTCTTGAATTTTAACTAGACTTTCGCAAATATAAACGCCTTCCAAAATTTCGGTTTTTGGTATTATGCCTACGGAATTTACGGTATTGTTGATAATTCTGATCTTGACAATCGTTTCGCACCTTGGTTCGAGTAGGTATTCAGGAATAGAGTCATTAGATCTAAGATTCGAGTTGGAAGTGAACGAGTGACTTGAATTAAGATTAGAAGTTGACTTGGTATTTGAATGTTGGTGTAGATCATTGGCTCTTGAATTAGAATTTGAAAAAGTGTTGGAAATTGTACACGGAGAGAATTACGTTGTAAAAGTAAATATAAATATAGTAATTTTTACAAAAATTTATATTACTATATGTGACAGCAAAATCATTTTATTAACTTAAAAACATATTTGTATTAACTGTTATATATTTAAATTTATAAAAAGGTATTCTAAAATGGCTAAAATATAAAATATAATATCGTTTAATATATTTATGTTCTAACATTTATATCGAAGAAAAAACGTATATTAAATTACAAATTTTATTTAAAAAAATTGTGCAAATCGGTTTTGATTACAGCGGATTCCTCGAGCATGCTCTGTACAGCTGTTTAAGGCCTCATTGGGCCTTCATCAACAGAACCGTAGCTCCAGAACTCCACCATAGAAAACATAAATATATTATATTGTGTTGTGTTGTCTATGAACTCCACTGCAAACCAAACCGATCTCTCCTATAGGTTATATGCCATTGCGATGTGAAAGTAATGAACAATTTAAGTAGAGACATCTTTCGATCGCTTTTTGACCTCAAATTTTATGCTGTAAACATCATATCTGCAGGCCGAACTCATAAATATTACAAAATCATATGCTTAATGTAATATAATCGCATTGTCATTTCTCTTAAGAGAAAAATTTACTTGCTTTACTTAAACAATTTTGCTACTTTTAAAACAATTTATTTTATTATTAATGATACTTTTTTTACAACACGGTTTTTAATATACATTTTTCTCAGTGTATTAGAGGAAATGTTAGAATGTAACCTAGGGGTAACATTAGGGGTTGAATTAGAATCTACTTTAGATTGTAGATGAGAGGAAGCAGTGTCTAGTTCTCTAATATCATTGAGAAGGAATGGTTGGTTTTTTAGAATGAGATTATTTTGCTCGTAATCGATTTTAGCATTGCAGATTTTTAATAAGTCGTTTCCGATGATGCCGTCGAAGGATATAGGAAAGTTGTCTGGGACGACATGAAAGCAGTGTTGAACTTCTATAGCAGGGATATCGAAATAGCAATAGCAAATTGATTTTATGGGATTTTCGTCTCGTGTGTCTATGCCCTTTAGGATGACTGGTTTGTCTTCATAACAGAGTGTATCTGGATGCAGGGCTGAGAGTTTAATTACAGAAATGTTTGCACCCGTATCTAATAAGAATCTGGGAAGAATTTTTAACTGAGGGATAGCGATAGAACAGTAGGAACTAACGCCTTGTATATTTAGGACCGAAATTCGGCCTACACGAAAGTGGCTCGCCTCGGTGTGGCCGTTGATTCCCGAGCGCCGTTGGAGTTTAAATGAGTGTTACTAGGTGGATGAGAATTATTTTGTCGTTTATTGTTATTAAATTGTCTTTTACGACACTCGTGTATAAGATGTCCTATATTTTTGCAATAATTACAAATCTTAGTTTGCTTTTTATCTTGGTTATACGAAGAACCTTTTTCGATATGTCTAACGTTTGGGCAATTGTATTGTTTATCCGAACTTGAGTTATGATTTCGATCTGAATTGTGTCTGCAGGTTGAATTAGTGTGACCCGCTCGTTTGCAAATTTTACAGAATCGTGATGTTTGCGAATTTTGTTGAAATTTAGAAGTTTCAGTTTTTGATTTTAATTCTTGCTCTTCCGTTGCAGCGATAGAAATTGCTTCCTCGAGCGAGGCAGGTTTTTGAGATTTCACTAATATAAATAAATCTTTATTTAAACCAGTGAGAAATACACTAAGCGCCTGATTTTTGAAGAACTGCACGCAAGTTGAACGCGATTCTTTGGACAGTGATTCGTCTAAAGTATTCAATAATTTAACGAAACAGTTTTCTACTCTAGATGCGTAAGACATAACAGTTTCATTATGAGTTTGTCTGCAAGAATTTAATTCTAACTGCTATTGCCCTGTGGTTCGTTTTTCAGAGTATGCTTCTAATAAATGACTTTTTAAAGTTTTCCAATCCTCGAAGGTTCTGTTTCTTACTAAACACGAGCATTGCCAGTTAGTTTGGTTTCTATTATACTCAATAATACATGTTTGAGCTCTGGTTTCACAAGATCAATCGCTTTGGAACAATTGTCGATAAATTCATACAAACGTGATTTATTTCCATCGTACTTTAGCATTTTTTCCGCTAATTCTAATGAAACATGTGATTGAGAGTTGGAATTTCCAGAGTCAGGTGAAGTATTATTGTTAGGCATATTTTCTAAAATCGGGTATAACGGCATAACATAGACAATAAATAAAGAGCGAAGGCGGTTATGCAAAAGTTACATAAAAGTTCGACTTACAAGGTTAAAAGTAGCATGTCCACGGTGATGTTGCTTCCCCTTCGTTGTGAAGGATGGACGGTGTTCTAACACGTTGAGATGCGGTGACTAGGAACGCAGGGATGCGAAGCTCCTTGGTCTCGGTGATGTCCAATTCTCGGTGGCCTAGTAGTGCTCTCGCTTGGCTCACCTTCGATTTGCGTACGAAGTCAGTGATGTTGCTTCTGCAGTGTTTTCCTTCAGTGTCCGTTCTCCTTTCACTTCTTTTTATGTGATAAGGATACCACAATTCATCCCACTTCTGACACCAATTTCTTGTTATTGATCGGGGGACTGTAGGTAATACACAACACGACGACACTTAACTACTTTTAACTTTTACATCGAGACAGCGTAGATGCTCAATGAAATAACTGAATTGAATGAATGAATGCTTAATAATACGTGTATGCACTATTTATGCGAAAAGATATCTTATGTGATAAGAGTGGACCATGGTTTGTTTGGTTGGCAAGCAGCTATCCTCGAGTCACCGCTTTGTTTACAGTCCGGCGACAGTCCAGCGGAAATGACTGTTTACCTATCTGAATCAGTGAACAGCAACTTATTGACGAACTTACTTATCATAAGCAACGAAATTAACATTATACCAAAACATTACTCATCGCTACGTTTCCATTATTTAATAACTACTTATTAATTAATTATGTTGGGGTTTATTACAAGCAAATAAAAATCAGATTAGAGTAGCCGATGCAAAGAAAATGTATATCTATGATTAAATAAAAAGTCAATAAATTTGACAGTCCATGAAATGTATTCAGTCAGAAATCAATTCAGTTAATCACAGACATTGCACCGCCTACTCTAATCTGATTTTTATTTGCTCACTTTTTATAAACTCATTTATGCGAGAGAGATCACAATATTACCCGAGAGTGATCCTAGAGTGTAATTTATGAACACAACCTTGTATGCGAACTTTTTCCACCATTTACGACCCGCCTGTACTTTTTTAACGTTTTTTCTGTGCCACTTAATGCGCTCTCGAAATCAACAAAGTTGGTCCTATTATCTAAATTATAATCGTTGACCTTTAAACATTGTACATCTCCAATTCCACGTACTTTGAAAATGATTAAAACAAAGCTAAAGAACAATTTACCAATAATTTATATGTTTCTATATTATCCTTATTATTTTGAAATTGACAAGCGCAATCCTTGGCCATTTGGAGGCATTGGTCTTTCTAAACATTTTAGATCACTTACTAATGGCATAGGTACATCGCTTCTCTTCTCTCTTGGAGGTATTTATTTGCAAGAGAGGACTATTCGATAGTCCAATTTTTTTTAATTCTTAATGTGCTTTAATCGTTGTTCAGCTTCAGCCGGGGTTTCATATCTAAAGCCTTTGCTCTCCTTTAAAATCAAATGATTTAGCTCGTCAGAAAGTAGTTTTAGGGAAATGTCCAAATGCATGGCTGCTACAAATGTCTTTGTCAAGGGATCATAACCTGAAATATTTCTTGCTGCCAATACAAAACTGAAAATTTTTGGGATAGATAAGCTCTTTTAAAGTTATATCTTTGTTATTAACCAGCTTTCTGTAAGCAATTAATAACCGCGAAAGTTAACGCACTCTGTTACTGCAAGCGTAAGTCATACGTTCCTCGTTTATGTCTTTTTAAATAGGAATCTCCAAAGTGCACTATAAGCAAATCTTGTTTTGCGTTCCGTGCAATTTTATCCCCTTTCATCAAACTAATTGTCTAATTAGATGAATGTTTCCAAAAATATAAATGATATATCCATGGTTCACACTTACCTGTTCCTTAACATTTAACTTCGAAATACTATGTGTTTTTTTAAAAATGCCATAAGGGGTGGCTGTGGAAAAGAAAATTCATGTCTTAGCTCCATTCATTTACTTGAAATTTTCAGATTTGGCATGTGTTAGAAGCCAAGCTACGACATGAGTTTTAATTTTCATGGTCAACCTTTATGGCATTTTTAAAAAAATACATTGTAGTATCTTGCCTTGTTTTTTATTATCCAATCGGACAATGTTTGGCTTTGCAATACATGACTTTACATGACGTTTTAAATAATCTTTGACAAACAAATCTTTACAATATGCGCAAGGATAATATTGTATATCTTCACCTAAACCTTGTTTACGTTGTCGATTTGGTCGTAACGCACCGTTTATACAAAAAAGAAGTTTTATTTTAATTAGCCGTTAATCCCCGATAAATAATTAAAAGTTTGGTTTGCATAACAAGTACGGCATTACTTCCTAGCGGTTATTTACTATTTTTCGGATATTGCATAATATCAATTTGTTCTTTTTCTTCCATATGTTGTCTCTGTGAATGCCTTGCAAAATTTTCTATTGCAATATCGTTTCCACAATGTCTGCATAGTACATACTTCTAAAATTAATGGTTTCTAAGATATTTAGCGTTTAGCTTAACACTGTACAGTGTTTAAGAACGTCATTGTTATGATAGATCCCACAAAAACAAGAAAGCATTTTTAAGAAATTCATAAGAAATTATCAATTGTAGATATTACAATGCAATAAGAAACATAATGTAAGAAAGTCTTATCGACTGGTACAAGAATATAATTAAACAAGCAGCTAGCGCAATTTACTTTAAAAAAAATATGTACGAGGTTTGTTCAACAAAAAAGGTGACTTTTTATTTCTATCGAAAAGTATTTATTTATTCATCAATATCTATTTTGTCCCTTTCAAAGTAATACCCCTCAGAGATAATACACTTGTGCCAGAGTTTTTTCCAATCCTCGAAGCACTTCTGATATGCGCTTTTTGGTATGGCCTTCAGCTCTTCCAGCGATGCGGTCTTTATTTCCTCAATCGTGGCAAACCTCCGTCTTTTCATGGGTCTTTTCAGTTGTGGGAATAGGAAAAAGTCGCAGGGGGCCAAGTCTGGTGAATACGGTGGCTGAGGCATGATTATGGTGTTGTTTGTGGCCAAAAAATTACGAACAAGCAACGATGTGTGAGCAGGTGCATTATCGTGAGGCAAAAGCCATGATTTGTTTTGCCACAAATCCGGGCGTTTTCTTCGTATTGCTTCACGCAAATGGCGCATAACTTCAAAGTAATATTCCTTGTTGACCGTACGACCTTCTGGCAAGAACTCACGACGCACCATTGTAATCGAAGAAAACAGTGAGCAAAACCTTCACATGTGACCGAACTTGGCGTGCTTTTTTCGGTCTTGGCTCTTCTGGCCGCTTCCATTGGGATGATTGGGCTTTGGTTTCGACGTCATAACCATATACCCATGTTTCGACACCAGTTATGACCCTTTTGAGCAAATCTGGATCGTCGTTGACGTCATTCAACAGCGATGCTCATGCGACGGTTCTTTTGGTCACAATTTAGCAATTTCGGAACAAACTTCGCTGCCACACGTTTCATGCCCAAAACATCCGAAAAAATTGCATGATATGACAACCGATATGCCGACATCCTCAGCAACTTCTCTAATAGTGATTCGACGATTCTCCTTAACAATTTTATTCACTGCTTCAGCGTTTTCATCGGTTGTTGACGTGCTGGGGCGTCCAGAGCGGGCATCGTCATTAACATCTTCTCGGCCTTCTCAGAAGAGCTTGTATCACTTATGAACATTTTTTTTTGCTCAAAGGACTCACCAAATGCCACAGTCAACATTTTAAGTGCGTTGGAGCACTTATATTATTTTTCACACAAAATTTAATGCAGATTCTTTGATCCATTTTTTTCGATAGCAAAAATCGCCAAGCACACGAAAACACGTCTAACCCATGGCCTTCTAAATGAAAAGCGAGTTCTATCTGGCCTGCGCAAAAGTGCAGTTCAGGCGTACTCCGCCAAGCACTGCTTACAGGGCGCTTCCTTAACCTAAAATCTTGACAGTTCTGTCACATGTGAATGGTGGATGAGTTCGTGTAAGAACAATTAACGTTATTGTTGTAAAAATTTGAGCATACTGGATATTATTTACGTTGGAATAAGGTGGAGTATTTATGTCCAATTTCGACAACTTCATTTAGCATTAAACTATTACGGTTTTAGATTAAAATCTTACCTGCATATACTCAGAATTTCTGTGGTAAGTTACAACATGTATGTTATGTCCGAATGCTTGATATGGAGCGAAGCAGCAAATACACCATTACCAAATTTCCTTACTTTATTTCATTAATATGTACAAAGGAAAAACCATGATAAATTAAACTGAGGTGTCACACGATCTTTTTAGACTTTTATTTTATAAACTGAAACAACTGAACTATAACTTCCGTAACGACGCCGACGGCGCGCGGCGCGTTTACGATAATAATGCAATTGACCAAATATACTTTAATGTATAATAAAGCTTCTTTTCTCATTGTGCGTAATTATCGACGCCCTTTTTAACACGTTTTACATTATCAAAAGTCGAAACTCTTTTATATAACTTGTAATTATTCATAACACGAAAGCTTTTTAAAGTGCCAGTCTTTCTTTATTGCGCAAGCGTACTTCACTCCGACGAGATTAAGGCCCGTATTCACTATTCATAAACAAAACTTACGCTATGCGCTCGATAATAATTCGCTAATAATTCATAAAATGTACACATTTCACGTGTAATGGACGCACAACCAACAAGGGTTTAACAACAGTTTATGAATTACATTCCGTAAAAGACATCTTTGCAGCGCATAAACACGTATTCGCAATGTTTTGGTGAACGCATAGCGTAAGTTTTGTTTATGAATACGGACCTAAATGATTTATGCATGAATCTGTAAAGTTTATACCACATAAATGTTGTATTACGGTAATTACAATATTAATTAATTTTGTATGAACTCACTTTGATTGACAGTAATGACAGTGCACTTCACTCATTGCCGTCAGTGCCCCGTAACCAGCGCCAAAGTGTCGACTTTTGGCGTTTTCTCGAGCACAAAAATTCAATGTAAATTTTTCAAAACACCCAGGCCAGTTAGAACTCACTTTTGATTTAGAAGGTCATGGTCTAACCTTTATATCTGTCAAAAACAAACTACAAATGCTAAATGGCTGCTAATGTCAATATATTGCGATGTTTTTGCGAGTTAAATGAAATTTGTTTGTTAAATTTTAGGATTAAAATTTTTAACTCAAATGACAAAGTCACGCATAAAAATTTTAACATTAGACTCTTTTCGTTAGTAAATTGTTCATTGATATTTATCTCAGGGTACCAAATTGTATTGCTAAACAAATTTGTTGAACTGGGTTCTGAAATGTATTTGTCCTAATGGTGTTGATTTTTAAAATGTCGGTTATTTTAGTCACGCTATGTGAAATGTATTCAGGCAAGTAAAAATCGATTTTAAAGATTGACATAGAAATTATTTATTAATAATAAATTCGGTTTTTATTAACATTTACAAAATTTCAATTACACAAGAAAATTGGCTCATAATAATTGTTAGTACATTTGGAAGGTTAGTGTAAATGCACATCAATTTATATTTGACTTAAATTGAGTTGTCATATAACAGCGTAGTGGGTAGATGGAAATTTTAATCAAACTTTTTAATTAAAAATGCTATTATGGTCTCCTTTAACAAGAGTGTCGTTTGTTTGAATTATACTTATACCTGTTGGTAAGTATTTACGAATTATTCTTAGACAAGCATGTTTAACTAACCATATTAATAAATGGAATGTTCTTACGTTTTGTTCACTACCATTGATTACAAACGTTCAATGTTAACACAAGACCGTTCAAAGCTAAGTACAAGGTATGAATGTCCACTGCTAAGTGCAGAGAGTGAATTGAATGTTCTACTGCTCAAGGCCTAGGTTGAATTGCATGGATTACCCAGAAATCTTACTTTTATATACTCTTCAAGGTAGAAAAAACTCTGTAATCCCAAACATAAGAAAAATTAAGGATCCTTAGATTGTAAACAAATCAAAAATTCTTGTACACAAATAATAACTATCTTGTCTTGTAGGTTGCAAATATGAAGTTACATCTTGAAGAGGTCCAGTCGAACTGCATCTAACTTTGAAAGACGGATTCTGTCTTGGTTCTTGAGTTTCACAAGAATACGATGTCTTCCTCCGTTCTTCTTGTAGAAGTAGGCTCGAGGTTTGCTTCGGATTTCCTCTTCTAGCGTGCTGGATGAACTTGTCACGCCTCGATACTCTTGAAACGTTCTAGATAATCTTGAAACGTCTTCCATGATGACATGAACGGCTCGTCTTGGAGTTTCGACTTCGGATGACAACATTTCATCCTTGTATGTCTTGGAACTCGACTCCTGTTGTGTGAGGTTGTCATCCCAATGTTCCTGTTCATCCTGGAGTACATCTCGGAATCTCTGGTTGAACCAGCTTTTCGTTGTTGGCGAAAGCCTAACGTCAAGTGTGTCAATTGACATTTTTTAAATCAGGAGAAAAGTGTTTTAGTTATTTGTGTCAAAATAAAATTTCACAAGTGTTCTGGAACACACTAAGGTAAAGTACAATTATTTAACATTTCAGTTAAATTATAACTTCAAAAATAATAAATCTAAACTAATTATATACAGGGTGAAAATTTTAAAATATCAAAATAACATAGCAATATGTTGGGGACATGTGTACCAACGTAACAAAACAAAAAAATCGAAAATCGAAAGTACGTAGCCGGCGAAATTTAAAAAGTCACTTTTTATTAAACAAACCTCGTATAATTACAAGCAATATGTAATTACAAACTGTACATGAGTGAGCTCTCGTAACTAACAATAAATAAGAACTGAAGGGTAAAATCTGAAACAGTTATACTTATAATATTCGAAGGAACATAAATATAAAGAGTGTGCACGAAAAAAATTGGTCGGACATTTTATTCATTATAAATTTTATTGTTCTTTAAAGAACAACCATAAATATAATACTATTGAACTTATACATACTGAAATGTTAATTTATCAAGAGAATAGATTTAATTCTTCCCATAAGCGAACTGCCGAACTTTACGTTTAACACCTTCCATTAGCGTCTGCACAGATTCATTGCACACCGATTTTGCTGCTTTTTGGCACTTGATCTTAAAATCTTGCTCGTTGTTAGCAAGGGCTTTAGTTTTCTTTAGAATTCGTTTAAGATTCGCCCAGTACCTTTCAATAGGTCGCAGCTCGGGACAATTTGGTGGATTTTGTTCTCGCGGCACAAAAGTGACTCCTTTTTCGGTGTACCAATTTATTGCCTTCTTGCTGTAATGAGCTGTCGCCAAGTCTGGCCAAAATAGAACTGATCCTGGATGATTTCTTATCATCGGCAACAATCGTTTATTTAAGCATTCCGCTACATAAATATCTTGATTGATTGTACCGGTCATAACGAGAATTTTACTCCGCTGACCACAAGAACAAATCGCTTGCCAAATCAAATATTTTTTTGGGAATTTTGACAGTTTTTTTGTTTTAAACTTTTCAGAAATGACGTTTGGATTTTGTGCTGTAAAATATTCTTGGCCTGGTAACTGTTTAAAGTCAGCTTTGACGTATGTTTCATCGTCCATGAGCACACAGTCAAAATTCAGTAACATTGTTTCATAGAGCTTCCGCGCACGTGTTCTAGCGATTTTATTCTGACGCTCGTCCCGGTTTGAGGCAATAGACATTTTAAAAGTCTCCAAATTATTCCGTTTCTTCACTTTTTAGATATATGAAGATGACATACCAACCTTTTTAGCGACATCTCTTACCGATATGTTCGGATTTCGCTTGAAAATGGCAACAACAAAATTTTCCTTGTTTTTGCACACAGGACCACCTTTCCGACCAGATCCTTGTTTTCGATCAATCGATAAACGATTTTTGAAATTTTTTAACACGTTTGTTACTGTAGATTTCGAAATTCCCAGGATTTTTGCGATATCTTTATGCGACGCATGTGGATTTTCGTTATGCTCGTGCAAAATTTTTTTCCGCATTTCGTATTGTTTGGATGCCATGTTGTTTGGACCATGTTTGGACATGAACTCGTTACTATGGAAACAAATAAACTTAGTAGCCGTTATCAGTGGTTAAAAATTGTAGATGGCATTACCGTCGTACTTATTATATTAAGACAGTTAACTGTAATTATAGTCGACCAATTTTTTTCGTGCACACTCTTTAAATATGGACACATAACTTTGACGTCTGACAAGGGTCACACGCTAGTCGAAAACTAATACATAAACATAATTAATGAAACTTAAGAGAATGTAGGCCTAATATCGGTGATCGCAGCTGGCTTCGTTGTCCGAGACTTATAACTCCTTTTCCCTTCGAAACTCGAAACGTCCACGCCGCTCGTATCTGCAGGTGACTTAAGTTGTGTTCCTATAATTTCTTGAAGTGGTATGAATGATGTTTCTTATTTATACAACTTGCTTCTTCTAATAATTTCAATCGACTTATTTCTAAATACATAAATTATTATACAGGGCAAGCAAAATGTTACATCTAATATCGAAGTCATTGAAATGTGTATTAAGTGTACAATAGAATGTAATTCAACTGGTTTATTTAACTTATCAAAATCGTCAAGCTGTTTTTATTCTAGATTAATGTACTTCTTAGTTTCAAAATTATTTTTTGTAGATTTTTGATACATTGTACCACTGTATTAAAATGAACTCCAGTATGGAAGTACTCACCGCGTTACTAATATTAAGGAGACGCAAACGGCGTAGATTAATAAAAAGATATCGTCGTTATTGGGTATACCTAGGGTTGCCATAATTGCCAAACATTGATACGGGACGTTTAAGTGCTAAATAAAAAAAAAGTGGGTAGGTAATGGTTTTACTCTTATAAAAAATGAATAAAGTTTAAGCAATCTAATAAAATGAACAAGTAGAATAGTAAAAAAGATGCAAAGCTAATCCCTTTTAGCCCAGTGACATTTTAAAGTTGATTTTACTTTCTTAATTATATCATTTTCTTCTTTCACGTAATTATAAAATTCGGCGCAAGTCATTACAAAATTATAATGACAAATCAAAATTGCTTTAATTGTCTCCACTGACAACCTGTTTCTTTCATCGGACCACTCCTGAAGAAAGTATGTAAGTTTAGGTAGAAAACGGGACAAAAACAGGACAAATAGTAATATGGGACTGAGTAGTGAAATACGGTGACAGTCCCGTATATACGGGACGTATGGCAACCCTAGGTATACCCAATACGCAGTTCTTGCAAGACAATTGGACCTTTTTCCACTCTTATTGAAGATTTGAAGCTGCACGAAGACAAGTTCTTCAAGTACTTTCGAATGAGCTTAGCAACATTCAATGAATTATTATTTTTGTTGCCAGATCACGCGAACGCGAAAAGCATTGCTCCTGCATAAAGATTGGCTATTATGTTGAGGTTAAATTAATCAATGAGACTTTTAGGTTGTGGATTTGTTTTACTTTACCATTATTATTAGAGGATATATGTCAAAACAAAATACATAATAATGTAAAATAGTGAATGGTATATGCATCGTAATTAGAAAAAAAAAAAATCAGGAATGTTTCACATCTTTATTTAAACAAATTATAGATTTCCATAAAACATGTCTTCAATTATGGAACTACTATCAGAAAGTGCTACAGATGCAGCAGGCGACGGAGTTGAAGTTGGAATGCAGCGGTTGATAACGAAGTTGTGGTGGTTGATTGAAATATTTGGACTTTTTTTTACAAGAACTAACAGCTCCATCTTCAGGTCCAGTTTTAAATCATCGTGGATTCTTTTAAAGTCTGGTAGCAGAGACATTAAGAAACTGCGATCGGGATCGTTTTCATCTATATTGGTCATTCTTTTGTTAAAACTATTTATTTAACAGTTCTGGCTCGGTCTTCAATGTTTGACATGGTTTTCATTTTTTTTCGGGTGCTGGAGATGGCAGATCTTGATCTCGTTCGACATCCTGAGACTCGGGGTTCGAATCTGCCAAAACAGACAAAAAGAAAAGTTTCTGGAAATATACGTATTCTTTTCGACCTGATGCTCTTGTTACTACTCTTAACTTTTCTTTGTCAGCTCCTTCCTGTATTATAGCTGTCTCTAATAGCCGTATTGATAAACTTCACTCAAGTGGTACTTTATGCTTAAGTAACACTTATTCTAGAAATTCAGTTTTACAGTCCCCAAAATTGTACTTAAGTTATACCTCCATCTAAGACATGTAGTTCCTTTTGTTGTTCAATGCCATCCTTCATTTTTCTGTCTCGTAAAGCTCTCTTTGTTTCTAGAGATCTTACAGCATTAAAATTTCGGCTAGTAATACCTGTTAAATGTACATACATGATTGTCTAAATATTATATATCAATCTAAAAACAGGATTTTTATCCATGGTATCTGTATGAATTCATATTGAAATAAAGTTAAAAATCCGAGAGGAAATAACAACTTCTGTCGACGCTTTTATATTATAAATATTAGTGCAGTAATGATAATGCATGGATACATATCCAATGGCCCAAGTATACCTTTCTTTGATGCTGCGATATTCTCAATATCTGATGATAGTGGCGGCTTATACCTTTCACTTTCTGTTGACATACTAATAATTAAAAATTCATTCAATGAATAATAGATTGTAATAACTAGTCAGCGAACGGCCGTTGGGCAGGCGAGAGTTGGAGACGTGTCGAACGTGTTTCAATAAAAAGTAACTACATCCTTCTCTGTTCCACCGTTTTAGGTATTTCAGTATCAGTATGTCTTATAGAGTCGGCCCAAACTTCAGGAGTTATCTTTGCAGGTGCTTCTCGCCATAACATAATACAGTTTTGAAGATAAATTTGTGCCCTGGATGTAATAATGAAATAGTAGTTATTGATCAGGTTAAGGACAGTAATAATAACTATTTGTTCATTCAGCTGACGTTTCGGTATGTTTTTAAAACTTTCTTCAGAGCCTACAAAGTTACATTGCCAAAAATTAGTTTAAAAAATTGTTTAACATTTACCTCTGAACCAATGAATTGTGAAGTGTCGCTTCGATCATGAGGTCAGTTAAAAATTACCTAGAATTTAGAAACGAAACAATCAGACACAAGTCTGGTAGGTACAAATCAGTTTCACTTAGAGGTTATGTTATCAAAATTCTTGTGATTCATGTTACACTATTGGTTTATTTAATTTATCAAAATCGTGAAGCTGTTTTTGTTCTAGATTAATGTACTTCTTAGTTTCAAAATTATTTTTTGTAGATTTTTGATACATTGTATCACTGTATTAAAATGAACTCCAGTATGGAAGTACTTACCGCGTTACTGATATTAAGGAGACGCAAACGGCGTAGATTAATAAAAAGAATAAAAAAAAACAAGAATACTATTGTAAAGAGAAAAAAATACTCTACCGAATGGTAGAGTAAAATTAACAAGTTTCTATTTAAAAAAATTACGCAGATAGGCATAACTCAAAAACAATTGAAGAAAAAGAAAATTCAAGTATTCTCAATTGTAGATAAAAATTTTCTAAAAAACTTTCATAATGAACATAATTTCCTAAAATGAATAATAACGGCAATAAATGACCGTTTCCAGACTTTTAACTAACCCTGTATGACTAGACAAACATTAATTATACCAATATAACTTAAAATACTCACATCTTAATTCACAACACAAATCAAGTTACAAGAAATTACACGCTGTATTGACAGCTGATTATAATCTTATCTCTTTATGCAGATCGCGGGGTTTTTATAGGAAGTGCAACTCGAGCAATTCCGAATTTCTAACGAAACCGGAAAGGTACGATAGATTACGAGATTTAATTCGGTTCCAAGGCCTTGCACCTGCAGAGGACATGTGTCGAGGTCGCGCTGTTTACGTTGGCGAGATGCAGTTCTCTTATCTCGAGTTCGCTAAATAAATCTAATGCATGAATTTACTTGCATCTTGTCACAATATTTTTAGTCTTCTGTACTAATTCAAAATAATTTTTTATATTAAATGGAAAATTCGGTGTAAGATTTGAAAGGATAGTAATAAATTTAGCAAGTTGATAAGTGGGTGCACCTATACATGCTACTATGGGCCGAAATGGATAATTAATTTTATGGAACAGTTGAGAGTTCTAGCAGGATAGCAGACTGCTATCTTGCTAGAACTCTCAACTGTTCCATAAAATTAATTATCTATTTCAACTGTTCCTTAAGTTCGCAGTCGCGATCAGAAGCCGTTTTATTATTAATTTTATGTATCTTAGGGAGTCCATAGATTGTTGGAGGTGTGACCGTATATGTTGTAAGTTGTTTAGCTGTACTTAAGTCAATCTTTTCTTTATTAAGTAATTGTTTAACAAGTTTATTGTTTTTCGTTTGAAACTTATTAGTAGGATTGTTTTTCAACAGCTTGTAGGTGTTGTGGTCCTCTAACAAGAGATTTATTCTGTTGCTGTAGGTGTTGTGGTCCTCTAACAAGAGATTCATTCTGTTACTGTAGTCCTCCTTAGAGATGAGTACTGTGGTTCCACTTTTATCAGCTCTGGTTACTAAGATGTCAGTGTGATCTTTTAAAAAAGATTTAGTTTGGTTATACCATCTATCAACTTCTTGAGAATTATCATGATTGTGAGAGTGACAATGATTAGTCAAAATATTAGTACAGGAAGCTCTAATAGAATCTTTATCAACATCTACAGGTTGGTTCTGAATGCAAAATTCTATATCTTTTATTAATGTTAAAATTGGTATTTCATTTTTGTTTAAGTTCAGATTGAATTTAGGTCCTAATGACAAAATGTGGTTGACATTGTCGGGTATAGTGACATTAGTAAGATTAACCAGGATTAACTAAGATTTACGGTCTGAACGGTCCAGTGGTAAGAGGACCGGCCTTGCAATCGCATAGTCGTCGGTTCGAACCGCACTCGGGATTTTTCTCGGGGGTGGTCGGTATCGACTTCAGGCACCCTTCAGTGTTGGGAATAAAATTCGACACTGCTTCCCCTTGAACGGCGAGAAGGTTGGAAGAAACAAAGTCATGGAACACTTTACACACACTCAAATACACTCCCGCTCCTGAGGTCTTGACAAGTCTTTGACTTAGGACCCCGTTGGGCAACCACCAAATAAAAAAAAAAAACTAACCATTTATCTGAGGGATTGATTGATGTTACACCTTTTTTGATATTGATTAGAGAATTGAACTTTTTAATATGTTTAGATTTAACAGAATCAAAGGTCTTTTGATAGTTGTTATAAGTATAGTATTCAAATTGTTTAAAAATGTATAAAGGGACGCTATTTCTTAAAAACATTTTTATCTTATCTAAATTAGATCTAATGGAGACGATTTCCCAAGGTGTGACGTTGATCTCAAGGTTCAAGATGGACATCCTTTGTGAGTCTACAAGCTATTTGACTTGCCAATTGCCAAATATTAATTTAAAAAATTTTGAAAAATTGTTTAACATTTACCTCTGAACCAATGAATTGTGAAATGTCGCCTCGATCATGAGGTCAGTTAAAAATTACCTAGAATTTAGAAACGAAACAATCAGACACAATTCTGGTAGGTACAAATCAGTTTCACTTACAGGTTATGTTATCAAAATTCTTGTGATTCATGTTACACTATTGGTTTGAAACAAAATTAGCACAAAATTGTATAAAACGGAATAAAATGATTGACGAAAGTCAATAAATAACACTTTAAAATTATAAATTGAAAAGATGCTGAGCGTGTGATAAGATACAGTTGTCCACCGAAGTACCAGATTTTGTTGCATGGTCATTATAATATCTTTTTGCAATTCCCCACACGTGTTTAATAGGGTTAAAAATGCAATGATAAGGTGGTAGCCTTAGGATTTTATGACCTTTCCTTGCAGCTAATTCATCCATAACATATATTGTAGATGGTCTATTTCTACAATAAATTTAATTAATATAATTTAAAAAAATTAAAAATTAATAGAATTAAAAAAAAGGTGTAAATTATTATTCTGGGGTTTAAAAAATCTACTTTACTATTCATTACATGATTGATTAAAAAATAGAACACTTACTCGGTAACTTTCTGCAATCATTCAAATTTCAAGAGATGAGGGTCAAATATAATTTGTTTGCTAGTTACCCAAGTTTGAATGTCAGTTTTTTCCAAGTTGTAGTTGGAACTTTATCTTTTATTACACTATGGTATGAAGTATTATCCATTACGATAATTGATGGTTCCTCTAAATTTGGAATTAATTTATTTCCAAACCAGTGTAAGAAATTGTCACTATTCATTTCGCCATGGTACCTAATCTGAGGACTTGTTTTTAATGGAGAAAATTAATTAAACATACCTACAATAAAAGTATATTATATTTCTAGATATATTCCTACATAAAAGCTCTCTGACTAGCCTTTTACTTTCAACTTTAGTAATCTTCACTGCTCTAACGTCTTTATCTTGCCATGAACGTCCAACTGTTTCGTCTTGAAATATCTAAGTTTCATCAAGATAGATTCCTTCATCTTTATTGTCTATGTAAGAACGTAAAAAATTTACTCTTTTGAAAGCGATATTACTCAGTTCCATTAAACCTCTCCGTGGATCATCTTTGCGCCATTTGAAGCCATTTTGTTTCAATACCTTCCAAAGGGAACTTATGTTTCCATCAAATAAAGCTCTAGTCTTGAGCTTATCCAATAATGTTTTCAGAGTAATGTAGTCTTCTAAAACGAACAATTTTTATAGTAACTAAAAATATCTGATTGAACACAAATCTTACTTCTTTCGTACATCTCATATATTACATCACGAATAGTAGCTTGGTAGTTATCATCTAGGTCGGTTATCGGTTTTGAACGTACAAGTTTTTTAGAAGGCCCAGACAATGGGATGCCTTTCCTAATGTCAGATGAAATGCGACTGACAGTGGAAATATTCAACTGCAGAGCATCTGCAACTCGCTGTGAAATATATAGGAAGTTATACAATGCAAAATTTTTAAATTATGCACTTTACCTCCCTTACAGCTGTTAACGGAATTAAGGGCCCTCCAAAGTCACGTTCTCTTTTAAAGTACGTAATTAAAGAAGCAACCATTTGCTGTGATTGCAAATTTAATCCTGGCGGCATGTTGTATTAATTCACACAACAATGAGCTCTGAAAAGAACTATTACATATTGCCTCTGGAATACACTAATACAACACTCACGGACAAATGTAAAACAATCAAATGGCAGCGGTGACGTTTGTCAACATTGCAATTTATTGCCAACAAACTTTTCAAACGGACGGTCTATCTTCACGTAAGAATATGGTTGCATTCAGAGCTGATGGCATGACTAATTGTTATGTTGATGACGCACAACGGAACTTAGAAAATACGACCTACCAATGGATCTTTACCATTACGTCATCAATTTTATACGTCCGAATCAAATCGGTACTCCTTACGGGTGTCCTGCGTGAGCGAATACTAGCGGGCGTCGCGAATTTATCAAACTGATGCAAACCAATGCAAACTATTGTAGGTGTCCTACGTAAAGTCGCATTGACCGCAAAAGCGATTAGCGCAAATTTCGCGCGGTTGACGCGATCAAATAACTTGATTTCTCCGCGCGTACCGCTACACCGACCGCTTAAGTTAACATTTGTATTGTTATTAGCTGATAACTAATATATACTAAACTCGTAATGGATATAATTGCTATTTATTTAACATGCAACGTTATACAAATTTTCCACATGTCAACATAGCCGCCATCTTGTACTTCACATCCTAGACTATCTATCTCTAGAATACCAACTTACAAACCATAGAGTATAGAATACATAGAACATTTAACTTACAATACAACATTAATCTCTCTTCCACTGAGATAGGTCGCTGGAAGTTAGTTGTTTTGTAATGAATATCTGGCTTTATGGCATTTACAATATAGTCAAATGTCGATAGCATTCTGCTGTAATTGTAAAATAAACTGGGAGAATTTCTAAGTCTTCCGTATAAATGGTGAAACTCTCCAAATTTCATTCTTTCCAGATAAATCAGGTGCACTGACGATCTTTTTTTCTGTTTTCTACTACAGTAGCGTAATTTTAAACTTACGTTGCCAGATATTAACATTTTATGGTATTTGTTCGACCACACCATTTTTACGTGACTAGCCATGATGTGTTGTTTTGTACTGTGAATTCTCGTGCGATTCGCGGATATGTTATAGTATGTAACGGTATTAGGCCGATATCCTTGATATAACGAACGAGGACAAGTTCGCTTCGCTCGCTCGTGCAACTCATAGCCGCGGGCTGCTAATGCTCACTTTCTGCCCTTGTGACACTATATACTAACCGGCCTAGGCCGTTATGGATAGCATAACATCCACGGAAACAGTGCAGTTATAATGAAATAACGTTCAAGCATGGCCTTCTAAATCAAAAGCGAGTTCTAAGGGCCATTCTATACGAACGCTAAAAACGCGGCGTTCTCAACGCTGCGTTAACATCAGCTGACTGGAGCAATGGTACTACCGTAAAGCAATCTATACGAGCGCTTTCGTCGTCGCTGAATCTGCGTTAACTAGGCGGTGAGCGTTAGCAACACAACCAGACGCATTAGGGCCATTCTATACGAACGCTAAAAATGCGGCGTTGTCAACGCTGAAAAGTGGGCGTTAATTTGTCCAATTGTATAGGGTGCTGATAAAGTCCCGCAGCAAGCTCATAATTTGTTTATTTAATGTTTTCTCGCAAAATACTCAGACAGGCAAATTTTTAATTTTAAAAAGACACCTTTTAGTGCAAAAATCTTTTCTCGATCGGCATTTGTTTTTCCGCTGTGACGTTATCATTAATCTTTTTTAAATGGCAACCCTAACTTTTTAATGCTGATTTTGATAGTTCTTCTTGTCAACAAAATGAAGATGTAAAAAATTTAGTACTTTCCACAACAAATTTTTCGAAAAAAATAGATATGATCCAGACCGTCTGTAATTTTTTTGAAAAATTTATGTTTTGCTGCAATGAAAATGTCAACAATTGGTTCCTGGAGAACAGTTTCAATATGTTCGTTAATTTCTACTTGTTTTTGTTTTCAATTTGGAGATTATCATTCAAATAAAATAAAATAACAATGTATTTTTGAATTGTAATGTCTATTTTTTTCGAAAAATTTGTTGTGGAAAGTATTAACTTTTTTACATCGCCATCTTGCTGACAAGAAGTACTATCAAAATCAGCATTAAAAAGTTAGGGTTGCCATTTAAAAAAATTAATGATGACGTCACAGCGGAAAAACAAATGCCGATCGAGAAAAGATTTTTGCAATAGAAGGTGGCTTTTTAAAATTAAAAATTTACCTGTTTCAGGATTTTGCGAAAAAACTTCAAATAAACAAATTATGAGCTTGTTGCGGGACTTTATCAGCACTCTGTATATACAGAACGTTAAAAAATCGCCGCGTTTTAACGAGCCAAACTACGAGCCCTAACAACTATATGTTGGAACAAGCAATATTTCTTCAAATAAAATGCTAGTTTACTGAATTTATAACTATTTTTTTAATTTAAATAGTAAATAAGCAACTAGCAATATTTTAAATGTTGTTTCGAATTATGTTTAGAGCAAAATTAACTTGTGTTTAATTTATTGCAATTTATTTACACATTTGATACATGAAAACACTGA
The DNA here is from genome assembly GCA_033060865.1 of Dorcus hopei. Taxonomy (NCBI): domain Eukaryota; kingdom Metazoa; phylum Arthropoda; class Insecta; order Coleoptera; family Lucanidae; genus Dorcus; species Dorcus hopei. Next base: position 58,963,545 of record CM065426.1, on the reverse strand, counting down.
CAACTAAATGTTGGAACACGCATTGGTTTTTTTTACTTTTCTTCAATTTTATCACAGTGACGCTAAGGCCGCTTTGAAACAAAACAAGCCTTTGTTGTCAACAATGTTTTACGTGGTTTTACCAAGTCGTAAAGTTGACATATTGTCTGTACCGTGTTCTGTGGTCGTCAAAATTATATAATTTTTGAAATATTGTAACAATAGTGGAACGGGGAAGCCAACTGATTGAAAAGTGCGCGAGATTATCATTCGGCAGTACCATAAAGGCAAAACAATGTTCTTTGAATATCCTTTAACGTTCCTCCATATCTACGCCACACCTACGTCACGTTATTCTAAGAATAATACTTATCCAGCGATTGTAAAATCGGGTCTTAGAGTGCAAAAATTTTACCTTTGAATATATTCCAATTTATAGGCCAAAGAAAAGCCATTATTGATAGAAAAACAAAAAACGAATCGTTACGCTTGGGTTAAACCTAAACTTTCGTGGTCTAAAATTGACTGGCGTAAAGTCATATTTAGTGATGAAAGCAAATTTAATGTTTGAGTGGGAGATCATCGTAAACGCGTAAATCGAGAAAAAACAGAAGCTTTCCAAAAAGACTGCCTTAATCGAATAGTTCAGTTCCCACAAGGCACTACGGTTTGGGGATGTATGTCAGCTAAAGGATTGGGCATTTTAAAATTTATTGAAGGGACTGTAAACGCAGAAAAATATAAAAACATTCTTCAAAACTTGTTGCAAAAATATATCCGAATGGAGATTACATATTCCAACAGGACGGTGCGTCATGTCACACAGCAAAAACACCAAAAGAATGGTTTGGGCACAATGGTGTTAAAGTTCTATCACATCCTTCCAGCAGCCCAGGTCTCAATCCAATAGAAATACTGTGGCATAAAATGAAACAAAATTTAAAAAACAATTCTCAGCGAACCCTACCTCAATTGCGCGTCAAATTATAAGAAATTTGGCATAGTTTTATACCTGAATTTTGCAAACGTCTTGTCGATACTATGCCTGATAGACTTCAGGCAGTTATTCGGGCAAAGGAAGGTGATTCGTCTTATTAAATTTGTTTCTTATTTTGTTAAATTCTACGTGTTCCAACATTTAGTTGTCAACAGTATTGCGCTGAAAATAAATAAAAAAAGAATTATATTAAAGCAATTAACTTTCATTGTTCAAAAATACTTGTAAAAGGTCTGTTAAACATAATGAAATAAATTCACAAAATCTTGAAAAAATTCGTCATAATATTTCACCGAATTCACGATTTACTTCAGACATAACTGCTTGTTCCAACATATAGTTGTTAGGGCTCGTATACACTGCGTTTTTGGCCGTTGACAATTACCAACGCTACTGACGACGCGTTTTAACGCGTCTGGTTGCGTTGCTAACGCTCACCGCCCAGTTAACGTGGCGATTTTTTATGTCCTGTATAGTTGGACAAATTAACGCCCAGTTTTCAGCGTTGACAACGCCGCGTTTTTAGCGTTCGTATACAGGGTGATTCAGGCAACCCGTTCATTAAAAGTTTACGGACTTCCCATTTGAATTGCTTTTTCATATTTTGGATTTATAGATTACCGATAACGATCTATTTAACTGCAATATTTTCAACTTTCGGACACTTCCGGTTATACCGGAAGTTGCTGTCAACTTTCTTATTTTAAATGGAACACCACATTTTTTATTGCTTTTTTGAATTCCTCCCAGAATTCTAAACAATTTAATATCACATAAGATATAAGAAAAATTAACTGTTTCCGAGTTACTTCAATTTTTTATAAAAAAATTCAATTTGTAGTACCTCGTTTATGATAGTGCCATTTTTATAAAACAAAATCCATGAAGTTAATTTTTGGCCTACAGTAGGCCACATTAATAGGCTTCCGGATTATATTCAATTTTATACTTAATTATTTACAGGGTAGTTAAAAAGTAACTCCAACTCGGACCAAGTTCAACTATCCAAAAGTATTTTTTTTTAATATAACACCCGGTATATTTTTATGCCATGTGATTTAGAATTAAATGTTCTTTCGTTCGGTATTAGCATTCCCTATACCTATCTCTCACCATTTACTTGCTATTGATGATTTTATCTTTGACATATCGATTTTTTCACTTTTCAGTATTATTCCTCAATAGTGTACTATGAATCTATGAAAATAAAAGTAATTCTCATTTTTCAATTCATTAATCTAGTAACTGTCAAAAAATAGTTTAGCTATGGCTAACCACAACCGAGAATATTCAAACGCAGAGATCCTAAATGTATTTTTTATTTATGGCGAATGTGACGGAATTGTTAGCAGAACTTGTCGTGTGTTTAATGAGAGATATCCCCACTTACAACCAATGACTAGCACAAAGTTTAGAAAACTTGAATCAAATTTTCTACAGTTTGGAATTCAAACAAAGAAAAGAAGCACCAAAATTGTTACTGACGATGAGGACAATAACGTAAATGTTTTAGCATATTTCCATGCAACACCGCATGCTTCAATAAGATCCGCTTCAGAAGACCTGGGACTGTGTTACTCGTCTATTCAGAGAATTCTTGAAAAACATAAAATGCATGCCTATTCCATTTTAAATGTGCAAGCTTTTCGCCCTGGCGACGAAATACGACGTGTACACTTTTGCGAGGCAATGTTAATCAAAATTCAGGATCAGAATTTTTTGAAAAACATTATTTGGACAGACGAATCAAAATTCAGCAGGGAGGGAGTTACAAATAGAAGAAACTTGCACTTTTGGGCCCAACAAAATCCGAAATTGATACGTGACGCAAATTTTCAAGATAATTTTAGTTTCAATGTTTTTTCTTTAATTATGGATAACCGTATTTGTTTCAAAATTTACGATGAAAATTTGAATTCAAATAAATATCTGGAAATTATAAGGGGAATTGTATCAAATTTCTTGGATGATTTGCCACTTAATGTTTTAAATAAATGTTGGTATCAAATGGATGGAGCTGCGGCACATTCCAGCTATGAAGTACATCGCGAACTAAGTAACATATTTGAAGATCGCTGGTTTGGATGGTTCGGTCCAATTCCATGGTCTCCCGATTTGTCACCACATGACTTTTTCCTATGGGGAACCATTAAAAACAAAGTGTATTCAACTCCTGTGAATACCAAGGGACAACTGTTACATCGAGTTAGAGCTGCTTTTGCTGAGCTAGATGTACAGATGATTACAAAATCCACAACCGAAGAAGTTAATAAAAGAATTTTATTGTGTCTAGATAATAACGGAGGTCACATAGAACAACTGTTATAAATGAGACCAAATGTGTCGGTATTATAATTCGTTATTGATTTAGTTATGTTTTAAATTGAAATTGTTAAATATTTGATTGTATTTGTCTAAACATTATGATACATGCATCAAATGTAAACAAAAATACACTTGATACCGTATAGTACAGTTGCGTTCAAAAAGGTGTTGTACAGCTACGTTTTAAGTATCCTTACTTTTGAGCGGCAGTTGGTTTTTCTATTTTTGTGTTCAATGATTTTATTATTGTCAGAAACCGTATATGTAACAAAACAACTTGTACAACAATTTTTGACTTCATGAATGCACGTACAAGTTTACACAGTACAAATTCTGTGCAACACTTTTTTGAACACGACTGTAAACTTAATAAATTTATATTTAAATATTTTTCTTGGATTTTGAGAGTGAACCTAGCTTTCTTGAAACTTAAGCTAGAAATTAATTAAGAAAAACACTTCTTTTTTTATTTTCATAGCACACTATTGAGGAATAATACTGAAAAGTGAAAAAATCGATATGTCAAAGATAAAATCATCAATAGCAAGTAAACGGTGAGAGATAGGTATAGGGAATGCTAATACCGAACGAAAGAATATTTAATTCTAAATCACATGGCATAAAAATATACCGGGTGTTATATTAAAAAAAAAAATACTTTTGGATAGTTGAACTTGGTCCGAATTGGAGTTACTTTTTAACTATCCTGTAAATAATTAAGTATAAAATTGAATACAATCAGGAAGCCTATTAATGTGGCCTACTGTAGGCCAAAAATTAACTTCATGGATTTTGTTTTATAAAAATGGCACTATCATAAACGAGGTACTGCAAATTGAATTTTTTAATAAAAAATTGAAATAACTCGGAAACAGTTAATTTTTCTTATATCTTATGTGATATTAAATTGTTTAGAACTCTGGGAGGAATTCAAAAAAGCAATAAAAAATGGGGTGTTCTATTTAAAATAAGAAAGTTGACAGCAACTTCCGGTATAACCGGAAGTGTCCGAAAGTTGAAAATATTACAGTTAAGTAGATCGTTATCGGTAATCAATAAATCCAAAATATGAAAAAGCAATTCAAATAGGAAGTCCGTAAACTTTTAATGAACGGGTTGCCTGAATCACCCTGTAGAATGGCCCTAACTGGCCTGGGCGTTTTGAAAAATTTACATTGAATTTTTGTGCTCGAGAAAACGCCAAAAGTCGACACTTGGGCGCTGGTTACGGGGCACTGACGGCAACGAGTGAAGTGCACTGTCATTACTGTCAATCAAAGTGAGTTCCGCAAAATTAATTAATATTGTAATTATCGTAATACAACATAATTTATATGGTATAGACTTTATAGATTCATGCACAAATCATTTGATCTCGTCGGAGTGAAGTACGCTTGCGCAATAAAGAAAGACTGGCACTTTAAAAAGCTTTCGTGTTATGAATAATTACAACAAGCTGCATAAAAGAGTTTCGACTTTTGATCATGTGAAACGTGTTAAAAAGGGTGTTGATAATTACGCACAATGAGAAAAGAAGCTTTATTATACATGTTGTAACTTACCACAGAAATTCTGAGTATATGCAGGTAAGATTTTAATCTAAAACCATAATAGTTTAATGCTAAATTAAGTTGTCGAAATTGGACATAAATACTCCACCTTATTCCAACGTAAATAATATCCAGTGTGCTCAAATGTTTACAACAATAACATTAATTGTTCTTACACGAACTCATCCACTATTCACAGGTGACAGGAGTGTCAAGATTTTAGGTTAAGAAAGCGCCCTGTAGCAGTGCTTGGTAAGGTACTAAATCAACATACTTCGTATAGAGGTAACGCATTTAGTGATTTTTTATATTCATCCTTGACTCACATTCCTCTCATCTAGGGATAAAAAACAGTTGCAAATATTATTTGAAGTGACGTTTGTCAAAGTTACTGTCAGTGGTTAAGAAAATTGAGTTTAAATATCGCATCCCAAACTTTTATCGCATGACATTTAATGATTCCGCCTTTTTCGTAAAAGAAACATTCTGCACTTCTTAAAATAACAACTTTTTTACAGGTAAATAACTTAACTGGACATAACCTAATAACTTTTAAATTGAAACCAGTGACATTGCGGTAAACAGAATTCCCTAAAACTGTTGTCTTCCTTATTGCACTTGCGACAATTATATTTGTTATCTTTGTTTCTCAATCCTCTTACGAGAGGAATGGGATTCCGTTACCTGTACGGAGTGTTGATTTAGTACCTTAGTGCTTGGCGGAGCACGCCTGAACTGCACTTTTGCGCACTAGCGTCTACAGACAGCGAATCCAGATTGGCTTCGGAGCTCCCGTGTCCGTATGGAATGTTGGCGCGAAGTTTAAATGAACCGATAAATCGTATTCGAATGTTCTCATTGTGCCTTTTCCCTTAAATCTAAAAATACACCTGTTTTTTCTATAGTTTTATTTATTCATAAGTCCCACAACTAATGATATGTACAACTCTGAAAATTTTAATTTTCAATAGCGTACTTGCTAAATATCACTTCTATGTCTAATTATAAAAAATGTTTATTGTTAATAATTTTTAACTGCAGGATGGAAAAGAAAACAATTTTAATTCGAGCAAATACATAGGTATTAAAGAACTTATGTGACGCTTAATGAACTTGGTTGCTTTAGATAAAGCGAACAACCCAATTCGCGAAACGTCAAGTTTCTCAATATATAATGTATATTTACTCGAATTAAAGTTGTTTTCTTTTCCATATTATATCACAAGTAAGAAACTCACTAAACACTTTTAACTGTAGATACTGTATGTTGCATAGGTGGATAAAACACGGGAGACCCCATACTAATTATTAACATATTCGTTTTCTTAATTATTTTAATAGAAAACAATTTAACTAATTAGAAAAAAAATTAAATCGATACAGAACGAATTAACCAAATTAGTGTTAAGTTCCTGCCATATGTAGTAGCTATTTGTCTTTAAGTTTTTTTCTTTCAGATGTTTCTAATTGTATGAAAATATTTAAAATATTACTGAGATAACGTTATAAATACCAAGATGCTCACCTTTTTAATTCAATAACACTCATTTACTTTTTCTAGTGTTTTATTAGTTTAGAGAAAGATATCAGTAGATTGAGAATTACGTATTGCTCTGAAGTGTTACCACTGGTTATTACCAAACTTTTGATGTGTCAAAAGTTTATCTTTTAACTATTTTCATTAACCTTGTGGTTTATTTAGTAGCAATTTTTCTTTTTTATGATTATCTTTTATAGGTGAAGAAAGTGGGACTATGTAGAAAGAGCAGCAGTAGAGATAAATAAAAATGCTAGATTTGTGTTCAAAATTTTTATTTTATTCAAGTTTTTAAATGCTTTATAAAAACAATAATGTTAACAACAATAATATCGATAATGGTCATTAATTCAAATATATTTCCTTCAATTTTACTTCAAATATAATACTTTTCTAAATAAAATTTCATCTATTGTTTATTATTTATTATGAAATTGTATAAATCAATCAATCAATAATATGTGTTACAAGTAATAAACGAATCGCCCAATGATAAGTGTTTATGTAATAAGCTATTCGCTCAATGATAAGTGTTTATGTAATAAGCTATTCGCTCAATGATAAGGGTTTATGTAATAAGCTATTCGCTCAATGATAAAGGTTTATGTAATAAGCTATTCGCTCAATGATAAGTGTTTATGTAATAAGCTATTCGCTCAATGATAATTACTTTTGTTTAAATGTAGAAAGAGTCAAATTGTTTAGAGTTATTCACTACGTGATGGGTGTCAAAGGAATGCCCTCGAATGTCAGTTCGACGTGCTTTATATAGGCTCCTTTTTATGACGTCGGCGCTAGTTTTTTATTTTTGAAAAACCAATAATTTATTTTATTTTTCCTTTGATTTTTATTTCATAAATTCTCAGTGAATCTTTTGTCCGTTTGTTTCGTCAATCATAAAATATTTTTCTATTTAAGGTTTCATAATGAAATGTTTTAATTTTGCCTTTGGTTTTCTTAAATTTGAATCTAAAAATAGGGGTTCGAGGCTAAATGACGTCACGAATCCCACTAGTTCGAGATTATCCTGTCATCTTGTTATTTGTCATTACGACGTAAATGTGTGTGTCAGTGATTGGAAACTTCTGTGGTTTTTTCATTATTTTGAACAAATTTCGGTAAGTTAAAATATTAGATTGAACTATTACACAAGATCAACCTTTAATTCCTTTTTAAAAATAACAAAAACATTAATTAACAAAACCTAACTTTATAGCCTCGTGTTTTTTAATTCTCAATTTCTTTCCGTCTGGTAATTTAACTAAAAATTTTCTTAGTCGACCGTTTTTATGCCTAAAATTCATATCAGTTCCTTTTTTTTCTTGAGCCGACATGACAGCTGTCACTGGAACATCATCTTGTACCTTCAAGATCGGCACATCAAAACTACGTCCAGAAACATTTTGCTGCGCGTCTTGCTTTGTGTCTGCCAACTCCCTAGCTTGCTCCTCGAGCCAGTTACAGAAGTTTCTTATCCTATTGTTAATCCATGTTTCGTGTTTTGGTGAATTTAATAATAAAGTTGAAGATTCCGGATCAGACACTGTAAGATACAATTTAATTATTATAATTTTCAATATATACTTAAATTGCCCCTGTGTTTCTGTTTTAGTTAAAGTTTTTCATCTAATGTTTGTGTTGGAAGTAAGAAAAATGGTATTCTTAAGGAATTTCAGTATGGTTCAAAAAATAAATACACATAAAATTAAGGTATGTTACATTTTATTTGTAAAATAAATATTTAGATCTTTGTTTTATTGTTTTAGGTGAAGAATTTCCTTTGCATGTGAAGATTGGAAGCAAATCTCTGCTTATTTGAAGAATCCGAAGACTGTATGTCCTTGTGAACATGACAGTATGTTACAAATTGGTTAAATATGTTTCCTTAGTAAAATAATTAGTAAGCCAATATTTAAATAATTCCAAACATGCATGTAATTTCCTATGTTGCGTTCGCTAAAGCAATGCCCTGTACATTAAACGATTGGATTGTAAACAACAAATAAATGTTCAATAATGAATTTTATTTATTATCAAATATGAAATTACCAAATGGGGATACATGTTATTTTTAAGTGTTATTTAAGAGATTGTATGCAATGTAATTAGCTTCTTCAGCATTAGGATTACCAAGTTGTGGTTTTGAAAAATGTGTTTTTTTCTTAGTAGAAAACATGCGTCTCTGTTTCTCAATATTTTTGTTACTCGGAACCTTACTGCAGGTTGCAACGAGAGATGAGGCAGCTAAAGTCATCGGTATTGGAGCAATAGCTTTTTTAATAACTTGAAGATGTTCAAGAGAAACAGCGTTGTTCACTATTTCCATGAATTGACATATAATCTTTTCTTTCTCAGCCTTAAAGTGTCCTTTAGGATTAATTTGGCTTTTTAATTTTGTTTGATTAAGAACCTCTACAATTTTATGCTCCTCTGTTCTTTTATTACATTCCTTCTCGTCAATAATTAAATTCTGAGAATCCATATCTAAAACATAGAGATAAGTAGTATATAAATTGCCATACGTTTTAAACTTTTTCAATTTCTATCAAAATAATATTAGCCTAGTTGAAAAGATTTTTTTAAAATACATTTTGCACCCCACCTATATTTTAAGAATTAGAGGAAACTTGAATTGCAAAAGTTGTATTATCTTTTATACACTTATCAAAAATAACAAATGCGCATCGCAAAGTGGAGAAAAGATAGGTAGGTACAGTTTTTATTTTTTAATGGAACATCCTGTAGGTATATTGTTTGCTAAAATGAAAGATAATTTTTCCCTGATTTTAAAAACATATAATATGTTGATAATTAGATGAGCCCATAGTAAGATATTTGATTCTAAAATATCAATAAATTAATACATAGGTACTTGAAAAATCAATAATGATTTGTTTTACACTTAAACTTAAATTTATCTTTTGTTATCTGAAACCAAAAATTATAAAAAATAATCCATAATTGATTCACGATGCACTGATTAATAAAAATCATAATTTAATTTTTTAATATTGATTTTAGAGAAGTAAAACTGTGGCATCATCCTAGTCATCGAAATTTTAATCATATAATATTTTTTACTTTAAGAATATTTTTTTTAGATACAGAGATTCTTTTGTAATTTCTGGTTTCAACAAAAGATAAATTTAAGTTTAAGTGTAAAAAAATTAATTATAGTCGTACATGTACTGAACATAGAAACTGAAAATTTCATTACCTGTCAAATTCATTGCTTCACTTTCAGAAATCCTGGATACTTCTTTTCGATATTTACAAATTAACCCATTTACGGCCAAGGCAAGAAATATTGGACAATTTTAATTTTTTTTTTGAGAAAAGTGTTTTATTTGTCAATAAATTACACAAAAATGTCAACAATTTAATTATATTTATTAATAATTTTGGAAAAAATGATGTTGCGTTAACGCAACATTGGCTGGATCCGTTCACTTTCTTTGTGATATTGTTCAAAACAATTTGCATGTAAATGAACATTACACCTACAGCAGATATAAACAGTTTGGCTTTGGCAGACACGACAACGTCTTCTTGTACCTTGGTTCATTATCAAATGACCTATAGGAGTTACACAAACTTCTTTTGGAGGTTCTGATGGCATTGGTTTAGCTTTTGAACATTGAATTTTCAACAACCGTAGTGCAACATATGACTTGAAATCCAATTGACTTATTTTAGTATCATTTACTATATTATATAACTTCCAGGCGTTCACCAAAGTACTGTCTATTGTATTGATGAATAGTGACCACCACCACTTCTTACCCTTGATATCAATTCTATAATTTGCTACTCCATTGTCGTGAAGATCCACCCCTCCCATGTTTTTATTATAATGATATATTACAGATGGTAGAGTAATATTAGCAATGTTTCTCTCCTTTTTGTTGTACCTTTTTGCAGTATTTAGTGGCTCAGCACCATAGTGCGTACTAATTATCGTCATTCCAGCGAACAAGAGCAATTCCAGTCGCTTCTTCAAATTTTATATCAAACGTCCCTCTTTCCTTTTTGGCGATCAATTTCATAGGATGTAAAGGACAGCCACCAGTTCTGTTGTCACGAATGGTGGCAGTTGCAAAATAACCTTTCTCTTTAAGAATTGCAAATAATTTATAGGAGGAAAAAAAATTATCAAAGAAAATATTATGGTTGTTGCTGTTCTCTACGACAGATAATAAATCAAAAATAATTTCACCGCCCAAGCCAAGTCCTGTTGGTTTCCGAGTTTTAGATGCACCTCCATAGGGTATAAATTTGTACAAGTATCCTTCAGTTGAACAGATACACCACAATTTGAAACCGAATCTGACCGGTTTTCCTTTCAGAAACATTTTGCACGAGTGCCTTCCAAAATACGGAACCATCTGTTCATCGATTGATAGGTTGTATGAAAAAACTCCAAATTGCATGAATTTCTCATTCATGATATCAAAAAATGGTCGTAACTTAGAGAATTTATCGTCTTGATCAAGATTACTGTTATCACTCAAATGTAAGTTTCTTTTGATGCTTCCAAATTTATTTCTACTCATGCAATTTTTCACAATGTCAAGACCTTTATCTTCTTCCACCGACCAATATAAGTCGACTTGAGGCAGCGAATGATACCCAGATAAAATAAGAATGCCAATAAAATTTAAAAGCTCTTCTTTGGTAAATGAAAAATCGTGTCTATTATTATCATGAGCATACTTTATCGAGTAGTCTATTATCATATTTTGTACTGTATCATCAAAAAATTTGTAAAACAAGTCCAATGGTGATTGACCTGCCAAATGATTTTGTAATTGTTCAGTTATTTCCTTTTCTTTTGAAATAGGCGCGTTCTGACGTACTAGATAATTGTCTTTCCACAAGCATTTTGGGTTGTTTGTTTGAGACAACTTTCTTTTTTTAGTTGCTAGTGTTTCGTCATCAGAATCATCATATAAGTCATCTTCTGTAGCGTGAATTTCAAATGTTCCCGCAATGTCAACGTTCCTATTTTCCAATACTTTTTCCGGTTCCTCGAAATAATGCTCATCATCTGTTAATTCATCTACGTCAGGAGGGATATAAACAGCATCCACTACTATCAAAAAAAAGCCAAAATTTGCCAAATGTATTCACGCAAAATATTATTCTTACCTTGTTCGTTTTCTAAATCAGTCACTATCTCAGCTAAAGCTAGTTCTAATTCCGCTTGAGTGAGAAATCTTGGCATTTTTATTTTTAAATTCTTTTATAAATTCCCTTGAATAGTGACTTTTCAGTGCACATATAACAACGGATAAGAATACAAGTAGTGACAGGAAATATGCAACAAATGATCATGCAAGGGCTGACGGGAATTTCCTGTCGACTTAATGGATTCGGCCATTGTTGCGATAACGCAACGTTGTTATTTACGACGACATTACAAAACAAACAGACGGAAAAAAAATATTCTGAACCTACATGGTGGATAAATCTGTTATTTTAAATGAGTTCTGTGCAAGCGTTTAATTAAATTCTAAGAAAAACGTATTTAACAATAAAATGTAGTGATATATGTTCATACTGTAACGATTTTTAAAGGTTCATTAATTTTTATTTTAAAACAAAACACGAAATAGTTAATAACTAATTTATTTACAAGCAAACTAATTTAACACTAACATTTAACAATAATTTATTTACAACCTTAAATCTAATTTATTTATAACAGCCGAGCGAAAGTTTATTACGCGGACTTTTGTGTCGAACCCTGACGCTGAATTCTAATCGAACTGACTCCACCCCCCGGCCGCGTACATTTTATAAACCGGCTCTTTCTTCGGGAATCGCCTGGAATGACCGAACTCTCTATTCTAGTTCATTCTGCCGTCAGAATCCTCTGGGCTGTCGCCTGACACGCGTCGACTAGGTAGCTGTGACGCAAGAGACAATTCGGCTGGCTGGCGCCGGCCGACGAATCATTACAATACATAGCAAAAATCGACACATTTGGAAACCATTTTCTTTGATGTTTCATTGTATTTAATTGATTATTTATTTTTATTGTGTAAAAGTATGTCTAAATAACTACTAACATCTCTCAAATTGTAAAAAAAATAAGATAGAAATAAAAAAAATAACCAACTAGCGTTGCGCTAACGTATCACTGGCCGTAAATGGGTTAAGTGGATATGTTTGCACATGTTCTATTTAATGCTGGAATTTAAACATGTACAAATGTACTTATGCAAACAAACATTGCAATCGGGACATAACAATTTACAATCGCAGTTTGAAAGTTTTTCTTCAACAGTATATACGTCATAACTAGAAGAGGATGGTACTTGCCAACTATTTTCAGTACAGATCACGGTGTCTGAATTAAACATTTCACTAGTTTTATGCCTAGATCTCAATATCTGAATTTTTGTAGAGATTTTTCCTTTGTGTAAGACTATTAATCGTTCATAAAGTTTATCTCTGACAAATTGCATTAAAGCGTATATAGCTTTGTCCAAGCGTTTTACCACTTTGCCATGTAAATAAATATATTTGATTGTTTTATGCATGTTGGTGTTTAAACCAGCAGGTAGCAATAAGCCCATGATTCACAATTATGTGAATAAAATTTTTCAAAATAAGAACCAAACCCCTTTGTTTGTTCACTTGTTCGTAAATGTGTTATAAAATTGTTAATCATAATCATGAACGCTTCTTTATCTCTTTCTTGCAATAATGTTCGCAAAGCTTTGTAAATTTCCACCTATGGAAAATACTAATTCATGAAAAGAAGTTTAAAATAAATTTACATTTTACCTGCTTCTCTCGAGTATCTATTTTAGACAGGTTATTTCTCCAGGCACAATCTAAATGCCAGGAACAAAATAGCCTGGAAATATGTAATATATAATGTCATTAATAAATTAAAGAAATATATAAATATACATACTTAAACTTTGCAGATGACATAATGTTTAACCAGGCATTATAATAAGGTGCCAAGTCGGACATAAAAACAGTAGGTTGTAGTTTTTGACCCAATTTTTTCCAAATATAGAAAAAATAAATTTGCATAACATTTTCAACTAATCTATTAGAAACTAAAAAAGAACATGGGAACCCTTCCCGCATGTTATCCAGAACCAGGATCGTTAATTTAAAATCGTATGGATTTAATCCATGCGTTTCGTCAATGCAAATACAATCAGTGCCATATTTTAATAACATCTCCGCCTGACCCTCATTCAAAAAATCAAAATAAAATCTTCTTCTTTTAAAATTGGATGTTCTACACAAATACTACCTTGTGGTTTATAAAAAAGAACAGAATCTTCCATTTCTTTTACCCATGAATCTATGCTTACAGCGTCATTGCTATGCCTCTTCGATTCATCGTTCAAATTATAAATTTGTTCAATGTTATAAAGGTCTTTTTTTGTCAGCAAATGAATTCTTTGTATGTCATTAGAGAGAGAATCTCTTATATCATTCAATATATGAGAAAAGGGTACATGTGCTGCAATTTTTTCAGCTAACTCTTGCCTTTCAAACTCAGTTAGATTTAAATGGCCCAGATCATTAGTATCATGTCCTATGTGCGTTGCCGAATAGCTTACCTCACACTTTTTTTTTCTTTAAAAAATTTAATTGATATTTCGGCTGGACAATATCCGTTAATTTTATTGGAACCTTGTATTTTTAAATGGCGTAAATTGTTACCTTTTTTTATATAGTTGCCATGGCATACATGAAATGTTTTTATGTAATTTTGTGAGTTATATGAGCTACGTTGTTTAACGAAATGCGAATTACTCTGCTTTTCAAATGAGGCCCTCCATTTATTAAATTCATCTAAGCTGTCAAAGTTCTTGGTTTCAAAATTTAAGGTGATATCATGAATATATTGGAAATGGGAGTGCAATTGCAGCTTTGTGAAACCTTGATAATTACAAAGAGGACATTTCAAATAAGTTTTTCGTTTAACATTATTTGTTTCTAGATGGTTTTTATTATGATTCTTGAAATGTCGTAAATGAGAAAAATTTTTATTGCACTGTTTGCACTTGTATTCATAAACTTTTGGTGAAATTAAATTTTCTTTCTTTGCTCTAAATTGATTTTTTCAGTTAGTTCTTGCTATATTTTATAAAGTTGAATTAGGATATAAACTTACCGGGATGAAATTTTTTCACATGTTGTGTTAGATTGGAGTATTTGCTGAACGATTTAAAACATTCATTGCATATTGCAACAGAGCGGTATTTTTTAAAAGGGGCTAATTCTTCAAGTTGCTCCGTAAAGAACTTTAATTATTTACAACAATTTGGACAAGTTACTTACCACACCAGGATGAAATTGTTTTGCGTGCTTTCTCAAATTTGAGTATTTTGCAAACGTTATTGAACAAATTTTACATTGTGTTATTTTTATTAATTTATTATATAATAATAAAACAATATAATAATTAGACTGCGGAAGTTTAGGCACTAAAAAATTCAATTTTAGGCGCCTAAAAAAGGCTCATATATGCAAAATAGGCACAAATAAAGTATAAATAGTCTCCAAAATATTTATACAATAGAATTGATTACAATAAAAAAATCAAGTAAATTATAAACATATTTTATTTATTTGAATTTTTAATATGCGTACATACGTATAATACTAGTAGAACGTTAAATTTAATGTTTCTTATTTATTGGTAATTTGATTCACAATAAATAACTAAAATTATATCTAAATTCTTAATTTCTGGGGTGAAAGAAGAGGCATTCGGTTTTAATATATATTTTTTTTATTAAAACCGATTGATTAACCCTTAGTTAGGCGCGCCCAAATCGGCTCACACAGTAAGTCGCGTGGGGTGATTTTGATCCCATTCCCCTTTTTTTTTAATTGATTTTTTTTTTAATTGTAGTACCTGAAATATGTTCTTGGAACCTTTGACAACTCTTGTGCAAAATATAGTAAGTTGATAAAGATTATTTTGGATTTTATTGAAAAATAAATGTAACGCTACAAGTTTTAACAAACAAAATCAAAACGAAAAATATATGGTAGTAGATTATTTGAATAAAAAACTTATTCTATACAATCAACACACAAAAAAGTGGAATGAAGATCGCAAATGGGTTTTGCACAATTTTGTAGTTTTTCCTGGTTTTTTTGTCCTTTTTCTAGGACAAAATAACACCTCTTTGAGTTGCGTTAGGTGTTGGGGGTCTAGGTTCAGGTCTTTCTTCTGCGGATGTATTTTCCAATCTTCGTTTCAGGGATCTTGGCAGTGATGGCATATTTTTCCTGACATTTATTTGGTCAGTTGCCAGATCCATAGCCAGTTGTCTTAAAAAATACGACGTTTCAGTTTATTCACCGAAGGCTTGTAATAGTTGTATATGACGTAGGAATTGATACCAGCAATATTTAGTAATGCAAAACACAGCAAGAGGCCACCTTCTAGTTCTTCTTTGGCAAGTGTACGGTAGACAGTTGATCAACCACATCAACACCAGCTTTTGTCGCGTTATAGAAAGTGATCACTTCAGGTTTCTTGTGTCGTCGCCAGTAGCTTTATCTATATCTGCAGAAGAATGCATTGTAGACAAAAGTGTTACGGATCTGTACTTTTTTGGTACATAAGACACCAGTAACATGTTGTCACAAAATCCAAAACGCTGCTTTTCGCTTCGACGTTTATTGGGCAAAAATTCGGGCGAATTTCTTTTTGATTTCCTCATAGTTCCCACCAGAGTTAGAGAATAGTTTTTGGACAGATCTTGTGCCAATGAAACACTAGTATACCAATTATCACAGGTGATATTCCTATTTGTGCCCCTAATTGGTTCAACAAGCCTTTAACCACATCGGCTGGACTGTTACTTGTGGCAAATTCTCCTTCTGGCTGTTTACCCACATACAACTCCAATTGTACGTGAAAATGTACGTGCATCAACTATGCTGTACATTTTGAGGCGTATTTAGCAGGCTTGTTTGGTATATATTGTTTGAACGAGCATCTACCCTGAAGGGTATCAACATCTCATCAATGGTAAGATACCACCAGGAGAATAGTTTTCACATTGACGAACAAACAACTCAAAAATTTGTCTTATATGAGCCATTCTGGTCAGTGGCTCTTCACTCTGTTCTGGTGGCCAGTGAATCAAATCGAAGTCATCTGAGAAGAAATAGAAATCTTTTGGCACTCATGCACATCCGTACAAATTCCATGCCACTGCCATCAGTGTTGAACATATCCAAGTACGAGGGATGTGAAGATCGGTACATGCCAGACATTATCAAAATTGCAAGAAAGGCTTTTAGATTCACTACATTGGTGTCAACTGCATCTCTTTCTCTACTAAATTTATCTCTCACCATTTGAATGTACTGATTCGTTTTATCAACAATTATTTGGAGTATTTCCTCTGTTATGGATAACAGGAATGTTTCCTTAGCAGTAGAAGTATTTCTTGCTGGCAGTCTCACACCCGGTAGATGAGAATTGATATTTTTCGATTTAGATCTTGTAGGCAAAGGGATTTTTTTGGACCTCTTACTGCGTTTGACTTTTCTAACATAATAGTTTTGTTCACCATCAGTTGTTTACGCATCTTCATCATGTTCAGATTCTTCAATATCTGATTGCCCATCGAAAGGACCTAAATAATCTTCATCGGCAGTTTCATTTCGACTTTCACAATCATCTTCATTTCCATTTTCACCATTTTCACTCTCATCCCATTCTGACTCATCCGATTCTTCTTGAAATGATCCATCTGAACTATTTTGTAAAATTCGGCGAGCCTTCTTCTAATTCTGCTGTTGTCAATGGCCTGTGTCGGTCTTTATCCATCTAAAATTACTTGAAGTTATTTTTTTTTGAGATTAAAATGTTATTTTGTCGATTTGATTCATTGAAACCATGGAAATTACCGAAAATGAAAGAAAATACCCTACCTTATCAAAGTCACACAACTGGTCGCGTGGGGTGCAAATGTGACTATTATTTTTTTAGAAAAAAAACAATAATCGCTGACTAGTGTTGATCGATGCAATTTACAACTGTCAAAGTTCTGTAAGAATACCGGAATTCACAGACCTATAATAGGTTGCATACACAAGATACAGTGAAATGAAAAATGCTTGGGATCGTGGTAACCCCACGCGCCTAATTAAGGGTTAAATAAAAATCAAATGACCCACGCGACGGCGACGCGCCCATCCAGTTCGGCTTACATCAAAGAAAATATTTGTAGAAAGAAATGTACCAATATCCGCTAGTTGTTTCCGAATTTTCAACAAAAAAGCCGCAATTCTCTTCAGGTGGGTATCCACAGAGTATGTATACGTTGTTCACAAATTAAAAAATCACCTCCTGCTGCATTATGTTGGTATAAAACATAAGTCCCCTATAAAACATTATCAAAATAGCAAGGTTGGCAAGGTATTTGAAGTTTCATGTCAAAGTAATTGTCAAATCAATTTTATTATTATATTGTTTGAATAATGAATTGCCGAATTTATTGAAACCATATAAAAATATTTCTACCGCGCAAAATACCGCGCCTAAATCCTACCAACAAGCCGTTTCTTCTTTGCAAAATGCGGAATTAGATACGGATGCTGACGAAACATGCTCAAGAAATAATTTGTTAGAACAAAAATTAAATCACAGTATTTCCAAGAAGAAAATTGCTAGGGCGAAAACCAACTCAGCCTCCAGCATTAAAGAAATGGAATCAGCGCAAAGAAATATCATGAACAATATCCTACAATTAACTGACACGCCGGCTATAAATCCAAATATGCAAATTCAACATCCAAAACAAGATAAAGAAGCAAATCCGGATGACTTTACTTTAGTAGTCAATCGTAAAAATAGGAAAACCAGTTATAAGAAACAAAATGCACCTTTGGAGGGAACAGCCGAAAACATTTCAATACGTGGTGCAACGAGACTTGAACATTATCATTTCTTCGGGTTTGATACTTGCACGACAGCTGAAGAATTGGAACAATATCTTCGAAGTAAAGACATCCATACTGTGCTACCTACCTGCGTAGATAGGCAGAAGTTTTACATTGGAGCGAAACTTTACTCCAATGTTGCCAGCCAGCACAGTGGGACGGGGGGTTCTCTAACCAAAACGCGAAGGCCAAACCAAAACAGGCGCCACTTAATTTTTTTGTGAAAGGGAACGCGTGAAAAATTAAGAAAACACGTTACGTCCAAAACATGAACACTTTTATTGCTAGAAACACAAATAAAAATAAAATAAAACAAATTCAACGCAAGTCGATCGATCTAAGCACACAACAAGACCATAGACATAATACGTTATTACCTAACTTTTCGGATCCGAAATCGCTACATATCTATCTTAAAATAATTCAAATCGTCACTAATGCCACAAAATGCCAGAGAATGCAATAAGTTGCAAGTTTTATTGCGACAAAATTAAAGCAATGGATCCGAAATAAAATCCGCGAAATATCGCTCAAAACTACGAGAAGAAATCAAAACGCTCCGACCTTTATTCCTTTGATGTTCGGCGTGTTTGTCGGTGTCTTTGCGGCGATGCCGCCGCGGCACTTTGTAATGTGTCGGCTTCCGCGTAGAGGGGCGAGGGAGGGAGCCTTCACCGCCGTAATTCGCGATGCACCCAACGAGAAATACCTCTTGATGTAGGTTCCAGATTAAAGCCTACGATTGATGATAGCTTTTGATAAAAGCTCACGATAAAAGCTTACGCTAAAAGCTCACGAGAAAAGCTGACGATAAAAGCCTATAAGAAATGAAATAAAACGAACACATAAGTCAAACCGAGAGTTGCTGCGTATGGAACTTACCTCGGTCTATTGCGAAGCTGTGACACCCACGGGATACGCGGTTTTCCTGTCTTACACCTGGGTCTAATCAGAGTCGGCAATTAGCCGTAGATATGCACTAACATCCCTTCGATGTAATGGCACGCACACATAAAAATATTTACGAAAAGAGAGTGTGACCCAAGAGACAGCAAGTTTCGTTCTGACAATGGCGCAACATTTCTCGTTTGACAAACAAGGAAAGATTCTAAACAAGCGAGACACCGTCTATTCCTTCCTCCGGGGAACTTTCTTAGTAATAGCGGGAACCAATCGGCTGAAAGGACAAAGGTCACGCATAATACGCGTCCAGAAGTAGAACTTCGCTATAATTCGTTCAATTCCTCACATACACGCGATTTTGAACTCAATTAAGGAGGGATTACCTATATAAAATGAATTTGTTTAAATAAATGAAGGTCCTGTTAATAGAAATATGCTAAAACGAAAGTTTAAGAAAATTACGCCGGCGAAATACGGGTATTCCTACACTGACTGCAATGTGTACAACGACGCGGTCCAAGGAATGATCCGACACGTCGAATCTCGCATATACAGGGCGTGTTCGGAACAGAAATGAAGGCTGGGCGGTGGCGATGCATATACAGGGGGTATTCAGAACAGGAATGAAAGAAATGAGCTGTAACAACTGCCAAATGCGAACAAATCAAATCTAAACGACCCGAGGAATATTCTTCGTTTAAAATATCGGTACGTATGACTCAAGCTAATTTACTAAAGTCTCCTGATCTATGGCCAGTCGGGGTAAGGTTTAATCGTTTTTTATTCCGGCTGGTAATGAAAGATCCTCCAATATGAGTACCGCATCTAAAATTGTACCGAAACAGCTTTATCACCATCCACACCAACATGATCATAATCTTCAACCGGTCAAAAAACTAACAATAATGCAGTTAAATATCCAATGCATTACAAATAAAATCTATGCACTAGATCTATTAGCTGACGACCTAAACCTGGACATTTTATGCATCTCAGAACATTGGTTAAATGCCGATAATTATAATCTGTATAATCTAAGAAATTTCACACTCTCAAACTGTTTTTACAGAACTGAATATACTCATGGCGGGGTCTGTATTTACTCCAAACATAATATCATCATTAATGAACTCCAGCAAATAAAAAGTTTATCCCAGGAAAAAGTCTGCGAACTGTCAGCAGTGTTCTTAAAACAATACAACATTATTGTCATGTCAGTGTACAGAAGTCCAGGTCAATGCGTAACTGCTTTCATAAACTCAATGGAAAACGCGCTAATTTACATATTCAGTACATACAACAGTCAAACCAAAGTTATAGTCGGCGGTGACTTCAATATAAACTTACAGGAAGTATCCCCAGCAAAAAGAGCTTTAATTGATTTATTCGCCAGTTTTAACCTAAAATTTATGATATTAGATTCTACAAGATGTCTCGGTAGTAGCAACAGCTGTATTGATAACATCTTTACAGATGCCGATGTATGTCAAAAGGAAACATTTGATCCTTGTCTATCTGATCACAATGCTCAACTGATAAAAATAAACATACCAAATGAAGTTCAAGTTCCATTACAACCAATAAGAAAATTTAACAAAAAAAAACAGGGAAACCTTCTTGCTTAAACTTCTTGCCGAGGACTGGTCTGAAATTTATATCAATCCTGACCCAAATGAAAAATTTGATATATTTCTGAATAAGTTTATTGACATATTCGATGATTGTATACCACTGCAGCTCCCACAACAACATAAGGAAAACAACAAAATGAAATTTACTTCATACGAAATTAGGCAAATCAGAGAAACACTTATTCTTGATTCTTACAAAGTTACCGGAGATGAAAATATCTATCCCATCTACCTAAGATACAAACAGTTCTATCTAAAATCGGCTGAATCTGCAAAACAACAATCAAATATAAAAAACATTAGTATATCAGATAACAAACAAAAAACTATTCAGCGAATCAGTTCGAATCATTTCTAAGCAACGTAATGGATGACTCAATAAGAAACACCCCCCAACCTGCAACATCGCCAGAAACCCTTCTAAAGAAAGTACCGGTGAATAGTTCGTCCTTTTACTTCTCCCCTGTATGTACTTCGGATACTAAGGAATACATAAAATCTCTTAAATCAAAAACCAGCAAAGATATCTTCGGATTAGACGCAAAAATCATAAAATACGTTGCAGAAGCCATAAGTAACCCCTTAACGGATATCGTAAACTCTTGTCTGCAAGACGGCATATTTCCATACAACATGAAGTTAGCAAAAATAATCATGGTACACAAAAAAGGAGACGAAACCGACCCAAACAACTTCAGGCCCATTTCGATCCTACCAATCTTTTCCAAGCTTCTAGAGACCGTAATGCTTCACCAACTAACAGCGTTCTTACAAAAACATAACTACCTTTCCGAAGAACAATTTGGTTTCCGTAAAGGGAGAAATACCGTCGATGCAGCATTGTCACTTACTTCATATATCTATGAAGCTTATGAAAACCATAAGGACTGCAAAGCCCAGTTTTGTGACCTTACTAAGGCTTTCGACTGTATGAATCACAAACTTTTTTTACATAAAGCCGATTTTTATGGAATTCGTGGTGTGGCGTTGAATCTATTGAGCTCCTATTTTAGTGGCAGGCAACAAATTGTACATCATAATGGTAATTACAGCAAACCGATAACTGTTACACAAGGGATAGCCCAAGGATCTTTACTTGGTCCGCTATTCTTCTTAATCTTTATTAACGATTTGCCTTCCAATTTTACTTGTAAATCAGTTTTATATGCAGATGACACAACAATAATAACGTCGAACGAGAGAGAAATATTCCTGCAGCATGACTTCGATAGTGTAAGAAATGAAGCTGAAATCTGGTTCTCCGCAAATAAGCTACAGCTCAACAAATCCAAAACAGCAACTGTTCATTTTTCCACTAGCAGGAAAAAGAACAATAATGAAACGGCAACATTCCTGGGCCTGCACCTAGATTCGAAGCTTACGTGGAACTGTCACATACTTCAGTTACTTAAAGAATTACCTAAAACGGTCTATGCAATTCGGCGAATTAAACAAATAATTAATACTGAAGCGGCAAAAATCGCCTATTACGCGCTTTTTCACTCAAAAATGACATATGGCATTCTGGTTTGGGGACACGCTCCAAATGTAAAAGACGTTTTAAGACTGCAAAAGAAGGCTGTGCGCGCGATTGAAGGAATCCCGAACACTGAGTCCTGTAGGCCCTTATTCACGAAGCATAAAATCCTTACACTACCCGCTGTATACATATTACAGCAAATACTCCATGTAAAAAAAAAACAGGCATCAGTACAAAACTCGTTCTGAGGAGCATTCTTATCCAGTCCGATCAGGTACGGATTTAACGGTCCCATATCACAGATTGAAAACATCTGACCCAATCTCCTTAGGAGCGTCTCTCTTCAATAAAATACCGAAGAAGTGGCAAGAAGGCAGCTTGAAAGTCCTTGAAAAAACCCTAAAGCTTCAACTAACGGTAAATCCCTATTACTCTATGGAAGAATTCTTACAAGCATCATTTTAATTTGAATTTACTCTGTTTGTACATTCTTTTTAGTAATATTTCTAATTTATTTTTTACAATAATCTCTCAGTTGTGTTTTACACGTGTATGCTTTGACTTAACTATGTATTTGTAGTTCAATAAAGCTTATTATTATTATTATTATGTTTACATTTCATTTCATTTTAACAAGCCATTTCAATGCCTCGAAAGCAGAAAAATATTTTAAATGCCAATTTTGTTACCAAATTTCTAACTAGGACACTGTTACCGGTTGTACTTTTCACAAGGCAACATCGCCAGTGGTCTTTTAATTTGTGAACAGAGTTTATGTACAAAGTTCTAAAAAATTGTTGCAGTCGTAATTTTTTTATACTCCAATTACGGTTAGATTCAGCCGTTAATCATTTTTATTCAAATTTTCTACAACTTCAAAATTGATTCTGAGAATTTTTAGCAAAAAAGGCACATTATAGGCATTTTTATCTGAAATAGGCATTTATGCATAAATAGGCAAAAATAGGCATTATAAAACTTTACCATTTGAACAGTAACTACGTGAAACGAATTTGTAACTAGGTCCTATCAAAATAGTGTCTAACAAATAGAAAAGGCAAATGCCTAAACTTCCGCAGTCTGATAATAATAATACAACTCTTAGAAGTAAAATTCATGAGAATTTAAATTGGTCATGCGCCGTACACGGTGCACAAGAGCTCCGAAGCCGAAGTGGATTCACTGTCTGTAGACGCTAGTCTTTTGCGCAGGTCAGATAGAACTCGCTTTTAGAAGGTCATGCATTCGATTGGGGGATTCGCTCGCATTGCCCGCTTCGCAAAACTGATCCCTCACGCAGGACGGTCTGTTAGTCAAGTTGCATATTGAAAACGCCCGAACGCGAATTTATTTGAAATCAAATGCGCAAAGCGCCACTGCCAAAATTACATAACCCTGAAATATGACATAAGTCAACAACTTAGCCGTGTTCCGTGTTACACATGCTGCGTTCGAAAATTATACGTCGGATGTATCTGGACATTGCCAACTAAAGTACAGGCCATGCTTAGTGAGCGGGGAGACTCCGAATTTCGGAGTCTGGGTTGACGCGGGACTGCTTAATTCATTCCGTAAACGTATATCATACGATGAACATGTCTGTCTTCGTGCCGAGCGTTCTGCTAAATTAGAGTTTGTTCTTATTTTTTTCTCATTTAACACAATTGTGGGTCTTTGCCTTGCTTTATTCACGATGCCTGCAAAATGCTCTGTTCCTAGTTGCGTTATTATTTTGTCAAGTTAAGATGTCCTATCGCATGAATTCGTGCTAGGAAGCGAGCGCAAGCGTGGTCATGAACACCGGACTCCGAATCCCCACCCACTGAACATGGCCTGCACTCTAGTTGGCAATGATCTGGAGCGTCTGATCTCATCTTTCTCACTCACGGTTTTTAATCTATTTTGTATCTCACTCATCCGTTTTAAAACGTCTTGTGTTTATATTATTTCCATGACAACAGGCGATCTTTTTACACCCAACTTAAATGTGGGATGTGAAAGATCGCCTGTTGTCATGGAAAAATACTATAAACATAAGATTTTTTTTAAACGGATGGGCGAGATACAAAATAGGTTAAAAATCGTGATTGAGAAAGATGAGATCATACGCTCCAGATACATCCGATGTATAATTTTCGAACGCAGCAAGAAATAAAAATAAAAATTGAGAAACGGTACACAAAATATTCAATACATAAAGTGTGAGAATAACTTGACTAAGGCCCGATCTTTTAACTTCCTTTGAAGATGTCTGTCTTGTAAGTGAAAAATCCAACATTTAACTTGCATTAAGCAGAATTTCATAAGGGACTTTATCTGATTTTTAAGTTGTGAGTTAACCCAAACTCTTCAATTATAACGTCAATGTCTGAAAAGTTGTACAAATTGTTAAAGGGCAATAAAATGGAGTAAGAGTTTTTCTAAATTCGTAAAATTTTTAGAGCGTTTTCTTTTTTACATTTTCGTTATTAGAATTCATTTTTGTTAATGCCTTATTAACAGTGAACAGTAAATGAAATTAGATGAAATATATTCTATTTCTTCGAATGCACTAATAATATTATTTATACTGAAAACCACTTTAATTCCTTATGAAAGATGCATTTTAAGGAAAGCTGGATTAATCTGACTTTTCATTTAGTGTTCACTTTAGTAAAAAGGGAGTTTACAAGTTAAAATCTGCTTCAATCTCCGCTTCAGAACTAGAATCTTCATTAGGATGTATTATAATAGGTTTCACATCAATATTCGCCAAATATTGTTCTCTTTCGTACCACTTTTGGATCAATTCATTTGTGTGCCGTACACAATTATTCCTAACATTTCTGTCACAAGTTGCTAATGCTTGTTCCCACATTTGAAGTAGGGGAGGGTGGGCCCAATGAGACAAAAAATACAATTTTTGGAATAAAAATTTGAATTTTATACTTTTGATCAAAATGATAGCATAGGTAAATAATTTAAACTTTTAGCAACATACTACGTTAATAAACTTGTTAAGATGTGTCGAGGAAGGCAGTTAAAATTAAAAAAATATATAGAACTGTTTCTGTCTCATTGTGGCCCATGTTATGGGGTAGAATGAGACAGTATTAAAAGATGACATTAATGTAGTAAATTTATTAAAAGACGAATGTAAAGTAAATAAAAATCTTTAAAAAAATGTCATAAACACAATGCAATTCCAGTGCATAAGAACAAAAAGAAAAACAAGGCACTTTTTTAGGATCAGTCACTAACGAACATAAATATTATCAAACCTAATTGAAAAATTTATTAAATTGTTCTGGCGCTTCAGTTCTCACCGGTTGTGGGCTGGGAAGAATTGTTTTTAATGTCTGATAAGGCTACTGAGGCATCATCAGGAATTTTCATATGTCTCATTGTGGCCCATGCAACATTGTCTCATTGTGGCCCTGAAGCATCTTGGGATGATTTAAGTTGTGCAAGTTTTAATACATGCCACTATGATCATAAGCTAACACGTAATAGTAATGGTTAAAGGTGTATCAACCACTAAATAAACAACATTGATGGAATTCCATATACATACATCAGAGTTATGGCACATTAAATTCTGCATAGCAAAAAAGATTACATACCCGAATATCACACTTTTTACATAAAAGAAGACACTCATATTGTTATGGATTTCTGTCCACAACTACTCGATTCTGAGTTATCAAATAAAATTCACACGTAATCTATAATTACCTTTATTTGAATCAAGTAATATTACGCAAGTAAATGAATTCTACAAAAATGATAACTAGACTGATCATTAACCAGAACACATGAAAGTATCTAATTACAAAGTTACAGCGACACGTGACACGAAGTGTTCTTAAGCTAAAGATTAATAATTAAAGCTGGTTCTTGTCCGATGAAAATTGTATCACAAACTCTTTTAAACGGACACTAAATGGCGCACAAACACACACACAGAAGTGAAAAATATTTTTCACTTCTGACGAAGCTGTTGAACGACTGCGAAACGTTAAGTGTTTGTGCGCCATTTAGTGTCCGTTTAAAAGAGTTTGTGATACTAAAGATTAATGAGTACGAAAAATGCTAACTTAGGGTATTTAAAGCGTTCGGTATTGGCGGGGGCTTTGGTAAACAACAGCCCCGTGAAGAAATGAAGCGTCGGTCGCGATGCCGGGTAACCGACCAAATAAGGACATGGCATCGATGTTCTAGCAAAGTTTGATTAGGCTACAGGAAACGAAAGATGCGAAAATAAACCGACAGACAGAACGTTAAGATATCTAAACAATAATTCAACAGTTTTTACAGAGGAAACGCAAGGATCCTCAGCAAATAAACCAGGGCGGTCTGCGTGCATTTGGCGCAACGAACAAGTTGATTCCTGATCTTAAGGTTCGAAAGCAAATAACGCGTATTTAACTAAAGCCAAATTTCGTGGCGTTAAAGGGACAAATAATAGCTTTAACACCTTAAAATTGGTACCTTTCCTGTAGTAAAATATAACTGAAATACTGGCCGGGTTACACGGAGGGTGGCCCGGATGCGGCGCAATTCTATTTATCCACCTAGATTCTTATGAAATAAACGTGCATTAAGTCCTTATAATTACGTTCTTATAATTAATACGCGCACAAACACAACACTAACATTGTTCATTGTGGCGATGTTATAATAATATGTACAATTTCCGAAATACTGCCAATTAACTTCGAAAGAACAGTACTTAAGATTTTAATAAAAGAAATATTTAAAATTGATTTATTTTTACTACATTTACGCATTGAAAGTCTGGCCATATTTTATGAATGCCTAATGGTGGTGGGTAACTTGGGACAGTTAAATAAACTATGAAAATGTTGTTGTAAAACTTTATTTTTAAATTGAAGTTTGTTGACAGACGTCACATGTGTAATAGGGACCTATTCCAATGTCAGCACACTCTTCGTGGGCCCATTGTTGGCACATCTGACATTGTATCCAATCCTCCTGAAATATTTCATGGCATATTATGCAAACATATTTCGTGTTCGCTAGAGTATCTTCCTTTTCGAAAATTTTATTCTTACATCCTTTACTTTCAATTGTTTTACTTTTAGTTTTTTTCTTCGAATCATTCAAATTAATTTTTTCTGTAACTTTCTTGTTTCTTTTTGCGCTAATAATTTTTCCTCTAAACAATCTATAAAGGGAGTTGAAGTTAAAATTTCACTTCTTTCAGTCTGTCTTTTTCTAGTGGCAAGCAGTTTGGTATTGGCGACATTTCGTCTAAAATTCTGATAGCTGTCTTCGTATCTGGAGAGGGTGAAGAAGTTTGTTGACATAATGATCTTTGAATTTTTTTTGAGGTGTTTATGCTCGACTACTGCTTTAGACGGTTCAGTATGAATTTCTGCTACAACTGTAATTTTGTTCCTATCAGGAGAAATCGTAGCTTCTTTAGTCTCTTTAGACAGGTTTACCTTCTCTGTTGCAGGTCCTGCAGAATTATTTTCAATTTTCGGAGTTTCATGATTGGAAGTTATAACCTGAAGTAAATTATCTGCGACATTATCCATAGTCGTATTTGGGATATCAGTTATCATAGACGGAAGAAAATCTAAATCGGTAAATATATTTTTATTCAATGGGTATACAGGGATATCCACATAAACCGTTCGTTGAAAGTTTTCAAGGTTGCAGTTCACGTAGATATTTGAAATTTAAGGAGCAAGGGTTCTCCGTAGAGATCTCTTCAAATAAAATAAAATTGTCTTTGTATCACTTCCGGTTGTACCGGAAGTCGCTATCAACTCGCTTATTTTAAATGGAATGCTATATTTTTTTATCACGTTTTTGAATTCTACATGTAAAAATATGTTAAATTGCAATACATTTCCCTATCTCTAAAATGCATCATTTCTGAGATATTTTGAATTTTCTTAGAAATTTGGATTCTGCAATCTGATTTTCAAAAAATTATAACACAGCTGTTATTGAAGCAATTTTATTTGTAATAGCTAATATTGTAGTTGAAGCTTTAAGGTTCTTAAAAATTCCATCAGCATAATCTATTAAGCTACAGGGTGTCAAACGCACCGCTCCACTCGAAGATATTCAAACACAGAAAAATACTTTTTTTTTAATGGAATGACCGATATTTTAATGTACCATTGTATGTGGAATCAAATGCTGCGTCGAACTGTACTATACCCTATACCTAACTTTAACAGTTTTTGAGTTATGAAACATTTTCGATTTAATTCATAGAAAATTACAATTTTAATAGGTCAAATATTTTTAATTTTATTAAGATAGCATGGAAATTATAACAATGATTACTGTTTGCGGTTTGCAATTCTCTGGATTAGCGTGAAAATATTTTAAAACCATTGTCTAATTATCTTCGTTATTTGTTACTGATCTTCATACATTTTATTTTTCCAAATTGTATAAAGTTAGGTTCAAACTTTTCAAACTGTGTTTTATTCATAGGAGACAAGAGGGGTACATTTTATTGAACATACATTCTCTGCTCTGAACAATTCTAGATCATTCTTCATCAATTTAAAAAATAGATTTAAAATATCAGCGTTTGAATAATTTTGATTTTGATTGTCAACTTTTTTTTTGCTTTTGCTTAAAATTTGTAGTAACAGGAAACGTTAAATGCAATTGTTTGTTGTTTTCATAACTATATAAACAAAATTAGAAATATTTAACCTAATAAATGTAAATTTTTATGTATTAAACCAAAAATATCTTATAACTGAAAAACTGTTAAAGTTAGGTATAGGGAATGCTAGTATAGTTCGACACAGCATTTAATTCCACATACGATGGTGTATTAAAATATTGGTCGTTCCATTTGAAAAAAAGTATTTTTCTGTGTTTGAATATCTTCGAGTGGAGCGGTGCGTTTTAGACACCCTGTAGCTTAGTAGATTATGCTTATGGAATTTTTAAGAACCTTAAAGCTTCAACTATAATATCAGCTATTACAAATAAAATTGCTTCAATCATAGCTGTGTTATAATTTTTTGAAAATCATATTGCAGAATCCAAATTTTTAAGAAATTTCAAAATATCTCAAAAATGATGCATTTTAGAAATAGGGAAATGTATTGCAACTTAACATATTTTTACATGTAGAATTCAAAAACGTGATAAAAATATAGCATTCCATTTAAAATTGCTCCTTAAATTTCAAATATCTACGTGAACTGCAACCTTAAAAACTTTTAACGAACGGTTTATGTGGGTATCCCTGTATTCCGGTGCATTGAAAACCTTTTTGAGCAATGTCCAAGCAAGCCGTCCGCTGAAAAGCTTGTGCAACTAAGCCTACTATGTCATATTGCCGTATTCTTGCACCAGGATGGCATCTCATCCACAAAGGACAGGCTTCATTATGGGAAGCTTTAAGGTAAGCCTTCACAGGCTCGCATCGCACGCGTCGCACGCACGAATCGCAAGAATCGCAGAAGTTGCTCTCTCGAGAATGCTAATCGCATTTTCAGTAATGCGATCGCTGCTCTATGCGGCCTAGTTAACGCAGCGTCATATAAAACTATAGAAAAGATCATTTATGCGATGCGTGCGACGCGTGCGATGCGAGCCTGTGAACGCTTGCCTTTAAACGGCTTCATAAACGTCCTGTCTAATGGTTGTATTTTGTGCGTAGTATGAGGTAGAGTACTGAGCATATGGATGAAGTTTTCACGGGCATATAAAATTACTTGCAGGTCTTTATGACTTCCATGCCCATCCAAAATCAAAGGGATAGGGTTAGTTTTATTTGGTTGGACATGTTTAACAAAATGTTTTAACCATGTTAAAAGTACTGCACTGTCCATCCATCCGTTGGCTTGTGCAACCCCAACAGCCTCATCCGGTGCATTGAACATCAACCTGTCATTCATTCTTTGTCTCTTAAATATAAGTAACGGAGGAATAAATGTTCCAGTAACGTTCATGCAAAACATAACAGTTACATTTTGTCCCCTCTCGGCAGATGTCATTTTTCCTACCTGTTTCTTACCTTTCTGAGATAAGACTTTTTCATTTTTATGAACACAAGAGACACCAGTTTCAGCAGCGTTGAAAAGGCGAGATTGGGAAAAGTTATGAGTAGTCATAAGAATTTCCAATTTGTCAAAAAGTAAATAAACTTGCGGTTTATTAAAACCAACAGCCCTTGACAAACTGGTGGCTTCTGGCAATCGCAAAGCAAGTTCTGGATGACGCTTTATAAATCCATAATAAAAATCTTTTCCTGCAATTCTGTTTTCCAAATTAAACCTGTGGTCAATTTTTAAATTTACTGCCAAGTCAAAAGCAAGTTTCAGAAATTCTTTTCTAGATAAGGGCATTAATCTATTGTCCATCTCTTTCACATGATTAACAAGTATATTTTCATATTTTGTGTTAAAGGTGAGTTCAAATCTACCAATTTTGGGTTTTACTTGTATTTCTAAACCATCTTTAATATCTTTAATTTTCCTATGAATAGTGGTTTTTGGTATTTTAAATCTTTTTGCCGTCTCTCTTACACTATGATGTTCCTCAATTACGTATTTTAAAGCTTGAACGAGATTGTTTTCATTCCAAGAGCTCCGATTGGTCGTCCTAGTTTTGAATTTGGGAATTCTGTAACAAAATATTATATATACCACTGTCCCATGTTACCCGAATTGGACTTGACCCGGGTTACCCGAACTGCAAGAAAATATTCGAATGGTGAGGTTATGAGATGCGTAATTAAAGTAAACTAAAACTGTTAATCCCAACTCCAACCTTTGAATTATAACGTGGATATAGTAAGTAGATCACTGACGATATTGTGGGTTTAGTGGTTTGTGGGTATTATTACAATAATCACTGCACGTTTCAATGTTATTTCTTTATTTCTTCTCCAAGAGACACACACCCTTAGCTAACACATGTAACCTCTCTACTCATATGTTCGCTAATGGCTCGACGCGGACTTTCCCCGCTCAATTGCGCACTTGTCAATTCGCGCCGCGTTACGCGCCCTGTTCAAACTCCCACAATCGGCCGTCCTGACGGTTTTTCCGTCCTCGGACAAACCCTGCCGATCTTCAAATTCCTGAACTCTCTGGCTCTCTTCCTCTGAGTCATCTATCTCTGTCTCTGTGGTTCTTCATTGACCCACGCTTTCATTGAGTCAGCTGCCGTGTAGGTTCTCAAAGGACCTTCGTGATCTCCAACTTTCATCACTTCATATCGATCATGACCGCGAACTTTGGTTATTTCGTAAGGTCCAAAATATTTGAAGTGTAGCTTGAGTTCTGGTCCTTGTTGAGTTCGTCGGATTGCCACCAGATCTCCCTTGCAGTAATGATTTGATTTCTTCCTCTTCTTGTCGAAGTTTCTTTTATTTTCGGCCTGCACTTTCAAAATCTCAGCTGCTAGGTTCCGCAGCTCATCACGTTCATCTTGGAACTCGCGAACTAACTCCTCGTCAATTGCATTAGCAATTTCTGACGTGTTCTTCCATCTTGGTGACATATCAAAAAGTATTTGAAATGGAGATATTCCTATGCTTCGATGCAAGACCGCATTCAAACACTGTTGAGCCTTGCCCAGATGTTTATACTATTCCTCCGACATTGGTGCTGATAACTTCGTTAGTAATGGGATTATAGTTCGATTTACCCTCTCCATCTGTCCGTTGCCTCTAGGAATGCCAGTAGTGATAAGATGGTGTTGAATGTTCTGGTTTTTGCAATACTGCTCGAACTCAGCAGAAGTGAAAGTTGTTCGTCTATCGGAGACTATTCGACGTGGATTACCGAAGATAACAGCTTGCTTTTGCAATTTGTCTACTACTTCAGCAGTACCAGTCGATCGCATTGCATATAGCCATACAAATTTGCTAAACGCATCGACTACAACGAAGATGTGTTTGTATCGCTTATTGGTCGATGGTAATGGTCCCAGATGGTCGATATGGTACGTATTAAGAGGAATTGATCCTTTGTTCACAGGGTTCAACCATCCTTCCATTTTGCCTGCTTTCTTCTCTGCCAAGATACAGACTACACAATTCCGTACTACTTTTTCCGTTTTATTTTTCAGGTCCGGAATCCAGAAGTCTTTACGGACCATGGCTTCTGTTTTTCTTACTGAGAAATGCCCATTTTCATGCACTCCTCGCACAATCGAACTTTGCATTGCTTTAGGCACTACCAATCGTATATCGCCCAAGTCTTCTCTATACAGTAATCCTCCTCGCAACTGGTAACCTTTTAAACTTCCGCATTCTACTTCCTGCCTCAGCTTCTGTACTTGTGGATCATTTTGCTGCGCCTTTCTTAGCCTGATCAAAAGTCCTTCTTGTTCGCTCGAGATTGTCAATATTTCATGTGTTGCATTTCGACTTAATGCGTCTACGTGAAGCATGTTCTTTCCTGGCCGATGGACAATGGTGTACTGGAATTCTTCAAGTTGCAATGCCCAACGAGCTACTCTCACGCACAAGTCTTTTTTATGCATCGTCATCGTAAAAGCTTTACAGTCAGTGACAATTATGAAAGACACTCCCAGCAAGTACACTCGGAATTTTTTGAATTGATGATTTTGCTATTGCAAGCACTTCAAGCTCATAACTAGTATATTTTTCCTCTTCACGACTGGTTTTCCGACTTGCATAATAGACTGGATGCATTTTTCCGTCTTTCTTCTGCATCAAAATGGCACCAATTCCCATTTTAGACGCGTCCGTGTGTAGTTCGGTTTCTGCGCCAACTCGATACAACATCAGTACTGGTTCAGCCATCAATTTTGCTTTTAATTGTAAGAACGCATCGCGTTGCTCGGCCCCAAACTCGAATTCGACCTCCCCACGGAGCAGACTAGTCAGCGAGTGAGCCATTAACGAATAATTCGAGATAAATTTGCGGAAATAACCCGTAAGCCCTAAAAAGCTCTGTAACTGCCTTACATTTTTCGGTTCGGGAAAATTAAACACAGCATTAACTTTTCTAGGAGATGGACTTACAGTACCATTCTCAAGGACATTTCCCAAATATTTTACTCTAGTACATAAAAAGTTACATTTTTGCCATTTAATTCGCAAACCTGCCTTTTCCGCTACTAACAATACTTGGGACAGCTTTTCGATTCCCTCCCTGTAATTTACAGATGGAATAATAAGATCGTCCATGTAAGTTAAAACAGTACAGTCTTTTATCAGATTTTTAAAAACAACATTAATAAACCGTTGAAACACAGCGGGTGAATTGCAAAACCCGAAAGGAGCTCTCAGAAATTCGTATTGTCCACCTGGTACCACAAAGGAGGTATATCGACGGCTATTTTCTTCTATTGGTACATGAAAAAAGCCATTTTCTAAATCTAATGTACTAACGATTTTAGCTCCTTGTAACGAATCTAATACGTCGTCAATTAACGGAAGTGGATAACGGTCTTTACAAACTTTTTTATTTACCTCGCGATAATCGACACACAGTCTATGCGTTCCGTCTTTTTTTCTTACCAACACGATAGGGCTGGCATATTCTGATAACGAATACTGAACGATACCTTGGTCTAGCCAATCGACTATTTGTCTATCCACAACTTCGAGCTCATAAGCGGATAATCTATGCGCTGGCTGATAAATGGGTTCATCGTCCTTCATTATGATTTTCATTCTAGCCCCTACATCGCAAGAATTTCGCGGGACGTATGTTTCTATCATTTTCTGTAACTCTTGCCTATCACCCTCACATAAGTCACCCGCGCATTCGCTATCTAACGCATCAACTTCAATTTTAAATACATCAGGTAAACTCTCCCGGTTTTCATTATAAACGCGTAAAGGGTTTATTGATACTTCGCTTCCCGCTATTTTTAACTCGATTGTTTTCAAAAAGCTTGCGCCTAATAGCATGTCATATTTTAACAAATGATCGGGTATAATATGTGCGTTTGTTTTATAAACATTGCCGTCTAGTCTAAACTCGATTTCTATTTCGCCTAACGTTTGGATTAAATTCGAGCCTATGCCACGAAAGCACAATATGTTTCCAACGCAATCGGGTTTGCCTAATTCAATGTATCACTTCCAGTGTCAATTAAAGCATTTACAAGTCTCTCCTTTAATCCAACACGCTTTACATATTTTTCAGTCATTACGTCTGTAATTGCACAACTATCGCGCACTACCGGTTTTTTCGGGCATTTATTTGCTAGATGGCCACCGTCGCCACAAGCGAAACATTTTCTAGACGGACACTGACTTTTTAAATGGCCCTGACTACCGCATCCAAAACACGCTTTGCGTCACTTTGCCGCCAATAATTTTTCGATGTCTTCGCCATGGACTCGGAACCCGACACAGTCCTGTATCGTAGCGACACTTTTTGAAACGCTTCCATCAACGCTTCTAAAGATTCAAACCGCTGTACATACGCGTGATCCCGTAATGAGACATCCGGTATGCCTACGATTACATACCCAGGCGGCACACTGTCGTCATAATGCCGTCAATTATTGGACTTGGGAGACCGAATGGGACGTCGCAAATGACATACATATGTATTCCTTTCACGTAAAGGAGCAGCTCCGAGCTGTCCGGGGTTTAAAGCCCTGTGTTCCTTTCCACACGAGCGCGACACCGAGCGAGAACTTCACGCCCCAAGGTCACACTTTCCCCTTACCCTTCGAAGACCACCAAATAACTAGAGGCGTCAAGCTCTGATCAGCTGATCTCCATGTTTTAAGGTTATGTCATTTATTATATGCACAGGTTGTGTCAGAAAATGCAATAATAATGCTCAAATCGAAGTAAAATATGTGCTTCATTTATCCAGTAAAACTCAGAAGTATGGTAAATTTAAACTTCACCACAACATGCGACGGCATTGAATACGACCTGCGCACCGACCTACTGAACTAATTTCGCGCCATTATTTTTGGTCATAAGATGGCTTACACACCGTTCCATTGAACAAGTAACCCTGAGTGACTCTGGGGTGCTCCAGGCTTTATGCCCCAAGGCGTCATAACTTCGAATAGAAAGCAGTGAATATGACCGGCGAATGTCACAGCCCAGGAACGTCATCTGGCAACCAATCCAGTACGTCATGCATGAGACGTCAAATTGTCGTACTATTTCTTAGCATAAATGACGTATTTAAATCACAAACGGCCGTATTCATAAAAAACTCTAAATGGTATGATTTATAAATGATTTCATTTATGTAAATGAAATTCTAAATCAGACGTCGTATTCAGAAATCAAAAACGCGGCATTTATTCCATCGATTTATAAATCGTATGATTTACATTTATAAATCAGGCGACGTTTGGCAACATTGCAGAAACGCGTCAGATTGCGCGTCAGTTACCGGCGTCATTTGAGCTTCGTGTATCGTGATTTTGAAAGTTAAGTTGTAGGCACAGCTTGTAGGTAGTAATGGACGAAAAGGAAATAAAGAAACGGTGCCGAGCATACACTGAATTGGAGAAGAGTACTCTGCTCCAATTAATAGAATCGTAAGTACTTATTCGTATGTATTAAAAGGTGCAACAATTAATTGGTTAAATCTGCAGAACTTGTATAGTTTTGATATGGATATTCCTATTGTCTTTCCTGATCATTCCAATTCCTTTCCTAATTCCAGTTTTTTGATTTGATATAGAAAGAAGAATTTCATAGAAAGCAAACAGTCTGGTGCAGATTGCTTAAAAAAAAAACTCAAGCATGGACTGAGATAACGTCAATGTTTAATGCTTCTACAGATTCTCATAGAAGCGTTAAACAATTAAAAATTTTGTATGATAATTTAAAGCGGAATGCAAAGAAAAATCTTGCAGAAAAAATGTAAGTACAAAGCAATTCGTTATGGATGTTTCTGTAAATTCGCAGTCTCGGATGACTCTTGAAGCGTATACATACATATGAAAATTAAATTCTTCAACAGGGCTGCAGTCAAGAGGGCGGTAATTAATACTCTTTTAAAGTTTAACCGAGCTTTCGGAAAATTTTATTTCCTTTTTCAAGGTTTCTACAAAAACATGGCACTAATTAACAATTAATTAATAATATAAATTTTTTACTTACTCCTTAATGAGTAAGAAAAGAAGTTACTTCCAAGTTAAAAATTTTTATCACAAAATCTTCCAAGCGGACACCAAATCGCGCAACCACACACTCCACGTTTCGCAGTCGCTCGACCGCTTCGTCAGAAGTGAAAACTATTAATAATTTTCACCTCTGACGAAGCAGTCGAACGACTGCGAAACGCAAAGTGTACAGTTGCGCGATTTAGCGTCCGCTTAGAAGATTTTGTGATACAAATTTCATCGGACAAGAACCAATTTTTAATTTACAGTTGGTTCTTGTCCGATGAAATTTGTATCACAAAATCTTCTAAGCGGACGCTAAATCGCGCAACTGTACACTTTGCGTTTCGCAGTCGTTCGACTGCTTCGTCAGAGGTGAAAATTATTAATAGTTTTCACTTCTGACGAAGCGGTCGAGCGACTGCGAAACGTGGAGTGTGTGGTTGCGCGATTTGGTGTCCGCTTGGAAGATTTTGTGATAAAAATTTTTAACTTGGAAGTAACTTCTTTTCTTACTCATTAAGGAGTAAGTAAAAAATTTATATTATTAATTAATTGTTAATTAGTGCCATGTTTTTGTAGAAACCTTGAAAAAGGAAATAAAATTTTCCGAAAGCTCGGTTAAACTTTAAAAGAGTATTAATTACCGCCCTCTTGACTGCAGCCCTGTTGAAGAATTTAATTTTCCTTAACTGATCAGTCGTGATCATACTGTGATTACATACATATGTATATTGCATCTTCCTGAAATGAGAAACCAAAGAATGTAATAGTTAAAATGATTGGTAATATGAGCTCTCTTATTGGTGTATTCACCAGCAGCAAAATTAGATGGCTAAATTCCAGCTTACATGTTTATGTTAACAAGCCCATGTTGTAAATGAGCTGTAATGTGCCCAGTTAAACTCAAAGCAAAGATTGCACTACTGGCAGCTCATCATTCATTGACTCTGAAACTAAAGACATAAGGAACGACTTGGATATCTTAGGTTTCTTCTAGCAGCAGTACATAACTGTTAGAAATTGTACTGAACATGTTCAGTGACATTTGAGGCCCACTTGTACAAAGGCATGTTAATTTTGAGTATTGGTTTACTCCCGTGGTAACAGTTGTGAACACAAACAAACTCTTGTGTAAAGGAGTTTCATATATTAATGAAGTTCCAAAACATCTCATTTATGGATATGGGTTTATTATCAAAACTGTTTGTGTGACCTTTATAAATGCCTAAAATTTGTCCATCTAACTTCTAGTATTCAACAATTTATAACTAAAAATTGTTTCTGTTTTGTAGAAAGAAAAGTATAAAAAAATTTTTAATTTGGAAAATATAAGTCCGGATAATGTAATTCATTATGAAGAAATGGCGAAAAAGGAATTAAAGTTGAATAAAGTAAATATAATATACCTATATAAGTAAATATATTTTTTCTTCAGACATCTATTACTAGTCATGTTATATTAAAACGGCTGTAGAGAAAATTATGTTACTCTGTACAGAATGCATTATTTGTGTTTTGTTCCATTTTTCCGTAAAAATTTTGACTCGACACAAAAGAATTGGCGTTTTATGTTCCACATCTAATTTTTGCTTTAGATTGAAGTATTAAAACTGGTGGGGGCCATAATAAAGCTCCAGATATTAGTAGTACCAGCCAGCAAATTTTATCAATTTTAGGAGATAAAATTATTCCGCTACCTAATCCATTTGATTCTGTGGCATTTTATCATGGTGGTATGATTTTTTTTCTTCTTCAATTTAATAATTAATAAATATTTTACTTTAATTTTTAAACAACATTATAGATTTTGTAAAACATCATAGATTTATCTGTTTATTTGCATTTTTTTTATATTGTAGATCTACTTGAAATTCCTATGAGTGAACAAATTCCCTTATTTGAACCTGACATTCCATCTCAATATGAATCCGTACCCGAACCTGAACCCGTACCCGAACCTGAACCCATACCCGAACTTGAGCCTGAGCCCGAGCCTGATCCTCCGTCTGAAACTATAATCAGAAAAAAACGTAGTTCTCAGAGAAAGAAAACTGCAAAAACATTGAAAACAAATTTTAAAAAGAAAATTTCTTATAAAAATATGTATTATAAACAAAAATATTTAAATGCCTTAAAAGAAAATAAAATTTTGGAATTAGATTTAAGAATTAAGAAAAAACAGTTAGAAAAATTAAATAGTCAATAAAAATGGTATTTAGTTTTTTTTTTTTAATTGTACTACTACTATTTAGAAAAATTATTTTAAACTTCCATATTAGGGCTATTTATCTTGAAAATACAGTGTTAATTATATGATTTCTCATAGCTGTATTGCCTTGAACACGAACAATCTCATTTGCTTCAATTGCTTCCAGATTAATGACGTCTTCCTCTTCATCAACATCATTCAGATTGATAGCTATATTATGCAACACAGCACATGCAACTATCACCGCCATGGAAGTGTCAAGTTTAGTTCTTAATCCTACTGCTAAACAAGGAAAACGTCGCTTCATCACTCCGAAACATCTTTCAATAGTGTTCCTGGTGGCTATATGGCTGCGATTATAAGCCACTTCAGCTGGTGTTCTTGGATTTAACACTGGAGTCAATAAATATGGCTTGCATGGATAACCATTGTCACCAATCAAGAAGTTATTCGCTCCATATTGTCCTCGTTCCAGTTCAATTTCCAGTGGGCTATCGTTCAAAATTGTTGCATCATGGACGGATCCAGGCCAACGAGCAACAATGTGTCTAATTTTTAAGTGAGTATCGCAGATGGCTTGCACATTTAAAGAAAAATAACCTTTTCTGTTGCGATATAACTCAGCATTATCTCCTCCAGGAGAGGCAATTTTAACATGAGTGCAGTCAACTGCACCCACAACACAAGGAAAATTTGCTATTTTATAAAATTCGGAACAGGTGGTCAAGATTTGATTACCCGAAGGCATCATTATTTCCCTTCGACTCATTGCAGCAATTTCTATTGTTACTTTTTTAATTATTCGGGACACAGATGGTTGTGAGATATTTATGTGATCTCCAATACAATTTTGAAAAGCACCGGTGGCATAAAATCGTAGTGTTACCAGAAGTTGGGATAAGGAATCAATTGACTTATTGCGGTTACTTATAGGACTTATGCGATGGTCAAAATTTTGTAAAATTTCCATTACAGTTTCTTTACGAAACCGAAATCGCTTTCTAAAATCGATATCATCATATGGTGTAAATGGATTGGTTCTGTCTCTAATGACCCTCAACCTCCTGGGAACTTCTACTTCCTCATCAGAAGATGATGAAGAAAGTGATGATATTATGCTCATTTTTCTTCCAAGTAGTGTATCTAAATTAGAATTCGTTACTACAATTTTAGGTGTTGAAAACAAAAACAGAAGTTACCTTAATGTCTAGTCTTCACTCTTGGTACGTAATAAATTTACAAATATGATTTTTACAAAAAAAAAATTGTTAATAATTAATATAATATCAATTTACGTTATAATAATATTTTACTTAAGGTTTTTTATGATTATATTTAATTTTAATCTAGAAATGTCAGATAAATCGCTCTTACAAGAACAATTTATAAACCGTTTCATTTATTTGACATTGACTTAACTAAATGTGCTAAATGCAGCTTTGTGAATATGAAAAACAACTAAATCATCCGTTTAGCCTCCGTTAAGGGTTCGTTTAATTTATTAACAAATCAGACCTAAACGGCTCATTTATAAATCATTACCAAATACTAAACGGAGCATTTAAAGTAAATGATGCTTTGTGAATACGACCAAAAATCTTTTAAGCGGACACTAAATCGCGCACTATAACACTTTACGTTTCACTGTCGTTCGACAGCTTCGACGAAGCTGTCGACGAAGCTGTCGAACGACGGTGAAACGTAAAGTGTTATAGTGCGCGATTTAGTGTCCGCTTAAAAGATTTTGTGATACAAATTTCATCGGACAAGAACCAACTGTAAAGACGTATTTAAAGGCAAAAAATAAAAATGCAGCAAAAATTCATTAAATGTTATTTTATTAGTTAAAACAACGTTAAACAACACAAAAAAACCTAAGTAAACACAACATACATATACAGGGTGCGGCAGAATGACCTCCCCGATTTGTGGAAGGTGTAGCCAGGGGCCGGGTGTGGGTACAGCAGGGATGCATACGTAGAAAGACAGCTCATCTCATGCAATTTCCAGTTCACATCATGGCATGGTCGGGAGTACACCGCGCGTTTGTTGTGGAGGAATTTATTAGAAATGGCGGTTCGCCGATATCGACGCAACGTGCTTTTCGTAATCGCTTCGCGCTCGCTGCTCATGATCCCGTTCCCGATAGAAAAACAATTCGCACCTGGGTGTTAAACTTCAGACAAACAGGTAGTGCATTAAAACGTAATTCTACTGGACGTCCTCGGACTTCAACAGGACCGGAAAATGTGGCTGCTGTGAGAGCCTCGGTTGGTCAATCTCCACGGCGTTCTGCACGAAAGCATGCGGCTGCCCTACGATTATCAGATCGAAGTGTCCGGAGAATTTTGCACCGAGAACTGAAAATGCACCCTTACAAAATTGCAACTGCACAGGAGCTGGACGAAAGAGATTATGAAACCCGTACAACTTTGTGTCGAGAACTTCAAAACTTTCCTCGAAGAAATGTTGTGCTCTTCACGGATGAAGCACATTTTCACCTTTCAGGCATGGTTAACAAACAGAATTTCCGATATTGGGCAGACCATAACCCTCGGCAACTTCATCAACGACCACTACATAGTCCTAAGATTACAGTGTGGTGTGCCGTGTTTTAGTTTGGTGTGTGGGGTCCGTACTTTTTTGAAGAGAACGGTGTAACTGT
The DNA here is from genome assembly GCA_033060865.1 of Dorcus hopei. Taxonomy (NCBI): domain Eukaryota; kingdom Metazoa; phylum Arthropoda; class Insecta; order Coleoptera; family Lucanidae; genus Dorcus; species Dorcus hopei. The sequence goes on along the minus strand of CM065426.1, from coordinate 58,922,262 downwards.
AACGGTAACCTCCGATAGATATTGTTCACTACTCGAGAACTTTCTCAGGCCTAGATTGGTTGCTCTTTTTGATGAACATGGACAGGAAAATGTATGGTTCCAACAAGATGGTGCGACATCCCACACATCTCGTCGTAGCCTTGGAATATTGAGAGAAATGTTTCCTGGCCGTCTCATCTCCTTGCGTGGTGACATTGGGTGGCCTCCGCGTTCCCCCGATTTGACCCCATGTGATTTTTTCCTGTGGGGCTACTTGAAATCCAAGGTATACCAACATCGTCCTCAAACTTTGGAAGCTCTTAGGGAGGCAATAACACAAGAAGTTGCTGCTATTCCACCCGAAATGACGCGCATGGTCATGGAAAACTACCGGGAGAGACTAAATCAATGTATCGCCAATGAAGGTCGCCACTTAAGTGATGTCATTTTTAAAACACGCTAATCTAAAACTGCTTTACGTACACTTTTCAGAAATATAAACATTCTTCTTGTATCTTGCTTGGTTTGGTTTTTATTAGCTTCCCAAATTGGGGAGGTCATTCTGCCGCACCCTGTATATATACTCGTACATATACATTAATCAAAGAATAATTATTAAATTATTCTCCTACCCTTGTTACACACACTGGTATACATATGTGTAAATACCGAGTGACTTTTTAAAATTTTTTTATGAACTCTTGTCATGAAATCTGGACGGCATGTCTTAGCTTAAGTGAAAAGTACATCATTGCACTAGTTTATGCTGTTTTACGGTAAAGCTACGACATGCCGTCCAAATTCCACGGCAAGAGTTGATAAGAAATTTAAAAAATCACGCAGTATAATGTATAATAATTAATGGTGAAGTAGAGGTAATGACACCCATGCACGGTAAAGAGGAAAAACAATACATTTTGAAACAATTTGATCTCTTTGCCATATTTCGACATTGTGGGATAAATCCTGTAGACGGTAAATATTGAACTTTTTTGAATCGATGGGATATTTAAAGAATGAAGTGTAATTCTGAAAACGGCTACCTAGAATGTAACATATTTTCATTGCCAACTACTATATTTTGTATTTTCACAACTAATCCCTCTGTTGTAAGACAAAAACAGTCTGCCTCTGAATGAGACGAAACGGAAAACTGAAAATTCTTATAACGAAGCTTTTTATATTGCTTACAAGCAAAGTTTGGTATGGGTCCAGAAAAATGAGGAATATGATATTCAGGGGAATTTTGAAAAGAGATACCACAATCACGGTTTTCATATTGTGTCATTTCGATTTCCTTCAGGCGTCTATAGATTTGTTGCAATGGATTATTGGGGGATTGAACTAGAGATTTCAAGTGTCCCAGATAGTTTTCAAAAGGAAAAGCTGAAACATTATCTAAAGGTCCGTAAATTTCGGTATCATCTGCTAAATGTATTAGCAAGTGTACGTGGTAAATTAGAAATTCGATGCCATAGATCTGTACGCTGTGTTTTACAAATAAATTCAAAAATTGTCGTGCCAAAGCGATTCCCAAATTTTCAATGTGTCGTTTCGAAAGTAGTATCATAATTGAACAACTAAACAACATGAAATGCTCATATACCGTCTGTCTTATGAAAAACGCACGACACTATAACTCTGTTATTAATGATCCGATTTCAATAATTCAAAAAGCACATAAGACTAGTTTAAAAATACTACAAAAAGATAGCATTTTAGATTTTTTTAAATATGACGTTTTTGTCAGGCGATAGTCAACTTTTTTTTTTCAAATAGCGGCAGATATTTTTTTTTACTCAGTTTGATAGAGATTTATTTTCTGAATTCAATTATTTAAAAGTCTATTTCGAAATATCAAATTTGGGAGGGGGATAATCGAAAAACTTTCGGAAAAGTGAAACTCACCGTGCGGGTACTCAAATTAAAGGTGTCAAAGAGGAGAATCAGATAATCGAAAAATCGAAGGAGGAAAAACTAATGTTCGATTTCACCAACGCGATTTGAGAATAGCAGTCGGTTTAACTCTAGTTTATCCTATTACTTTCTTATAAATGACTCAGAATTAATCCGAATGGTAGTATCAAATCGCTTTGGTGAAATCAAACATAAATGAATCTTCTGTATCGATTCTGCTCGTATCTGTAGCAACTGTAAGATCTGTAAACGTGTAACTCAGTTATTTAAATATGGAATTTTGAAGTTTTGAATTGTTGAAGGTATGATTTCTACTAAGGTCCTTGGATTACTCATAAGTCTCTGTGGTATTATCTTAGAGACGTACAAGAAATCGTATCATGCGGAGACTTCAAAGTTCCACCTATTAATAATTGACTTACAGGCTTACAGATCTTATGGTTGCTACAGATATGAGCAGAATCGTTCCATTAGTCTGTATGGGCCAGTTCGGTGGCTTGCGTGTTCACCTGATATTACACCGCTCGACTTTTGTTTATGGAGCGATGTACATGTTTATTTAACACCACCCGAAAATGAGGATATTTTAAGGCAGAGAATTACCCACACTTGTCACGAGGTACCTCTCAATTTAATCTTAAATGCAATACAAGGGGTAACTAGAAGGTGTCAGCTATGTATTCAACAAGGCGTGGGACATTTTGAGCAATATTTATAATTATAAAATTTTTAAAATTTTCCATTTTTTTCCATCGCACACTTCATTTTTGTTTATAAAAAGCGAAATTATTTCCGTACAGTATTTACAAAATCAAGCTGAAATTAAACGACTTGGCGAGAGTTATTCGCCTATAGCGAGGAAGAGATTAAATGGGTTCAAAAAGCGCATCGTTACCACGTCGTGTTTGGTAACAAATTAAGCGTGTCCGAGAGACCTAATCAACGGTACAGACTAAGATTCATTTATGTCCGATTTCAACAAAGCGATTTGACACTACCACTCGGATTAATTCTGAGTCATTTATAAGAAAGTAATAGGGTAAACTAGAGTTAAACCGACTGCTATTCTCAATCCGCGTTGGTGAAATCGAACATTAATTTTTCCTCCTTCGATTTTTCGATTATCTGATTTTCCTCTTTGACACCTTTAATTTGAGTACCCGCACGGTGGGTTTCATTTTTCCGAAAGTTTTTCGATTATCCCCCCCTCCCCAAATTTGATATTTTGAAATCGACTTTTAAATAATCGAATTCAGAAAATAAATCTCTATCAAACTGAGTAAAAAAATATATCTGCCGCCATTTGAAAAAAAAAGTTGACTATCGCCTGACAAAAACGTCATATTTAAAAAAATCTAAAATGCTATCTTTTTGTAGTATTTTTAAACTAGTCTTATGTGCTTTTTGAATTATTGAAATCGGATCATTAATAACAGAGTTATAGTGTCGTGCGTTTTTCATAAGACAGACGGTATAGCTAAATCAACATCATCAGTATATAGAACAATCGGTCCAGTATAGAGTAAAAATAACCGCAGTTCAGTGGCTTTCCAGTCTGCTAGATAATCCAAATCGCATCCTTTTCTATTGAACTCAACTGGAATAAATTTACTTAGATGAATAACTTTTTTTGATATAGATTGTAAAGCAATGCGTCGCAATTTAGCATGGGCAACAGGCTTACCTGTCCAAATTTTAAGCAGTTTTTTCATCACCCCCAAGCAGACTTCATGCATATAATCTATGGGAAAGATAAAAATCATATCAATCGGTAAAATTAGCAGAGGCGACAACCCATGATGATGTTCTTTGTCATCTTGAGCACGAAATGATTGGTCATCTCTTTTTTTGGCCGACGAATTCCGAAAAATTATACGGCCATGATATACCCCATAGTCTTCGCACCTATCACAGGAGGCGTAACCTGAATGTTATTTGACACATTTTAGATAGGCCCGTGCAGGCGCGTCACAGACAAAGCTGTGAATTTTTACTCGAATCAAATTATTGATTTTTATGCCCTCAGAAAGTAACTCTAATAACTCTTTTAAAAACTCCTCCAAATATTGGAACAATGGATTAGGTTTGCCCTCTCCTAAGAAAGAGCCAACTACGAAAGGCTCAGACTTAAAATTTTTCACTTGGGCTAAAATGGGCCAAAGGTGAAGTTTGTGACCTTTATGAAAAATTGGTAGTCCATCAATATTGAATGAAATAAGTATAGTATCACATAGAGAAACATTATTAGGTACTGACATTTACTTAAGTTTTAAACCATCAATTAACCCAAAATGGCAATATTCACCATTCAACAAAGGTTTTGTTATAGTCTGTCTTGGTGTTTTTAACAATGTACGACTATCCAAAGGCAGCTGATTATGGTATGGATGTAAAATGTTTAAAAGGTGGGCAACGACAGTACGTTTAACGTACCTTTTCGTTGCCCAATCGGTCAATTCTTTGCGTAAATTATTAGGAGCAACAGTCAAATTGTTAAGAGAATTACTAGAGACCACGTCTTCGTCAGGGAGGCCTTTGGTACTTTCATTTAAACTTATACATTCAGAAAGGTGTTGGGTATCATTACCATCATTTTCATTCCAATTTAATGTATTAGCGGCAAAAACATCTGATGAACTAATTTCATTATTATTATTATTAACTATCGAATCGTTAAGTGTATAGTGCGCGATTTTGTGATACAAATTTCATCGGACAAGAACCAACTGTAAATATCGAATACTGATCTGATAAAATATTAGAACATGGTGAACTTACAGGTAATTGGGGAGATGGAAACAACTCGAAATTTGCTGCTGCCACCCTTCGATACAATTGTCTTTTAGAAACTACTATTTTTCTTTTACAGGTTGCCATTTCGCTCTCTCCTGAGTTTCTCAGGTGCGTGTTTTAGCCAAACCTTTATTTTATCTTCTATTTCCCTCTCAGTTATGTGATGCGAAATTTTCCTGACAGAACCTAAAACATATTGCTGTGGTATTTAGCATATACCTTTTTAGAAATAAATGAGATCTCAGAGCCTATTGTTTTAATTATTAGACACGTTACAACACTGCTCGGGGTTCCTAGGCAATGAAGTAATTTTAAAATAGCAATGAAACTCTGAAGGCATTTATTGAATTGTTGTTGTGCAAGTTTATGAGTAACGTGGTGAAATGGGTAAGTAAAAAATAGTATATTGTAGACCGAGGCGGTAAAGTGCTTGTTTTCCAGGTCGAGAGAAGATATGGACAGGCGAGGCGAGCAGCCGAGCCTGGCCACTTCTCAAGACCTCGAAAATTGCTTTACCGCCATGGTTTACACATTATTTTTTTCCTACACAATTATAATTAATTTTATTAATATCACACAAACGTTCTTTTTCTCGAAGTAAAAATATTAAAATTGAGTTACTATTAAAATTATTATAGATGTTTTAAAACACAGTAATACGTATAGTAGTGTGGCTAAGCGGTTAAGACGGTGGTTTAATACACCAGTCTCTTCGGAGGCATGGGTTCGAATTCCACCGCTGCCGAGTTTTTTTTTTTCTTGATAATTTTAATCCTTTTTAAAACCAAATACCAGTGGAATTAAATAAAAAAAACTTACGTTTGTTAATTTTTTGATGTCGATGAGAATGCATTCCAGAAATTATTGTCGCGCCAGCTAGTGGTAAAGCCTCGTAAATTATTTTCTCGGCTAGGCATTTATGTTCATTTTGCCGGGCTAGCCGTGGAAACGTTTGCTTTCTCCTCTCTGATGAGCCGGTAAAATTGAATTTTCTACTAGTGTAGGAAAAAAAATACTTTTAATAACAAATTTATTTAATTGTAGTGTTGGCAATATTGAACAGTAAACGTCAAAGCAAATATAAACATAACCAAAAATGATCATGCGTTGCGACACGTACATAAAATTACAATTTACTTTGTCACCACGAATTGAAATTGATAAAACTCAACCTCGCATTCATCAAGAACAAACAGGTCTGTTATCCTCAGAGACCGCTAAGGTAAAACCCTCATTCGAGTCCCTCAGAATTCTAGAAATTATTGAATGCAATGAAACGTTATTGTGTCGTTGTGTAAATTGATTATGTGACATGTATACTGTGGTTTGTTGAATTATAATGTGCCGTTTAAAACAAAGATGTAGTGTTTGTGGTGGATTTTTAACTCTGTATGACAAAAACAACATGTAATTATTCCTTGTCGTGTTTTGCCAAAACAAATCTTTTATCGTACCAGATATGACAACCAGTCTGACCTGTCTACGACACGTTAAAAATAACAAAAGTGTGATGTCTGTGTCAGGCATTAACTTCGTATGACAAAATCAACATGTAATTATTCCTTGTCGTGTTTTGCCAAAACGAATCTTTGACGTATCAGATATGACAACCAGTCTGACCTGTATTCGACACGTTAAAAATAACAAAAATGTGGTGTTAGTGTCAAGCATTAACTTCGTATGGCAAAATCAACATGTAATTATTCCTTGTCGTGTTTTGCCAAAACGAATCTTTGACGTATCAGATATGACAACCAGTCTGACCTGTATACGACACGTTAATTACAAGTGCAAATGACCAAAAATCAAAAATAATAATATTAATAAATTTTAAAACTTTTACCATTCTAGAAGATGTTAACACTGTCACTGCCCAAGGAAGACTTCAATTTACAGACAAAATTTCCCCACTTATATAGTAAACTAAGCCCACAAAAACTAACTCAAAAGAAAACCTAACCTCAAAATTCGAAAATAAAATCAAAAATTTAACAAAATTAACAAAAAAAATGCGATTCTACACAATGCAAAGTACTACCAACTAATTCAGCTCTTTGTAGGCCATGCAATCAGTCCCAGTCGAAGTGCCTCCACCTTGAGCATCTTTACTTTGCCCCCATCAGGAAGGTATCTGCTCCACCTTCCTGTGGCACCAAAAACCGAAGGAAAAATCATTTATCAAAATAAAACAAATTCAGCGTGTGTATCCTTTTCATTTAAATTTATTAAATCCTAGGAAAGGAAAATAACACAGCAATATGTATATGGAAAAATTACATCAATGTGTATCCACACAGAAATGAAAAATTTACATATAATGACGTCCCTTAACTTGAGCTCCTTAAAAGCACGTTTTTGACCTCGTTTTCCATGAAAATTTAAATTGGTGGCAAGTGACAATGAGAGGAGATATTTCAAAATTGAGTTAGTATGTGCAGTAAAATCTCTGCCTCCCAATGTTGATAAATATGATGACTGTAAAACTTATGAGTAAAAACAAGCTGGAACACAACGAAATACATACCAAAGCGACGAAATTATTCTTGTCAGCGATGTAAACTTCTAATTTTTCCAGATCATCTTCTGCTTTCAAAGGTAGATCCACTCCTACATCATCTGGTAAAGGAGTATAGGTATTATTACCACCACGGTCTTGTTTTCTAATCCAATCCAATACTTGGTTCATTTGTTCTTTGAGGGTCTTCAATGAATCACAAATGAACTTATTGTCTCTTGGGCCTAAAAAACGTCTGTGGCAAATTTAATTGGAAAATCAGTAATTATTATTATACATACCATAATTTTCCTCAACGGTTTGAGGGTTTAAAGTTTCACGAGTAAGCAGTGTAGCCGTTGGGCGTCTAATATTGCTTTGAGGTGTTGTATCTATTTTATCAAAGAAGAATTGGCTTTGTGTTTGGATACCTTCTCCACAACCTATTAAAGAACAAAATAATTTCAATTAATATACAGTGTCATTTGTCATTTTAACTAGTCTATCGAGTTATTTCCCTTACTTTTGAAATGGCAAACTCAAACATTACTGGACATTGGAAAAGTTGTCAATAATAAAAAAAAGGACTATTAAAATATGTAAAAGTATACATATACAGAGTTCTGAATTTATAAACAAATCGTTAGTCACCTCTAGTCATACAGAAAGTTAAAAAAAGTCAATTACATACATATATACAGGCTGTCCCGTCACGTACAGCTGAATTCAAAAAAATCGGGAAATGTCAAAATTAATCGACACGTTTTTTCAATATTTTCATAGTGTGAAAATGGATTTATTAAAAATAGGTTAGAATTATTTGACGGTATGTCAGTTCATAGGTAAATAGGTTAATTTTTTTTAAAGATATGTATGTGTTGTCAAGTAGACAATTAACTGACAAATGAAACCAAATTTACAACTGGAAAAAAATCATTTCCCGTTTTTTTTTAATTCAGCTGTAATGTCTCTACTTCACCTACGTGATAATCAATTCAAACTAAGTAAAAAACTCTAATAAAGTTTTGTTCTAAAGTAAAGCGTTTCAAAAATACTGGGTGTTTAATGTTTAAAATTTTAAAGTTCATCTAATCATTTATCCGTTTACCTAATAATCAATTCAAACTAAAAAAAAACTTTATCTCAAAAGGTGTTCAAAGTGACCCCCGTTGCTAAACACATTCTAGAGTGCTTCAAAAGATATCTTGTTGCCTTATGTAACATGTCATTGTTATTTTTAATTAATTGTGCGGCCTCAAAAATGTGTTGTCGGAGTTCTAGATCTCAACTAGATTTCTTTTGAAGCGCGCTACAATGTGTTTAGCAAACAACGGGGTCATTTTGAAAACCATTTTTAGTTTGAATTGATTATTAGGTGAACGGATTACATGAACTTTAAGATTTTGGAAAATAAAAAATTAAACACCCAGTACATATTTTTGAAACAGTTTACTTTAGAACAAAATTTTATTAGAGTTTTTTACTTAGTTTGACAATTCAAATTCAATTTTTATCACGTAAATGAAGTGGTGACATTACGTCACGGGACACCCTGTACATATAAATTATACAATACATACATAGATACATAATATCAAAATAGCGTTGCATCTCATCAACTAATTACAGTTCTTACCTCTACTACTTTCCACTATAAACTCTGGCTGACTGTGACAACTTGAAACTGCAGATGATGTATATTGAGTAAGAGACCGACAGTACTGAGACAATCGCTGAGATGAATCACCTTTCAATCATAGAATTATTATTATTATGAATTGTGCAAGATCTTAAGAACTTTTTCCTTACTCTCAAAAAGATTGCTGCCCCTATTGCAAGAACTTAAAAGTGGTGGCCTGGGTAACTGCTTTTTCTGTTTCTTTCTTTTTTCATCAATTTCTGAGTCTGACAGTTCGTCATTAGAATATCTTATTTGTTTTCTTATTCTCTTTCGAGCTAAGACTGAAGCTTCTGGAGCTTCTGTTTCTAAATTGGATGTGTCCTCGGCTTTTTTAATTTTTCGTTCTGCAGTCTCATAATCATCTTTAAATAATAGAGAAAAATCTGAATTGATACAGCATCATCATTATCTAAGTTTATGCAGAAAATATTACTTTCAATTTTGGTTTTTTATTTTATTTATTTCATTATGCATTTAATTGGGAGAGAATTTATAATTTCAACTATTTCTTCCGGACATACTGGATTTACAAACATGGTGTTTTTACAGTCTTTGTAAACAGTACATTAATTAGAGATATCATTTCCAAAGGAATGCACAACTTTACTTTTAGCAAAAGCTCTAAAATGATCTGCGAATAAATTACAAATTTGTTTAGGGTCCCTGATTATGATGTCATCAACTTTCACAGCGATACTCTTTATATCACATTTACGGCTAAGTTTTTTATTCACTACATTCCAAAGCGCTTTTTGTTTGTTGCTAGATGCATTTATAACATGAACATTACTAGAAGTATTGCTCTTGTTTATTTCAGTTATTAAGTTTTTCTTTAATCTTGCACACGAAGCGGTGAGCTCATCCGAATCAACAGCTTTGCAAAGTCTATTTAGGAACTTCAGATCATGGGATGAGCAGTCTGTTGTAATAAGTTGGAACAGAGTTTTAATAGTCGAACATTTCAACAGATGGAGGTAGCAGTAGTAGAAATTGAAACCAAGATTAGTGCTACTGATAAGTGTTGGTATTACATTTGTGACTATATTCGTATTTATGGTAGTTTTTGTGAATCAAAATCAAAATGTCAGTGAAGTACAGATACCAAAACGTAGAGGTAAAAGTTATCGTTGTATGATTTTAAGTGTGGACAGCGTTAGTATATTTTCCGTTACTTCATCAAGGACATCAAGAGGTATGGTGTAGGACAACGAAATTGAGCAGTTCTTCAACGTTGCGACACAAATTATCGCCGTTGGTTTCCACATCCACAAAGGCAAAGAGAACGAGTTCAGAAATGGATAAAAACCTGTGGAATAATTAGTTACGTATCTATTTTTCTAATAGAATAAAAACATTTCTTGAATTGTAATATCTTGATTTTTCAAATGCCTGATTACCCCATATTCATGCAATTTATAAATTAGTTATTGTACTTCTGCAGTCACTTTTATTTTCTATATATGTTTGTAACAATTTGTCACAAAAATATATACCAAATAAAATTGACTGCAGAAGTACAATAATTAGATAAGAAATTACCAACTCTATGGGAAATATTTATATTTCGCGGTTATTCTGTAATAGTTGTCGAACATTTCACTAGGCGGCGCTATTTTCAATAGTCACTACTCCTAGACCGAGATGCCTTTCTATCTTTCCTTTTCTATGCTTCAGATCACTCATTTTTTGTTTCAGTATCTCATTCAGAGAACGTTCATTTGCAAGTCTGCCACTTATTTTTATAGTTTTAGGTAGAAAACATGCCTCAAAACACCATCTAACATGATTAATGAACCAACTATAATATTCATTTATGTTCATAATAGATAGAGGTTTGTCAAAATTACGCAAATAACAATTTATGAAGTCGTTCATGCGAGCATTTGACAGGATTCTAATTTGTTTTTTGCTCTCAATATCACAATTTGCCATATTTAAATTACATGTCATAATTTGACTAAAATGATCAGACAAACATAGGTCTACAACATTACATACAACATTCAAATTGGAATTTGTAATAATATAATCAATTTGGGTTTTAGCATTGTACCCTTTACGAGAATCTACTCTTGTAAATTCGTTTACTACTGACTTTAGATTGTATGAATTCAAAGTATCAAATAATAGTTTACTATTATAAGACTTCACTGAGGCGTCAACATTGAGATCACCAACAAGGAATATGTATTGAAAATTAGTGCTTATAGCATTAAGTACGTCAACCAAAATATTTAAAAAATTTTCAAAATTACCTGTTGGTGATCGATAGATACATAACACACATACATTAACAGACATGGATATTGCACTGATTTCACAGGTCAATTCAACACTGCTGTTCCTAATTGGAGTCAATTCATGCACATCAAACTTACAATCAGCTCTAACATATATAGCTGTTCCTCCATGAACATGCTGGCTTCTGCAGAAGCCTGAGATCATATTGTAGTTTGGAATAGTAGTGACAGATGCTTGAGTAGCGTTCATCCAGTGCTCAGTCAGGCAAATTATCGTAGGTGACAAATTTTCATGAAGTAAATAAGCCTCCACATAGTTGATTTGTTGGAAATTCCTTGTATATTTGCATGGAACAAGGTGGGTGAAAAATTTGCGTGATCTTCTAGGTTGGTTTTTTGCTGGGATGACGATTCCAAAAATTTCTGCCCATTGTATTAGCATGACAAATAAATTTTCTAACAACTGCACCTTCCGGCCAAATGCTCGGGTTATACACTTTGTCAAAGCATTCTTGAGGAAAGGATATTTTGAATGAATTAAAGTGGTCTGTTTTCTTAAAATCGTAGCAAGTGAAACGTATATCAGGTGCAGTTTGCTGCAAAAACAAGTCTAGGTCGGTTGACGTGGTGGTCGGATCAAGATGACTTACATGCAAAAAACCTCGCTGCGGAGCCGCCGAAACTCCACTAACTTCATTGTTTGTACCGACAACGCTCCGCCCTGGGTTGGTGTTTCTAACAGCAAAGTTTTTCGCTGTTGTTGATTTGTTTTGTTCGGCCACCGCCGAGTTTACGGCACGGGCTACATCCTTGTTGGTAACGTACTGTTTGTTGACAACAGACGTGTTTGGACTTGAAGTTACATTTGTTTCCGATAGTTGATTTGACTTGCGATGGATAACAGATTTTGGTTTAACCTTCACAGATGTCGGCTCAGCCGACTCCATTGGTTTGGTTCTACTGCATACAGATGTCGTGAGATATTCGTCGGGTTTCAAGTTTACATTTTTATTCTGTTTTAATAAATCAATTATTTCACTTTGATCAATAATTCTTGATTCTAGATGCATAATTAGTTTATTAAGCATGTTTATTTCTGATTTAAGATAATTTAACAGGGAGCTACTACCATCTTTTTCACCACAATCACTGTTAACCTCGTTTAGATCATGCACATTGTTACCGGGATCAGTGTTGCCGCCCGTAAATTTTTAATTGTACTGTCTCAGTCACAAGAATTGTACTAGATTGTACTTAATTGTCGTTAACTTAAATTAACAATAGACACAGTTTTTAATTAAAAAAAAACATACAAAATAAACCTGGGGAATACACAACATGTATAATAATAATAAACCATGTGATATTATTATCACCAAAGAACACTAACGTCCCCAATTTAAAGTCTTAAGCACATTCTTTTACTCTTGTAACCGCAGGTTTATATTTGCTTATTCGTTTTAATTAACTAGATAATAAAAATAGTAATTAATAATTGAGATTGTAATAATATAACTTATAGCTTCGTGAAATGTTTTGACTCGAAAAAACTCAGTCAAAAAACGCAGTCTTATTTGAATTGACTTCCGGTTGGAACCTCGTGACGTTAACTTCTTCTACTGCCGAACGTAGAACAGAGAACCTTATATGTACAGTCGTGCGCAGCTTAAATGCTACAATTTGACAGTACTGTGAGCCTTGTATCGCAAGATTTTAAGGGTGAGATTTGCGTGCGGGAGGTGCATTTAAGGCGTGCGGGACTGTACTAACATTGACTGTCAAAATACTAATCACAGTGTTAGTTTAGGTTTTATAAATAAACATAACAATCACCACTTAACAATCTCTACTACTACTGGCCACCCTGCTCTCTAGAAAAATCAGTCCCTAAGAGGGAGCACTTCGAGAAATTGGACGCTCGTTATATTTCATCTATTAAAAATGATTTCATATATAATTTTTTTAATTTTTTATCAACTCTTACCATGAGATTTGGACAGCATGTTTAGTTTCACTGTAAAATAACCTCTCAAACGTAATGATTTACCTATTTTCTTAAGCTAAATTTCATTGCAAGAGATGATAAAAAAATTTTAAAATCACCCGGTATATGTATATTAATTTTGTGGAACTAAGAAAGTAAATTACTACTATTTGAACAAAAACGTACTAGATATGGTCTAATTTTATAAAAGGAGGACTAGCAAGCAATCTATCGAAAATTGTACAGAGTGTACATTAATGATTGAAGGGTGTTTGAATTTCCCGCCCATTAGATTATTTGTAAAAGTTGGTACTGCATACTATTCTGTTTTACCATGGGCGGCACATAAAATTATATATTATTAAAACAATTATTAGTGATTAGAAATTATTTTACGTTTATTAATTACATACATTGATATGGAGAATATAAAAAGTAAAGCAGATATAAAATAAAATTATAACATCTGTTCAAAATGTCCCCCATTTGAATCCAAACACAAATTTACTCTTCTTTTCATGTTTTCGAAAACTTTGTGTCGTGTTTCTGGAGTGATGCTGTTGACAGCCTCTGTAATAGCATTTTGTAATTCTTCTAACGTATGGAGACGTTCTGAAAACACTTTATTTTTTAAAAAACCGAACATGAAGAAATCAAGTGGGGTTAAGTCTGGTGACCGAGGAGGCCATCTGTCCCTACCTATTAACCTATCCCCAAAGAACTGTTGCACATGATTCAACGTTGTCAGTGCAGTGTGGGCTGTAGCTCCATCCTGTTGAAAGTAACCCCGTTGTAATTCATCGTCATGAAGTTCTTCAATGAAAGGATTTAAAATTGTTTCTTGATATGCAAGTGCATTAATATTGTGTTGAAAAAAAATAGGTCCAATGATCCTCCTTCTTGACATTGCCAACCACACACCGATCTTCTGAGGATGTAATGAAGTCTCTTCAAAAATATGAGGGTTTTCTGCACACCATATTCTACGGTTTTGCGAATTTACATAACCGCTGAGATGAAACCATGCTTCATCACTGAAGAAAGTTATGTCTAACATATCGTCATTATTTAAGAACTCATTAAACCATTGACAATATTGCACTCGACGAGGCAAATCAAGAGGTAGCAACTCATGAGTTACAGTTATCTTATATGGATGTAAATGTACAACCTTCTTGCAAGCCTTTTGACATGTACCAAGTGATAAATTCGTTTGAGCCGATAAACACCGTAAAGACTTCTTCGGACTTACATCCATTCTTTGATGAATATCTGCGATGACTTCTTCGGTGAGAACAGTGGGCCGGCCTGTAGATTTTCCTTTAGAAACACTGCCTGTTTCACGAAATCTCTGAATTATACGGCGGACGTGTTGCATAAAAGAATCATATGTGAATACCACTTCAGGGAACTGTTCTTGAAATTGTTGGTGACAACTTTGATAAGAATAATTCCACACATTTTGTTCATTGCGTATCCCCGACCGAAAATAGGCCTCAACAATAAATTTATTGTGCAGGTCCGTGAAAACCATCGCTAACCTAAAACGTTTGTGTGTATTTTTATTTCCTGTTATATGGCTGTACTTACCAATGAAAAATGTCTGACGGCAAAAGTGGAAATAAAAATAACCTTTTCGTTAATACTAACTCAATAATAATAAAATAAGGAAATCAAAACGTAAACAATACAACACACGCACGCTACTGACGAAATTCAACATATCCAGCATGAATACCAATCTTGTAAGACGAAAATTACTAATTCGACAACGCGCCAAATTCAAACGCCTTTAATGTACACTCTGTACTAGATCTAGTACAAATGTACTAGAACGGCAACACCGACCGGGATTGGTGGGTGTAAAGGCCGTTTTACATTGACAATTTATTCATGAATTAATTCATGAAGTCGCTTCATGAAGAAGTTGGACAAGTGTAATGCACCAAATTTGACGTCAAATAAATTCATGAATTTCTTCGTCAACTTATTCACGAATTACAGCAAGTTCTATTTTTCGTCAATATTTGCGTGAATTTCAGGGGTACCAACAATAGAAAACGAAGGTTATGGTATTTATTTGCGCGTGGCAGTGTTAAATCGTTTGTAAATTCTTTCGCTATGTTGGTAATACCTATAAACGGGCATTAGAATCAAAGAAATTCATGAAGTTCTTCACCAATGTAATACGAAATGCGTTCATGAATAAATTCACGAAGAAATTCATGAAGAAGTTCATGAATTAATTCATGAATAAATTGTCAATGTAAAACAGCCTTAAGTAATTTACACAGTAGACTAGACACTTCTTCACTTGTTACAACGGAAGACACTTTCCGGTGAATTGTTGGGTCTATTAACACATCCACTAAGTCTGCTTTTTTTCAATTTTCTTAGTTCGTTGCTTAATAGTACCCTACCACTGTCAGCCATCTTTACATTAATTATACTTAATAGCATATTTTAGCAACCAAAATTAATAATTCTCGTGGTCAAGGTGTTTAAATTCAAATTTCGTAACGTAGGGTTGTGAGATCTCAAACCCAGCCCATCACATTTTTTTTACTTTTGACATTTTTTTCAGACTTAATTCTTTCTTTAAAACGTTGGAATATTCTATCAGCCTTGTTTTGTTTGTTTTAGTTTTTTTTTAAATTTTTTATTTAAGTTGCATTTTAATATTCTTGTTTGTAAAAGAGTCAATTAAATCATTTAACAATAATAAGTAACTCTTTCTTTTCTGAGTCAAACTGGTCAAACTATAGAAAGAGAATACCATATTTAAATAATCGCAAAGAAAACATTGTTCTTCTTGTTTGTCTTTATTTTTAATAAACGTTTGAAATTGATTTTCAGGCTAAATCGACAAATCGTTAAATCAACTAAGTTCAATTTTAGATCAATTGGACAAAATAGCTATTTTTCTATTAAGAACGTGAAGGAGGCGATTTTGGTCCGCGGCGGAATTATAATATAAGACGCAAAGGGCCAAAATCGTCGTTCACGCCCGAAATGCAAACAAGATTCTTTGTAAAATCGTTTAAATCCACCTTAAAGGCAGGCGGCTACTGGAGGCGAAACTAAGCTAAGCTAAGCGAAACTAAGTTTTTTGAAAATTAGATCCAATGTAATCTTACGCGAACGTGGCAACTAAAGCTAAGGGAAGCGAAGTTAGGATAGCAAAGATATAAAACAATGTTTATCTTTGCTCAGTTGCCTCGTCCGTGTAAGATTACATTGGATCTAATTTTCAAAAAACTTAGTATCGCTTAGCTTAGCTTAGTTTCGCCTCCAGTGGCCGCCCGCCCTAAGGCTTTGAAAAAATAAATGGCACGATTCGTTCTCAAAAATCAAGTTACGTTGTTGGTTGCTAATGTGATGCAAATAAACATGTTGGTTTCTTAGGTTTTAGGGCGCAAAAGGCACTATTTACGCCCGCAAATTATTGTATAAATGACTTCATTTTGATACGATTTTACAAAAAAGAGATTTTATGCACGGTTATATTATAATTTGACAATTAAGCCTCAAGTACACGGGGTGAGTTTACAAGCTACAAGCCGGCTTTTTCACAAGCAGCTCGTAAACTAGTCCAGTGTACTCGATGCACTCGCTCCGTTAGCCGCTTGTAAAAACGCTCTGGAAAAAGTTGAACTGCCGGCGACTTTACACGCCACTCGCCGACTTTTGAGCGAGCTAGCTTGTAAACTGGCCACGTGTACTCACAGTAGCTTGTGCACAAGGGGCTAGTAGCATTGGTTTCCACACGCCAACTAGTTGGCTACTGAGCAAGTGGGAGATTTTGTGTGTACTCGACTACTAGCGCACTCGCCGACTCGCCGGCTTTTTACAAGCAGGCTTGTAGCTTGTAAACTCGCCCCGTGTACTTGAGGCTTTATACACGAATTTCTTTGATATAAACGTCTTCTTATAGCCCTCGAACTGTGAATGAATGAAAAATTGTTTACAATAATTGGTGGCCGATGTATCCAGAGTGCATATTCAATTTTTCCATCGACCTTCCCAAAAAGAAAATAACAATTTAATTCCATTCAAGAAACATCATTTTGACTAATCTAAAAATGTTATTTTTTGAGAGCAAACAAGACGAAAAAGTAATGACGATGGAGAAATGTTCTTTTATTGTTTTACCTGCCTTGGCTATCAAATACTGTCAAATGAACACAGATTTAATTAATCTTAATTTCTAATTAATGTTACCATTAAATATGCATTCAGAAACATTTTTACATAGCCATCCCTCTAGCGCACAATTCAAATTAAGCGCCAACGCCCTCTCATCACACGAAGTCATGTATCTACGATTTTAGCCGCTCGTTATATTTGTGGTCTCATTTACATATAATCTTCCTTACAAAGTAGGTATGGTTGTTATCTAGCATGTCGATGTTTTATATCGTTAGAGGGAGCCATCAGCTTACCGGCAAAGTGAGGGCAAGACGCGAAGGGGTGTGGAATAGGTAGAGTCACGCATTTTTGTATTGGGTTACGTATCTTAATATATTCTTATAATCATTGCTTTTACTTTAGACGATACGCATTTCCAGAACTTGTATAGGCTAAAAAAAGACATGGTGAATTATTTAATACAATAGTTAGCTGTGCATATGACCAATTAATTGTACTGCAGGGCAATTGAACCCCAAAAGCGACTTTTTGCGGCATTATTTTTTTATGCAACGGGGTCATATCAGAGCGTAGTAGGACAGAATTATCAACTGTCTATGGCTCAAAATACAGTTTGTAAAGCAGTCCAAGAAATAACATCGTTAATCGTACAACATTTAAGGAACGAGCGGATTGTTTTTCCACAAAATAATATTGAAAAACGTCGAATAAAAAACACTTTTATGGAAGGTACTGAATTTCCTGGAGTAGTGGGAGCAATTGATTGTACTCATGTTGCAATTTTAATGCCATCAGTTGAAGAGCACAATTATTTCAATCGTAAAGGTTACCATTCCAAGAATGTGCAAATTGTAAGGAATAATAAAATAGTATACTACAATTACAATTACCCAATTACTTATAGATATGTGATTATAATCTACGAATTTTGAATATTAATGCAAGATATGGTGGAGGTACCCATGATTCCTATATTTGGAGGCAATCTGTAATTCGTTAACAAATGGAACAGAGATACAATGAAGGGGACACAGTATCTTGGTTAATCGGGGAGTCTGCTTATCCACATCCACAGCAACCTTGGTTAATGACTCCAGTTTTAAATGCTGCTGTTAGATCTCCAGAACAAAGGTATAATCAGAGACATGCATCAGCAAGAAACTGTATAGAACGTTGTAATGGAGTTCTGAAATCAAGATTCAGGTATACATATATACCGTCTGTCTTATGAAACGCACGACACTATAACTCCGTTATTAATGATCCGATTTCAATAATTCAAAAAGCACATAAGACTAGTTTAAAAATACTACAAAAGGATAGCATTTTAGATTTTTTTTAGATATGACGTTTTTGTCAGACGATAGTCAACTTTTTTTTTCAAATGGCGGCAGATATTTTTTTTACTCAGTTTGATAGAGATTTATTTTCTGAATTCAATTATTTAAAAGTCGATTTCAAAATATCAAATCAAAACTTTCGGAAAAGTAAAACTCACCGTGCGGGTACTCAAATTAAAGATCTCAAAGACGAAAATCAGATAATCGAAAATATGCAATTTCCCGAGTTGAAGTTCTTGAATTTTTTTGAACACTAAGAAAGTCTAACTCTACATTTTCATGAAATTGACGTTGCTGTTTCCTGGGTTTCTTAAAAGCTTCGTGATTTCTTAAATTTTTTTCAAGTCTTCTAAATTTCTGACGGTTAGGAACTTCTCTATTAGGAGAGCGAGCTTGACCAGAATTTTTGTGGCACTCGAAAAACACTTGCATCATATCAGTTAATTGACTGTTATCCATAATGAAATATTAATGGTATAATAAAATAATAAGACGGTAACAAATAATACAAACAAGAATAAATGAAAACAAGTTGATAGGTAAATACTTAAGTCGTAAAAGATAGTTACTGTTTTGTGCAATTTGGTAGGAATCCAAAGCATACTTGAAATTTTTATTAAAAAAACAATTTCCATTTCTCAAAAATATTCTACAAAAAATATCAAGTTGAAATAAATAAAAAGTTGAAATAAAAATATCAAGTTGAAATAAATAAATGAAATAAATTGAATTTCGAAAATAAATCTCTATCAAACTGAGTAAAAAAAAATATCTGCCGACATTTGAAAAAAAAAAAGTTGACTATCGCCTGACAAAAATGTCATATTTAAAAAAATCTAAAATGCTATCCTTTTGTAGTATTTTTAAACTAGTCTTAAGTGCTTTTTGAATTATTGAAATCGGATCATTAATAACAGAGTTATAACGTCGTGCGTTTTTCATAAGACAGACGGTATAAATTTGAAACCTTTTATGTTTGCGTGCACATTAATATTTGCGTTAATATGAAATGTCAGGAATCTCTTAGGTATTTGTAGATATAGCTGTCTTTCTTTATTATTATACTGTTATTGCACACTTTAACCCAGCAATGTGTGACGTGTCAGAGATTTATCAGAAAATTAATGACATGTAAGCAAACTTAAAAAATTACAAGTGTATTGTTGCATTATTAAAATTGAATTTTTATGTTTCCTTAGATGTGTCATGGGAGAAAGGACGTTAAGGTACAATCCTGTAAAGGCTGGTGAGATCATAACTGCATGTGCAATTTTGCACAATATTTGTACTGCAGGTCGCTTAGATATACCAAATATTGAAGATGATAATAATCTTATAAATGATATTGAACATCATGCAGAAATTGTAGAACTTCAAGGTGCCGAATCAAGAAGAGCATTAATTGCTCGATATTTTAATTAATTTTAAATAAAATATTTAAAATATATATGATAATAAAAAATACTGTAAAGTCTTGGTTATTTTAAAACATTTTACTTAATAAAATGTTAACACAATTATAATTTCTTGTTTTGTAATGTATAACACATTATAATTTTTTTTCTACAAGTCTAACTAGTTTTTCTAGAGTTGTTCCAATAAAGGAAATATTATTGTCAATGCTCTGCAGCACTGTCAGCACTTCACTATTCATGTCTACGAATAAATTGTTTAAATTTTGTTTGCTAGGTGTAGTAATTTTTTTGCTGAGACCCACTTCTTTTTGGGGTGGTTGCAGAGGATTTATTTTCTGTCAGCTGCTGAGTTAGTGGAATCATTTTACTTAATGGTATACGCACCTTTTTTAAAGGAGGTTCACCATCATGGGATGGCCTTCGTAATTCTACGAATGCTGTTTTGGGTGTATGTATATTTAATTCCTACAACATAGATATATTAACACTTATTTTTAAATAAATATTAATTTTGACTCACTGCAGAACTGCACTGTTTAAAATACTCTGAACAAATATTATTTGTACTATTCAAAATTAGCTTTGAGCTGCTTTGAGTGTACGGCTAAAATAAAAATTTATGTTTTATATACATGTACATAAAATATTAATTACTACTCACATTAGGAATGCAGTTTGCAGATTTTTGAGAAATATTTACCTTTAACATTTTTCTATTAGTTGTCTACAATATAATATTTATTAAATAAAGTAACACACTATTAATTTAAACTCACATTAAAGTTACTTGTGGCAGAACTTATTTGTAAAAGACTTTCGCCACTTTTTAGACCCTGTAGCGATGAAATGTTTGTAGAGTCCTATAACATATACATCAAATGGCAATATATTTATGATTTTATCTATGACTGCTTGGATCAGAACCTATTATGACATGCATTTGCGAATGAAGTTTAACTGCAGAAATGAAATCATTACCAAACTTATTTTTTTAACACAATTTGTAATGAAATTTATTATTTCTGAATTAATAAGAGTTGAGAATAATTATTTACAAACTTATTTAGGTACTCGTTTCCTCAATATTTTTACCACAAAACAAAGGGAAATTATAAAAACTCAATACATTGTTGATTTACAATTTGCCTGGTTGCAATGTCCTCGAACATTAGGCTACACTGATTTCAAAATTTTATGGTGTGTCAGAAAACTATTCCAACTTATGAAATAATAAAGTTTTCTTCAATTCTAGGCAGTCATGGATAAAAAGTTGTATCTTAAACCTGTGATAAGGCTTATTAATATTCTCATGCTCTTACCCGACTCGGGCTAGCACCCTCACCAAGCAACTCACTGCATTCGTATGTTAGTAATGCCCTTATCCTAAAATAAGATAAGTAATAACTATTAACTCACATTTGCATCACTTTTTTTAATACCTAATTCAGGTACTCCTTCATTACCCTCAATGGCTGTTTTACCCATTAATTTGAGTAAGCGTTCCTCATTACTGGTAAGTACAATATGTGCCCCCTCACCACCACCAGTTTTTTTCTGGTCAATTTTTATAGCTCCAGCTTTCGCTTGAGTTTTTGATTTCCAGTCCGTTAAAGTCTAATAAATATAAATAATAATAAATAAATAAATAAATTAATTAAAATAATAAATGATTATTACTAATGCTTATGGTATAATTTATAATGCATATTACATTTTTTTAATTAAAAATTTATTACCTTCTTCCATTCTATTTCTGTTTTTTCACCATTGTATGAATTGAGCATACAAGTTAATTGTTGCCACAATTTTTGTTGTTGATTTCTTCCATTTGGTCCTGTAAATTTGTTTGTAATGATTTCTGGATGCCCTTCACAAAAATCAAGTAGATGTGCCCAGTGATCTTGTTGTACCCTCATTTTTTTACAATAATTGTATTAGTTATACTAGAAAAGAAGGTATGAATATTAGTAAAAATAATACTTTACTTCATTAATATATTAAACTCCTATTATTATTAGCATAACACATAGAAGTGTTTATTACTAATATAAATAAATATTGCGTTTAAAACTTACCGACGCACAGTGGTCAATTTACATTATCTAGCGCGGAAAAAATCCTAAATATAATTTCATATTTAAAAATTGAAACCTAGGAAAAAATAAACCTACAAACTCCCTAGCATAGTATCCAAAAGAATTCGACTGATCTGCGAGCGTAGAGTCCGTCCCGATAAGGATTATAATCTTCTCGGATTTAATAAGCGTGCGGTGGTCAGTCTATGTTTTGTTCAGTTTTATGTGGTTTCCTTTCAGATATCCATATAGGTCAGTAAAATTTGTATTCCCTTTTAAAATTTGATGTAACTTTAAATTTGAGAAGTTAAAAAAATATTTTGGTGACATTCGTAATTACAGCGAAATTATACCGTGTTTATTGTACTTATGTGATAGACTAGAAATAATGTTATTGGCGCGTATTGGTAATCATTACCACTGTGTTATCCCAAGTATACAGGCTGTTTCAAATTCGACCCTCACCATTGGGATCTCGCTTATTTGAAGAGATAGACGGTAGTTTAAATTTGGCAAAGTTGCAAAATTTTATGAGCATTGATAATCCGCAGAGAAATAACTTCTATGTTAACTCTTATTCGAAATAATTGTAAAAAATCAAAAATTATCATTTTCTTATTTTTCCTCTATCTTCTTTATTTGAAGAGGTATCAAAAAAAATAAAAGTACTTTCTTAAGACACTTTTGAATTCTCTACACACTGATGAATACCATTTTGCTATAACACGTTTCGTCAAATTGATATCATCATCAAGTTCATTTTTTTTTTGGGCGCCATATTGAAATTTGGTCGCAAAATAATCTACTCTTCCTGCTGATTACGCCAATATAGCACATGTTATCAAAATTCTTTAAAATAAGGTCAAAATTAAAATTAATTTTTTTGAGACAAGAAAATTGGCAATTAATGGAAGCTTGGGTTTGGATTCAAATCAAAAACAGTATAATCTGTCATATTAATACATACTTGTTGCTAAATATTAACATAATAACAATAGCATAATATTTAGAATTGAAGAAAAACGTGATGTTACGTGCCTTGTATTCGCGCCACACACGAAAACAGCAAGTGAATTTTATTTTGAACATTCGAAGAGCTGCAATAAGTTTAAGCAAACTAATGCAATTATGTACAAATTAAAGTGGAAACTGGTTTGAACATTTAATGTAAATATCTTATTTTGAGAGCCTCTATTTATTTATGTCATTATTATTTCTTCAATTTAGTTCTACATTTTTGTTACTGTAAAGAGTAGGTGCGTATTCTAGTAAATTATTCCTGCTCTTCAATATTTTTGTCTAATTGTAAAAGTATTATTCTAAGCTGTTTGTTCTCCGAGTAGGTTCGAAAGTACCTACAGTTCACTTGCTGTTTTTGCTTTTTTGTTATAGGAATAAAACACACGTAACACACATATTCTGTTTCTCTTATCTTATTGCTGTGCCGGTAATATTTATTAAACTAGTGCCTACATCAAAGAAACTGCTTTTAATTTGACTCCAAAGTTATCTTCTGTTAACCACAAAATTACCTTCTGTTAGCTATAACAATTCCTATATTATATCAAATATTCTTAATTCTGACATTATTTTAAATAATTTTGATAACATGTACTATATTGCCGTAATCTGTAGGAAGAGTAGATTCTTTTGGGACCAAATTTCATTATGGCGCCCATAAGAAAAAATGAACTTGATGATGATACCAATTTGACGAAACGTGTTGCAGTAAAATGGTATTCATCAGTATGTAGAGAAAGTACTTTTATTTTTTTGATATCTCTTCAAATAAAGAAGATAGAGGAAAAATAAGAAAATGACAATTTTTCATTTTTTTCAATTATTTCGAATAAGAGTTAACATAGAAATTATTTCTCTGCGGATTATTAATGCTCATAAAATTTAGCAACTTTGCCAAATTTAAACCTACCGTCTATCTCCTCAAATAAGCGAGATCCCAATGGTGAGGGTCGAATTTGAAACAGCCTGTATATTGTCTTTTCAGTGTACACTGAAATAATTTGCAATAACCTGCAATCTCCAAAGTTATGACCTTTTCTTCAGCGTTGTGGCTGGTATGACTAGGTGTGCTATATTTACCTTTCCTTATGTGACCGTATAAAATTTTTATGTAGATATACGTGAAAAAATATACACTTTTGTAATTCATAATAAAAATGGGGGTTTCCATTTAAAAAAATTAAAATTATTTTTGTACCGCAACGGTACGCCACTGTACACATAAATAAACTAGTCTAAAATATGACAAATTTATAGTAATAATTGACATGTGAGAGCATTTTGCAAAAAGATAATATTATAGAAAATATTTAAGGTGTTCCAAATTTTTATACACACTGTACAAAGTGTTTCTTACATACTGTGTTTCTTACATTCTATGTTTGTAATTACATAGCTACATACCTAGCTGTGTATATTACTTAATAAACTATTAACTTCTGGCATATTATTTTTTGTGTATTATTTAAAGAAACCTGTTGATACCGAGTTTGCAGAGCTTGCATCGATATTGCAGAGAGTTTGCAGAGCTTGCAGCGAATTTGCAGCGAGATTGCGGAGTTTGCAGCAAGTTTGCGGAGTTTGAAGAGTTTGCACCGAGTTTGCAGAGCTTGCAGCGAGATAGAATCGAGATTGCAGAGGTTTTGCAGAGTTTACAGCGACTTTGCAGACTGTGCACACAGTTTGCAGCGAGTTTGCACAGAGTTAGCACCGAGTTTGCAGCGAGTTTGCATAGTTTGCAGCGAGTTTGCAGTGTTTGATGCGAGTTTGCAGAATTTGCAAATCATGCAGCGAGATTGCAGCGAATTTGCAGAGTTTGTAACGAGTCTGCAGAATTTGCAGAGCTTGCAGAGAGGTTGCAGAGTTTGAAGCGAGTTTGTATTGTTTGCTGCGAGTTTGCGGTGTTTGCAGAGCTTGCAGCCACAAAAGTTTAGAAAAAATACCCAATATTGCATGGTATCTTTATTTATTTATCTATAGAATTGATATGAACAACTCAAAAATATAAAATAATTTTTCCGCGCCAAATAATTAAAATTGACCACTGTGCGACGTAGCGATGCTAACAGCACTGACAGGTGAACTTATTTTATCCTTTCTTCCTATCTCTTTCTTACACATTTAAAGCAAGCGCAAATTTGATCAAAGCGACAACTAAGAAACGCTCGTTTAGAAACGATTCTACGGGGGTGTTAAGAAGTAAGGGGAACAGTAAACTCGATCCATCATGATCCCAAACTATCGCATAGAGGCGAGTGCTTGCCGTTGCTAGGCAACGTGACATAACAAAAATAGAATTCTATTCATCGTGATCCCTGTCACAGAATAACCAGAATGCAAACTCTTGTGGTGGGGGTAGGTCACGCAAATCGTAAAATCGCCATTTTGGCAGGCTAGAATTTGATTAATTGCGTAGTGCACGATTGTTAGGTTATGTTCGCGGGAAGCATTTGTAAATAAATTTCTGCGTAAAAATGACTGGAAAGAAGAAAGCTGGTGATGTGTATGCAGTAAGAAATTGCAGCAACAAGCAGTATCTTGGTAAACAGAGCTAAATTCTCGTTCTCACTTCATAGCTAAAAGTGAAAATGTAATTTCAAAATTGGCGCCGCCAATGTCTAGTAGAGATGGGCAAAGTGACTCTTTCGATCGAGTTGACTCTTTGCCGTTTCATTGGGAAGCTCTCGGTTCTCAGCCCCGCGCACAGTGCGTTATTTAAGCAACCTAGCTGGACAAAAATATTACTACAAAGAAAAATTAAGGTAGTTGGTTTAAGGATTATTTTATTAACAGAAAGGACAATTCATTATCATATTTAGTGAAATATTTGCCTCCATGCCTGGAAACGCCGTTAAAAGCGCTCCGCTGCGCGTCGCGCATGCTTTAAAGTCTTTCTTATGCACTTGTATCATAAGATACTATTTTATCAATTCTCTTCATTGAAGATTTCGCTGTAGTAAATTAGTACTGCGATAGTAAAACTGGTTTTGCTTTGCTCAGACAACATAGAAATCTATTTTGATATTTTTATACTTCATTTTAATGAGAATGACGTTATTTTTTATGTAAGAACAACTTGTATTTCTGGGTGCTGTATATACAGGCTGTTACAAATTCGAGGCTCACCATTGGGATCTCGGAAACGGTAAGAGATACGAAGTCGGTTAAATTGGGGCAAAGTTGCGTATTTTGGTCACAGAAGACTAATCTAAACAGAAGCGTCACTTGAAAAGGAGCTTCATAATTAGAAAGAGTAAGAAGAGCACTACCAGTTTAAAGGTTTTTCGTGTTCACTCGGCAACACTCGCGCGTTTCCTTCGACGCCTTGCTTATAGGCGTAACGCGAGAGAGAAAAAAGAATGCGTTACCCTCGAGTTAACACAGGATGGATAAATTTGCCTATGCAGAAGCATGGCGGAGTAAAATTTCGTAACGAGAACTGCCCAAGTGCGACGTAAGAGTCGAGAGAAAAGTTTGATAATAATTATAACCGAATAACATTTACAGTAATAATGTCTGAAATGAGCAATAAATGTGTAGCAGAGAAAAGTAAATGGGGTACCGCTTGTGCTTACAAGGGTGCGAGTACAAATTTTATTCGAAAAAGATGGAATATGTTTTATTAGGTGCAAGAAAATAGGTCTGTTTCTGCAGCGTTCCGGACTAGTTTGAAACTGTTAAATATATTCGCCCGTCGAATTAATTACTGCTTTTAAGAGCTGCGTTAAATGTGAGACTTTGTATAGCGCATGGGTCTGGCCACGTTCTGGCAGTTTCAGATCAGTCAGGGACTGCTGCAGAAACAGAGCTAAAGTTATTCTGAGTGCGCACCAATGCCACAAGTGGAACTCGCTTTAAAATTAATAGAGTAGATTATAATCCCATTTCCACCTCATCTCTAAATATTTTCAAAGCACGCACGCATCTCTACTGCACTACCGATTTAAATGGCCAAGGTCATCGGCAGATTGTGCGGAAGATCAAAGGTGCCGCCTCGAGTGATGCTTCTGTATAGATTAGTATTCTGTGTTTTGGTGCTGAATAATATTCTGTTCTGAAAAATCTTCTACGATTTGTAGTTTTTGAAATATTTCCAAAAAACAAGAAAACGTAATTTTCTTTTTTATTTTTTCCTGAAGTTATTATTGCAGGGATCATAACAAAATTACCTTCGGAGTTTTATTTCGTGTATCACAAGAGCTGATTTTAGTAAAATTTTTAGATCTAAAAATGAATGTTTTTGAATCCAAGAATGACGTAAATTTAAACATTTATTGTGGTTTTAACAACAACAATTCAGTAATAACGAGCGAAATTTCCTTCCAACAATATTCAGAAAGACAACTACAAAACAATAGTTGATTAGATTTGTAATTAAATTATACATTATTATTATTAAAGCAAGAATATATCAAATTAAATTATGTATGTCTTTAGAAAACTCGTATCTTAAAAGATATTACTGCTCGAGGAAACATTCTTTCTTGTAGTCTCATAATTTTATACACTTTATAAGTAACCATTTAACTACCTCTACTAATAATTCTTCATTCTCATCATCATTAAGGCGATCTCGATACGTCCTTCGAGCTTTATGAAAATATCCATAAAGTGCAATGTTTCTATCTAACTTAATAACATTGTTCTGTCTGGATGGCATCTTTCTGGGTATTATTGGAAGTAAATCTCTCTTGCTATTACTAAATTGTTGTTAGCACAATACATTTGATTAAATTTAATTTTCTCCACTGAATTTCAATTAAGCATTTGTCTTCATTTGCTAGTAAGAATTTTGATATTGGTAAACTATTAAAATCAGCTTTCGTTTTATCATCTAAACAAAACGCTGGGTTCATTAAACGAAATTTAAAATTTAAATTTCTATATTGGTTGGTAACCTATTCACAAGCTCTCTTAAATATTTGACAAGAAATTGATGAAATCTTACCTTTATTTCATCTACGACTACCACATCTTCCTCCAAATTAAGTTGTTTTACAATTGTATTAAAAGAGAAACCTAAATCGGCACTTTGGTAATGTAATATTGAAAAATCATTTTCTACAGCATTACATATTTTTTTTATTATATCTTTTGTTGAATGTTCATGAGGTAAAGATAAAAATGCGGGTTTAATCAGTCTTTTAGCAAAGGATTGTATAACTAAAAATAATTCTGTATACGCACTGCCAGTATCACAATTTTCACTTTGAAATTTTAAATTGAGTGTATTAGCTTCTACTAATATAGGTAAAATCAGCTGGTAATAAGCATGAACTTTGGGATCATTCAACATTTCACTTATTACTCTAGCTTTATAACATTTTTTTGTTTCTTTGACAGAATTAAAGAAACTTTTTAATTCAACCCAGTGACTCAACAAAGTTTTAATAACATTGCATCTGGAAAGCCATCTCGTGGGGGCTAATTTTACAAATTTTTTAAAGTTTGTTTCTTCTACATTAATTGTATCATAAAATTTTTTGTATTGAATTCTACGTAAAGGGCTATTTGAAAACCAGTTATATATTTCCTAAGCTAAGTAGTCTAGTGAAGAAGGCAGTTCAGAACTAGCTTTAGATACACATAAGTGTAATGCATGACAAGCACATTTAATCAGCATTAAATCAGGAACATCTTGCTTTAGTAATGTGTACAATGAATGGTTTTTGCCGCATAGGTTGGCTCCGCCATCTGTACCAAGCGCTAATATATTAGCTACAGGTAGAGCAATCTTTTCTAAAAATGTCTTTAATAATAAATACAGATCATTTGCAGTTGCATGCTCTACCTCCAATAATGCTACAAAATCAGTAATAATAGTTTTTCCGTTGAAATACCTAACACAAAGAGCCAAGTATTTATTTACTGCAATATCTGTAGACTCATCTAATATGATCGAGTACCTTTGATTCCCAATACTTTGCAAAATGTTTTGTAACATTGCGGGGCTAATAACATGTCTTATCAAGCACGCACATTTTGTATGGTGTAGCCGCAAAGACGAAAATTCTGAATCTCGTAGAATTTCACCTAAGTGATCAATGGAATTGATCGAGCAGTGACACACTACAAACATGGTGAGTTTCAAATCCGTCATTTTATCCTGCTGACTGAGAGATGTCGATGGAAAGAACTGTTTCATTGTCCTTTTCTTAATAACTCTAGTCTCAACATTTCTTTTATGGACAATTGTATTTGCATGACGTTTTAAATCTGCAATGTGGGCTCGTAACGATGTGCGACAGTAAGCGCAATGTGCATTATTATCAGAATCGTCCAATTTATTTTCTCCTAACCAACCTAAAAAATTGTGCATAAAGAGGTTGCAATTTAAAGAGGAAGGAAAGAAATACCTTTGGCCCAATCTTGTTCCTCCCATTGCTTTTTATACTGCCTCCCTCTTGCCATTGCCTTATTCATTTTCGTTTTTGACATGACTTGACGGGTAATCACATTATTATGTATAATAAATATTATTAATCTATGGATAAACAGCGCATGACATGATTGACATGAGCCGCAAATAGCCGTAGCGTAAGCTGATAAAGATTAAAACACGCCTGCGCCTGGTTCCTTCAGAAGGCCAACTTAAGCTTAATAATGTCAAATTGTCACAAATACGACCAATATCACTCTGGCAGATGAGAATTGACTAAATCTAATTTCTGTTAAATTTCTATTGGTTAAAATCTAAAAGCGCCAACTGCTAATGTTAAAATCGCCAACACAAGCGCCAGGCGCTAACCTTAAAATAATCGGAGCCAATTTATATGTTGAAATCGCCAAAATGGCGCGAAATCGCCAAATCTGGACAGACTGCGTATGTTCGCTCGACCCGGACTTTCCCCGCTCAATTGCGCACTTGTCAATTCGCGCCCTGTTCAAACTCCCACAATATGTAAAGGATTTTTCATTAAGAGCGACGCATTTTGTTTTTAAAATAAAACTTGTTGCAACCACATGTCGTCCTAGTCCAGACCATCCAATCCAGGCCAAAAAAATTCACTCATGGAAACTTGGTTTAAACCATATCTAAACGAATTCATTCCTGTCAGCGCTTCCGTAGAGGACATTTGAATGATGTTGTGGTTCCATCAATAATGACATTAACTGTACTTTACACCGAAGTAAAAATAATCTTAAATTTCTCACGACATCGGTGTTTTATTTGAAAAACAAAATGCGTCGCTCTTAATGAAAAACCCTTTAGTTGTAATGCACAATTTCAACATCACTTACGATCCTTAAGCTGGATTTATAAACTTGACGTCGACGTTACCGTCGCCGTTGCCGTTCGCGCAAGTGACGTTCAGTTCGCAGTTCGCTGTTTGAAATGCAATGATGCTGATTTATATACTTACAGACGTTGCCGTTGGTGGACAATTGTGAAAGCACGTGAACCGTTATTACTAATTTAAAAATGAATTCGTTAGAAGAAATTTCTATATATTTATCAGCACTGGGTGTTCTTTTGTGTACTTATGCAGTGCTGAAAAGAAAACGAAACAGTCGTTTGCGACGTAGATTTAAAGTGAGGCCTATCAATAGGACAAGAAGAGTATCTGGAAACTACCAGTATTATCAAAAAACGAAGAATTTGGATGTTCCTCAATTTTTTAAATATACAAGAATGACAACGCCAGTCTTTGAAAAGTTACTGAACATAATAATAAAGCCGAAAATAAGAAAACAGATTAGATCTGATGGTATTTCCGTAGAGGAAAGGCTAGTTATTACATTACAGTAAGTAAAAGTATTTCAAAGTGACAATTTATAGAATATTTCAAGTATTATGTATGATTAATTTTCTTATTACTTCAGGTACTTGTCACAAGGAACGAGCATGCAAGCCCTCGCCTGGACTTTTCATGTGGGTTTGACTACTGTCCATAAGATTGTTCATGAAACATGTGAAGCTATTTGGGATACACTTAGTCCTATATATCTAAAATCACCGTCTACTGAAGACGAATGGATTAATATTGTGACTGGTTTCAATGAGCGTTGGAATTTTCCCCATTGCTTAGGAGCCCTTGATGGTAAACATGTTTATATCCAAGCACCTGCTAAAAGAGGTTCCTTATATTATAACTACAAAAACAGATTTAGCATTGTTTTGTTAGCATGTTGTGGTTATCGGTTTACCTTAGTTGATATTGGAGCAGAGTGATGGGGGTGTTCTACGAAATAGCATTTTTGGACAAAGATTCGAAAGTTCAGACATGAAAGTTCCAAAAGCCAGTAACTTACCAACTTTTGATGCTGAAATACCTTACTTTTTAGTTGCGGATGAGGCATTTCCATTAAAGCAGTTTATAATGAGGCCATATCCTGGAAAAAATCTTTCTGAAAAACAAAGAATATTTAACTACAGACTATCACGAGCACGCCAAGTAATTGAAAATGTATTCGGTATTATAGTAGCACGGTGGAGAATTCTAAAAACTACCATAAATGCTAAGGTTGAAAATGTGCACAATATTGTTAAAGCAATCGTTGTACTTCACAATTATTGTCAAACTGAATTTTCTGCTCATCAATATAATATATATTGCCCCCCTGGGTTTGTTGATACAGGTGACCAAGAAAACGGAACTTGGAGGGAAGATCAGAGTTCACTTGAGTCTGTTGGAAGGCTTGGTGCAAACACAGCAAGAAGAAATTTGTATCAAATTAGAGATACACTAGCAGATTACTTTATGTCCGAGAGTGGGAGAGTTCCTTGGCAAAATGAAAGAGTCAACAAAGGCAGATTATATACATAATAAATTCACCTGCATCATTAAGTTATGAAGTTATTTTTAGACAACTATTGTACTTCAACAGATAAATGACAACAAAGAGAAAATGAAAGTTTTTATAATGTGTAATTAAGTCTTTATCATGTGTAATAAAATATATATAACAAAACAAGGAATATTTCTTTTAGAACTGAAAACTAATTCTTGCATGTATAAACCAATACGATTAAGGCCCAGTATCTTCCAAAATGAGAAGCGTAGCTCTTCTCTTATGTCTTGCTTCTTCTTCGGTCATTTCTATTAATCTAGAGTACACATATTCGGTAAAAGTTCTGTTTGCATCATTTTCTGTGACCTTTTGCTGTAAAGTTAATGCAATTTTTTGTGCCACTTCAACAACCTCCTTCATTTCTTCATCAATTTTTTTTCTCTTGCTGCAAGAGTTTTTGACAGCTTCTAAAAAACAAACTTACAGTTATAGTGCTGAATAACATGAAAAATATACCTTTTCTTGATGGGACATTCTGATTTGACACCAGATAATCTGAATTATGTCTTACTTCATCCATCACGGTTTGTCTGAATACAACTTTATTTTGAAAAAAATGTCCATCTTTAATTTTTGTTTTTATCAACTCTTAACAGTTTTCTTTATAAAAAAACATTAACCTTTAAATCTTCGTACGATGTGTTTTCTTTTAATTAAGAGTTATTTCGAAATACCTAGCTCTTTTTGGTATTTCACAAATTGCATACACAAAACAAAAGAAATTAATAAGCAAACAACAATATTTTTGTATTTGTTTGCTAACTGTACATTTCAGCTTACAAATGAATGCTAGTGTACCTAAGGGAGTTCAAAAATTTTGACGGAGAATCAGGATGATTCTTAAAATCTGCAAGTGCTGCTTCAAAAGCTTGTTCACTGAATTATTCTAACTCTGGTTCTCATTTAGAATTGCAGAATTCTTGAAGATGGTGAAATATGGCATGTTATATCTAATTCAATCAAATTCTGCCGGAATTGATCGATTGCTCTTTCAAAATCAGATGCTAAGTTATTACCAAAATACAACTTAACAACCAGTTCTAAACTTGATAAATACTTGACATATTTTAAACAGTTAATTGAAGAAATGGAACGTAAAAAGTCAATTTTCGAAAGCAATTAGCGACCGGAATTGCCATTAAAAGAATCTCCATGAAGGGCTTCCCGTTGTACAGTGATGACCATTAAAATCGTGACCTCTGCATGCTAACCTCGCCCTTATTGACCTGCAGTGGAAACAATGGCTATCGTACTCTATCGTACGGCTATCGTTCCTCCACTCATATTGCCGCTAAGAGTTCTGTGTAGGGATGTGGATATTTGAGAAAAAAATTCTTTTTAAAGAAGTGAGGAAATTTCATTATTTTTAATATGAAACTTCAACAGAATTTGAAATGAAATTTCACATTAAAAAAAAATTCTTTGAAATTTCAATGAAATATCAAAAAAATCAAAATCTCAAGTCAGTTTTATTTAGAATTTTTTTTAATACAAGTGTAAATATTGTACAGTTGCGGAATTTAAAAAAGCATAAAAGTCTTTAGGCTTTATTTTGCAATATTAGAATAGTAAATCGATCTCTGTTTAATTGACATAAACACTGACAATTAAATCAGGTCACTTTCATTTTTAGGAGTCAAGAAAAAAACTGCATGGTGCTTTTATTAACCCCAAATCTTTCGGGTAATCTTATTTACCACCCTTCTTCAATATGTAAACAGTTATTTGCGTTTTTCGGCTAAACTTAAATGCGGCATGATAATGTCAATCTGTCACTTTGACAATGATTTTGACTTATAAAGCGAAAATAATCTCAAACAAAACCAAGTTTACAGCGACACGTTTCGAGTGTATGTATGCTTTTTTAAATTCCGCAACTATACAACTACGGACAAAAAATTTCGGACTGTCATTATACTGACATAAAAATATAGAACAATCCTTTACTCTTATTTTGATTGATATGTGACGCAGATTTTAAGAAAGTATTGGAGAGATATGACGTCCCAAAAAGTCATCCTGATTTTCCATAAAAGTTTTTGAACCCCGTAAAATTGTACAATATTATTCATTAGTAAGTTGAAATGTTGTACAGCTAGCATACAAATACAAAATGAATATTGTTTGATTATTAATTTCTTTATATACAATTTGTGAAATACATAAAAAAGCTAGGTATTTCTGAAGTAAATCTTAATTTAAAAAAAACTCGTCGTACGAAGATTTAAAGGTTAATGTTTTCTGGTTAAAAAGTTGATAAAAACATAAATTAAACATGGACATTTTTTTCAAAGTAAAGTTATATTCAGACGAACCGTGCCATGCTTATATCTTCCTCTCCTTCATTTGATAATGCCGAAAGTGACAAGAGGAGATCTATGCTTGACCATGATGAAGCTTTACACACACAAGTTCAGACAAGTTCTGTGACATTCTATTGAGCTGAGGCACAATATTTGTGCCACGTGGCATAGAACACAACAAGATTTCTATAGATGCTCTGAGGTACACATGTTGTGCCACAAATTAAAAAACAAAAAAAAACACAAAAAGAAAAATTGTTTATGCATAATAATAATATTTGTGTGATCTACTAAACAAATTAAAGTAAAATTTAAGTAAAATTAAGTTTGGCACTCCATGCTCATTTTTAGTCTCCTAACTATGGCAGCCAACGTGTTAATGAATCAGAAATTCTAAAGGTGTTCATTAAACTTCTATACGAATCACCTGATGCTAGAAATTTTAAACATATTGCAAGTCTTAGTTTTGCCGAAACAGTTTCTCTCATATTGGTTTCTTTTTTGCTCACCACTAATTTCTTTGGTCATTTATTCCAAAGGTTTCAATATTTTTATCAACTCTTTAAAAAAATCCTACTCCTCGACTGTTATTATGGGCAAATTCTTGTCCAATAACGGCATTGTAGGAAAGATTGCTTCAATTCCACAAACTTTTCCAACGTGTAATACGTGGAATTCCACCTTCACGAAACATCTTGCAGTGATTTTTTTGATTCAGTGTTAACCCTTTGTTCCCGGAAAATTTAAATTCTTATATATTATGTCAGCTGTTGAATTTGAATTATTAGAACATAAATTCAGCTTCATTTTTTTTCAAAATTTTAATTTAACATTTAGGTCGTGGTTTTAGTAAGAGACCACTAGGAAACTAAATATAAAAAAAATACATGTTTAACAATGATTTATTTATTATTTCTTATGATACAACAAAAAACAGTTTTTTCGATCATTGAGACATAATCCCACGTTACACATATTGCATGCCCAACGAGTTCTGTGACAGTCTTGTCTTGTACTATCGCTGACACTATAAACAGAACGAGAAGCAATAAAACTGTGCGAAATTCGACCATATTGCACCGACCGAAGTAGGCCTAAATGTTCAGGTCGTAAAATATGTTAATCCGGGATACTCAGGTAAAAACTTCCGAGACGAATAAATAGGTACGATTTAGAATATAGATATTAAATTGAATTAGTAAACATAAATTTTAGCCTACATGGAATCTTCACATTTAATCATGCACAAAAGTTTTATCAATTTTATTTGTAAATAAAGTTTTGAAATGAAAAAAAATATAAATTTTTTTATTTTATTAAAATTAATCTTTTTTCAAAACTGTTTAATTAAAGAGAAATGTTATGAATGTGTTCAGGTATTTTAATACTTCTAGCAAATATGGGAGAATTGATTCTTACCTTCTTGGAAATACATAGTTTAAAAAGAAACGAATAATACCTAATTAAAAATATTCGTAGACATTACATATATTCTGCTTAAGGGATTAAAATTGTTGTGGGGACGAACTGGATTTATCTGAATTTTTCTTTAAATGAAATAATATAAAAGGGAACATTAAATTTTATACCTTTCGTTTCTAATACAATCGTGTTCAGTGTTCATCCCAGTAAGTTTAATTAATTGTTCTGCATGTGTAGCATCGTCAGTTAGGTCGTCAGTGCACCATTGCCGAAAAAAGGGAAAATTATAGGAATGTGGCAAAAGTGGAAAATCGTATAGTGAAATAAATTGAGTCGATTCATAAATCGGTAAGTAATTTTATATCTAAATGTATTCTGTTATTATTATTATGAATAATATTATTTTGAATGATTAATTCATTCAATAATTTATTTTAATTTTTTAAATTAAAATTTGTTTTGTACATCTGTAAAAAAATTCATAAATTGAACAATTAATTGGAAATTCTAAAATAAAAAACATATTTTGGAATCTCCAAAAGAATTTCCAAATTCATAAATTAGATGTAAAATTTCGGAACGGAAGTGAATGTAGTCCATTTTTTTTAGATGTTATGTTGTGGAATAAATATTTATTGAGTACAACTTTGTTTACTTTATTATTATTATGGTTCAAGTTTTTAGAGTTATCTAAAACTTCAAATTTAAAAAAAAATGCATTTTCACAATTTCATAAAAATGTAATACAAAATAATGTAATTATTTCAGAAATCTACCATTCTACGTTTCAGAAATGAAGGTTTGTTAGAGAGGAAACGAAGACCGCTTGTTTTAAATAAAAAAAAACTACACAAAATGAAGATGAAGAAATCGTAAATGCAGTACAAAACAATCCTTTTCTTTCTAGTCGATACATTTTAGATGTCACAGGAATTGGTTCTTCAACTAGGACCATCATAAGAAGACTTGTCAATGGAGGGTTACATAACCGGAAATCAGCGAAAGTTGTAAATTTTACACCGCGCCGTGCCAAGATTAACATCTCGGCAATATGTCAACATGTCAAACAGCATTTATTACCTTTGGCGGATGCTAATGATGGAGGCATTGCATTTGTCCAAGATAATTCGGCCATTCATACTGGCAGAGTCGTTCGGGAATAGTTTGAAGAATATCCAGAAAATTGATGTGATTCCTGGCCTGCTAAATCTATTGAAAATTTATGGGCACATGTTATTCGACATTGGGACGACGAAAATGCAAACTTAAGAAGCAGGCAGGTATTTACAAGAACACATAAATAGAACTTGGAATCAATTGGGATTAGGAAATTTATGCCAAAATTTAGTTGGTTCCATGCCGAGAAGACTGCAGGAAGTCATCGCAAATGGAGGATACTATACAAAATATTAATGTAATTATCTTTTGTGTTATTTTTTATATCTAAAAATTATTTGGAATATGTATTTTATTTATTAAAATGTGTACTTCTTTCTTAAAAACAGAAACAAAAAAATTAAATATTGAAGTTTTTATATCGGGCTTTCAATAATAAAACTTTGCAGGGACAGGGAGGCTATAACTTGCTTTTACTCCATTTAAATTACATTGCAACAAATGTTTTCATGACATCTGAAAGTGACTTTAATTTTAAAGTCTCCTTTAAATTCGATTATGAAACTGGCCCTAATAGTATTAATTTTGTAAATCATTGAGTTATTTTTCTGATATTAGAAATGATAAATTATAAATTTATTAATAATTATGAATAAATGATTAATTAATACATTAAGGCCCGATCTTTTCATCTCCAGTTAACTTTATCTGACGGTTTATTCCCATAGTAACAATTGTGATCACAATCGTTACTATGACCAGATCACCAGATAAAGTTAATTGGAGATGAAAAAATCGGGCCTAAATCAAACACGGAAAAAATAATTTAAAAGAGCAGCTGTTTTACTTATTTAAAATTATGCTAGTTATTCGGATATTCTATTATCGAGGATGGACGTTTACTCCGGCACGCGGCAGGTAGTAAGTACAATAACATGCAATAAGGTTGAGTTTCGCTCGTTCTTCAGACACGTTACTGCCAAGCAAATTTTCAATCGTTCTCTTTATACTGTCAGCGATAGTACTACAGAAGGCACATCGTCTTGACGTGCCATGAATAGGCATGTGGAGACATTGGTCGAATCGTATTTCATAAGGTACAGAAGTTTTGAAATGATTTACAGGTGCATTAGATTTTCTAGAATTTGGTTTCTGTTCAGCTCCTATCAAACCCAAAGCTACAGATGATCTGAAAGTTTTTAGATTATAGGTAGCACATTCTGTTCTCTCTTTGAAAATTATGAAAGAATTGACTACTGCTAAATCTACAAAGTACCACATAATTCTGTGCCACCATTTTTTTGATTTTCGGTCAACCTCGTAAATTGATTTCAACATGTCCATTTTATCTACGTATCCCATGTTATTATTGTACTCCTTTACCATATTAGGACAAATGACTTGCTCGGTGGTACCATCTTTCAGCTTCCTGGATACAGTTGCACACTGTGAAGGATCTTGATAATTTCCAAGAAAGAAGACCGTTTTCCTATCTTTCCACTTCAAAAACACAATGCCATCCTTACTAACTCGCCAATCAAAATCCCCTCTTTCTAGATCCTTATCATCTTTGACATCAAGAGGGAGATTTTTTCTGATCTTCCTAAGAGTTCCGCATGCATAAATGCGTTCTGCCTGCAAATCTTTTTGCAATTGCACTGAATTAAAAAAATTATCAAAGTAAACATCAAAACCTTTGCCTACTAAAACTCTTGTCAAATCTTTTACCACTCGTGCGCCCAAATTTTTTTCATTTGATTCATGTACTTTCCCGGTGTATATCTGAAACTGAGAGACAAATCCTGTTTTATCTGCTCGTATCCAAACTTTATATCCTCTTTTTTTATAGGTTTTGAAGGCATATATTGTTTCAACGTACTGCGACCCTTGAAGCGAATCATCGACTCATCGATGGATTGATTTTGTGACGGCATAAATGAGTTTGAAAATGTTTCCGATAAGGTGTCTATTAGAAGTCGGAGTTTATAGAGTTTATCAAAATTTTCCGATCCTCTTTGGGGCATTATCGAATTGTCACAAAGATGAATGTGACCTAATAACCAAGCAAAGCGATCTCTACACATGGCTGAACTTATAAAATGGTCTCGCATTTCTGGTCTAGATGACCAATAATCACAATAACTGGGTAACTTTTTAATTCCCATCAGGATATTGATTCCAAAGAATATTTTAATTTCTTTAGAATTGGTAGGTTTATACGAGTTTACATTTCCGCCATTCTTCTGCAAGGCATAGAGATTTGTATGAAAAGCAATTTTATCGATGAGATCGTTTGGAAAAATGTAAAGAAAAATATCGACAGGACTCTCTAATTCAGCAGGAATATTTGGGCCAGTACGTTCATTGAAAACTTTCTTGTATTTTAGACAATTTTGTGCTGAGTTGGTCCAAATAGTTTTTGCGTCTAATTCTTTAGATTGCACTATCGACAGCGGTAATTCATCTTCACTCTCCCATACGTCGTTATTGGTAGTCTGGTCCAAGTTATAATCGGCAAAAACTATAGGCAGTGAATTTATATCGAAAAGGTTATTATTTTCAATAATAATGTCATTTAATTCATCAGCAGTACTATCAAAATCTGATTCGACATCTGAAGGTATCTCGTCAATAAGTGTGAGAAAATCTTCCTCTTTCATATCTTCGAGTTCCTTCACAGAGTACAACTTTTTATTTCTACCTATGAAGGATAAAAGAATATCAGTTTCCTAGTGGTTTCGCCGCGAAACTGACGGGTTTCTTTGCAAATAAACTACCGAAACAGTTATGTTTTTATACTCAACGCTACACTAATTTCTTATACATAATTAGTACTAATAGTTTCAACAAATAAACTTACCCGACATAATAAAAAATGGAAAATATTCACTATACCACGTACACGTGCAAAAAAATATAATTTGCGCCGGTTCGTAACTTATTCTTACCGACAAAATTTAAAATTCAGCAGTAATTTGCATGAGCATCGTATAGAGGACACTATTGGTTACAGTTCCATCTATGTGGTTTCAACTGATTACCGGTAGTAGATTATTTATAAAATTTTATTTTTGTGGTTTCATCGCAAAACCACTAGGGCGCAAAGGGTTAAGAAAGTATTTTAATTTTTTTTTGATATCTCTTCAAATAAAGAAGATAGAGGAAAAATAAGAAAATGACAACTTTTCATTTTTTGCAATTATTTCGAATAAGAGTTAACATAGAAATTATTTCTCTGCGGTTATTAATGCTCATAAAATTTAGCAACTTTGCCAAATTTAAACCTACCGTCTATTTATTCAAATAAGCGCGATTCCAATGGTGAGAGTCGAATTTGAAACAGCCTATATACTTCTCGCTTTAAATGTCTCCAGAATCTTTCGATAGGCTTTATTTGCGGCACATTAGGTACGTTCCTTGATTTTTCAATAAAATTTATTCCAAGCTATTGTATGCGTTTATAACGTTGGAGGCATAATGAGCAGTTGTCATGTCCGGCCCAGTGGCGGCGATAAGGTTTTGGGGCCCCCCGCCGTATTTACTCAATCATATACGTAACTAAAATAAATATAACACCTAATAATAATACACGTAAATCAAAACACTTACTGTCATCTAAACCTCCATTAGGACAGTGCTGAACTGCTGAAACGCCATTGCTTTTGTTTAAAAAATTTGTCTGCCAATTGTTCCAAGTTGAGTTCACAAGTACGTTCATGTTCAATACTTAATACACCCAAACCACTAATGCCCGGTTTCACCAACTTTTTAAGCAGAGCTTAAATTTAAGTGGTGTTTAGACTGTGACATTATTTATATATTTAACAAATATTAGGCACATTCTAATTGATATTTAAGTTGAAGTTTAAATGTCAATTAGAATATATTTGACATTGTACTGACCATACGTAAATGTCACATTCTAAACATAACTTAAATTTAAGCTCTGCTTAAAAAGTTGGTGCAACCGGGCATAAGCCTACCTTGGCTCATTGTGCTACGCAAATAATTTTTTATTAGTTTTAATTTGGAGAATGTTCTTTCGGGAGAAGCAGATGTCACAGGTAATGTTAAAAAAAAGTTGAAATAATGAACAAATATATGGAAGGCTGCTAGAAATGCATCTGTTTTCTGATATAAAATATCTGGCTAATTCAGAAATAGTTTTTGTGGACATAATTTCATTTGAAAAAGTACTTTTGAAGTTTATTAACTGCATAGACAAACTTTCCAAAAGTCATCTCCATATTTGTCTAATATTTTGTTGGCATGTCCGACAATTTCATCATTTGGTAGATTAACGAATGTCGCTTTAATTTGAAATCTTTCTAAAGAATTTTCTATTTGAGTGTCTGCTGCCAACTCATCAAAAAAAGTTTTGACTTTTCTTTGGCGTTTAGATGTAATGTTGGTTGAATATCCCAA
The DNA here is from genome assembly GCA_033060865.1 of Dorcus hopei. Classification (NCBI taxonomy): domain Eukaryota; kingdom Metazoa; phylum Arthropoda; class Insecta; order Coleoptera; family Lucanidae; genus Dorcus; species Dorcus hopei. The sequence goes on along the minus strand of CM065426.1, from coordinate 58,881,116 downwards.
GATTTCGCTAAATTGCTCGCTTTTCTATGTAATGCATCAAAATAATCTCTAAGATTGGAAAAATGATCTAACGTGGAGTTCATTAATTCGCAGGCTCGATCCAGATCAACTGTAGAACTCTGCAGCAATTTAGATACTAAGGGCCGTTTTCATAATAGTGCTAAAGGAGACTTTAATTTAAAGTCACTTTAAGCATAGGAAAACTAATGTATTTTTATAGGTTAAAGTCACTTTAAATTTAAAGTTCTATTATGAAAACGGCCCTAAATGAGTGATTATTTAGTTCCGACCACGAGTACACGCACGCTTTAATTCGAGTGCTACATTAAACCGATTTTTAAGTGGTAAAAAGTGACTATTCTCGAACTGGAAAAAGTGTCAAGCGTAGCTTATGTTACCGCAAATATGATTATGTAATTAGTGTTTTAATACATTAAACAATTAACTGTCTATTGGTGAAATTGTGATTTCATTTATCGCACACAATAGCGGCCGAAGCAAATCGACCAATCCTATAGGAAGAAAAACGGACCAAACAAGCTTCTTTGAAGAGATAAAAATAATTAAAGGACTTCTTTGTGAGATCCAACAAAGATCAAGTCACAATAACAATAACAACCTGTTGCGGAACAGCACCATGTCGAACAAGGTGAAAATAAATAAATTGAAGATACAGGAGCTGAAGACAGAATTACATAAGAGAGGAATAAACGACGATTGGAAAAAGAAAGATTTAATAATAATTAAATTAAAAAGTGTGTTGAACTCAAGCTTCGTGGATGATTACAACGAAGCTGACATTAATATTAATGTGAATACTGATTATTCTGCAACTCTCAATACGTCCGCAGTGGACAACAGCGAGTCAATTGAAACGAGTAAGTCAAACAGCCTACCAAAAAGGAAAAAACGTAGGAAAAACAAGTTATTATTTAAATTGCTAAACAAAATAAATTGACTAGAAGATAAGATCAAATCATTGCAAGTGCAATTATCAAAATTAAAGAAATTGCGCGAACATAAATTTAAAAAACCCTGTGCTCCTGCGAGGGAGAAAAATAATGAAAATAAAAAAAAAAGGAATGCGACACTATCCAGAGAATCAAACTTAAAGGCAGGAATATCCTGGAAGGTGAAAATGAAAATCCAATTAACGCGAACAAAGCCAGTCACGGACATGGGAAACCCACAGATGACACCTATAATACTTCCCCAACCAGAGTGCCAACCAAAAAGAAAATTGTGCCTTCTTGTGGACAGGATAAACCCAAACACAAAATATTAATCTTAGCCGATAGTCACGGAAGAAATGCGGCGATTACGTTAAAAATCTTAAATGATGAGAATTTTAATGTTCAATGTGTATTTAAACCAAATGCTCAACTCTATAGTGTTGTTTCAGATGTAAAAAAATTAACTCAAGATTTCACTAAGAACGATTTTGTGATTATAATAGCAGGGACTAACGATGTTTCAAGTGGTCTTTCCTTTAGTGAAAAATCCATTAATGACACCGTTTCATTGCTACAGCGTACGAACTGCAGAGGAAAATCAATATTCAACAATTTAGCTTATAACTATAACTCTAAGTTGTATCAGTTACTTAATAACGCTCCAAACATATTTTTCATAGATATAAACAAAATTGTTGGTGATGAATTTAAAACGAAAAATGGCCTACATATGACAGCTAAAGGTAAGTTATTATTATTCTCTGAGGTTGCAGAGTACATAAATAAGGAATGCATGTATATGGAGTGCCACTTTTCCTTCTTTTTTCCGTCAATTTCTTATATCAATAAAAATAATCTAATATATGTTAAATCACAAGCATCACCTAAAAAGAACATACAGATACCAAAAGATAAAAGAAAAGCAGTAAACCCAAATTTTTGCTGCGATCGCAGAACACGGATTCTAAAGTAAGTCAAAACAGGCAAAACTACAAAAATGATAAAAGTTTGGATTTACTGTATTTGAATGCCCGTAGTATTAGGAATAAAATAAACGACATCGAAATGCTTCTGCAAAGAAAATCACTCTTGATAGTGTGTGTGACTGAACATTTGCTGGAAAATGACGAGATAGATGTAATTAAGTTTAGTGATTACTACTTAGCAACTTCATGTTGTAGACGGCAGTCAAATGGTGGGGGGTGTGCAATATATGCTATGAAAGACTTTAAAATGAATAAAATAAGTTTGCAAATAAATGTACAAGAAAATAACATACAATATTGTTCCGTACGTTTTTCTTTAACAAACAAAACATTTTTGATACCATGTTTATACCGACCACACTGCGGTGATTTCGAAATTTTTATAGACTCAATGCATGATATTCTGGATAGTGTCTGCGATACTAACGATTATGTGGGCATTGTGGAAGATTTTAATGTCAATTTTAATCAAGAATCACTTAGGATATCGCAGGTAGAGAATTTATTCACATCCTATTGTCTAAAACCATATGTAGTGGACGCAATTACCAGACCCTGTAATTCTGGGGGTACTTGTATCGACAATGCTTTTGGAAATTTTCCTTCAGAACTTGTGCATTCATTTATTTCGGACGAAGACCTTTCTGATCACTACACCATTGTAATTAAATTCAACTTGGAAATACCTTGTACAGAGGTATATTCACTTATAAGGTGTTATAACAGCAATAGTTGTTTAATTTAATTAAAGCAGAACGTTGGGAGGGAGTTCTGAGAGAGCATGATATAGAAGCTAAATACGAGTATTTTTCCAATACCTTCTTTTATTATTTTGACGTTTTGTTCCCTTTGACGAAAGTAATTACCGCACCAAAGAAACACAATAAATCCATTAATATATGTAGAACTCCAAAATATTTGGGATAATGTTCGCGAATTGTGTACCCTATATAAGACCACAAATGATCTGAATATACTGCAATATTATAAGTATAAGAAACGTATAGCAAACGAATATACAACTAATTTTAAGAAACAAGTAAATGATCATAAGATTTTGAATGCTAAAAATAAGTCCAAAGCAGTATGACAAATATTGAAAAAAGAAGTCAGGCCTAACCAAGATAGTAACAGCAACATTGTTCTAGTTAATGGTAATGATACTGTAAAAGACCCCGATCGGATAGTTTCTCTATTTAATGATAACTTCACCAAAGGGCTTCCCTTTGGTTCTTATAATCGGCTAGCGTCAGCACCTTCAGTTACTACTACATCGTCAATGTTTTTGATGCCATGTGATGCTGCGGAGGTTTACGACATGATTAAAAAAATCCATCCAAAATTGTCATCGGGTTTGGACCAGATTCCTTACAAAATTCTTTGTAAATGTGCCCAGTATATAGCGGAGCCCCTAGCAGAAATGATCAATGAAATGTTCAGATCAGGTAAATTCCCAATGAAACTTAAGGAGGCTTAAGTAATTCCCATTTATAAGAAAGGTGATCGAACTGACATTAATAATTACCGTTTCGGCATTGTCTTCATTCTCTAAAATATCTGAAAAAGCAATTTATAGAAGACTATTGTCTCATCTTAATTTCAACCATATTTTGAGCGAACATCAGTTTGGCTTTTTACCAAAAAAATCCTGCGAACTAGCTATTTTCAACTCTTTAATTTTTATACTGGAGGAACTGGGAAAGAATAATAAGATTACCGGCATTTTTTTTTTGACCTGTCAAAAGTGTTTGATACAATAAATCATAAAATCATAAAATGATTACGTACAGCATTCGCGGTAAGGCATTAAATCTCTTTCAATCATATTTGTCTAACAGATCACAGAGAGTCTGCATCACAGCGATTGTAAATAAAAAACGAACAAATGTACTTCTGCTGAAATTACTCAAGGAATTCCGCAGGGCTCCATTCTTGGCCCCATTTTATTCTTAATATATGTCAATGATCTGCAAATTCATTTAGGAATAAATTCACTCTATCAATTTGCCGATGATACCTCATGTCTAATCAGTGAATCGACTACTGATAAAATTTCTTTAGTAGGTACTGATATTATTAATAAAATAAGCGACTGGTGTAATTTAAACTCATTATTCTTAAACTTACAAAAAACTACTATTATAAGTTTTAACAGCAAACCTTCACAGGCAGAATCCGTCTATATCAGAATGATTTTTTTTTAAATTTAACTTTATTTACCCAAAAACATAACAGTAAATCTCAGAGCAACATGTCTCATTAACTTAAATGCTTACTAGATTACTAAAGGTTTATCAGACTTACAGTAAATTAACAGAAAAAGCTCAGTATACATAGTGCACACACTTAGTATGCTTCTGTTAACTCTCTTAACTATTTAACAACTTAAATTTATAGAAAAGAGAAATAATATGAAATGAAGACAAAGTACATCAAAAGAAGTGCAGCAAAGTGCAATAGACTTAGTCAGTTTGCCCTAGGAATAAGTGGGACATTACAGTGAAACAAATAACTGACTAATTCTTTGTTAATAGAAAACATAACATAAAAAACAAGTTAAGCAATAAAAACTAAAATACTATATAATTTTGCTCACAATAACAACAAAAGAAATAACTACTTGTAATTATGAGAGAAAACAAAGAAAGTTGTAAATGAAATAGAATTTGAAGTCAAAGTGAAACAGAGTAAGTTAATAAAGTGCGATTGTTCGACTTTACAAGAAAACTGAAGAATTAAGAAATGTCAGGGTAAAAGGTTAAAATAAGATAAGTACATAAAGTGTTGCAAAGTCCAAAGGACTTGACTGCAGCGAGAACAGTTTAACCATGGCCAGCTCCATTAACATTCACTGACGTGGATGTATGGCCGTTTCAATTAGCCTAAAATTTGGTTCCGAGATAGCATGCCGTGGAGTACTCCCCTCAGCGCTCCCTATTAAAGATACTACAGAACTACTGACAGTAACTTAATGACAACTGCAATTACTTAAAAACCCATAAGAGGCGCTGAGGGGAGTACCGTCAAAATTTTTAAAAGTCGAATTGAAACGGCCATACATACACGTCAGTGAATGTTAATGTAGCTGGCCATGGTTTAACTCGCCTGATACCTAAAACTAAACAATTCCGGAAACTCTAAGCAGCTAATTAGATAATAAAAATAATTTCAATTTCGTTTTGAAAGAGAAGTATTTTAATGTTTTAAATACATCAGGGACACCGTTGTAAGCATGAACGGAGGAGTAAGAAAAAGATCCTCTAAAGAACGCAGTTCTGTGGATTGGCATGTTCAGCATGTATACTTGACGGGTTTTAGACTGATGTAAATCTCGGAGAAAAATTAATTTACAAAACAAATAATTAGGTTCTTGTGTTTCTAATATTTTATGGACTAAACAACAGAGATGAAGTTCTCTACGTACCACCATTTTTAAAATTTTGTGTTTTTGATAGAAGGGAGTTAAATGAGCTCTTCTGGTAATATTACCTACAAAGCGCATACAGGAATTTTGACATTTTTGTGAAAAATAACCTCAGTGACATTGTTTTCACGACAAACTTTAACATTTTTATGAAAAGCACGTTTTGCGTAATAGACTAGTTCATTTCTTTTTTTTACGAAAAATGTTTTCTAAATATCAAAGTGTTGCACATTATTGGATTTAGAAAAAAAATCTCTATCAGATATAATATTAAGAAATATTCAGAGCCATTTGAAAAATAAAAGTTGACAGTCGTTTGACCTTGAAGGTAATTTAAAAAAAAATTTATACTTTATAGTATTTTTAGTCTCATTTTATTTGCCTTTTTGTTTGTTAAGATAAGTCCATAAATAACGGAGTTATGGCTTGGGGCGTTTTTCGTAAGACAGCCTGTATAACTCTTTCCAGAACTTTAGAGACAACAGGAAGGACGCTAATCGGCCGCAAATCACTGGGAGCAGTAGGTTTATCGCACTTCGGCAGTGGAGTAATTAAAGCTCTTTTCCAAATATCAGGAAAGACACATTGTTCAAGGGAACAATTTATAATGTTTATTAAAGCAAGTTTACAAAAAGGCAAGCACATTTTTAACATAGTAGCGGATATGCCGTCAACTCCTACAGCACTAGTAGATATGTCTGAAATTATATTAGTAATCTCCTCGCAAGTTGTTAATTGAAAATTAAAGGATGCATTTACTTCAGATTTAACGTTATTACAAAAATACGATACAGTATTAGGATTGGCTTTTTCAATATTATCATGCGAAAAGGAGGCATTAATCGTTTCCGGGCAGCACAAATGAGTAGGTAAACTTCCAGAAATCTTTTTATTATGTATTCCTAAAAAACTCAACTGTTTCCACATATCAGCAGAGTTTTTTGAGCTCTTAACAGTGCTTTCCATGTATGCTCTTTTCTCACGTCTAATACAATCTGTTACACTATTACGTAATTGTTTATATGCTTCCCATTTCACACGATCAGAAGTACTTGTTGCATTCAGATTTCGTGTAGATCTTCTATACTCGCTAAATGCCTTATTTTTCTCGCGTATAAGTTGTTTAATGTTAAAAGTTATCCAAGGAGAAAAAGGTCTTGATACTCTTTTTGTTTGTAATGGAGCAAATTCATCAAATACGGAAACAATAACTGAATTAAAGTAATCAACTTTGTCATTAATGTTGTTTATGTAAAAAACAGCATCCCAATCAATAGAAGCAACTTTAGCATAGAAATGAGTAAGGTTAATATTTTTAATATCACGGTACGTTACATGTTTACAAAAACGTGATTTAGGAAAATTGTAGATACTAAATATTAATCGATGATCGCTAACAGAGGCGAGTGAAGTTACTCCTGTTCTGATAACACACTCAGTTTTGCTTACAAAAAGTAAATCAATACAAGATGCCGATAATTGCGTTACTCGTGTAAAATCAGTGACCAGCTGGTGCATGTTGTATGTGGACATGAGAGATTCCAAATAATTTTTGCTAAACGAGTTTGCTGCAAAGTTGATATTGAAATCCCCCATGCAGACAATTTCGTCGGAAATTGTAAGTAATTCTGAAAAAACATCATGAAGGTAAGAAAACGCTGCATAACTTATCGACGGCGGTTTATATAAAATACCAAAACAAACAACTCGTTTACTAAATTTAATAGCTAGCCAAAGTTGCTCAATATTATTAGTTGCGTACTCACTACATATTACTTTGTAGTCCAGAGATGACTTGAGGAAAAAAGCAACACCGCCTCCACGTCCCTCCGTTCGATCACATCGCACCACGGTGTACCCTGGTATACTCAATTCATAGTCCTTAATAGAATTATTTAACCATGTTTCGGTTACCCCGAATAAATCAAAATTATTATCGAGCAAGTGGTTTCTAAGATCGTCAAAAGTATTCAATATAGAACGACTATTAATAAAGCCAAAAAATAAATTAGTGTTATTAACATCAACATCACTTATTACATCGAACTCATTAAGTAACATGTATTAATTGAAAAGTGTCCCAAAAGCAAAAAAAGGCATTCTGTATACACAGGTAAATAAAATCGTGAAATTAAATTCGCAAAATAAATTAATATTCAGAAAATAGTAAGAGTATTTCTTACAGAAAAAATAAAAAAAAATAAAAAAAAAACAAATTTGTGAAAAACTCAAGCAAGTTCTGATGTATAATTCTACCAGTGCAATAAATTAATAAGAATCATTAACAATTTTATTACAAAGCGATTTTTAACTGAAATTAATTTAAGTTAGGTGGCAAGTCTTTATCTAATAACTTTTTTCTTATCCTCATCTTCAGAGTAAACCATAACCTTCCCGTCAAAAGACCATGCATTATGTTTCCCATACACTCGAGCAGCAGCTTGTAACAATTCATAACGGTGTTTGGTACGGTCCTCGTGGATAGAAAACCTTGTTTTCTTTAATAATTTTTTAGCTGAAAATACCTCAGCTCGTTTCCGATAAGAGATGAACTTGACCAGGATAGCCCGAGATCTATTATTCACAGCAACCATTAATTTATTGCTAATTAACTGGACGACAAGATCATCGGTGTCCTCGCCAATTGACTCCTTGATGCCAGAAAAACGTAGACTACTTCTTCTCGTGTACTGCTCTAAATTATCGCAACGAACCTCCAATTCGGATAATTTTTTTTCATTAGTAGAAATGGATGAAGTAACACTATTTAATTTTTGTGTTATGATATCGAGTTTTTCGTCAAATTTACTTATAAATAAATTTGAGCAATTAGTACAAATTTTCCCTATCAATTCTTCGTTGAGGCACTCCTGGATAATTTCTTTCAGTTCGTTTTTGGTGGTATCAGCCTTTACTGTCTGATATTGTTGGCGTGTCTTAGGATCGGCCGGAGCCATTATTTATCAGAATGGTTAACGCGGTTGGAACGATGAACACAAAAACCCACTATCAAAAAGTTTTAACAAGCAACAAGTTCGGGTAGAATGTACCACTAATCACGTATTATTAGAAGGAACAATTTGTGTATATTAATTTTACGAATATACCTGTATTAAAACAATTAAACTGGGACACGCTGTGAACACAACTTATTCACGACGCGTGCACATCACACCTCCTGACCCAACGTCGCTAATTAATTCCGCGATCGAACACCGGTCGATCGCCCATCGATTTAGTCAACTCAGCAAAGTGCCCCGCGCAATAATTACAATAAATTATATACCGGTGTCCCCTTAAAAAGTAATCTTCGTGACAATTCCCCCCGTCGAGGAATATGCTCCCACGCATATTGAAAAAATTCGATTAAATTTTGCTGTCACGAAGTGTTACTTACAATTGAATTACATTTAGAAGCATTGACAAAGTAGATTAATTTTATAATTTTATGGACTAACACCGAATTCTTCCAAGGAGTTTCTCATTACGATTATCTCGGACCATCTGGGCAGCACTGCGGTTGACAATCTTGATAAGAGGTTTGGACTTTCCTTTCAGCAGCCACGTGAGGACTGGATGTTTCCATTTCACTTTTCTCCTCGTGTGACATTGTGTTGATGTTTCTTAATATTGTCGCGATGAAGGGCGGCTGCCTCCACCATGTCGCGATGAAGGGCGGCGCCTCCATCATGTCACGGAAAGTCCAGGCCTCCACTAGGTCACGGCCCGGGGTTTTAATCCGTTGAGGGCGTAGGTAAGATAATAGATGGTAGAGCTTGAAAACACAATGTTTTAAAAAAAGTAAGTAATACCTCTTTATTAAGTAATTTAAATAAGTTTAATTGCGGGGGTTCGTCTCGTAGTTTTAGGGAATGCGGTCCTGGTGTCTAAGACGACGGTTGCTCACGTCTTTCCCGGGGTCGGGTGTTGTAGTCGGCCAACAGGTCTGCAGCAGCTCGCTGTAGTAGCGTCTACTTATCGGCCAGCGTCGTGAGGTGGAAGCGTCCTGACGGCGAACGGCGTCGGCGGCAGAGCGTCCTGATGCGGGACGGTCGTGTTGTAGAGCTTCCTTGACGGGAAACGGCGTCGGCTGCATAGGGTCCAGATGTGGAACGGGTCGGGCTCCAGAGCGTCTAGATGGCAGGGCGGCGTCTCGATGGCGTTGGTACTAGTACCCACTGAGTCGGATGGTAGAGCGACTAGTTGCAGGACAGCGTCCCGGCGCGCGGCGCCCTGGTGCGTCGGCACCAGTGGCCACGGAGTCGGTTCGGTAGAACGACTCCCTCCTAGTTTACCGATGTCCTGCTTCTTGCAATTAGTTTTTCTTTTAGATCACCTTTGTCTTAGTTGCTTCTTCTATTTCGCGTAGGCACACTTTCTTTTATAACTTTTTACACTAAATCTTCGTTTTTTCGAACGTATTTTTCCAACTTGGCTGGCTCAAGGATGACATGGCACGATCCAGAGGGTCTTTTCCTTGGCGAGGCAATTGGTTGGATCTTGTTCGCTTCTCTTCATGCGGACCCTTCCCACTTGGTGTCTCAAAGAGGACATGGCATAATCCAGAGGGTCCTTTCTCTTTGTGAGACAGATGGTTGGGGTTCATCCATTTTTTCCGCTGATGAGAATTTGTTGCAACTTCTTTTCTTCTTATTCTCTTTAACACTTGGGAGTCACATTCCTTAGTGACTGGAATACTGATTTCATCCATGATTTTTCTTCATACCCCAAGATTTCGGTGTCCATCAATTCGGAGTATGGCTGTGCACTTCCAATACCTTCTCCAAACTGAGACAGAAACTCTTGCTGAGATGACAGTTTTTCATCATGATATCCATAATACTAATTGACAGGTGTCCTCGGTGATTGCTTCATATAATCTTCTAACTTTATATTCATCTCATCTTTTTATTTCTTGAAACTCCTCTTCATTCTTCTGTAAATTTCTCGCTAATTTTTCATCACGTGTTCTTCTTCTTTCTTCGACTCGTGTGGGGATTTCATGTAGGTTTCACTTTTCAATGCTTCATCGAGCTACCTAACATATACAAACGTTTCATGTTCCTGAACGTTTGGTAGCCGGCTTGATGTATTAGATAACTCGGTGTTGAATTTTCATTAACTCTATATCTGAAAAACTTAATTCAATTTCTTTCTTACTCCATTCCTCTTGTAGAGCCCTGATTTCTGTATCTAGTGCGTAACCCAGTTTTTCTACCCTTAAGATCCTTTTACATTCCGAGGTTGGATTAAGTCTGCATGCTGAATACTTCATATATTCTGGCTGAAATTCTGGTGGTGTCCACGGTGCTTGATAGATGGTTTTATATTCCACATGTTGGTGTAGTATTCTTAGTAATATTCTCTGTTGACTATATACATATCTAAAAATAATTTCTTACTATCTAATAACGTATATAACTTAGGGGTGGCCGGAGTCCTATCTGACGTCAGTGCCTGTGAAATTGTTGTATTAGCCATCTTCTTGTTTGTCTGGTCTGTACCTAATTTATTCTGGCCTTTATTATCTCCTGTTGTTTCCTGAGCCGTTTCTTTCGTGGTAAGAATTCCTAAAATTTGTCTGTTACCTCGTAAATTTTCCGTTGTATTTTTTCTTGTTCCGTCGGTGTGTTACTATCCTCCTCTGTTTCCTTTCTTGGTGTGTGTGGCGGCGATCTTGATAATACTTCGTGTCCGTATTCTGTGCTGCGATGTGGGGGTTGAAATGGCGATTCCTTCGCTGAATTTGCTCTCGTCTTGTATGGACGTGGCATTCCTTATTTGGGTCTTTTAGCGCCTCCACCATGTCACGAAAAGCCCAGGCCTCCACTAGGTCACGGCCCGGGGTTTTAATCCGTTGAGGGCGTAGGTAAGGTAATAGATGGTAGAGCTTGAAAACACAATGTTTTAAAAAAAGAAAGTAATACCTCCTTATTAAGTAATTTAAATAAGTTTAATTGCGGGGGTTCGTCTCGTAGTTTTAGGGAATGCGGTCCTGGTGTCTAAGACGACGGTTGCTCACGTCTTTCCCGGGGTCGGGTGTTGTAGTCGGCCAACAGGTCTGCAGCAGCTCGCTGTAGTAGCGTCTACTTATCGGCCAGCGTCGTGAGGTGGAAGCGTCCTGACGGCGAACGGCGTCGGCGGCAGAGCGTCCTGATGCGGGACGGTCGTGTTGTAGAGCTTCCTTGACGGGAAACGGCGTCGGCTGCAGAGGGTCCAGATGTGGAACGGGTCGGGCTCCAGAGCGTCTAGATGGCAGGGCGGCGTCTCGATGGCGTTGGTACTAGTACCCACTGAGTCGGATGGTAGAGCGACTAGTTGCAGGACAGCGTCCCGGCGCGCGGCGCCCCGGTGCGTCGGCACCAGTGGCCACGGAGTCGGTTCGGTAGAACGACTCCCTCCTAATTTTTTGGCTCGTATTTTTATACACCTTTTTCGGCTAGTCTGCATGTTGCATCTCTTTGTTCTCGCCCCGTGTTTCGCCCATCGATTTCATATGTGCGCGGCCTCGTTTATCGTAATTTTCGCTGAGCTCTATCGTTGCGGAATTGGAACCGATTACCTAGTTCTTTCGACACAGTTGCGGTGCCCTCGATTTCACAAGTTCGCGTTGCAATTCTTTGTTCGCGGAATACAACAAAAAATCCCCTCGCGGTTTTTCTTAGAAAAATCCCTTTCGTGACAATATCCTACTCAATTCAGGCATTCGTAGGAACTAGGACCTCCCAATGGAATTGCTTTTGTCTTCAAACCGCTCACCACTCCAGATCTTTGTAATAAGTATTAATGTTTGATGCTCTTTGCTCCTCAGTAATCGGTGTGTGGACGTCCGTGAAAGAGAAAAGACAGTATAAGATTTTTTAAATTTTACATTATGAAATTTTCAGGTGTGCCTAAAATATTTCTTATCTTAATCCTAATAACAAAATATTGGCTAAACGAGGCATACATAGCTGTTGTACATATTAATAATAATTATGTCGTGTCGACATAATGGTTTGGCCCTACCATGATGTCGATTGAAAATAAGCTTTCTCATTTAGCTTTTATAATTATTTTATTTATACTTAATTAGAATAAGCTTAAGAAGGACTTATGAAAATGAGGTACTCTCTAACAAACTGATTGTGTGCGATAATGCCGATAATCTAAGAGCCACCCTTCCTGCCAAGAATCGGACTGTCTGCTGATCAGTTCAGACAATCCAATTCCTCCCGAGAAGTAGCCTCTCGAAGATGAATCGTACATTTTCTTCTATCGGGTAATACGAATGTCTCTTCCTCATATTCTTTCATGGGAATATTTTCTCTTTTTTTCTGGCTTTTTTGATAATACCTTTTGAATTTCTTATTATTGTTATACAATATAAAGTGATAGATTCGTAGCCTTGTTTTAACTTTTTTTTCTGTTCAATTTGAATGTTATTAATATCGTTCAAGACTGATTTTAGTTCTTGGCGTTTGCTGGATAGCGAATCGTTAATGTTCATTACTTCTTCTAATTTTTCTAAATCTAAAGCCTTCAAATCCGTAACTAATGGATATGTTCCGTTATTATTTTCTGATTTACTTTTTCTAATATTTAATGAATCTAATTGTAAATAATGTAAATTAAATTCTTTTATATCTGTTGCTTTTAATATCACATTTTCTGAGAATGCCTTACATTTTGTTGATAGATAAAGTTTACCAGTTCCATTTAAATTTATATGAGTAATTGTACTATTCCCTTTTTGGTCAGTACAGGTTACTGTTAACGCTTCTGAATTCGGAGCTACAAATATCCAAGAATTTGTAACTTTCGATTCCACAAAATAAATACTGTTTATAGTTAAAACACGTCGTTCACAAATATCCGGAATTGTATTTTTAAATGATAAAAGCTGTATCTCACATGCATTTTTATTTGTGGTTATTAAAGATTTTTCCTTGAGTGAAACATACACATGTTCATGTAATAAAATAACTTTTGGCTTTTCGTCCTTGTTAATGAGGAGAAATTTCGACCGTAACTCATTTACTGCCAAATATGAATACGTGAGATTAATAACCACAAATATGTTTTTATGCAGTCTCATCGGGATTGCAATTAATTTATAAAATGTAAACGGTGTAATTTTAACTAGTGGTATTCTAATTATCCCACATAATTTCGAATTCCTGTAAAAAATGCTTAACTTACTAATTTTAAGTAAGGCTTCTACTTCGTTCGAGTTAAAAACATCTACGGGAAACTTTACCCCTCCCGGAATGAATGCATTTATGGATTTTAACTTTTCTAGCAAGGTCGTTGAGAAATAAATAATGGATGGAAAATACCCTGTTTTGCCGAAACAATAATGTTTATTAAATTGATGATCTCTAACTGATACTGATCCATTATTATGGATAGGGTTGATGCTTGATCTTTCAAATGTCTATCTACTTTGTACAAGAAATTCATTTCTTGCGTAGTTTTATTTAAAATAGCCTTTATCGAATTATAGCTATAGGAAATAAGTTTTTCATTATGTTCGATATGACCAAGCGTATTATTCAGGGTATCCAATGTGGACATTACTACTACTGTTTGATTTTTTAATATTTTAGTTAACGTATTTTGATCAGCTTTTACTTCGTCTATCATATTTTCAAATCTTTCTGCATCCTCAGTTGTTAAGGTGCCAAAGAGAGTTTTTGAAATTTTCCCAATTGCGTCAAAATACCCTCGTTTCACTAAACTATGACCTAATAAATTTGGAATCATATCTTTTTCCCATTTTACCCAATTAATTGTCGCGTTTATAATATTAACGTAATTTCCGCATAACTCAGCACTCTTAAGTGATTGACAAATTACAAATGTCTTTTATATCTTTAAAGAGACTTCCTATTTGCTCGAATTTATCCTCAAATTTACTTAAGTCTATGAAAGTTATCAAATTCCAGAAAGAGTCAGTAATATATAGTTTACCTAATTCTTCGTAAATAATCTCAGATGACCGTTCCATCGACTGTACCTCATATATTTTATCTGTTTGCCTCGTATTTCCTATTATTAGCAGAGATATAATAAATCCTATTGTATAATAGCGATATCTTTGGACATTCTAAGATCTGCCGCTACGCAATTAGCTAGACTGAATGAATTTGGTAAATCAAATAAATCCGCCTCTATAACTTTAATGTCTCCTGAACAATTACCATTATTTTGTTTTTTAAAATTCTCGTATGATATACTTTGACTTGTCCATTTTAGAATTTTTAACCAGCCTTTTCCTAATCTTTGTGAATTTTGTTTTTTAATACTTTTAACATTATTTCGTGTTAATTTCGAATTTTCTATATTTTGTTGAGTGAGTTCCGCGCTTGTTTTAAAATTTTTCAACTTAATTAGGTTGGCTGAGAAATTTATTTCGGCTTCATGATCTTTTAGAAAAGAACATCCTAAAATTAGCGGTGCTGTTAAGTTTTCTACAACTAGAGCCTAAAAGAAAATGTTTTGCTATCTAACGTTATTATTACTTTAGAAATTCCCAATGGAACCACTTTTTTATCATTAATCGTAGTTAAAATAGGTGAATTCTCTAATGATCGGACGTCTCTTGCTAAACGTTTAGTGATAATATTAAATGCAGCTCCTGTGTCCAGAATCACTTCTACTTCTTTTCCGTTAAGGCTTGCTATTGTTGTTAGTATGTTCGAATCATTTGCTGAAATTGTGATTAAATTACAAGTAATGCTATTATTAGTATTTTCATTTTCTTCACAATCTGCGTTTGGGGCCCCTTTTCGAAAATAGTTTCGGACAGAGTCTAGGGCCTTTTCATGCTCTGCCCTGTACCATTTAAATGTTGATTACCCTTTTTGTTGTAATTGTTTGAAAATGATTTTTTATTTATACCTTGTTCTCTTATTGAATTTTCTACTAACTTTTTGCACGTGGCCGCCGTGTGTCCTCTTGTATTACACCACTGACAGGTTGAAATTTTTGCTGCCCTCATTTCATGATTTTTAAAACTGTTGTGGTACTCCTTCCGCTGAGTATTTATTTTCCTACAATTTCTAGCTGTATGTCCTAAGTATCCGCAAATTTGACAATTTAAAACATTTGACATCCGTTCGTGCCATGGGTTTTTCATATTGGTTTCCGGACGCTGGAATTTGTTTCTATTATCTTGCCCAAAATTTCTGTTCTCGTACTTCCTCTTGGCATCATAATATGTAGGGTTTGCATTTCGTTCCTTGAAAGCACGCGTTTTATTTCTTTGTTCTAAAGTCAGCTTGTCAACTAATTTATTAATTATTCCCATAGCTTCCGATTGGCTTCCATAATTTTCTTCTTCCGGAAGTTTTTTAATATCTTGATGTAGGACTGTTTTGCCATCTTTTTCTGTTTCTTCTATGGTGTCAATGAAATTTTCCAAATCCTTTAGACTTGTGGGGCCTTTTTATGCATACCATATGCCTGTAGTAGGGTAATAGTCCTGTCATTAAACGCTGTAAGATTTCTTTTTCAGGCATTTCCGGATTGTAGTCATTACAGATTTCCATAAAGGAATAAAAAAAAATCCGTGAGGCTTTCATTCGTTTGCTGTCTTTTCGTAATTAATTTTTCTTGTAATTTTAATTCGAAATTGGGACCCATAAATTTATTTTTGAATTTTTTTATTGTCCAATCCCAATCCGCCTCGGGATTATTCTTCATGAGATTTTGAAACCAAGAAAATGCACTTCCTTCCAAAGAATTTTCCAAATATCCCAACTGTTCCATTTCATCCCAACCGTTCATTTTAGCTACAATTTTATATTTTCTTAAGAACGATATGGGATCGTCTTCCCGCGGATCAAAACTTGGCGGTTTTGTAAACTTGGGCGTTATCACTTTTCGTGTGTTGTAGAACATACTAATTGTTCTATTTTTCGTTGAAACCTCGGATTGTCGTTTGGTAAAATATTGAGTGTCTGATTCCACTTTTCTTTCTTCTGAAATGTCTTCTACCTGTCGTTGCCTGACCTCGCTGTTTATTTTTGGAATGGCCCCTCTTTGAACGACGGTTTCATCTAATTGCCTTACGTGAGACTTGATCAAAATACTTTTCTATATCGAAGAAATAATGCTTGGAGCTCCATAAAATAATTGTACAATTATTTTTTCGCCTTGTTGTTTTATGGCTTCCGCGAAATGTTTGAATTTATTCGGTTTTACCGCTGTGATACCTAGTTCTGGTAACTTGGGTGGTTCTGAAATAACTGCGAAATTTTGTACTCCTTCCAATCTAAAGTCGGGTGTCGCGGTTTGTGACGGAACTATTTTGAGATTCCCTGGAAGTTGTTGAGATGTCGTAGGAGTGTCAGGTAATGTAAATCCTGCCACATGTTTTGTATCTTCTGTATCTTGTAATAGCGTACTATTTTCCTCTTCACTATTTGGCGTAATATGTAATTTTTTCGAACTTCGCGGTGGTGATCGCGGCGTTAAAGTGCTTCTCGCTATTGGAAAGAATGCGTTCTTATCTAAAGTGATTTCCAGATCCGATTTCTGCTTTCCTGCTATTATTTTTTCGATCTTTTCTTCGTCTTTACTCCTAAGTCTTGTTCGCGGTCCCTCGGCCATTTATATCAAGTATTTTTAATGCCATGTACTGTTACTTTTTCGCCATCAAAATTATTAACTTTTCGAGTTTAATTACGACAAAAAAAATAAAAAAATAACTTCATTTGATAATAGGGTCATTTACAGAACTTTATAAGAAAAAACATATGCATTTTATCGTTATGAAATATTAACTGCCACTGTCGAAATTACCTACGTTAACACTTTTTTGTCGTTAGCGTTTCAATTGGGTCGGCGCAAAACACATAATGTGCAATATGATCCGCGATGAAATTCTACCGCGCAATGTAATAATTATCAATTACTAAGCATTGAATATATAAAACAATTAAAACAATTATTCATTGCGAACCACAATTATTTTATTTTTCTTAAATTCTGGTTTTTTAGGCAACGCTTCTTTTATTTGGCTTTACATATATTACTTATTTTTCAAAATATTTCAAAGAAAAAATATTCAATCGCCTTTTTTACCAGTATAAATAATAAAAGACCCTAATATGTATTAATATGTATTAATATGTATTAATAGCACAGTATAAAGATTACACAGTAGCGCGACTCTCATGAAAATATTCAGTTCGCGCATAACATCCCGCGCAACGTCTGAGTCACAATCTCGGGATGCAGAGCTCATTCATTCACGGCTCCGGTACCGAATGGATCTTTATAATTATGTTAATACACATTATTTATGCCTTGTTTTTTTTTACCACGTCCACTAAACACTACAATCCGGCCCTGGTGTGTGGGCACGTGTAAATTTACAATTTACAACAAAATCGCTCACACGTAAAGCAGAACAAACAGTTCGACACACCCCTTTAATCTACTCGAGGTCAATGAAAATCCTGTAAAGAGATCAAAGTGCCGACAAGCGAGTTGCGCTACTGTATTCTTTATACTGTGTTAATAGTATTTCATATTACACGATAAAATTATGCAATCAGGTCAAATGACCGCACCCAATTTACTTAATGACGTGTCTTCGCCTATATAAAGTTACACGTATCTTCAGTCCATCGAGCAAAAAGGCGCCTCCACCACTGTAACGCTCACTCCAGGGGGTAGTGGCGATGCCTTTAAAAATTTGAGGGGTAGCTCAGCGGTATTAGGCGCCGTCTTAGTTGTCCGGACTGAAGAGCCGGTCCAGTAAAAGAAGGGGTGAACTTACCGAGTTAGCCTTACTCGGGGGAGCCGAATGGACTTCAGGAAAATACCGTCTTCTTTCCCAACACTTTATTAGGCACACCTCAGGAACCGGCCAGGGACACCTTCCTCAGTTGACCCCACGTCGCTAATTAATTCCGCGATCGAACACCGGTCGATCGCCCATCGATTTTGTCAACTCAGCAAAGTGCCCCGCGCAATAATTACAATAAATTATATACCGGTGTCCCCTTAAAAAGTAATCTTCGTGACAGTAAATTGAGAAAAGCATTTGTACAATTTACCACATACGGAATAAAGTTATCATTGAAGTTATAAAAGCTTTGTATTATTCAAATGTTTTCTGCCATTTATCTTACGGTATAGTGTTTTGGGGGTCGTCTCCTTACTTACACAGAGTATTTATAGTGCAAAAACAAATCATTAGGTGTATGCTTAAATTACCATCGCGGACATCATGTAAAAATCATTTTAAAAATTTAAATATACAGGTGTTTCGTAATTGCACGGCGCTAGTTTAGGGACGTCATCTGTAGCCCGAAACAAACAAAAAAGTTCATATAAACATTTGTCTCAAACTAATTTATTACTCAGATACTGAGGTATAAATATGGAAGATTTAACAATAAAACATTCAGAGTAACTGTTCAAAGTGGCGTCCGTTTTGTTGAATGCAGCATTCAGCCTTAAGTCACTGTGGTTCCATAGTGACTTAAGGCACCATCCATTACCTAGACAGTCACCCTATTTATCTTTAACCTTCAATATCTCGATAATAAATAGTTTGAGACAAATGTTTATATGAACTTTTTTGTTTATTTCGAGCTATATATGACATTCCTAAACCAGTGCCGTGCAATTACGAAACACCTTGTATTATCGCTTCCATGCTTGTATATCTATAAACTCACCGCAAATATTATTCTCTTTTCAAAAGAAACTGCGACATTTCTTCGGCAATGACCATGAGACATGCTGATAACTTAGCTATTCCTAAGCACTCTTCATCACGATTCGAACGAGGCCCTAAATACAAAATGATTCTAGCATATAACGCTTTACCCGCACATCTGAAACATGTTGAAAGTGAAAACTTTTTTTATCAAAGAATTAAAACTATGACTATGTTTATCTGGCACGTTGAATCCGATTGAGATTTCAATAGATTGAAATAATAATGTTTGAATCCCGACATAAACAGATCTAATTTGTTACTTCAATCCGTTCGAGAACTTAATTCAATCCACCTGAAAATGGGGATTGGATTAACGAAGCCGCTTGAAAAATTGCGATATAAACACGGATTCAAATTATTATTGGTACTGGCTAACTTCACGTTGTATAAATAGGTTATAATATCAAATTACTAGCACTGCTATTAATTTATTTCTAAATTATCCATTTCAATTTAACATAATAAACAAAAACTTACAGCTGATGGTTGACAATTGTCATTTATTGTCCGTTATAAGCATGTAATGCATCATCTAATGTTAAGTTAGCAACTCAATGCATTTCTTTTTATCTTGTGGTCGTCTCTTTTTAAGATCGAAATAATATTTCAAGCGGATTGAGGTAGATGATCATAAACAGTTCAGATTCACGAATCCGCTTGAAATCTCAATCGGATTCAACGAGCGAGATAAACATAGTCTATATCTTCTAAAACGTTGTTTCTATAGCTTTAATGAAGATGCTACGGATAAAGACGATAATTGGACATTGACGATAATGGCCGGAAAATAACGTGAATGTCCATTTTTCCTGGCCAATATCGCTAATAACCAGACATTAACTGTTAAGGCCCGTTGCGGCCGGGCAATGTTGTTAAAAATTGTCATTTTATTTTCATTTTAACATCCTTGCCCGGTCATTAACGATAATAGCCAAAAACTGTTGGAGAATATTGATATTAGGTATCATGATTATTATTGAAACTCCACGATATGTTTTCTTTTATTATTTTTCTTTATCAAATGTGCACCGTTGGAGCAGGTACTATGTGAAAAAATATAATTCACACTTATTAAATCTTACTTGGTAACGTAAGTAAAAAACTAAAAAAAAAAAAAAAACAACAACAAGTGAACAATATTAATTTTTCAAATAATGTGGCATGAGAGTGATCCATGGCACTTGGAATTGCAAATCTTTTGCTTTGCGCGACATGCACATTTATTGTTTTTACATCCGCCATTGCAGTGACAACTCTTGTAACCCTGTCCCCCTAAAATACTATATTCAGCTGCAACTTTTCTAAGGGAAATTTCTTTATTTTTTTTGCGGAATCGCTGAGGTTCTCCTGTAAAATAAACTTTTCAATGCAGGGATTAAATTCAGATCTGATGAACTTATGCTTTAAAACGCCATGGGTTGTACCTAAAATCTCAACATTATTCTGTGATTTATGTTTTCAACAGCACTTAAACTCACAAAGCTTATAAATACCATCTTCTACACTACTGACAACAGGCAGCACATTACAGGGAGAACCACAAACTCTGTCTACGTCCGGTATGGGTACACGAACCGTAGTTCCAACTTCAACTTCGGAGAATTTTTTATTAGATAGCTTCTACATTTTGATGGCTTGTTTTTCTAAAGATTCTCTGGATCTTTTACACTCCCTGATGTTCGCAATTAAGACATTTTTCATCATTAACTTCTTCGCCAAGTAGTAATGTTGTAAAGCACTGGCCATAAAGTATTTGGCTTTCGTCTACGACAAAAATTCAATAGAATGTTATGTATTTGGTGGGCCAGGGATATTCGTATATTTCCCATTGAATTAATAAAAAATACGAAATGAGCTTACTGTTTTCAGTCAAGCTTTCAGCATCTACTGTTCCTGGAACTGTATTTTCTTTATCTTCTCTTTCTCAATGCGAATTAGGATCCTCAAGGCCAGTAGACTCTCCTTCCATTTCTTTTAGCAAATTTTCAACATCTTCTCAGTGGCCAAATGGTTGATTTCATCATATGGAATGCCAGGCTTAGGCTAGTCTTTCTATTTTATCATCATTGGCCACTATTTAACGGGCAATGACGATATCGTTCGGACAACGATGTTAACAGCGCGCTTGTATTATGGTTTACCAACATTGCCCCAAAGACACGGACATTAACGTTATCGGCCGGTCATTATGAACAATGTCCAACTTGACTGGACATTATCGTTATTGACCGAATTATCGACTTTGTCCGTAACATATACATTCCTAACAAATGGCCCAGTAGGTCTATTTGGACCTGCTGCGATAATTTTTCGTTTCATCTCATCAGACAACTTGTCAGGAGAAAACGCCCTATCCGTTTTAAATAGAACTAATTCATTGTCGTCTACTGTGCTTATTTCTTGGATATCTAAATTTAATTCACTTACATCGCAATATCGTTCCTCGACTCCAATTTTTGTGGACTCAAAGTTAGATTTTGAACATGAAGCTTGACTGGCAAAACCTTCTTGACTCATATTCCCGTCAACCTTTTTGTTCTGATTTTCCTTATGTTGCTGTTTATCTGTTTCACTTAATGTTTAAAAAAAATTGTCAATCTTAGGAAGTTTATTAATTGCTTCCAATTTATTAATTGCTACCACTGAGGTACTGCCTACCTTTATCAGTCATTATTGATAAGTTAAATTAAGCATAACCACAAAACAAAAACCAACTCCACAAAGACACTTCAACGAGTCTGTTCGTCAACACCGATCGCCATTGAGAAATTAAACCAGAAAAGGAGTTTTGCCGTCTTGCGTAGCAAGTGAAATAATAATTAAAGAAAAACTAAAATTGTGTTGTGGGGTACTGGGGTAGTCGCAAATAAACATATGTTAATACAATGCTCTACATCCGGTGGTGTGGCGCCAGGATGTGACAGACGAAGGCAAAGCGTAATAAATCTTTCTTTGCGGCCCATCGCTGGTAACACCCACTTATTTGTGGAAAAAGAATATTGTTACGGTAATAATTTAAGTAACATGAAATAAGAGTCGTAGCTCAGTATAAAAAAACATTTATTAACAATTAATTACAACTACAATTACTTACATTTTATTTTGGTCACTTACAGACAATTTAGATTACATGACACTCTGACTAGATGGTATTCTAATGCCGCTAACGTTCGGGTTGCCGTCTTTTTATAGGGGTTTGTTCCCGGGGTATTACGTAAATTGTCGCCTTGACATTTGTTTTTGGATTTGCACACGACACACGTATGAATCATACGCCTTGACATTTGCATTCGGATGTGCAGGTGCAGATGTGCAACGCGGGTGAGTCATACGTTACATAATTGCAAATGAGTCATTCTTACGTTTATGTTTCGCTCGACTGATTTTCAGCTGCACATTCGTTGGTGGTCTTCTCATCCTAGTTACAATATTATTTTTAAGATTACTGTTTTTACGTTGAGTTGAAATGTTACTTTGGATAAAGAAATTGCAATTTTTTTTAATTACGTTTGAATTTTATTAGAAAAGTAAGGGGCCCCCTGGAGCCCCCCCCGCACGGCGGGGTCAGCGGGGGCCTTATCGCTGCCAGTGGTCCGGCCTGTCCACGCGCTGACTCGCAGGCAGTCGTGGTTGCTGATTATTTTATGGGATACGCAACTTTAATGCTTCTTGCACAATAAGAAATACGATTAAATCAAAACTTGTATTTTTTGACAATGCAAATTACATTTTTTTTTAATATGAACTTCAATTATT
Source organism: Dorcus hopei (assembly GCA_033060865.1). Taxonomy (NCBI): domain Eukaryota; kingdom Metazoa; phylum Arthropoda; class Insecta; order Coleoptera; family Lucanidae; genus Dorcus; species Dorcus hopei. Next base: position 58,858,277 of record CM065426.1, on the reverse strand, counting down.
TAAGTAAATTATAAAAACATTTGAACTGTCGCAACGCAAAAGCGGAAATTACAGTTTGACTGTTTAGGCGTGCTACCATACCGCCCCCCTTGAAATGCCCAATTTCAAACACACATAATGTCCACTATGAAATCACACATTGCCCTCAAAGGGTAGGATGCTCAGCTTTCTTAAAGGACGTTTAATAACATCATTGCTCGTTCGAACTGTGACTGCTCTGACGACTCCATCAGGACCTGGATGAACTTCTTCGATGCGACCTGTTTTCCATTGGTATGGAGGTGTATTATCTTCATGAATAAGAACGAGTTGACCAATGTGGAGATTAGCTTAATCTTTCTTGTACCATTTAGATTTTCTTTGCAGCTCTAACAGGTACTCACGGCGCCAACGCTGCCAAAAATGCTGTTTCATCTTTTGAAGAAGTTGCCAACGTGACAACCTATTTGATGGTAATTCCAGTAGACTTGGCTCAGCAACATCATTCATATGTTCGCCGATGAGAAAGTGTCCGGGAGTAAGAAAGGTTATATCGTTAGGATCAGTAGTTAATGGAGTGATAGGACACGAGTTGAGCACAGATTCGATTTGAGTTAATAACGTATAGGCTTCTTCAAAAGTTAAAGAAGAATTACCAATAATTCGTTTCAAATGATGCTTCACGCTTTTAACTGCGGATTCCCACAAACCGCCAAAATGGGGTGCTCGTGGTGGTATAAAATGCCATTTAATTCTTTGCGTTGACAGCTCATTAATTACTTTATCGTTAAGATTTTCTTCAGCTAACAATGTATGTAATTCTCGAATTTCCCGATTCGCGCCTACAAAATTGGTACCGTTATCGGAATATACAGGGTTGGGCAAATGTCTGGAACCAAGCTAATATCGTCTATATCGTTAATTCGATTTCTCTAAAAATTTGTGGTAGTGTACAAGATTTTAAGGCGGATATTACTAATATTTGCTCATTCGAATCAGACTTCCGGTTTAACCGGAAATGATTTCAACTTTTGTTTTTTAAATAGAACACTCTGTATATTTATAAAAATTTAAAAAGAGCATTCTCTTAGGAATTCAATGATATAAATATTTGGGTCCTGCGATGTCAAATTACTCCTAAAGGAATTCTTTTAATTTTTCTGTAAATACATTTGTTATCAAGGAAACCTTATAAAATACAAAACAAATTGAATAATGTCAAAGTCAAATTAATTAAAATCATTTAAAATCAGTTGTATACAAGCGGCGGCCAAGTAATTTGCAAGCATTAAAACAAAGAATAATAGATGAAATAGAATTGATTCGTCCAGAAAATTTGGCAAATGTTACACAAAGATTTTTTGACAGACGAGCATATTGTCAAGAAGTGAACGGTTATCATTTTCAGCAACTTATTATATAGTTTTACATATATTGTTTTTTGATATTTAAGATTTTTCCTTTTGTTTCTTTAAAAACTGTTTTTGTCCTAAACTAAATTCTACAATTTTTTTCTGTAAAATGTAGTTTTGACATTTGCCCAACCCTGTATATCCTGTACACAACCTCTACGAGCGATAAATCTTCGCAAAGCTGCGATAAAAGCCTCAATAGTTAAGTTGCTGACCAGTTCAAGATGGACCGCTTTAGAACTCATGCAAATGAAAATTGCGCCATAAGCCTCAACAATTTTCTTTGATTTACGCGAGCCTTCTTTGATATGGAGAGGACCAAAATAATCTATTCCTGTTTTTAGGAAAGGATGTACTGATCCTTCTCTACAAGCAGGTAAGTCGCCCATTATAGGTTCGACATGTGCGGGTTTTACCTTAAAACATTTTAAGCAACTATGTATTACTGTAAGACCCGAGATACGGGAAAGGGTGATTTAAATTTTGGTAAAAATGGCTTTCAACAAATAACCAAAATATTACAATTTATCCCTCTTGGAATTATCTCACCCTTTGTTACCCAAAACTTTTACAAGCCGAATCGAGACGCTAAGGGCGACTCCTTTGTGAGTAGCGTTCCTGGAATAGTGGAAAAGTAGCCAGGAGTCGTTCCGTCGCTCTCCTTGGACTCGGTATGAGTTTTAGCCCTTTTGATCTTCGGACTTACTACTTTGGAATTGTTGGATTTTCCTCCTCTCCTGGTTAGGTACTTATTTAATAAAAAGGTTCTCTAAACTCTACTGTGAATATTAAATGAAATTCGGAAAGTTTAACAAATAAAATTATATTGGAAATAAATTTGAATTATTACACATCGAAGCAAAACAAAACAAAATTTACTAAAAAATAACCCGAAACTCGTCCAGGAGGAAAGATGGTGCGGTACATTTAGAAAAATGCGTTTCGTTAGTAATTGACAAACTTTTTAAGCCGAAAAGACATGGAACTTACCGGGGACGAAACTCGAAGGATTTTTCTTTGGGTTTCGTAACTCAGGAAAAACACTAACAATATTGATTCGTTAGCGAGCGAATTTAAAATCACTGACACAAAAAAAAGAAACTACACGAGAACCGATATCAAACTCTGAAAAATTAAATCCAAAAATACAACCGAACTTAGAACAAAAAATTAATTAATTAAACTAAAATTTCGACGAGAATTTAACACGCAAAACTAAGGGCAACCGGGAACTAACTCTCCCGCGCGCGGCCTCTTTACTTAAGCCCTCGCTACCGCCTTCGAATCCTGAGGTGGGGTCTTTTTCAAATTCAGCAAATTTTCGAAAAAGTCCGTGGTTGATTCGGGTTTTTAGCGGCGAGCCGCTTTCCACTAGGTGGCGTACGCGTGTTGCTTTTACCATTTTTAGCCACGTGTCGCGCGGTCAGAGCCAGAGAAGCTGGTCGCACGGTTTCTTGCTGATCCCTTAAAATTGAAAACAATCTTATCTCCGTAACTTAATATTTTCTCTAGTTGGAGAGCACGTTCTAGACTACTGAATATAATATGTTTTTCCTGCGTTCCGATTTCGCGAGATCAAGTGAAATTTTTAAGAAAGAATTTATAATGTTAATTTGGAAATTTTCCTACGCATTTTTCGGGTCCTTACATCCCTTCCCCCTTACTAAAGAAAAAGTTGACGAACAAACAACTTTTTCTTATGAATTAAAGAAAGTAAACATAGTAAACAAGACCAAATAAACAAAAATACAATTATACGTCGGAGATGCTACCTCACGCATTTCTTTAGAACTTGAAACCTTAAAAAAAAACAAAAATTGTAATGCATGAGATAACATTTACATGACTAACTACTATCTCTACTTGGCTTGTTTCTTGACACTAATTTTCCGAATTATTGCTCTTTCACTCCCGCACTGACTCGCGTCAGCTTTCGCGACGCACTACTGACAATTCGCGCACTAACACTAGGACGGTCTATGGCACTGCCCATCCTCGGTCTGACCTGCTGATCGGTTGGAGTTCATGGTGTTCCGGGGCGGGTGCTGTTGGTTCCTCCAGGGTCGGGTAAACTCGGTTTGGTGTTAATACTGATGTCGGGTAAACTCGTTTGGGTGTTACTGATATTGGAGTCGTCTCTGCCTGGTTTGTCTCCGGATTGGTTGGACTATTGGCGAAGGTGTCCCTTCCTTTGGAATGAGCGTGAACACAGTACATGGTCACACTGTCCAGGAGGGCCCCGATTATTTTGAAACTCCAGCCAAATAGATCGTAAAGTAGGACCCCATGGATTATGGTATCAGCCAAGAATTTGATACCCTTGAAAATGATGTAGATGCCCATTATTCCAGAAGTAATGGACCCCAGGGCGGTGAACCAATGGAACAGAGTGTTCCATAGCTGCTTGGCCCAATTCTTGATGGTTTCTTCTCCAATGACCTGGTCGAAACTTGTTCCTTGCATGTCGGGTGACATGCCCATGGCCCTCTGGCTAAGATGCCTTCAACAGCTTGACGTTCTACAGGTGGGATCATCTGACGTCGAAGTTGTTCCATATCTTCGGTTCTAGGATTTGTGGGGGAGGAATTTCCTGGCATTCTCCAAAAACGTTGGTTAGGTAAATATGATTATTGGCAGGATCAATAGGAGAAAGTTAGGGCTATAGATATGAGATATGTTGTTTGTAAAAAGCGAAGAGTGTGCAGTATATATAAAAAAAATGAAGTATTCAAGTTGAAAAGAAGTTCATCCTGTTTATTCAGGACTTGAATCTGTACCAAATCTGGTCAAACGTCTTCGCAATACCCAAGGATGTTCTTCTGCGGGACCGGCACTTCTCGTATGAGGTCCCTGGACTTCCTGAGGGACTAGAGTGTCTCTTCTGCCTCTTGTAGCAGGTTCGTTAATCGATAAGTCCGACAGGTACTCGCTTAGGTCTTCGACAGAATCCTCTTCATTTTCTGCCTCCTCAGGTTCATAAATCGGGTCATCACCCATCTCACTAGTGGCTGTTTCGTAGTCTTCTGTAGCGTCTAGAAACTCTTGTGACTGACTAAGTTCACCGTCCGAACCATCTACTGACCCATCAGCACTAATTTGTCGTCTCCATTCACTAGATGTGTTGTGACGGAGTCCGGGCTGATTTATAGGTGTGTGACCTTCTGAGTGTTCAGTTCCCTCGCTCATATCGTGTACCTGTGGGCTTTGTACTGATAAATCCAAACTTGCCCTATCGTTTCCTCCATCTTCGGACTCGGATAATTCCGGTACAGGGTCACCATCATTGTTGCTCGGAACCTTTGCCGTTGGCTCTGGGAGGATAAAACTGCTTGGACCCATCCATTGTTCTTCGGGATCGTCGTCTTCTGATTCCAATTCTGACGGTTCCTCGTCCTGATAACGTCTCGGCCTTCCTCCAGAACTTCTACGACGACGCCTATTCTGAGTAGGCACGTCCCCATAGAATGGTTTCAATCGGTTTATATGAACTATACTTTCTTTATTAGAGCCTAATTGAACGATTTTATAAGTTACTGGTCCCATAACTTCTACAACTTCGAATGGACCCTTCCATCGTTTTGCCAGTTTCTTTGATAGTCCCTTCTTTACAACAGGGTCATCTAAATACACATAATCACCAACATGAAACTCAACTCGTTGGGTTCTTTTATCGTATTGGACCTTTCTCTGTCCAGCTGTCCTTTTTAACATGTGTCTCACTCTTTCAAACACGTTCTTCAATCGAGCAACCATTTCCGAAGCGTAATTTTCGGCGTAATCATAACGTTGTCGACTTGACTTAAATACCTCGTCGTTCGGTAAAGTCATTTCACGTCCATGTACAAGGAAATACGGTGTTTCTCCAGTTGATGCATGAACTGTGGCTCGATAAGCCATTAACACGTATGGTAACCAACGATCCCAATCTCTTTGTGATTTAGAGATATAATGCGATAACAAATCTTTTAGGACTCTATGAGTTCTTTCGATCATACCATTACTTTGGGGATGATAAGGGGTAGTTTGAATTTTAGTTATTCCTAATTGTTTACATACGTTTTTCATTAATTCGGATATAAAATTTTTGCCTTGATCGGTTAATAATTTCTTTGGTACTCCATGCCTTGTAATGATATTCTCAACAAATGCCTTGGCAATGGTTTCAGTCTTTTGATTTGGTAGAGGGATGGCTTCTGGGTACTTGGTAAAATAATCTTGAAACGTAAGTATGTATCGATTTCCATCATCCGTCGCTGTTAACGGTCCAACAATGTCCATAGCGGTTACCTCAAATGGATAGTTTACTTCTTGAAATAAGTTTAACGGTACTGGTCTTCTATGACTGGAGGTTTTCCTTGAATTGCAAGAATGACATTTACGCACATAATCCTCAACATCACGCTTCATGTTATTCCAAAACATTCTCTGTTGTATCAAATTTAACGTTTTCCGAACTCCTTGATGTCCAACATATGGTGGATCATGATAATCTTCAATAAACTTTGTGACTAGGGACCTTGGTACAACCACTCTATCAGGCTCGTCTTGATAATCAAATTTGAATAAAATTCCGTCATCGTCTTCAAAATAATTTTCACTGGGACTTTTCTTTAAATTTTCCTTGATCCTTTGAATTTCAGGATCCTCGGCTTGTCTCCTTGCGAGCTCTTGTTTGTCGATATATGGGATATACGGCACCACTTCACGCTCTGCAGTGTCTTGAGGTCCTTTAGGCCTGATCCTTCGTTTTGGATGATAATTTCCATTTGAATTTTGATCAGTAGGATCTTTATGACACGGCTCTTCGGCGTTTCGGTTTTGCTTTTTACCCTGAGTGGTTCTAGTGTTCACTTCTTCATCTTCCTCTAGCCCATAAACATAATGTTTTCCCCGAACATTGAATATAAATAAAGTTTCTTCACCTTCACCATAACGCAGCTGAATTTTCCCACTGTGCACTACTATAGCACAGTCCAATAAATTACTGAGAGCTTTGATCTCATATTCTCCACCCATTGCTTGTTGATTTCGCATGCAGGTAATGTACGATTCTAGTTTAAACTGTTTTAATTCATCTTGATCTTTTACATTTGAAAGTTCTTGTTCTAACATGTTAATATTGGCTTTACTTAAAGATTTGGGTTTTAATTTTCTTTCATTTATTTTCAAACGAGGAAATTTATCTTTAAACATTTCTAAAAATTTTCCGTGAATAATAAAATTTGAATTTTGACTGGCCTTAAAATCTTCAATTGTTATTAAATCCGGCAGTTCTTCATCTTGAGTCATGACGTCTGCCGTTCTATCTCGTAAAACAGTCTGGACTAGTTCTGTAAAGATGGGTGAGAATTCCATTTCGTTGGTGCTTCTCAGGGAACATAATTCGTGTCGAATGGCGCTAACATGTTTAACAGCTCGTTTTCCAAATAAATTAACAAATCTTGTCTTAAATTTCATATCACTTTTCACAACGGGACATAAATAAGCGAGAGCAACGGACCAAAATAAACAACTCCCATCTCCTGGGACTTCATATTTCTTTAAATCTTTAAAATTTTCCTCTTCTAACTCTTGAGGTTTAACTCGCGCCCTTAAATTTGCCTTCATAACCCTTGAATCGTTTTGAGCTTCCACTATTTTTTCGACAGGAATCCGACTGAGTGCGTCAGCATGGTTATGTTTTTCCCTGGTTTGTGATGAATTTCAAAATCATATTCGGACAGTAATAAGGACCACCTAGCTAGACGTGAAGTAGGATCCTTCAATGAAAAGAGCCACTTTAAAGGTCGATGGTCAGTGTGAATGGTGAATTTCTTTCCGTAGAGATAACACCTAAAGTGTTTTATGGCCCATACGACCGCTAAGCACTCTTGTTCAGTCACTGAATAATTCCTTTCTGCTCGGTTCATTTGTCTGCTGGCATAGGCTATAGGTTTTCTTCTCCTCCAACTTCTTGACTGAGGATGGCTCCTATAGCTGTTCCTGATGCGTCCGTTGATACTATGAATGGTTTATTGAAATCCGGGTAAATCAACACTGGTGGGGTACATAACTTTTCCTTCAAATAATCAAAAGCTCGTTGTTGCTCTTCCGTCCATTCTAACTTGGATTCTTTCTTGGTAAGACTGGTCAACGGTATTGCCTTACGGGAAAACTCGGGTATGAACTTCCGATAAAATCCAACAAGTCCTAAAAATGCTCTTACATCCTTCACTGATTTTGGTCGTGGATAACTCTTTACGACTTGTATCTTCTCTGGGTCCGGCTTTACTCCTTTTCTCGAAATAACATGTCCTAAGTACTTGGCTTCCGTAGAAACAAATTTGCATTTTGATGGCTTTAACTTTAAATTTCCTTGATCTAACCTTCTAAATACCTCTTCAAGTCTCTCTAGGTGTTGGTCGAATGTTCTACTGAAGACAATTATATCGTCTAGGTAAACTAGACATTGTTCTCCTGTCATTCCTGACAACACTGAGTACATTAACCTCTGAAAAGTGCTTGGGGCGTTGACTAGTCCAAATGGCATACGCAAACATTCGTAGTGCCCATCCGGTGTCGAGAATGCTGTCTTTTCTATATCTCGAGGATCGACTTCTACCTGCCAATATCCACTGGCTAAGTCGAGTGTAGAGAAATATGTAGCATTTCCAAGCTGATCAATGGTCTCTTGAAGATTAGGTAATGGAAAATAATCACGTTTTGTAATAGAATTTAAGGCGCGATAATCTATGCAAACTCGTATTTTGTTTTCACCCTCGGCAGCTTTCTTTTCACCATGATAACTGGTGCTGACCAAGGTGAGTTGGACTCCTTAATAACTTTTGATCTAACATTTCTTCAATCTGTTTCCTCAGCTCCATCCGCTGACTAAATGGTACTCGATACGGTGCCTTCGTAATTGGCGGTACCTCTTCTGTAATGATTCGATGCCTCACCCCTGAGTACATCCCAGTTTACTATCATCCTTCATAAAAACATTTGAATACCTTCGGAGCAAAACTAACAACCTTCTCTTCTTCACCTCATCTAGGTGGTTTAAATCAAAATCCTCAACTATCCCAGTTGTCTTTTTCACAATCTTCTCGATGGCACTAATTACTTTTTCTTTACTAGGGCACTTCTATCTTTTCTCCATAGGCTACAACCAGATTCTTTGGCAAACGAATTGTTTCTTCAGAAACGTTAAGAATGCATATCGGAATTTTCGGCTTAGCCTTAGAAATGGATCTCGCAACAGCAATTCCGTGGATTAAGATTTCTGTCGGTTCAACTAAAATTGTCTGATCAGGGTTGGCCAAACTCTGTTCAACTTCATAAACGTATTGACATCTCGGAGGAATATCGATGGACTTCTTAATACGAATTTGGTAGCTACCAACTACTTCATCCGCGTTACCCTTCGCCATTGGTAGTGACGATAGCAACTTTGGTTCTTCCTTCGATGTCACCTTCTTTGATTTCCTTTGCACCTCTTGTTCCGACGTAGTTTTCTTACTTCCCTTAACATTATTCTTTTCTACAATCCCCTTCTCTTTAACGTGCACCTTTCTTTCTTTTCCTTTGATTTGCTCCGTGCTAATTTCTGATTTCGAGCCATCTTCCAAACTCGCGGTATCCAAATAATAAACTAAAATTTCAATTTGTGTTCCACTGAACACTGCTTCAACAATTTTTCTTACTTTGGTCCAATTAAGTCGATCAAATCCGCACCCTAACTTTGGCATTGCAAGTTTCTTAACCTTGTTGCGTAGACAATGGTTCTTCAGCTGTATCAGCGCTTGCTTCAATGAGTCTAAGGTGGGTTTTTGACAACTCTTCTCCTTGGTTACCAAATAATACACAAATCTGCGGCCATCCTCGGCCCGTGACAACACAGCGACATCTCCCGTCCTGATTTGTTGTCTTTTCAACTTTTCCACTTGACCATAACGTTTCCGAAACTGTACTGCGATCCCGCGTCCCATTTTAAAATCTTCAGCAACACAATGTGCTAAACTATATTCCACTGGAGCATCAAATACATCTCCACACACTTGTGTCAGTTCAAAGCCCTTCTCTCCATTTTGACTTTGACTTCTTATCTCTCCAAAACGTTTTGAGTTCTTTTTGTTCCCTTTTGTTTTCTCGGCGTTCTGTCTTACTCTCGTCGTCTTCGAAATCTCCTCCGGCTTTTCTTTATAATTGTCTTTCTCACGCTCCTGAATACCCCCTAATTCCATTACTAATTTTTCATCTCGAAAGCTAATTTTCACATCGCATTTACGAAAGAAATCACGTCCCAACAGCCCATCTGTCGCAATGGCTATTGAATCTGAGCATACTACGAAGGGGACAAGAATTTGTTGCTCACCTATTCTGAGTTGTACTGAGACTTCTCCGAGGCAAGACAATTCTTGACCTGAAATTCCTCGCAATGCACTTCCGGTTCTGGGACCAATCTTGGCTCTAATTTTTCTAATAAAACTTTCTTTTAAAATAGAAACCGAGGCACCTGTGTCCACTAATAACACGGCCTCTCGCCCATTTACTCGGGCCGATATAACAGCATCTCCCTCTTCATCTTCGACAATTTCTTTACAAGTTAGGGGTATTCGACTCTCTTTCTTCGGTATTAATTTTGTCCTCTGCTTTGTCTCACAAGCAGAGGACTCTGGAAGTTTAAATTACCTCCCAAAGTTGATTGTTTAATTTCTACTTTCTTTGTCCTATTTACTTCCGGGGGGTTTCTTCTAAAATTCCATTTGGGGCTTGACTTTGGCTTAGTGATGCGCATCCTTTTGCGAAGTGTCCTGCTTGTCCGCATTGATGACAGGTAACTTGATTTGCAGGTGGACATTCAGTTGCATAATGTCCGGGGCGCCTACATTTGAAACAAATAACCTCGACATCCTTCTTAAACGGCTGTGGACCAGTTGCTTGTTTAGGGTATCTGCTTTCCGTAAACCTTGGTGGTTGACTTGTTGAGAAATATTTTCTAACTCCTGGCTTAGGGAGCGTAGTATTTCTTCTATCATTCAAGGTACGTTGCACTTGACCTTTCCTATTTCGTAACCTTTCGTTAAATTGTCCTCGTGGAGGGTTCAATGCTTCGCATTCATTTATGTCTAACTCTGGTTGCGTAAAATAAAGGTCATTCATCCTCCTAAACTGTGTCAACATCTGACTACTAGTCTCCGCTCGACTTGCTAATTCGACGACCTCGTCAAAACTTTTGCAGGGGCGCTACTAAGTTCGAGAATTATCATTTGCAATAACTCCGGGTCAAGTCCTCTCCTAAATTGCTCTATAAGATCTCGATCGTGCCGAACCTTGACAGCTTCAACCTGTGCTGGCTGTGCTGAATCAACATATTTTAAATTTTCTTCCAATAGGGGCTTTCCTGCATTTCTAATTCTCGTTACATACTGATCTATGGTTTCTTTGGGTTTCTGAATACACTTATTTAATTCTAACTGAGGTTGACCGGGTAAATACTTCTTAGTGAATCGTTTCTTCAAAATTTCTTTAAAGTCCGTATAAGTTATCGTGGAGGTTAGCAATCGGGGATCGGATTCCAAAAATTTATAAGCTTCTCCAGATAACTGATATCTCGCAACCTCTAAAGTTTCTGCTTCTGTCCAATTGTCAATATTAGAACGTTGAGCCAATTTAGTGAAAAATAAAGTAATATCTTCATCAGCTTTCCCCGAAAAATGTGGCAAATTAACTAACGTTTGGCCAATAGTTCTAGGCATGATAATTTGGACAGGGTTTTGAGTTGACGTGCCTTGATTTGCTTCTGCCATTTGATTTGCTTCTGCCATTCTTAATAAATTATTTATTTAAAAAAAAAATGAATTTTGAATCAACAATAAAAAAAATAAAACAAAAATTTATAACAAAAAAAAAATTTTAAATAGAATTTAGAAAATTTATTTAAATTTGGAAAATAAATTTCTGTTGATTTAAAGCTAAAATTGATTCAATTATATCAATTTATTTTAATACTATCTGAACAAATGTTTTAGAACACCCTATAGTTACAATTTCAAATGTGCAACTCGGCAGTTATCTCTCGACGTGTTCTCGCGTCGACGTTTATATCAAGGCCAAGCGAGCTTTTCACACAACTTTTAGAAACGAATCGTTAAATAATTTTTTAAAATTATCCTTTCGGATGCCTGTTTGGCATAAACCTATGGGACACGAAATTCACACAACAAACAAAAACAAATTTATATTCAAACAAGCATGCAGTTAGCACAATATAAAGATCTTTGGCGCAATATCGTTAAATAAGGTTTAACCTGACGCGTTACCTATTTCAACGCTCGCAATTTTGTGTCAGCAAAATTTTCAAGTTTCATTCGTCGTTATCTTAAAGCGTTTTAATTTACGGTATTTAGAGCGATATAACTTACAATAAAAAAAAATTCGATTTGCGTACTTTTTATAGCACTTTTCAAAACAATTACTTTTTAACTCACACAAAAAAAAGAACTTTTCGCTCTAGACAACAATTTTACTCAAATAAACCGTTTTTTCCGCGATCTAAGAAATCTCACTTTGACGAATTATTACACAACGAACCAAAGAAAACAAAATAGATCTCAACCTATCCAACAATTCCAAAATTTCTTATTTTCACAAAACTAAACAACAAAATCAGAAATCAAAATCAATAATTAATAATCAATTATTTAAATAAAAATCCCACCGCTGCCACCAAATGTAAGACCCGAGATACGGGAAAGGGTGATTTAAATTTTGGTAAAAATGGCTTTCAACAAATAACCAAAATATTACAATTTATCCCTCTTGGAATTATCTCACCCTTTGTTACCCAAAACTTTTACAAGCCGAATCGAGACGCTAAGGGCGACTCCTTTGTGAGTAGCGTTCCTGGAATAGTGGAAAAGTAGCCAGGAGTCGTTCCGTCGCTCTCCTTGGACTCGGTATGAGTTTTAGCCCTTTTGATCTTCGGACTTACTACTTTGGAATTGTTGGATTTTCCTCCTCTCCTGGTTAGGTACTTATTTAATAAAAAGGTTCTCTAAACTCTACTGTGAATATTAAATGAAATTCGGAAAGTTTAACAAATAAAATTATATTGGAAATAAATTTGAATTATTACACATCGAAGCAAAACAAAACAAAATTTACTAAAAAATAACCCGAAACTCGTCCAGGAGGAAAGATGGTGCGGTACATTTAGAAAAATGCGTTTCGTTAGTAATTGACAAACTTTTAAGCCGAAAAGACACGGAACTTACCGGGGACGAAACTCGAAGGATTTTTCTTTGGGTTTCGTAACTCAGGAAAAAACACTAACAATATTGATTCGTTAGCGAGCGAATTTAAAATCACTGACACAAAAAAGAAACTACACGAAAACCGATATCAAACTCTGAAAAATTAAATCCAAAAATACAACCGAACTTAGAACAAAAATTAATTAATTAAACTAAAATTTCGACGAGAATTTAACACGCAAAACTAAGGGCAACCGGGAACTAACTCTCCCGCGCGGCCTCTTTACTTAAGCCCTCGCTACCGCCTTCGAATCCTGAGGTGGGGTCTTTTTCAAATTCAGCAAATTTTCGAAAAAGTCCGTGGTTGATTCGGGTTTTTAGCGGCGAGCCGCTTTCCACTAGGTGGCGTACGCGTGTTGCTTTTACCATTTTTAGCCACGTGTCGCGCGGTCAGAGCCAGAGAAGCTGGTCGCACGGTTTCTTGCTGATCCCTTAAAATTGAAAACAATCTTATCTCCGTAACTTAATATTTTCTCTAGTTGGAGAGCACGTTCTAGACTACTGAATATAATATGTTTTTCCTGCGTTCCGATTTCGCGAGATCAAGTGAAATTTTTAAGAAAGAATTTATAATGTTAATTTGGAAATTTTCCTACGCATTTTTCGGGTCCTTACATTACTTTTCGAACAGCATTTCTGCTCGAAAGGATCCAATATTTTGTGCGTATTTGAGCCAACGTTAATTGACTTCCACCATGAAGTGTAAGTTTGTGCGCGTTACGAATGATTAGTACCGTAAATTCGCTTTTAGCCGGCAAAAGTATGGGATATTTGACGTCATATAAAAGATTCATATTGCGAAGACGTCCTCCAACTCTAAGTATTTTGTTTTAGGTTCAGATAAGGCGTTCTTTTCCGCTTTGAAATGTTGTGCTTGTACCTCGCGTACACAAAATAACTGAGCAGACTTTAATTCATCCACTGTAATGTGATTTAAAAACTTAGGACTTCTATTGCGTGTATTATTAATAAAACGTAAACAATAGGCCACTATACGAAATAGTTTGTTCAAATCAGAACATTTTTGAATGATATATTGGTAAGTATCATTATTTTTAATTATTGATGTAAAACAACTATGTTCTGGTTTTGCTTCTGGTGGTTCTTCACATTGCGGTTCATTTTCATTTTTATCAGAAGTTTCTAAAAGCCATGGAGGTCCGTGCCACCATAGTATATTATTTTTAAGCCGCGATGGTAGAGCACCTCGCGAAATAATATCCGCAGGATTCTCTTCACTGCGCACGTGACGCCATGATTTTATTTCCGTTAGAGTTTGTATTTATGCCACTCGATGAGATACAAATGCTTTCCAACGAGTTGGACAGGATCGGATCCAAGCGAGTGTAATCGTCGAATCTGTGTAATATGTAATTTTAACTACAGGTTTGTCAATGGAAGTTACAACCTTCTTGGCTAATTGGGACAATTAAACAGCTGCACATAATTTAAGCCTTGGCAGTGTGACTTTCTTCAAAGGCGCAATTCTGGATTTTGCGCAAAAAAGTTCAGAATTGCGGACAACTTATTACCTTGCGTGGAATTTTTAAATCAGGTAAATATTTTAGCTCAGAAATAAATTCTTACCATTTAGAGTTCACTTCCTGAGGTACAGCCTCGTCCCATCCCATCTGTAGCTGTCACAAGCCCTGCATCGCGATTTTAGCTACAGTTACAGTAGGACATGCTAAACCTAAAGGATCGAAAATACGTGCTACATCGGCTAACGTAGTACGTTTTGTAACTCTTTTGCTAAGTAATTTAGATTTAGTATGATACTCGATCATATCTTTTCTTGGGATCCATTGGATTCCTAATGTTTTCAGACAGTCTTCTTCATCAAAATTTAAAACTAGTTTTTCGCGTGATTCATTTGACAAGTCTTTTAAGATAGATTCATCATTGGATGACCATTTGCGCAATTCAAATTTACCTTTACAGAGTATCTTATCTATTTTATCCCGTATTTTACGAACGTCTGCTATAGTGTTTCCTCCAGTTAATAAATCATCCATGTAAAAGTCTAATTTAATTATTTTTGCAATTTGCGGGTCATAATTTTCTGCCTCTTGGGCCAATTTAGTTAAACATCGTGTGGCTAAGAAAGAACCTGGACATGTTCCAGGTTCTTTCTATGTGACGGTATGTGACGGTTTGCAATTCGTAAATATCAAGCCGTTCTCGTTGATTATCTCGCCACAATATGCGTTGGTATTTAGTGTCATTTGGATTGATATAAATTTGGCGGTACATTTTGGTAATGTCAGCATTTATAACGTATTCGTGTGTTCGAAAACGAATGAAAATAGTAAACAAATCATTTTGGAGGACTGGTCCGACCATCAAAAGACCATTTAAAGGTTTTCCATTGTCAGTTTTCATAGAAGCGTCAAAAACGACACGTAACTTCGTGGTTAAACTGTCGCGTTTTAACACTGCGTGATGCGCAAGAAAATAACCGTCGTTTGCATATTTAGTATCTTGATCTATTTTGATCATATGGCCTAATTTTTTGTATTCGTCAATAAACGCTGTATATTCATTTTTTAATTCGAGATCTTTATTTAATTTTTTCTCAAGCAATATGAAACGTGTTTCAGCAGCCTGATATGAATTTCCTAATAAAGCAGGATTCTGTTTCCATGGCAGGGATACTACAAAACGACAGTCATCTTTCCGCTTATGAGTTTGAATAAAATGTTCTTCACTAGCACGTTCTTCTGCAGATTTTACAGGTTCAGTATTTTCATATCGTTCTAACTCCCAGAATCGTTTAATATTATTATTTAGTTCACCTAATGTGCTTGAATTGCATGTTGCTGAGAATTGTTTACTAGCCGAGAGTTTTCCTGATGTTAACCAACCGAGCTGACTCTTTTGAAGTATGACTCCTGGATGATTGGTTGAAATTTGACTTACATTCAATAGCTGATAGAATACTTCCGCGCCAATAAGAGCATCAATATTTTGAGATTTATAATATGACGGATCAGCTAGTTGAACGTTTTTAGGTATGTGAATAAGAGATGCATCTATCGACACTAAAGGAAGGTCGTTCGTAATTTTGTCTAGAATAAAAAATGTAAGTTTTACTCGATAATTGTTATATTTGGATTGTATAGTCGTCTCTACGCGTGATGTTGCATGAATTGCTTTGTTGCTTATGCCTGCAATTGGCAAATGCATTTCTCGAAATTATAGTCCTAACGAATTTGCTAATCTAGTAGTCATAAAGTTTATCTGCGAACCTGAATCAAGCAAGATTCGTGTTTCTTGAGCATTACCCCAAATGTCATAAAATTTCGCGATGCAAGTAGATAACAAAATGGCTGAAGAAATGTTACAATTAGAAACTCCGCTTACCACTGTACTATTATCATCTTTTGAATTAGAATTCTGAGATGCTGATGTCTTATTTAAATGTAAAAGTGTGTGATGATTCTTATTGCATTTTTACAATACAATGATTTACATGATTTCTTATCGTGACCTGATCTAAGGCAGTTTAAGCACAATCGTTTTGAACGAACAAAAGTAATGCGTTCAGATTCATTAAGAATTAAGAAATCTTTGCATCGATATAACTGATGATTGTTATTACAATATGTGCAAGAAACGGTTCTGTTTAATGCTACGTGACTAGAAGCATTTTTGTGTAATTTTGTTTTGATATCACAAGAATCTTCCAATGCCTGGCATTTTTGAATTAAAAATTATTTCAAATTGTTAAATGTGGGAATTTGTGCTGTTTGTTTTTCTTCCTATTCACGAGCTAAATTATTAGGCAATTTTGAAGTGACTAAATGTATGATTAAGTCGTCCCATTCATGAACTGGTCTGCCTAATGATGAGAGTGATCGCAAATGTTGCGAAAAAGTATCTAAAAGTTGCCTAACTGAAGTTCGCGAATCTTTTCCAACTGATGGAAATTCGTATAATTTTCGTATATGATTTTTAACAATGATTCGTTTATTTTCATAGCGTTCTTTTAAAAGATCAAACGCCACTTGATAATTGGAATCTGCAATTTCAATTCCATTAATTACTTCAGCGGCCTCGCCGGAAAGTGAGGATTTTAAATATTGTAATTTTTGTATTAAAGGAATCGAAGTGTTGCAGTGAATTAAAGAATTAAAGCTATTGCAAAATGATAACCATTTGTCATATTTGCCCGTAAATATGGGTAAATTAATGGATGGCAATTTTACTTTAGCTTGAGTCATGTCAGAATTAGAATTCTGACTGGATATATTTAAAGCTTCAGTAGAAATACTAGAAACGTGTATTTTTAATTTTGAAAATTGTTGGCTGATATCTCCGTCAATAAAATAGTCACTGAGCTGTTCCGCATAATCAGCATCATAATTTTCTTCCAAGAATGTTTCATAATTTTTTACTGAACGATCGCAAGTGAGTATCGGATGAATCGCTGTCATTGATATAATTTTCTAGAGTTTTTAAACTACGTCTTACGAGAGCTTTCTTATTTTTCAATTGCTTAAGAAGCCCATACATTGAATCTGTCAATTCAACTGATTCGTTAGGCATGTCGATAAATTTGTATAGAACGGACTAACCTTTCTTACAGTATGTTTTGATAGCTGGTTTCAGTATATGGAGAAGAAGGACCAATAATATGTCCACGCGCTGACTCGCAGGCAGTCGTGGTTGCTGATTATTTTATGGGATGCGCGACTTTAATGCTTCTTGCACAATAAGAAATACGATTAAATCAAAAATTGTATTTTTTGACAATGCAAATTACATTTTTTTTGAATATGAACTTCAATTATTTAAATAAATTATAAAAACATTTGAACTGTCGCAACGCAAGAGCGGAAATTACAGTTTGACTGTTTAGGCGTGCTACCACGGCCAAAATACAAAATTTCCATCGGAATGATATTTACTTATAAATTTCATTAGGCGTGATCTAATGCATTGTTTTTCATAAATTAATTGCTGAGGTAACTGAATTTCCTGAAGGGCACATGTATGCTGAAGAGTGTCCTTTTGAAGAAATAGCCAAACCAACCAACACTTTAGATGGAATTTTTTTTTGTCTTTTGAAATATACATCTAAACCGACTTCAGTATCTTTTTTTATAATAAAATTTCTTGTTATTTGCACTGTCACTATCACCAAATGTAAAATAGGATTTGTCATCAACAATAATTTCCAATTCATTTGGGGAAGAAAATTCATTTTCACTTAGTCTTCGCAGTTTGGTTTTTTGTTCCGACTTCTTTTTATCCGTATATTTTGGCACCGACTTTCTAGTTGTAAGAACTACATTTTCTTTTTATTAATACATTACTAATGTATTTCGGATTTATTTTATATTTTCGTCCTAATTTTCTCAGTGAAACACTAAGTTTTCCGTGAGCATCACTAATTACCTTGTTTCTTCTTTTCTGTCATTTTTCTGGCTGGTATTCCAGGACCACATTTTCTATTTTCTGATTTTCCTAACTAAACACGTTTACAAATATCGTACACGGTTCGTTTAGGTACTCCCATTTCATAAAAATGATTAACAGTGTAAGACTTCCTTAAATGAATCTGTTTTTCGTAAAATTTGGCGATGAGTTCTTGACGTTGATTTTCTTTCAAGTTTTCCATTATAAATTACACAAGCAGTACAGACTTTTCAAAATTAGTAGTGGTACAAGTGACATATGTCAAACAAAAGGCACAAGTTTAAAGCTGAGCAGTCATGGTCTAGTTGATTCCTAGCGTGCTTAATTTTCTGCGGATTTTTTGTCCCCACACCCTTACATTGCGGGCAAACAATCTGTAGTTTCCGTAGTATAAATTAGCAAACGTAGGAGCCACTGTCTTTGCCCATACTAGGCTCTTCTTCAATATCTGCCACCTCAAAGTCTTCAAAACTGCTCTCCACAGATACACCTTCCTCAGCACTTTGTGAGGAATTTTCAAATAAGGATGTCAAATTTTCTAAACAAGACCCACTATCGAATTGTTCAGAGTTATACCCAATAGATTTGGGAGACATGAAATTATTTAATAACAGAGTTTTATATGTAGAAATGAAACCATGACATGTAGAATTATTGTTTCTGGTGCCATGGCTTCTGACTGCTCCAAAAAAAGTTTTCTAATGGGTCCTGGTTTATATTTCTAGTCAAAAAAGTTTTGACCTCCGCTGGAAAGATATTTCCATAGTTGTTGAAATCCTTCTATTGTTACTTTCCAGATTTTCAGTGTAGGGATGACACTTCTTTGGCATTCTGAGTGCATCTGCCCACAAATTATGATGTGGTGAACTCTTGCGAACAGCAGTTCGGTACACCTTTCCCATTTTCTATTTTATGAAAAATGGCATTGATACTGTCGAAGAGTTCATCGAAAAACAGTAGTACGTCTATCGTTTCTTCTGTCTCTTTAGGCAATAATTTGCATTTATCCGCTGAAAAATAGGAAATGATCAGTCGTAAAGTATTTTCAAAGTAAGCACACTACTTACATACAAAGGCCCGGTATTTCTGTTACAGTTTAACTTTAATCTTCAGTTTATTTCCATAGGAGCAATTGTTCTTAAAATGGGAATAAACTAAAGATTAAAGATAAACTGTTACTGAAATACCTGCCAAAGACTTGTGCAGCGATTTTTACTTTCATCTTTGGAATTTTATCTTCAATTACTTGATGTTCAGTTAACATTTGCTGCTCCTTCATCTGCATTATACAATCGTACAATATGTTGCCACATAGCAGTCAAGCTTTTCCTTCATGGTACGAGATATCGTAAGTTTCTCCTTAACATATTATTTCATTCTTCCTTCAGTAAATGGGGAGCGTTAAATATTGGAATTATTTTATGATAATTTATTTCAAAGCAAACATTTCTCCAAACATGATGACAGTTTTTATTAATGTATTTCACTTCCGTATCTTTCTTCAGTTGGGTAACAGCAGCAGCAGTACTGTACTGATCACAAACAGTACAAATAATATTGAATCCAATATTTTGTAAGTCACCGGTTACTTCTTTTAAAAATCAGTCTTCTTTTGCACGAGACTTGGATTGGTATAAATTTGCTTTATTCATGTTCTCAACCATTTTCTTATTAACATTAAAATCGAAACAACTTTGTTGCCCCAAATATTCTTTAGTATATAACAGTCCAGGAATATTGGCAGTCAGTAATTTATTCGCTGCTTTGTTTTCATCAAGTTTATAGAGGAGAAAATTCTTTGCACGTTTGCTGACGAGTGTGGCAAACAAAGTAAATTAAGGACAAAACTTGAAAGGGAACTAAACATTGCCGTGCCATCTCCATAAGTCGCCTCACTAACTTGTTGCCAAAATATTTAAATTCGTCGGAGAAATTATTAATTTCATCACAATTTCTTAACAAACGCCATTCTGTATCTATATGTTTCAAATCAGTTGAAATTAAGTGTGAAAATACACTAGCAATATCTGAAATCGACGCAATACATCCCGATTTTACAATTTGGGGCTATAGAAAATTACATTTCTCCAAAATATTAGTTTCCAAAGGAAAACGTTGTAAAATCTGACTGCAGTTTTCTATACATATAAAACTCCAAACATCGCAATCTTCAAAAATTTCAGCTGCTCATCAGTAAATTCATTTTCACTTATTGTTTTAGCAACGTTTGTACCAAAATACATTGTTTCTACTATGTAATTTCTGTCTATATATAATATAGATTTTAATACATTACAAACATTTTTATACGCAATATGAATTTTTGGGCTTTCTGATTGTATTTCTTTATTCAGATTAGTAAAAAATGGTAACACAAATTCCAGGAACTGAAAGAACAATTTCGTAACGGGATCATTTAATTTAGTTAAAATATTTTCAGCGGCTAGTATGTCATTGCGGCTTACAGCATCGGTAAAATATAGACGTAAAGGACCACATTGCTCTAGTATCCTAGAAACCATACTTAAAACCAGCGTTAGGAAGATGAGATTCCGCTTGCAACAGTCCGCCTGGGTTGCCGCTTATATTGTGCATGTTTATGTACGATCATTGTGCTGGCTCATTTCTCCATAAGCGTCGGACAATATTTTAATTTCATCGCGTAACAAATTGTTAAATTTAAACAAAATTTCGTATTTTCGAATTAAAAATTAAATAAATTAAATTAAACACTAAATGTTCTTTGCTATTGCAAATTATGCATGCCATTATTTGCTATTCCCGTCTCGAGTGCACTTAGATATAACGGTCTTGCAATGCGAGCGGAATCCGATTCGCCTAACCGTGTATAAACACGGTTATAAAACCAAAAGCCATCTAGTCTGCGCCGGGTGTAAAATTTTGTGGATTTTAATATTACAAAAATTAATATTATAACAATATTCGAAAAGATTAAAATTTACAAATGAACAAATTAACCAAATGAAAACAACAATTACAACTTATTTTCAAAAATTCCACCGGCAAATAATGCAAAGACCTCTCTCAACGAAGCTCCATTTGAGAATAATGTGTACATTTCTACTTTTACGCCGGTTGTATACATTATTTTACAATAAACCAAAAGAACAATTTAATTCAATCTGACAATTCAAAATCAGTAGTGTCATTACTAACAACGCACGGTAACCATGGCGAATGAAATAAATGTGGAAATAATGTAATAAAGCTTCCATTGATAATTACTATGTGCAATCTTATAAGATTCTCAGTGTATAATGATGGGATGTCATTTTTTTAATAGGGTCATTACCGAGTTGTGTTGTCCCATCATTACATTTGCCCCATCTGAAGCAAACCCAATCAGATTTTCTTTAAATGGAATTGCCCTACCATTAAAGAGAGTAACAATATTATTATATAAAGTGATTGCATTTGCTTCAGAGAGTTTTGTTAAACCTAAAAAGTGATTCGAAATTTTATTGTCCCAGAAAGTTCGCACCACCAAGCATACGTGTTTGGTAGTGCTTCTGTCGGTAGATTCGTCAACTATTAATGAAAATTTATTACCTCGTAGATGATTGCAGAGTGAATCCATTCTCTCGCGTCCTAACACATTCTCAACTACTACTGTGGTTTTAGTTCTTCCGCAGCTTAAATCAATTTTCGAATCATGGCAAACAGTTCCTATTAATTTCACCAAGCGGTCCATCATCAAAAAGGGTAAATTATGTTCAGCCACAAATGCTGATAAGCGTATTTCACCTGTAAGGAAAATTGAGCACTTTTAGAAAGAAACTTCGACTTATACCTTTTTTAATATCTTCTTCCAATTTTTTGCTAATACTACCTTCGGCCACAAATGATGTTAACGTTAACTGCTGAGACATTCAGCCCTATGATGTATCACTCCATGTTATTTTAACATGCATGTTATGGACTTTTTCATGTTATGTTAACACATCGGAAATATGTATCTTCTTGTCATGTTATATGTTATGTTATTACAACATAAATGTTATTTGGCCATGTTAAAATAATTTCTAGTGTGGAGGTCCTGTTATGCCTTTAACATGGATGTTAAAACGCGTCCTACTGAGGGATTTCGCATTAAAAAGTAATTAATTTGATTCGTGATATAACAGCTTAAATGGAACCAATTATGGGTGAATTATTACATCTAAACTTATTGCAACAACTATAAATCTTAAATGAAAGGTAAAGATTAATTAAAACAATTACTATAACTTCCCCTGCTTTCCAGGGTGTAAAACTGGGCCTAAGAGATACATATAGGTAATCCGTTTGAACTTCCAGAGGAAGTATTTATTCGATACTCCAGGTTTTCAAGCTCAGTTTTTCCTGATTATGCTTTTTTTCATTTTAACTGCGCGACACATTCACAATAATAACTGAAAAAACGAAATCATTAGTAATGCGAGGATGCAATATTAACATTATTTATTAACACTGATAAAATAGAAATTCGGAATCAGGCAGATTTTGACGTTTGCCGTCATTTGAAGCGTAGCGCGCGCACTTGTACAGGTCGTTCGCCTTCCTTGTTGCACTTTTAGTTTTCTCCCTTAGTCTGTCTCGTTTTAGTCTGTACCAAACCTTTTTTCTATTTTAACAGATGAAACGCAGGTTAACATAACAGAGCCTTTAACAGACCAGCTTTATGTTTGATACATCATACGAGATTCTACATTTTATGTTATAACGCATGTTAGAATTATGTGTTGTTCTCTCATGTTATTTTAACATGGAGCGATACATCATAAGGCTGTTTGATTTAATTTTAATTTGGTGTACTTCTGATACACTATGCTTCAGCAACGCATCTTTGCAATTAGTTATATTGATGTCTTTGTCGCACACTTTACACTTTGCAAAAATTTGCCCTTTTCGACTTTTTTATAACCAGCCTTTAAATTCAGCCAATTTTTCCCAGGATTCTTTATATGACTGTCCATACTTCTTCTTTTTAATGGGCTCTACACTAGTACTCGCTCACTTTTTCAAAGACTTTTATCGGAGTAAATCAGAATAATCAGATGGAGAATGGAGAAATGACGCCAGAAGCGGTTCTACCTCCTTTTATAACCTCGGTACATGAATTTTGTTCGGTGCTTCACCGAGTTTTAAGTTCGTAATTAAAAAATATCCCCGCAAAAATAAAAATTTTAAATATTGAGCACGTTCTTCTACTTAACACTAGAGGGAGCTACAGTTGCTGAAAATTTGCAGATTCGCATCAATTTTTGATTTCGCTCCAAGAATTTCAGAAAATTAAAGCTTTTAGCGATTTTTCGGTAGAATATCTAGTTCAATCGGTAGATCGGTAGAAATTTTTTGAAATCGGTAGATCTACCGAAGAATAGGTAGAGTTGGCAACACTGATTAGAAGTCCGATGAGAATTCGTATTTCGTCCGCATCTGTATCGATAATGTGGTCATCAAAAAACTTTTCAAATATGCCTAACGTATTATTGGGTTTTAACTCTACCTGTACACCACTGATTCCTATGAAAACAAATGGTGGTTTAGGTACGCCAGTTTCGGTCCAAGGTACATCAAATGACTGTTGCTGTTGAGGAGTTGCTTCATCACCTGGCTCACTAGATACCAAATATTCGTCTTCATCGCTTACTTCAACATCAGAACTTGTGAAGGATAAGGAGGGGGTAACCGCTAAGTGAGAACACATTCGAATATTTACCAAATGCATACTTTTGCACCACAGGCGAACATATTCGACATAGACTTTGTAGGCTCCCCAAAATAAAATGAGGCGAATATATCCGTCATAAGCGGACAATGATGACTGTAAAGTAGAGAATAATACTCCAACACTACTTAAGGGGTTAAACGGGCATTCATACAACATAATTACATAGAAATTTCAGTGATACGATGTCCTTATTTACTATTGTGGGCGGGTGTCGCCATCTAGCGACTCGGAGGCGGACCGGATGAATGGGTACAGGGCCAGCTCCATTAACATTCACTGAGGTGTATGTATGGCCGTTTCAATTCGCCTAAAATTCGGTTCCGAGAAAGCATGCCTTGGAGTACTCCCCTCAGCGCTCCCTATTAAAGATACTACAAAACTACTGACAGTAACTTAATGACAACTGCAATTACTTAAAACTCACAAGAGGCGCTGAGTGGAGTACCGTCAAAATTTTTAAAAGTCGAATTGAAACGGCCATACATACACGTCAGTGAATGTTGGCCATGATGGGTAGCAACAGACAGGTTAAGCGTTGCTATGTGCGAGAGACGCCTTTGCAAACTCTATCTTTAATTTCAATATCATTATAGGTTTTTCAATAAATAAATCGTTTAAAACGGCCAGTCTGTTAATAAAATCGTAGACAGTGTTAGTAGTGCTGCGCCACCCTCCAATACTATTTTGTAATTATACATGCATTTCAAACAAAAACTGCAATTAAGACCTTGTTATTCTAAGCCCACGAAATGACGATGTCAACACTTTTTTGTTGTCAGATACGTAGTCCCGTTTCTTGTAGCTTATTTATAAAACTGAAAATATGAACAACAACAAATTAACTGATATATTTCAACTTTATTTTGAGAAAAATATAATAAATGTACAGAAATTATATAAAATATTTCTACGTTCTTAACTCCACAATTCAATATTTTATTTAAACTATACTAAAATTGCCGTTGCCATTAAGAGCAAATAATATTTTTATTATAATAAATTATTTTAACGGACACTTAAAATTCACACCCTAGCATCACAGTGTTACAATTTGTTAATATTTAAGTATTTGTTGCTTAAATTATTGCAGTCAGATCTGTGATTTATACTATTTTTATTTTTTGAAATATATAGCATCTCTAAAATATTTTTTTGAAAACGGTTTTTTCTTTATGTAATATATTCACATTGTCAAAATCAGGGATGTGACCGTTTTTTTATGGCATGATTTGCTAGGGCTGTACTGTCAGCTTTAAAGTTTTTTAAATTATATTTTTGTGTGTAATTTTTTGTTTGACCTACGTAACTACTATTGCAAACTTTATAATCCACTTTGTATATTAAATTTGAATGTTTTTCTTTTGAAATTGTGTCCTTGTTATTTTTATAAATGCTTTTCACTGTAAAAACATCTGCGACCCTTGATACAAAAAAAATTCTGTCAATTGACCAGTAAGATTTCATCGTAGGGAATGTATGAAAACCCATAATCACCAGAATGCCAAAAAAAGCTCGTAGCTCTTCCACAGTGAGATCTAAAGATCTGGACTACATAAACATTTCACTCCTCCACAATTTTATCACATATTTTATTATTGATAATAGCATTGAAGAAATCCAAAGGCGTTGCGTTTTCTGGAAAGTCAATGTTGACTTTTGAATTTTCACTGAAATGAAACAAACTATAATGTTAAAACCACACACTTAACTAGAAGCGCAATTAAAACAATTATGTCCCTGAACCAAAGCTTCCTAGAAGATAGAGGCTCTGTTGTAAGAATGGGAGTCGAAGTCGTCACCTAGCGAGAGAGTAGCGGCCGGCAATGGGCTAATCTCTCTCAGGGTTCTACGAATGCAAGCGTGAATATAATTATATGATTATTTATTAACAACTATCATCGTTCTTTTTGAATTTTTCGTGTTCTTATCCAAAATTAAATATTTAATGTATTTCATAAAACATCTTTTAATATTAATTATTTTCCAAATGATAGAAAAACATATTTGATAATTTGTGAAGGAGCTCCATTGTTGTTTGTAGTCGTCATATAAGTGTAAAAAAAACGCTGCATCAGACTTCAATTTGCCAAATTGAAGTCTGACGCAACCTTTTTTTTTGCACTTATATTTGATAATAATTTCTTTGGATGCCCCACAACTTTAAAAATATCTTCATGTTTCTCAACTATTATTTTAAACGTACACAAATAGCCGCAAAATCGACAGTTCGATATTTTAATTTTCTGCGAGAAAAGTTTAATAGATATAGATTTCATTTTGTTCAAGCAAAATAAGTTCTTTATTAGTTGATATTAAATTGATACATTCTTGACAAGACAGTTTTGGTAAAATTTTAAATTTTATACATATATTATTATTATTAGACGAGTCATTAAATGAATTTCTTCTTGTGTTGTAATAATTTCAAAACATCTATTGCTAATTTAATTTCTTTTGGAATATAATTCATTAAAAGCCGTGAAAAAATTATCCGACAAAACAGAAATGAAATAAAACGGCAAAACCAAATATTAGTGCTCCGTCCTCTCACGCAGCTACAAAGCGACTGTGAAACTTCGAATTTAAATATCCGACTTATGCCCAATTTCTTCATATGAATTTAACTGATGGTTATAAGTTAGATTGCAGTTAAAGTTATCCGATACCTAAGATACCGATTAAACTTTTATCTGGTAGTTTCATTATGAAACATTACCTATAGGATAACCGTTTTTGAATTATTTTTGTCGTCACCGGATTTTTGTATACGTCATTTGCTTTTGCACTCGTTAAAGTGAAATAAATATGGATATGCTGATGGATATTCCAGTATTTTCGGAATCTGAAGAAGAAAATGAAAATGAGAATTTATTACGAGGACAACCAACGAGACCATACACAGTAAAATATATGCCAAATCATTTTGAAGAATGGGATGAAATTGATTTTTTTTGCTAGATTTAGGTTAAAAAAACAAAGTGTAAATTTATTAATTGAAATACTAGGAGATCGGCTACTTGTAACAGGAAATGAGTAAGTAAGTTTTCTTTTAAATATGCAATACAAATTGATATTTGATTAACAGTTTTTATTTATTTTTTTTAAATTTTATTAATTTATCTTATTTCAGAACTGCTTTATACTTGAGGTAGATGTATAATAACACACTGAATAACTTGTGAGTGTCTTTATTTAATAATAATTAGAGCATACATCAAATCACGTCTACGCGCGGGACTCCTACGTATATTTTCTTCTACTTAGTACGAACGCGCATGCGCAACACTACAGCTAGGACGCACTTACACTCAACGGAACATTTAAGCCGCATTTACATTGGTATAGTTAATTGTACCAGTAACTGGTACCAGTAACTAGTCTACCAGTTGACTAGCTCAAGCCCAAGGTAAGTAGGTGTCTACACATAAAACTATTTTTTCTATACTAGTATTACTAGTAGCAGTTTTGCGGTGGAGAAGTTTTTAATTTTCGCTCTTGCATTCGCTACTGTAAAGCTCTCCATTCCTAACTCAACGACAAATTTTGTGTAGTACCGCTAATCGCATTCGATATACAGTAAAACCTCCATAAGTCGAATCTCAAGGGATCAGAAAATTACTTCGAGTTATAGAAATTTCGAGTTGAAAAAAGAGATTTCAGTTATACACAGTGTGCAGGGATATCAATAGATAGATAGATAGATAGATAGATAGATAGATATTTATTGTGAAACATAGTTTCAATGTCAAATTAATAAATTTCGACTTATAGAAAATTTCAAGTTGTGGAGGTTCGACTCTATAACTGTTACATTTCAAAGGCACTCATGTTCCCTATAAAACTCAAGAAATTTAACTGTTTCCCCTTCGGACCACCTCATTTTGAATAGAAAAATTAAATAATATGTAATAATACGCAAATTTATATTCAACACGTGCTCACAGTAGTAGGTAGCTACTATACCCACTGTGGCACAAAACTGTTTACATTAGGTGAGTTCAGAGACTACTGGCGCGGACAGTAAAAATTAGTGAAGTGGGGGAAGGTTAGTTGGTAAGTAAATAGCCTAGGAGGCTATTTACTAGCCTGCTCGGTCCGCTGGTACAAGTGCTGGTGCAAGTACTTACCTACAAAGTTTACACTAGGTTAGCGACTGTCTTGCAAGTTACTAGTACAAGTAACTAACCCATTTACTATACCAATGTAAATGCCGCTTAAGGCGCATTCGTACATTGCACTAACTTTCCCTCGCTTAATTTAAGAGTTATTATTTTAACATTTCTCAATAAACCTATCGGGTTTTGATCTAACTCTTTGCGATCTTCGCAATACGTTTGACGCAGGAGATTCTAACATGTGACTTTTTCTACTCGGTGTTGATCTTTCTTGGATAACCTGTTTTGAATTATCGCGATTGGAATGTTCAACATTGACATTGTGCTCAAAGGGGTTTTGGTCGATCACGCTCGGTAATACTTGCTTATTTGAGGTTGTTTCTGAATCTTGCAAAAGTGCAGCCGAAAATGGAGCAGAGCGTGTCTCTCCTGAGCTTTTAAAATCGTAATCATTCTGGTAATTCTCTTTCAAATCAGTATAGTTTTCTTTTATATCGCCTGCATGGTAGAATCTTTCACGTCCAATTGCGTAAACAATTATGTAACCGGACTTTTTTGCATAATTACTTTCCCCGGCCACCATTTAACATTTTTGTCGCCAAACGCTTTGACAAACACTGATTGGTTGGGTTGATACACATTGATTCTTTTACTTACTACAGTACAATTGATTTTTCTCTGAGCATAATCAGGTTTAAGCATTGACAGTTTTGTGCGTGGTAGATGTTTTAAAACTAATTCGGCTGGAGCAAAGCCCGAATTAACGCAAGGTGTATTCCTAGCATAAAGTAAAAATTTTGCCAATTTATTTTCAATGCTTGAACTTGACTTACATTCAAGTAATTGCTTTTTTATGTTTTTCTTAATCGTTTGAACACATTTTTCCGTAGACCCGTTACTTTTTGGGTGATAAGGAGGGCTATGAGTAAACTTAATTCCATTGTTTTTACAAAAACTAGAAAATTCACTAGAATTGAAAGGTGGACCATTGTCCGAGACTAGTTCTTGAGGAAAACCTAAAATACTAAATGTTATGAGTAATTTATCTAATGTTTTGTCGCAATTTGTACCGCTCATGATATGAGCATCTATCCGTTATAACAAGGATTTTGTTTTCGTTTAAGTCTAAAAAATCTATGTGGACACGTTCCCATACGCGCGATGTACTATTCCAACTTAATAAGTCTTTACTTTTTGGAACGTTTTGTAAAAGTTGACAAACCGAACAATCGCGTACAATTTCTTCGATGTCCTCATTGATATGCGACCAAAATACGTAAGATCTCGCAAGCATTTTCATTTTTACAATCCCAGGATGACCCTCATGTAATAATTGTTTCATACGGCATTGCAATTTTTGTGGAATGACTACTCTGCTTCCATAACAAACGCATCCGTTACTTATTGATAAAGTATGTCTTTTCGCAAAGTATGGTTTCAATTCGGTATCGTTTAGGTGATTTGGCCATCCTCTTTTTATAAGATCATAAACTTTACTAAGAATTGGATCTTTATGTGTTTCATTGGCAATGTCTAAACTCGAAAGGGGCTCATCAATTGACACTTGTAATACTTCGTCGTACGTTCGATCATTGAGAGGCAATCGTGAAAGCATATCCGCGCATTTAAGATTGGGTTTTAGAATAAGGTCATAATCGTAATTACTAAGCAATACAGCCCATCTTTGTAAACGACTTGCTGCAATGGGTGGAATGCCTGTTTTAGTACCCAATATTTTTTTAATGGTTGATTATCAGTCACTAAAGTAAACTTTCTTCCGTATATGAACTTATGGAATCGTTTTACTGCAAATATCAATCCTAATGCCTCGCGTTCAATTTGGCTGTAATTTTGCTCTGCTGTCGAAAGAGTAGCTGACACACATTGAATGGGTCGTTGTTCGCCATTAATGCAGTGATACAACACCGCTCCTACCCCGTACGGACTCGCATCGGATTCAACAAAAATAGGTAATTTTGGATCAAAATGGGTTAATAATGTATTTCCCTGTAAGAGTTTTTTACTTTCTTCAAAGCTTCGTTGGCATTCATCTGAGCATATAAACCGCGTATCATTTCGGAGCAGGTTATAAAAAGGGTGTAATACCGTGCTAAGATTTGGTAAAAATTTACCGTAAAAGTTAAGCATGCCTAAATAAGACTTTAACTTGGTTAGGTTTGTAGGGGGTGGACAATTTATTATAGCAGACATTTTGTCCTTGGTTGGCTTAATACCATTAGCGTCAATGATATGACCTAAATACTGCACCTCGCTTTTAAAAAATTCACATTTGTTCAAGTTGACCTTTACATTGAATTCTGCAAGTTTTGTAAGTACCTTTTGTAGATTATTTTGACAATCTTGTTTGGATTTCCCACAAATTATTAAATCGTCAAGATAACAGCATACGCCTTCTATATTACCTACAATGGCGTCCATTACCGACTGAAATATACCCGGAGCACTAGAAATTCCGAACGGTAATCTACCAATTGAAAATAATCCGCGATGTGTATTAACAGTAAGAATCTTTTTGGACTCTTCGGACAATTCTAATTGAGTAAAAGCTGATGAAAAATCCAGCGTACAAAAGACTTTACCGCCTACTAGAGATACTAGAATATCATTTAAATTTGGAATAGGGTACATATCTCTTTCAATATTTGGGTTTACGGTACTCTTATAGTCTACACATAGACGTATTCCTCCAACTTTTTTATTAACAACTACTAAAGGAGATGCCCACTCACTGTAACGAACTGGAGACCATAAGCCACCATCAACTAACTCGTCAATTTTTTTGTTGACATCAGGTAAGATTTTGTAAGGGATGCTGTAGGCTTTTTTGTACACAGGAGTTGCATTTTCCTTTAAAACAATATTTGCTTTGAATCCAGCAATTTTCGCCTTGCAATCCTTTTCAAATACACAGGAATACCTGCTTGGTAAATTCTTAACAATATCGCAATTTTTTGAAATAGAATGAACAGGTAATAAATCTTTTTTCCATTTTGGATGTAGCAAATTTAACCAATCTCTCCCTAGCAAAGGAGTTGGTAAATTTTCTTTTATAATTATGAAAGACATTGGTTTTGTATGCGCATTTTTCCCGTCTGATACATTTACAGTTGCCTGACCAATGACATTCAAAAACTGACCTGAAGCTGCTTTTAAAGAAACCTTGGAAGGAATTATTTCTAAACCGTGCTTAAAATTAGTTTCAAAATCTTTCTTGCTCATTAATGTAACGGCAGCTCCCGTGTCAACTTCGAATTTCATCTCTTTACCTTGCAAGTACAATATTTTTTTTAAACCAACATTTGTAAAATTTACCTCATTTACATAATTTACTTGCGTACTACACGTAGGACAGTTGCACTCTGTAGGCGTATTTTGAGTTGTATCCTCTTCCTCCTGAAGATGGTTGACTCGGTGTTTCCCCGCTTTCTTGCATACCTTCGCGTAATGTCCCTTGGTGTTGCACTTGTGGCACGTCGCGTCTCTTGCTCTGCATTTCTTCAAATGACTCTGATTCCAAACTTCTCCACAGCGAATGCACGTACCTTTTGTATTTGTTCTTGGTTTGCTATTTTTATCCTCGAATTTTCTTGAACATTTTGTAGTTATTTTATGTACGTCTAAGTTATCTTTGATTGCTAAAGACTTCGTTTGTGCCGCGGCGAGTTCCATCGAAACGGCAATTTTAACAGCATTATTGAAAGTCAGCGTTGGTTCAACTACTAGCTTTTGTCGAATGTATTCGTTGATAACACCGCATACGAACTGATCACGTAACGCATCATCGAGAAAATCTCCGAAGGCACATTGTTGAGCCAGCGATTTTAACTCTATACAAAACTGAGTTATTGTTTCTTCTGATTTTTGTAGTCGCTTATGAAAACGATAATGTTCTGCAATCAAGCACTTTTCCGGTGCGTAGTAACTCAGCAATGCTGCTTTTAACTCTTCGTAGGTTTTTTCTGATGGTTTTCTTGGCAGCACACTATTGCGTAAAATGTCATAGCACTTGGGACCAATCACTG
Organism: Dorcus hopei; assembly: GCA_033060865.1. Classification (NCBI taxonomy): domain Eukaryota; kingdom Metazoa; phylum Arthropoda; class Insecta; order Coleoptera; family Lucanidae; genus Dorcus; species Dorcus hopei. The sequence continues at coordinate 58,826,279 of CM065426.1, read as the reverse complement.
TTAATAATAACGGCACCTTTTTTTCATTTTCGATATCATTTACTAACAGATATTGCTCAAATCTCTCGATGTATGATGAGAAAGGTTCAATATCATTGTATTCTGCGATAGAACCGATGTAATTTGTACGTTGTGTATTTTGTCCAGTGTCTTGATTCGCCATTTTGCACTGGTTTTTTTTTTGTAATGTATGTAGCGTATGTAACGTAAATCACTATTATTTTCACGTGGACCCGAACTTACTCGTCGCCAGATTGCTCTATACTTGAGGTAGATGTATAATAACACACTGAATAACTTGTGAGTGTCTTTATTTAATAATAATTAGAGCATACATCAAATCACGTCTACGCGCGGGACTTCTACGTATATTTTCTTCTACTTAGTACGAACGCGCATGCGCAACACTACAGCTAGGACGCATTTACACTCAACGGAACATAAGGCGCATTCGTACCTTGCAAGAACAAGAGCATTATCATCGGCAAATCAATTGTTATTGGCATTAAGGTTCTTTGCTACAGGCAATTTCTTACGGACAGTAGGTGATTTTTCTGGTGTGAGTGTGGCTACTGCCTCTAGAGTGATGAAAAAAGTTGCAATAGCCATAGCGTCATTATGTCCTGAACTGATACAGATGCCACAAAATGTGCATGAAATTCAAGAAAATCAACAAGGGTTTTATGAAATTCATCAATTTCCACGCGTTATCGGATGCATTGACATATAAGAATTCAGTCACCTGGTAAAGCAAAATATTTATCATTTATGTATTAATAGTAGTAACATATTATTATGTTATAGGAGGGGAACAATCTGAACTGTTTAGGAATAGAAAAGGATTATTTTCTGTAAATATACAAGTAATCTGTAACCATAAAATGCAGATTATAGATATTGTTGCAAGGTGGCCTGGTTCAGTACATGATGCAACAATTTTTCATCACAGTAATATACACAGAAGATTTGAAGAAAATGAATTTCAAACAGCACTGTTACTTGGTGATAGTGGTTACCCTCTTAAAAATTATTTACTTACTCCACTTTCAAACCCAACAACTGCAGCAGAAGAAATGTATAATAACTGTCATATTTCCACACGAAATATAGTTGAACGTGTTTTTGGAGTTTGGAAGCGAAGATTTCCTGTTCTCAGTTTAAGCATGAGAGTTAAAATAGAAACAGTACAAGACATAATTGTAGCAACTGCAGTTTTGCATAATTTTGCAATTTAACAGAAGGAGGAGGTGCCACCGATTGTAGATGATATAAATATACAAGCTATAGAAATAAATGATATTATTGAAGAACCCATAATAGGAAGAAACAATGCTGTTAGGCAGGCACTAATTGCTGATTATTTTTCTAGGTAAAATTACCTGTTATTAAGACAAAAAAAATTAAATTTTAACATTGATAATTTTATTTTGCAGATTACAAAGGAGACGATAACTAGACATCAGACTAGACATTAGACATTAAACAAAACGTAACAGTACCTTTCTTTGGTCAATAGGTATCTAACAAAAAAAAAAAATTTGCTAACTGAAGCAGTTTTATAAATAAAAGCTTATTTCTATCACAATTAGTTCTGAATATAACTCAAAAACTGTAACTTAAAATATTTTCAAAAAAAATTCTATATGAACAATTTTACCACGTAATTCCAACAAGTCTGTATACAGTGTAAGATACATCACTGCAATTATCTGCGGAATCTCTGTAACAAAATAAACATTTAGCCATAAATTTATGATTTTTCAATCTCTTATGACTTGAAAACTTATTTGATGTTAGAACATTTTAGAACTAATTATTTTTTTGCAAAAACCTGAATAAATAAAAATACTTACACATCTTTGCCTTCATCCAACAGCAATCGTATCTTTTCCTTTTTTATTCTGAGATCCAGTTTTAAGTTCTCTATTGTAAGCTGATATATCTGATTTTTACTTTGTATTTCTTGCTCCAATAATTCTTTTTGTAATTTTAATACAACTGTTTTCATTTCCACTGCTTTTTCTGTGCCTATTTCTTCAATAGGAGCTGGTGCCTATAATAAAAAATACTAAATGTATAATAAATTAGTTATGAATTTATGAATGAGTTATTATTTAACCATCCTAACTTTTCTTTTATGAAAATGTGCTAAGTTATAGTTTACAACTATATTTTCTTGTCTGGATGTATTCTCAACTACTTGACAGCAGAATACAAAAATTGATTTTAAACATTTCAGATATTAAACAGATCTATAAATAAGCATACCTTTTCGTTTTTTTTTTGCTTTGTTTTGCGGTTTGCTTTTTTTTACTTTGAACTTCTTGTAAATTTTCTTCATTAGCCTCTTTATTAGCTTCAGCAGTTGATACAGAAGGGTGGGCACTTGCAGTTAAGTTATCACGAACACAGATATCTTCTTCACTATTATATCCTATGGAGGAAGACTCCGGTACATCAATTATAAAAGCTTGTGGCAGTTCATCTTTGTCAATAATATTTTTTGATATTATATTTGATTCCCGACCTAAAATTTAATGGCAGAAAAAACTCTACAATATACCATATCTTGCGTCTTTAATACATTTAAAACAGCTTCATGACAGCTGTCAACTTTTGTTTTTTAAATGCAATGGTATAATTACTGTGATACATTTCGAAAGAACTCTTTTTTCTGCATTCAATGATGTGCCGCAATAAGCACTTATTTTTCAAAATAATATAAGAAAATAAAAAGAAATAAATAAATTATTAACATGAAATGACGTAATAGACAGTTGCCGAACAATAAATGATACTTACAGTTGGTTCTTGTCCGATGAAATTTGTATCACAAAATCTTCTAAGCGGACACTAAATCGCGCAAATATACACTTTACGTTTCGCAGTCGTTCGACTGCTTCGTCAGAAGTGAAAATTTTCACTTCTGACGAAGCAGTCGAACGACTGCGAAACGTAAAGTGTATATTTGCGCGATTTAGTGTCCGCTTAGAAGATTTTGTGAAATAAATGATACCTGTTTTACGGTAAATAGCGTAGTGTCTATAAGTACTTCCTCATAGGCAAACAAATGACGATAACTGTCAATACTTTTGTTTTGTTTTTGCTGACAATAAAAAAAAATGTTGACAGTTATCGTCATTTGTTTGCCTATGAGGAAGTATTTATAGACACTACGCTATTTACCGTAAAACAAGTATCATTTATTGTTCGGCAACTGTTTAATACGTCATTTCGTGTTAATAATTTATTTATTTCTTTTTATTATCTTCTATTATTTTGAAAAATAAGTGTTTATTGAGGCACATCATTGAACGCAGAAAAAAAAGTTCTTTCGAAATGTATTACAGCAATTATACCATTGCATTTAAAAAACAAAAGTTGACAGCTGTCATGCAGCTGTTTTAAATGTATTAAAGACGCAAGATATGGTATATTGTAGAGTTTTTTCTGCCATTCCATTTGATTTTTTGACCGCTCAAATACGATAATAAATACCGACGCTATTCGCGTAGGCGTTTTTTTGGACTCCGCCTGTATACTAGTTATAAAGTAAACCAATAAATGATATACCTTTCACTGTTGAGCTAAATCTTGATTTTTGAAAAGAATTTGTACTTTCATTGCGATCATTATCTGACCTTGCCTACAGACCAACCATAGAAATTTGCGATAAAGACAATACCTTTTCCTCATATGCAGTCAAGTTATCAGTTTCACATATCCACCACCAGTTTTATTTTGTTGACACTTCAGGGTAGCACATTTCTTTCTTAAATCTTTTTTTATACTATCTTATTTTGCCCTAATAGTTTTCGTAGATCTTGGAAAATTACCACTTATCGAATTAAATTCACTGGCAATTTTTTCCCATGTTTCATTTTTCTGTTTCCAAGTACTACCATCCGTTCTCTTATTCTCAATAACATTTTTATACTTCAGTACTATATCTACCAGCATTTCTACTTCTCCTTTTGTAAAATTCGCCCCTCTCTTTTCCTTCGAAGGTTCCATCTGTACTACATATAAAAATACCTTATATTTATTTATTGACAATTAGTAAATTATCATTTACTCACCTTTACAACAAATTATCAATATTAAGTACTTTCAAAACTTTTAATACAATTTTCAAATGAAACGTGCAAACATAAACAAAAACAGCTGTCACTTTACAATGTTGCCAGATGTCCTCTTTGTTTTCGTATCTGTTAGATACGTAAATGCCGATTATAGTGAAGTAACACGATTTGAAATGTAACTACCAGACAAAATTAACTGATAGTTAATTATCCTTGGGTTTTCGAATTCATGAAGAAATTGGGCATTAGAGATTTGGTAGGGATTTCAGTATGTACACGGCCTATACCTCTAGTCGGCAATGCCCTGAACACAACTTTATTCTTCCACGGAATACAGAAGAGTGTACTAAAATACCCACAGTTCTTTGTCATAGTACTTACATAACTTATTTAATTTAAATAAATGATTCATAGATTAACGTTATTCTAGTTAGCGACATAACACATCATTGCCTAAATTCTAAATTGCACAACATTATAAATACCCCAAAATAATAATCCGCCCCAAATATTTAACAATAGTGTTAAAGTATATACGTTTAAAAGAAAACTTTAACAGTTGAAACATGTTTTGCTATATTATTGTTAAAGTAAAATGTGAAAAGTTAGCTTGTGTGAAAAACAAATAGTTGTTGATTGTCAAAATTTTTCAATAAACCAAGTTTTATGATTACTGTATGCCTAATTAAAGCATATTGAATATAAAATCAATAAATAGTCTAAAACTAGATCTGTCTTTTTAGACCACTGGAATTCGGACTGTTCATACTTTTTACAAGCTAAGTGGTTACCAAGGTTATCACAAGTGCCGCCGCCTTGTAATTTTCAATCATGAGTTTAATTTTAATTTAATAGATTTTATGATAAACGAAGGGAAAAGGAAAAATTTAATAAATGCATGATGCGTAAACTCTTTCTTAGCATCCGGGTCTCCTCTTACGTATCTTGCAATGTAAATAACTATTGACTGACCGGATGACATCGTAATTGAATTATGTAATAGAAACTGTAATTTGTAAGGATCGATTTTTTTATAATGCCTGAAGATGATGAGATACGTAACATAAGCCTTCACGTAGGGGGTAGCTCTCAAAATTCGTTTCTTTCCGCATTCAGAAATTTGTCAAATGAGTCTGAGACTTCCGGCAGGTCTTTTTTAACCTGTTTGCAAATGCCATTACGATCTGTTAATACGCGTCATACGAATCAAACATATAGTAGTAATATGATTTTACTCCTTTCTTATGATTATTTTTAAGTTTGAGGCTTAATTCAGTTTTACGGATTCTTTTTAGTAAAGAAAGTCTTTATACTGAATGTCTCTAAACCTCTGTCTTTAATTGAAACCACATAGTGGTCAAAAAAAGAAGCAAAATTTGTTATAAAACAGTAGGGAAAAAGTAAATACTAATTCCGGGAAAAATCAGTTTTCGTTTTCAAAGAAATTGTATGAGTAACGCTGGTTGAGGATTTAAATGGATTTAAGTGTCTCAGCTGCGCAGAATTGGTGTTTTTTGTGACCATAAACGAATAAATACCGATACGTATTTGTTGGGCTAGCTCATGTTTGTCCGTCGCAAAAAAATTTCGTCAGGATTCTAAATAAAAACGTCTTCACGCGGCGTTTCTTATTGCAATTACTTATTACTATAGGGATGCTAAAAGTGTTGAAACGTCACGGAACACCTCCCACCAGAATCACAAATCGAGATCGCATGTTTGTCCTGTGCCGTAAGCTATGGCCGTACGCTCGAACCGTGCGTTCGATGCAACAACGTAGCTACTAACCACGACTGAAAAATATCGCACGGTTCAGTTTTCCTCTGAAAGTATGAATTTTATTTTTCATTTATCTAAAATGTTTCTTTAATTAATTATTGTCATTGATTTTTAACGCATAGGTATGCTTTCTTCTATTACTCTGCTTTATTATTCGTTTTGAAGAATGAATCACTGCAATGAAATTTTGCGAGAATTTGACTGCTTATAAAAAAATTGTGCGAAAAGAGTTGAAAATTATTTTTAGGTATCCGCCTCTAACAGAAGTAAACTATGTACTTGCATACCTAAGTAAGTAGTGTTTTTAAATTTTCTCGGGTAAGATTTGTTTGTTTTTCAGTTAACAAAATTATACGCCTAAAAAACAATAGCTTTTTATGTGCCTGCAAGTGTAATTTTAAACTCAAACGATCTTCTTTAATATATCAGCAATACTACGAAGTCTACACGGCTCGAATGAGGACCGCGCTCGGCGCTACTGCCGCATGTAAAAGTAGTGGGAGGTGATAACTACTTTTCGCATCTGTCTGCTTATTACTATTTTATTTATGCTTATTTATTTAAAGTACAATTTAAAAGCAAACTGAATTCGTAGCACAATAATACATTTCAGTTTTATTTGTTTCATTTTCATGACAGACAGTACATCGATCTTAACACTGTAAACTGCAAAATGTTATGTTTATGTTCATTAATAAGACGAAAATAAATGTCTACTAAAAATGTTGATAAATATTAATTAAATCCAAGAAACGAGTGGCTTAATTAGTTTTCGTGATGAAAATTTAATTCTGATTTAAAATAATTCTGAATTTTCAGAAACGTTTACCTACATTCGTCTTGGCGATTTATTGGTTACAATTGCACTGTCATAAAATAAAACTCGTTCTTTCGTTCTTTTATTGTTTGTTTTTATTATCATGCTGTCATAACTTCACAGATGCTTACATTAGGGAGGAGGTTAGAATGAAAGAATTTATCAAATTTACGTAGTGTGTAGTTTGTTTTGTGTTAGTTTAATATCTGTGTACATAACTTAATTTAAGTGTAAATAAGTAATAAATATGGCTCATGTGTATTCCAATGAGGAATTGATAGACATAATGCTCTGTTATGGCGAATTATGTATTAATACGCAGGACAACATTTTGAACATTTATTGTAATTAAAAATATCAGCGCCAGGAACAAGAAGTGAACTTTAGTAAAATTCTAAAGTTATAATGAATGCACAGGTATGACAACACGTTCTATGTGCATTTTGTGCTGTACTGTACATTTTTTTAAATTTCGCATAAATGTAATTTATTTCGAAAAACGCATTTCGCTATGCTATACTCTGTTTACTGAAGAGATATAGTAATAAACACTCCTACAGTAGCCTGTGCGTCAACCGGTGCAGTTGAGTTTCGGTGATACTTATCCAATATTGAAGGTACAACTTCAAATTGTGTGTTACTTTGTAAAACTACCTTTTACGCTATAAGATACTGCGCATAAAACTCTCCTACTTTATTTTATTTTTATTGTGAAACACAGATGGATTTAAGCCGAAGACGCGCGCGCGAGACCTTGGCCTAGTTCTTTCAAACGTAAATAAAAGAAATTATTGCAGTTTATTGCTTTTTATTGAAAGCGGACTTGCCTCAACAAGTCATAAACTAACCAGAAGTTTTAAAACAAAGGAACTGCACGCGCTTGTGGTAGGTCATTTTTTCATTTTTGAGCAATACCGTTCATATTTGGGGAATCAATCTCTTTTATAATGAGGAACTTACAGTTTTAATTAAAGACATAGGTTTTGAGACACCCTGTATAAAAAAAATTGATGTGAGTTTGTGTTCTGTAATTCCTAATGTGATTTATAAATCGTTTACGATTGTCACGAATCGTCTACAATTTACCTTTAATTAGAAATTTCAGGTACCTACTTGTTTTTATATTAAAATTTATTAGATTTAGATGACCCAATTACGATTGTCACGAATCGTCCTTGAATATATCCGTTTAATAAATTTAAATATTGCTATAAATTTTAATCAATAAGTTAAATACATCGTTTACGATTGTCACGAATCGTCTACGAGAGTATTCGTTAATTGAATGAAATTTATTATTTACGTGTTGACAGTATAAAAATTTTCTATAAATTGTCAGATTACTTTTAGACTTTCTTTATCTACTTACTGTGACATCTGTCATGATTGTACATGACGTGTTATCTACTACTTAGTAAGTGACGCCATCTACCAATTAAGTACTCTAGCAGCTCGGTGCATGCATGACTTGCGCATAAACAACTACGCCGGAGACAGTGTTCTATCGGCCATTGATGCGGTTAGCTGTACTTCCCCACATGTACATTTAGTGTAATTTACAAGAATAAACTATTATTACAAAGACCCACGTGCCCTTATTACAACATCTTTCTTTATTCTTCTATTTCCTTTTCTTTCTTGAAGACAAAATAAAAAATTTAACGAATTTAAATGTTTATTTTATGAAATAGAAAAGTGAAGTGTCAAAATTTTAATGAACGTCAAAATTATTTTTAAAACGATAATAAATGGATAAACGGGAACGAATAAATTAATGAAATGTAATAATAAATGATTTGAACTATTAAATTGAATTGAAATTAAGTATTTATAGAGCAGTGAAGGTTTGTGATATTTTCTGTTCAGATTCTGGAGAGTAAATGAAATTTCCGATTCTGTTTGCTTTAATTACAGCTCGTATAAATATTATTCTCCATGTGAACCATTTATATGGTAACATGTTGAACTTTTTAGAATCGACTTTTAATTTTGTCTCTTTTTATGAAACTTCAAATATAATCTTGACGATAATCAATGTCATTTAAAAATTTGTGTAAATTTGTTACAATACAGTTCTTTCTTAAGATATTTGCAATTTGTAAGTATATCAATTCATTCTATACATAAAATTTTATACAATACAACATTTATAAAAAGTGAGCAAATAAAAATCAGATTAGAGTAGGCGGTGCAAAGAAAATGTATGTCTGTGATTAACTGAATTAATTAATAGCTGCGTTTTATTGTGCACTACTGGTGGCAAAAGTATACGCCAGTAGATGCGTTACAATAAAACGGTAATAGTTACGCTTTAACCTTCAGCTGTCAAAGTGGTACTATTTCGTCTTGATTTAACGGAATAATGGAAAACAGTGAAATACCGTTTCCGATAATAGCTCGATTTTTACAACAGCAAAGAGTCATTGAAGACGAATTGATGGATTCAAATTGAAATGACATATCCCCACCCTCTCTACCGTGTTCTACCGTCTTGAACGACGGTAGAGAAAGTTGCCACCAGTGGACACCAGTAGCACAATAAAACGACGTTTTACTTCTACCGGCTGACGCGAACGTTGCAATAAAACGCACCTAATGTAATACATTCATGGACTGTCAAATTTATTGACTTTTCATTTAATCACAGACATACATTTTCTTTGCATCGCCTGCTCTAATCTGATTTTTAGTTGCTCACAGGTTACAAAGATATATAGGAGAGGCAACTTAACAAGCGGTGCACGTCATTAATGACGTCAGACGTGTCGTCAGAAGCTAACTATGTATGTCTGCCATCTAACAAAAGAAAAAATAATTTTTGATTAATGTATTAACGTTGTAAAATCAAACTGAAATGCTTCTTCTATAAAAATTTAAGAAATCTAAATAATAAATGTAAAGTAAATATGCTCGATATATTTTATTATTATCCGTAAAATTCTAATGAATTTGTGTTCTGAGAGTTGGTATACCTTAAAATTTGTCGTTGTTGCCAATTTAGTATGTCAACAAGTTTTGTGGTGGTTTCAGTTGCTTTAATTTTGCGTTCTATAGTTTACTAAATTTTTACGTCCTAAAACAGTTTTTGTCAAAAGTACTTAACGTGTGTTGAGTTTCGTTCAATATGCCATAAAATGTATGTAAACAGACGAAGGAAATTGTCATCAACTACTTCGAAAGAGAACGTGACAATGGTGGCCTATTATTACCATTACGCGCTGTTAAAGAGGTATTACAGTTGTACACTTGTTATGAATCACATAAAAACACGTTTTATTTTAGCGTGCTGCTGAAGCATGTGGCTTAAGTATTGCTACCATTAGTAGAATTTCAACGACATCAAAAGAAAATCAACCCTTGTCTTCATCTAAGAGGAAACGAACCAGAGTCTACTGTTGATGATGCAACTCAAGTTCCAATACGCAATGTTATTTATGAAATGTATTGCAACCGTACGCATTTACGAATAATTTTTTTGTATATTATGTAAACTATTGCTTGTCATAGGTCAGCATGTTAAACGTAAAAGTTTGCTGAGTAAAAGAGAGTTGTACAACAGGAGCTTATCATCACTTGGCCAAGCATTGAAAAAAAATTGATTTTTGTTGGAAAAGATGACCACCGAAGAGGGTCGATGGTACTGCAGTATATAGCATTAGCACGGGTTGACTTTTTGCAAAAGTACGTGCAAAATACTGGATGAAACGTGGATATATGAAAATAGGAGTGGTCATTGATCATGGCAGGATGATAATCGTCAGGCAACAAAAATTACGATAAAATATTTATGTATTGATGGGCACTTTTTTGAGTGATATTAATTTGCTATAGAAATGAGTATAACAATGTGAAAAATCTAATTTGGAAAATGGAATATCATTATCGTAATCACAAGAACAAAACAACAAATGGATTCTTTCCTTTAAAGATTCGATATGTATATAATTAGATTGTCTTAAGTAAGTTTATTACTTACCAAATTTATGTAATAAAGATTATAATAAATAAAGTAGATTGTAACAAAGTGATTTTGTTATGTATTTATTTTAGTTTGATTTCAGTATTATATTTATTTAAGTTTTGTTTTGTATATAGTGTAAATATGCGCAGAATATATTTTAGGTTTTGGTAGGGATTACAAGCATGTTAGATTGAGGAGGGAGTTATAGAGTAGGGGGCTCCCTTCCACTACGGCGGCTATATAAACGAGTTCCGGGCAGAGCTCAAGTAGTTCGTGGTTAAGCATGTTCGCGACCAGTACAGTGTTCCGACTCCGTCCTTCACCGGTAAGCCGTTAGCGAATGTCCTGCTTGTTACCCGACGCAAGTATCTAGTATACCCCATCCGATCCTTACTCATTACGAGCGTCACGTAGACTCCGTCCTTTGAGTGAGTGTCTCACTCTTACCTGACACGAGCGTCTCGTGTACTCCGTCCTTTGAGTGAGTGTCTCACTCTTACCTGACACGAGCGTCTCGTGTACTCCGTCCTTGGAGTGAGTGTCTCACTCTTACCTGACACGAGCGTCTCGTGTACTCCGTCCTTTGAGTGAGTGTCTCACTCTTACCTGACACGAGCGTCTCGTGTACTCCGTCCTTTGAGTGAGTGTCTCACTCTTACCTGACACGAGCGTCTCGTGTACTCCGTCCTTGGAGTGAGTGTCTCACTCTTACCTGACACGAGCGTCTCGTGTACTCCGTCCTTCGAGTGAGTGTCTCACTCTTACCTGACACGAGCGTCTCGTGTACTCCGTCCTTCGAGTGAGTGTCTCGCTCTTACCCGACGCGAGTGTCTCGCGTACTCTGTCCATGGTCTCGTACCCGTCCCAAGCACCGCGTTTCATTTCGACCCGACGTTCGGTTGTTTAAATCTGTTTTCCGGACAAGCTTTTCCTATTTACGAGTATATGAATACTGTAGTGTAAATATTTTGACAGTATTTAAAATAAAGTTTAGTTGAGTTATATCGTTTTATTTTGTGAACCTGGACACCGGCGAGCTTACACCTAGACACCTTCCGTACGTGTTTGAGCAAGCGAAGGACGTGACCGGAGAACAGGAGCCCGTTACATTTCTTATTTGATTTATTTGAAAATTTGTTAATAAATTTATAATTACTTTTCACAAGCACCTTCAAAATTACAAATATTTATTAATGGCTCACTGTATTAGTGCCCGAAGAAGCATCGAGAAGTTGATGAATTTGACTGTTGAGGAGAAGTGATTATGTATTTGTTATCTAACAGTAGATTACATAACATATTATATAGTTGTAATTTGCATTTCTCTTCACTCTACACTGAATATTGCAGTTATTCCCAAAACTGTTTTTGTTTAGTACATGTTTACAAAATATGAATGATATTGACAACATGTAACCTTAAATTACGTATGTCAGCTGATATATTAAATTCTGCCATCCGGCAGCAACGCAAAATGTGACGTAATGAAATCGTAGATGACGTGCAACGCTAACTATCTTGCCTCTCCTGCCTCTCCTATACCAAATAAATTTAAACCCCTGAATAATTTTGACAACCCAGACTAAAATTTATAATTTCAGGTGTTGATTCAAAAGTTGCTCGTAGTCCACTCCGATGTCCTCTATGTCTGTCATCTTTACCCGCACGCGTCGTCCGTCCTGCTCTCGCCATCCTGACCCGAACAATCCTTCATCCCAGGACACACGAGTCCTTCTTCTCTCCAGTGGCCCGTTAGTTGAATTGAATCAAAACTTTCCATTTTGATTTATTATATAGAATTTAATTTATATACTTTTGGTAAGTTTTATATTGTAACAAAGGAAGCTTCCAGTGCAGAACTTTCAAGATTAAACTTGCATAAAGCGATTCATCAGGGTTCCGCGAAATACGTAAATAAATATAGAAAGGCAACATTGACGTTACCATATAAGCGCAATGCCTCAATAATCTGTCAATGAATCATATATCGCGACCCGCACTAACCAAAATAGTTTTTCCCCTATATATATAATGGTAAATCATGTCGCAGAGAGGAGTATTCGATCGTCATCCAGTTTAGAGTGAACAGCTCTTTTGTTATTAGTGCCATGTAAGTTGATTGTCTATTTCTTATTAAATGTATTGTTTTATAAAGCTACGTCCCTCATTTACCTTAATTCAATTATTATCGTAACAATATATTCGCTCTCTTTGAACTTAATGATAATATTTATTTCAGATAATTTATATTTTTGACGTGTATGAAATTTGTGATTGAATTTACATGGGTTAAATGGATAATTAAGTTATTTCTCCTCCTTGATGGTCTTTATATGCAGCAAACTACTGGTAATTTAGTTAATATCACTGCGATATGTTCATTTACGAATCATTCGTGCACAAGGTCAATGTTAAACACTGACCTATCTTCGCGTTGTCATTCAAACAGGCGATCGCATACGCGAGAATTAGGACATTATCCACTCGTTAGCTATGCCAGCAGTTCTCAAACGCTTTGTTGAAAATCTGCCAATGCATTTTTCTCGAAAACTATTAACTTTTTGTTAAGGACATATGAGTTCAATCATTGCTATTTGTGGTCATGTATTACAGGTTTAAATATTTGCACACAGTAAAAAAACAGGCTGTATATTGGCAAGCCACTCAATAAATTTGTAAGCGCCTGTGGCAAGGCAGAGTGAATAATTTTTGTAGCAGACGGTAAGCCTTAGGACTTTGTACATCGACAAAGTTAAATTTTTTTCATGTTTGAGAATCATTGTACTTTTGCTTTTTTTGCGGATTCTCGATACTGGATTTGTGTAAAAAGTTGCTCGCGACGATGTTCTGTACGAATACTCGAGCTATCGAGAATTAATGCTAAGCGATACGCACCCTAGCGGTTATTTCTAACACTACAATCACGTGATCTCGAAGTGGGACTCTTGGGTTCACCATATTTGTTCACAGGCGCGTAATTTTCACATTTTCTTGTTGTTTTTATTAGTGAATCACTAATTTGACTATATTTTATTATTATTGTTATTAAAATTGAAAATTAAGATTCGTATATAGTGTAAGTTTGTATAATGGAAGAAATGCTGAAGACTGTTACTAAGAGAAGAAGTGGTAGTAAGTCAAATGTTAATTGTTGTGTGTATCAGTGTAATTCAGTAAATAAGAAAAATTATGAATTAAATTTTCATTCATTCTCACCCCTGAGACAGAAAATTACTTTAATAATTGATGATTTTGGTACCAAAACTGAAGTAGATAGACGAAAGTTATGGGAAATAAAATTGAAAATGGGAAAGGCAGTTTCAAAACATATGAAGGTGTGTTCAAAACACTTCATCAATGAAGACTACATCACTCCTAGTGAAGGTAATTTTGTCAGTTTTTAAGACTAGTATTTTAAATTAATATTTATTTTACTTTTCTAGATTGTTACTCCAAGAGGATATTAAAAAAGACAGCTGCTCCTAGCCAAAATATCCCACTTGTAAACAACAAATTTAAAGACACTCAAAGAGAAAAAAGGATGCAAAGATTAATGAAAAGTAGAGAGGTAAGTCAAATAGAAAATTTTATAATTGCACTACTTAAAGTTACGTTAGGTACAATTGGTGGACAACATAAACAATCCTACTACTTCATATGCAGAAAACGAAATTGAAGCAGCAGAAAGTTTATTGGGAATTAAAAACCAACGTTGTATGGAAAAAGAGGACAACACAGATCTGACACTTGTACATAAAATTAACATCGGCACACAAACAGATGAAAGTTTTACTTGCAACTGTAAAAATCAACCAAAAGTTACAACAAAAGATTCTGATGCTCAAGTATATACTAACTGGTTTGTTGTGTCAGATTACATTAATACAGTCAAAGCTCTGAAAATCCTTACAGGACTACCATCATTTTCACTTTTCTTTATTTTGATTAATTTTTATACATTGACTAAGAATGACATTCGCACCCATAAATTATGTGTTAAGGACCGTATTTTATTAGTATTTTTTAAGTTAAAGTTAGACTTAACATATTCTGCTTTAGGTGTTTTATTTGGAAATCTTAGTATACCAACTTGTAAAAAAGTATTTTCAGAAACTGTTCAAGTTCTTGCTGCTGTTATGAACACTTTCATTCATTTACCATCCAAAGAAAATATTTTAATGAATATGCCTGTATGTTTTCAAAAGTTTCAGAATGTAAGAATGGTGCTAGATTGTACTGAAATACGTACTCAAACACCTAGTAAACTTTGTTGCAGAATAAAATTATATTCCCACTATAAAAAAAAGTCCGACATTAAAGTTCATGACAGCTGTTACACCTGCCGGCTTAATACGTTATGTTAGTCGTGCCTATGGAGGCAGAGCATCAGATAAAAGTATATTTGAACAATCTAAGTTAATAGAACAACTTGAGCCATATGTAGACCATATAAAGGTTGACAAAGGATTCCTGATTGACAACATTTGCGAAGAATATGGCATAAAAGTAGTAAGGCCCCCATTTTTAAGAAAAAATAAACAATTTGATAAACCAGAAGCTCTTCATAACAGAAGTGTGGCATCTGCTCGAGTTCACATTGAAAGAGTAAATGCAAGAATAAAAACCTTTAGGATATTTCAAAATACCTTTCCCATACATTTAGTACCACACATTGATGAAAATTTTTATATTAGTTTGTGGTATTGTTAATGTAAGTAGTCCTATAATTAGAGAAGATCTATTTTTACAATAATTCTGTAATAATATAAGTGTAAAGTATATAATAATATAAGTACTATCGCTAACATAAAAAACTAGGACAACTTTTACATCCAGTAGTCATACGTTTCCATTATTTTATTATATTGAATCTTTCTTTCATGACTGACAGTGACAATTTCAAATAATTTTAAATGGATGGTCGATAGGAGTTTTACACAGGGCAAAAAGTCTTGTCCTAGTTTTTTATGTTAGTAATGGTACGTTCATTTTGTTGTGCTTGTTATCACCTAATTGAAATACAAATAATTTATCACAGCATACGTTTATGACAATAAAAGCGTGTTATAGCCTACTTGACCGCTTTTTTTTTTTAATAATAAACGCAAGTTACAAAAAATCTTAAAAACTGTCTAATTGCTACCTTATAAAGAAACATAATAATTAATTAAATTTTATAAGATTATTTTCACAAATATAATGCAACATGTAATTAAAATATTTTTCAGAAGTAACTTTAATTAAGTTTGTTGCATAGTCCTCATCAAAGGGTATTGTAATCTGCAAATAGCTTCCCTCACTGGTAGAGTATATGATTAAGTCACACTTCTAAATTTGTGATTGCCATCCCCAACTGAATTTGAGCATAATATGAACTGCGACTCTTTAATGTCAAGTCTTTATTCAAATATGGCAAGGTGGGAATAACTTCCGACCCAGGTTTAAATTTACCTAAAACCAGACACATTAGAATAAAAAATATGTTTAAAAATAATTACTTACCCAGAAAAGGGCATTTAATTTCCAATAGTCTCCTAGGTTCCCCACTTTCAAACATTATTCCATCCGGAGACACTGCCATCCAAGGAAACAAATTGCATATTAAAATGCCTGTGCTTTTAATTTCATACTGAGGATTAGTTTCCTTAAATGCATTTAGTGCAAAGAATTATTGATCAGTACCATGTTGGTTGCATCTGTTTTGTACATATGAACTTGGGTTGAAAAAAGTTCTTCAGCATTTTGTCCCAATTACTTTTATTAAATATGTAAATAGAATAACAGGTTGAGCCTAAAAATAGAACAATTAAGTTATAAAGTTTAATAATATTATTTTACATGTTTTACCTGTAATTCTATTTTTTCTAAATGTTTTCCACTGAGGACTTCGCTGTTCAGAACATAATGCTTCCATTCTATTAGTAATTTTGAACCATTTCAGTACATTTTTACAGCAATCATTATTTAAGTTAAATGTTAAATTAAAAGTTTGGAAAAAGACTGAGTTATCAGATTTGTTTAGAATTTTGTAAACATAATCTGGAAGTTCCTGAATTTGGTTCTGCGTTTCAGAATCTGTACACACAATTTTACGCCTCCCATTTCTAAAAAAACAAAATACATATTAAATTAACAACAATTATAAAAACTGTGACCAAACAGCTGAGTAATCTGTGGCCGAGTGGCCAAATAACATAAAATTACTATGAACTAAACGATTTTAACTACCCAACAAAGAGCTAAACACAGTTTTACGGTTTAAAGAATTTATAAAAATTATTGACTAACTCATCTACTACATACTTGTGCAAAGTTAAGGCAGCCTCTGGACATGCATTAAGCACTTGCTCAAGAAATTGCTTTTTGAGTTCCGGTGTTATTTGAATTTTACAGAACTTTCCTTCTGCATTTTTAAAGCATTTTGTTTCATTAATGGGCCCAGGTAAATATTTTTCTTGTAGTTTTAATTTTTTTGTTTTCCATGCACATGTACAGGATAATTCTTCCAGTTCCTCTACTGGTTTCCTGCAAATAAAACATGTAAATGACACAAGAGAAAAATAACATTGTAAAACTTGTTAACCTTGTACAGAATAGAAGTGTTGCTGCCACATATTTACATGAACCCGAAGCACCTGCTTTGCAAGAGGATGCAAAATTTTCAATCTTTACTGAATCATTGGATACATGAAATATTCTATTGATTTCATGGTGTTCACTTTTAATACTACTTGATTGTAAGCAATAGGAAAGAATAATCCAGTTGGATGTTAACTTTTCTTTCACTCCACAAAGAATTATATGACCCGCATTTAAAACCGCTTCTCCCTCGATAAAACAGCGGCTAGTATTGGTCGCATTTAAATAGGTAAATACGCTACATAAGTTTAAATACATATTGTACAACGGTTTTAAGAGAAAACACAATTAAAACAATAACATCGTAACTCTCCCGCCTAACCACTCGCGATGTATCCCACTTCGGTCAAATATCAGCTGACTTTTGACAGCACAAAAGCGCGGGTTTAGTTCTCAATAGTGTCCGCTAAAGCGGTAAAGGTATTGCTAGTAGGGTAGAGGCACCAGTTTTGGCCACTTTAAGCGAAGTTTTCTATTTACCATTGTCCTTACGTCACAATATGACGTTGAAAAATATGTCAAAACATAATAAATTATGTTGGAAATGTCATTGCCATCTTGACATTTAGTCCAGGCCTATAGGCAGAAATTGTGACGTCACGATTAAGGGGTTTTAACGTTTCTCAAAATGCGTTATTTTATCATTTTTATTAGTGTTTGTAAAGAAGAAGTAAATAAAATTGTCCCGTAAAAAATGGGGTAAGTTTATTTAATAGTTTTTGCCACAGAACGAAGTCGTAGAAGATTAATAATTAACCGAATTCAAAATTACTACCAGAATTGACAGGTATTTGAATTTTAAAGTCTTATACGGTCTCATATTGTTCAAATTATATTATAAAACATCACTAAACTTATTGTTAAAGCGTTTTAAAGCGAAAATCAGCAAAACAATGTAAAGCTCGTTGGTTTAAGTAGTTGGAGCCAAGCATTAAGATGACGGAATGGTTCCGTGAAAATAATGAGAAGGGTTTATATTTGGACAAATTAATACCAATACAAAGCAGAATCATTGCTGAAGCAATAAAGCGTTTTTTGCCCGATGGAAAGTATCACACAGATCCGTAATGATTTTTCTCGGAAATTTTTGACGTTTAACCTTATTTTTAAAACTCATATAAACACATTTTCTTAACATTAACGCAAGGATATGTGTAAACTACAGACGCGTAGTGTTAAGAAAAGTAATATAAATTAAAGAAAACTTACATTTTTATTAAATAAGTTTGAAATTTTTAAGTGACATAAATTTATGTGCTTGACAGTTACCCCTTTACCGTGACGTCACAGCTGAAAACATTTGCTGCCTAAAGGCCTGGACTAAGTATTTAGATGGCAATGGAAATGTAAATTCTGCAAGTCGTATACACACGTTGTAAAAAGGATTATAGTTCTGTTAAATAAATGTTTGGCTACAATCTACGTTTTTATTAAGCTGCTCCACCGCTCCATTACAACAGGTTACGGGCCCAGTAGTGCGATTCGTGTGTAGAAAGTGAGTAAAAATTAATTACCCAAAAGCCGAAAATGAGTAGTAATTTAATGAGAATTGAACTTCTTGGTAAAAGTAATTACGATACTTGGAAGCTGCAGATGCAAGCGATTTTAATAAAAAACGACTTGTGGGATTATGTGAGCGGAGCAGTTGTAAAACCGGAGGTGACTACAAGTAATTTAGAAGAAGCTAAAGAAGTGCTAACTTGGATTAAAAATGACCAAAAAGCCAAATCTGACATTATTTTATCCATCAGTCCGAGTGAATTACAACAGATTAAAAATAGTGAAACATCCCGTGATGTGTGGCTGAGACTACAAGAGATATATCAGTCTACGGGACCTGCTCGAAAGGCGACGTTGTTGAAAAGGTTGACGCTGTACAAAATGGTCGATGGCGGTGCCTTGACAGTGGTGCGACGTCTCATGTATGTAATAAATTGAACAATTTTTTTGAAGTTAATGATTCGAGGTGTGAAGTATTGAACTTGACAAATAACGCCTCGATTCCAATCAAAGGCGAAGGAAAAGTGAAGTTCGTAGCTGACGTCTTTGGAGAAAAGACAAATATTTCTCTAAAAAGACATTGCACGTTCCAGATCTCAGAACGAATTTGATATCTATTGGAAAAATTACAGACAGTGGATATGTTGTTCGTTTCGAAAAGGAAAAAGCCTTTGTGTTAGACGCGAAAAACAATATAATATGTTATGCTGATCGGATCGGAGATCTGTACTATGTGCGAGAGTACAAAGAAGCCCTAAATATCGCGACATCCGCGAAATCAAATGACACGACATTTGAGGTATGGCATAAACGAATGGGTCACGCCAATGCTAAGGACATCCTGGATGCAAAGGAGTCGTACAGGGAATTAAATTCGAAACTCCTGTAAGTAATCTGAATTGTGACATTTGTTTGAAGGGGAAGATGTGCCGAACCCCGTTTCCAAAAAGGTCGTACAAAGAATCTGGAATCGCCGATTTGATTCATACAGATGTATGTGGGCCAATGAGGAGACAATCTCTCGGTGGTGCAAGGTATTTTGCTGTATTCGTAGATGACAAGTCAAGGTGGTGCGAAGTTAGATTTTTAAAATCTAAGGGCCTTACTAATAAACAAGGAATAAAAGTTAGTCCAGGAATAACTGGAGCGTAAACGAAGAATAAGAAATTGTCTACTAATAAAGACGGAATAAAGTTATTCCGTACATAAGTTAGTTGGAATAACTTATACAGATGTTCAGCCCAGTTTAAATACGGAATAACCTGAAAAAAATCTGCTTTGACGGTGACGTTAAAAATCGAGATGCATGAAATTGAAGAAGTAGAAGAAGTCGTAGAAGTTGCAAGAATTGGAAATTTGCGAGGGCGTAAAAGAAAAATTTTTAAACTTAGAAATGATCCTTTTCAGACATACAATGAGACAGAATTTAGGAAAAAGTATAGATTTACCAAAGATGGTGTTCGTTTTTTATTTGAAAGATTTTGAGGGATTTTAAGTGATAACCGTATAGGTGGTGTATTTTCTCCTTCTTTTATATTTTTATCAGAATTTCGATATTGGGGGCGTAATGAAGTAAATAGTCATATGCGCACGATACAGAAACAAGACATTTAAGTTTATGTTTTTAGATACAAGATGATGCTGCTGATCTGCATGGATTTAGCCAACAGTCCATTACCAATGTTTGTAAAGAAGTAGCTGAAGCTATTTTACAACATCGACAACATTATATTAAAATGCCCTCCACAGTAGATGAAGAGTTTGAAAGTATGAGAAAGTTTCGTTTAATAGCTGGTTTCAAAGGTGTAATTGGTGCTATAGATTGCACGCATATTAGAATTCCTGCTATAGGAGGTGATATGGGGCAGTTTTATATTAATAGAAAAAACTATACCTCTTTAAACGTTCGCTACTAGTAGATTTATTTGTTTCAATAATAGCATTTAACAAAAATTAATTGTAGGTTGTATGTGATGCTTCAATGAAAATAAATAATATTATTGCACATTGAGGAAGCACGCATGACAGTAGAATATTTAATGAGTCCAATTTAAAACAACAATTTGAAATGGCGTGTTTCATGGAAGGCTTGGGTGACTGGCTATGCTTTGTACATATTTATTTACACCACTTCTAAATCCTGCAACACGAAAGGAACGTTCCTACAATCAATCACACATCGCCACCAGAAATGTTGTAGAAAGATGTTTTGGACTGTGGAAAATAGATTTCTCTGTCTGCTCCGTGATTTAGGACGTCTCTAGAAAATACAAAATGTACATTGTGACACTAGCCATTTTACATAACATTGCGATTGAATTAAGAGAAGAACAGTTTAATGACGAAGACTTAGATGCAGAACAGCACGAACAATTAGCTGTAAATATATACGTTTCTGTAGACAACCAGAGGGGAGTAGTTGCAAGAGCTATGTTTATAGAAGAAAATTTTTAAAAATCTTATAAAATATTTGTTTATTAAACATTAAAATACCACAATATAATTTATTAATTTGCATCTTTGTTTTCCTTTTGCATGTTTTAAATATTCTTTCAGAATTTCTTCCTGCAATTTTAAATTTGTCATAATTTGAGCATGTTGTTCCTTCATTATCATAATCTTAAGATTATGTTCCTTTTCTTGCCTTTCGGTTTCTAGCAAACGCCTTTTTTCCATTGCAGAAAATGAAGCTTTTTAAAATCAAACTCCTCGTTTTTTCTTACTATTCTTTTTAGTTTTGACATGGGTTTCTAAAAATCAAATTTTTATTATATCAAGATACCTACATTACAAACAAGATTTTACCTCTGTATCATGGCTTTCAACAAATATCTGTTTCTATTTTGTACAGGTTCTTCATTAGTACTCTAAAATAAATACACCGTGTTTTATTAGTTTAATCACAAATATATCTTATCAATCAACTATAAGCATTTGATACCTTTGTATAATGGATTTCATTTGAACATCCCTGTTTAGATGCAACAACAGTTTCCTCTGCCATGGTTTCTTCATTGTTATTCTAAATGTACGTATTTATACAATACATGTACTCATCTCCGTTATTATTAAGTTTTTACCTGAGCCACTACCACTAATATTTCATCATGTGTTGTTGAATTATTGCTTGAAATTGCAACTTCACCGTCTACCTAATATGAATCTATTATTAATGTGGAATTATTACTGTTAAATGCTTACCAAGAATGAATAGTCGGAATCATATTTATTGTAGTCGACATCAAATTCTAATGGAACCATGTCCACAATTTCTGTTACCTCCGTTGGTGGAGAAGGAGGCCGCTGTCCACCTCCTGTTTTTGAGACTTCTTTTTTATATGAGAACATTGCTTTTTTACAGTTCAATTTCATACATTTCCACTGGTTGTGAAGTTGGCTTATATCTCTGGTGCGTATGTTGATGGAATTGAATCTGTAACTTGGACAATAATTGAAACAGTTTGTTTTTTAAAACAGATTGATACTGACTTATTTGTTATTTCCTGCCATGCCTTCTGCTTCAGTTTATTTGTATTGGTAGAGATGTTTTTATTTTCCACCACATCTATATAATTTTTTATTATCTCTTTAGTAAATGCTAACAATATAAAAAATACATAGGTATCATTATTAATTATTCAGCCTTATGCCGCGTCCAGACTTGAACAGAACATGTTATTTTAACATAGAGTGATACATCATAAGGCTGAATATCTGCATAAATTACAAATGATATTAAGCTGCCTCCAGATATTGCGTTCCAAATGCGAGACGTGAGGACTTAGTATGAACTCGCCAGGCGGATTTTATTATTTTCAATGAACTTCGCCTGGCGAGTTCATGAAGTTCTCACGTCTTGCGTTTAGAACGCAATATCTGAGGCAGTTTTTAGACAATCAGTTATAATGTATCGCTCCATGTTAAAATAAAATAAGATGTTAACATAAAATTATAATTAGCACACAGATGCTTACCTGATGAATTTCAAGAATTTGTTATACAATTTTCGTCCGATGAATTCCAAGAATTTGTTATCCAATTTTCATCGGCCAAAAATCTACTTTAACCATAATTGTATGTTAACATCTTATGTTATTTTAACATGGAGCGATACATCATAAGACTGATTATTATTAGCATTTTTAATCATATTGGTCAATCACTCACCTTTTCCTCTGTTTCAATTAATACTTCTCTCACGTTTTTTACTCATTTTCACAATAAATTGCGCTGACTTTAAACAACGTGTTATTCACGTGCCGCTTAGGTTAAGTGGTTATGTCAAATTTTGGTTATGCCGTTTTCAGTAAGGTCGTATTTTGAGCTGTATTCTTTCGAGCTGATCTAAGTGAACTAATTGAATGTAATGAATCTTATGCATAGGTCAAATAAGGTTTATTGCATTCAGTTCATTCCCTTCAATCAGTTTGAAAGAATACAGCTCTAGTTACATGTACAATGACAATAAAGAACACGCCACATTACGACGTTGCCAATACTTGATCTTAGCATAACTTCAGTATAACTATTCCAGCTTTACACCGAGGGTATTAGTAGAATACTTTACACCGACTTTATACCAAGCGTAACTATTACTGGTATAAAGGCGGTTCAACTTCGATTTAACGCTCTTTTATTAGTAAGGGGGTAAGGCCGAAGTTTTTCAGGCAACTAAAGATTGTATAGCACTTATTGAGAAGTAAACCGGAAGACAAGTCGAATGTATTCAATCCGACAATGGAAAGGAATATTTGAATCGAGAATTCGATGAGTACTTAAAAAGTCGTGGCATCGCCAGGCGTTTAACAATTCCATATAACCTATGTTAAATTACAATCTATTATAATACCTAACATTTTTATATTATCATCATCGATGTAGTAGATTCTTAAGACCCTTCCGTTGACTAAATAGTACTATATGGCGCTTTGGTAATAGGTGGCACATCTTCTGTGAAACACAGGATTATGTTTCACTTCATGTGTGTACCCCAACTTTACATCTTTTCTAATTTTTCTAGAATTCCTGCTCTTCTTAAGTCTACTTTCTTTACACATACTCGTTCTTTTCTTTCCTTTGCGTCAGCGTTGGGGGCAAGCTCTGTTCCGAGCTCCATCCCCACCCCTAATTATATGCGACGATCCCGATGTTTCAGACAAATAGGGTCAGCGTATACAAAAATGCGTAGTTGAATTCGTCGTATCAACATTATCAAAAGCAGAGAACGCCAAGTAAGTAGGTATTGTTGTGGTAATAATTTAAGTAACATGAAATAAGGATCGTAGCTCAGTATAACAAACATTTATTAACAATTAATTACAATTAATACTCACATTGTATTTTGGGCACTTACTGACAATTAGACTAGATGACACTCTGACTAGAATTGTTCTAATTATATGCTAACGTTTGATTTGTCGCCTTTTTATAGGGGTTTTGTTTCCGGGGTATTACGTCAATTGTTGCCTTGATATTTTTGCACACGGCTCGGCGTTAAATCTATGCACATAGATAAGTCATAAGATTCTGCACACGGCACACGAATGAATCATCGCTTTGACATTTGCAGGTGCATCTTCTGTAACGCGGGTGAGTCATACGTTACATAAATCTTACGTTTATGTTACGCTCGACTGATTTGAAGCTGTACATCTTTGCTGGTCTTCTCATCCTAGTTACATTTTCCCCCCTCGCAAAAAAAAAATTATTTACATTTGGAATGAGTGAGGCAATTTATCTTAAAGAAATCAATGAAGTTATTATATCGTATAGAGGTAATATAAACAAGTATCTTGTCCAAGATAAGGTTTGTTATGGAAGACGCAGCAAATGTAAACTTAAGGGAAAAATGTATATCGGATTAATTAAATATTGGGTTAGTCTTGCGGTTGACCTGGGGCTTGATGGATTTCTTCTGTAGGTTATTCGTTGTTTCATCGTCTTGTACGGTGTTCTTTGGACTTCGTATGGTGTGTGTTACTTGTTTCTTCTTTTCTGTGCTTGTTTATGCAAATAAAACACTAATTCCAACTAAACTGCGAGTCTGGGCAACAGCGGCCGCTCAAATTGTGATGTAAACCTTTAACGTTTTTCTGAATTATTTATTTTTTATTGACACTTGTGTCGCTGTTACTAGGCTAACGCATTTTATTTAACTTTAAAATATTCATATAACATGCATATAATTATCAACATATCAGTCTTTAACATGCCCCCCGCCTTGGAATACCCCAGTACTTTCAACAACTTAATCTTCAGGCTCGGGAAGTGGACAAAGCTTGACGTAGGTCCTTTTAGTTTCTCCCGTTTGTGTTCGTACTGTGGCGACCCTTGCCTTGCCGTCCTTTCCGGAATGCAATTTAGTGACGCGACCTAATTTCCAGCGAAGTGGAGGAGCGTTGTCATCCTTTAGCAATACCATTGAACCGATTTTGAGTTCTGCTTGACTTTTCTTCCATTTTACTCTTCGTTGCAACTCCGCGATATATTCTTTCTGCCAACGAGTCCAAAAATGTTGTTGACATTGCTGCAAGTGTTGAAAGCGCGACAATCTCCCTATCGGAATGTCTTGTACATTCGGGTCCGGAATGGCAGTTAAGGTTCTTCCAATCAAAAAATGAGCAGGAGTTAGGGGAGTTAGGTCATTAGGGTCAGTCGATAGAGGAAACAGAGGCCTAGAATTTAGAGTAGCTTCAACTTGCACGATTACAGTATGCAACTCCTCATAAGTGAGATGAGCATTGCCTAACACTCTTTTTAAATGAGCTTTACTGGCCTTGATACCAGCCTCCCACAAACCTCCAAAATGTGGTGAATACGGTGGTATAAATTTCCATTCTATGTTTTCCTGAGCACAGTGATCTGTAATATCTTCCTCGTTTTTTCTTAAGAATTGTTTCAATTCAATATTGGCGGAAACAAAATTGGACCCATTATCAGAACAAATCCGATATGGTTTTCCGCGGCGCGCTACAAATCTCCTGAGAGCCATAATAAAGGAGTCTTTGCTCAGGTCGGAAATTAGCTCTAAATGCACTGCCTTAGTGCTAAAACAGATGATAAGCCCAACGTAACATTTATTTAGCTTGCCGCCACAACCCTTGTGATTACTTATAAGCAACGGCTTTGTATAATCAACCCCCGTTACCGTAAAAGGTTGGCTTGGTTGAACACGAGCCTCTGGTAATTGTCCCATAATTGGTTGGACAAGCCTGGATCTGTTCTTAAAACAATTTAAGCATTCTCGAACAACACTCTTGCAAAGATCCCGACCTCCGAAAGGCCAAAATTCTTCTCTCCTTGACGCTAACAATTGCTGAGGGCCAGCGTGTAATAATTTAAGTGCTCGTTCTTTATAATAAGGCGAGTTAGTCGATATTTTCCACTCAGTAAAAAGGGATGTTTTTCTCATAAGGAAATTTAGAGTTTTCCAAACGGCCACCAACTCGTAAAAACGCTTCTTGGTCTAGAAATGGGTTTAAATGCAATACTTTGCTCGTAACGTGGACTTGTTCATGATTACGCAGAGTTTTAATTTCGTTGCCAAAACTTTCATGTTGTGCTAATTTTACAAGTATTTTTAATGCTTTATTTATTTCATATACCGAAAGACACTTGGAATAAATTCGATTTGTTTTGTCTCTACAATTGTTCGAGAATCTCAAAATCCACGAAACTACTCTTTTAAGTCGAGTCAAACTTGAAAAGTTTTTGAACGGAAACTTTTCTTCGTTTTGGATCGTGAGTGTATAAATGATACTTTTAACATCAGGTAAGTTATTGTTGGCGTTATAGTATTTTGTCGATTGGACTGGCCAATGATCTTCTTTCTCATTTAACCAATGAGGTATGCCACCAAAAATTAGACTCTTTGATCTCATTTGGCATCAATCCTCTGGACAAGATATCGGCTGGATTATCTTTGCTTGACACATGTCGCCAATCATCGCGAGAAGTTAATTCTTGAATTTCCGTTACTTTGTTGCTAACGAAAGTTTTCAGTTTATTTGGTGGTAGTTTTAACCAACTAAGTACTATAGTAGAATCGCACCAAAACGTGCGTTTGCATGCTCCTATACGCAAAGAGTCAGACACTTTCTGTGCAAGTTTTGTTGCAATTAATGCGCCTAGTAGTTCTAATCGAGGTAACGTGATAACCTTTAAAGGAGCAACCCTAGTTTTGGCGCATAACAAATTGACATGAAACTTGCCATTTTGATCTACAGATCTTACAAATACGCAACCTCCATATGCCTTTTCGGAGGCGTCAGAGAATGCATGTATTTCTATTTGTTTAGGATTTTCGCAAATTACGTGACGTTTAATTCTAAGTTCGTTTAAAGTGTGTAGTTTATTCTGATAATCGTTCCAGAAAAAATGGATATGCGATGGCAATCCTTCACCCCAAGACAACTTTTCCAACCATAATTGTTGTAACAGAAATTTTGCCTTTACGATGCAAGGACTAAGCAAACCGAGAGGATCAAATATTTGCGAAATGGAAGATAGAATGGCCCGTTTTGTGATTTTTCTATTCTGAGAAATTTCACCAATCTTATACATTAATATGTCAGCCACTGGAGACCAAGTAAGACCTAGGGTTCTTGCATTTTCATTTACTCCAAAGTGCACTGTTTTTGTTGGGCAATCACTTTCGGAGACATATTTAAGTACTTCCGGCTCATTAGAATAAAATTTTCGAAGTTCAAATCGTCCCTGCTTCAAAATGTCTGAAACATTTCGTGCTATTGAAGCTGCTTCCTCTATAGATTCAGATCCAGTCAATAGGTCATCCATATAAAAATCTGACTTGATAATTTCAGAGCAATGCGGCTGCTTTGCGTTGTTTTCTTCCGCTAGTTGAAATAAACAACGGACCGCAAGAAATGAAGCAGCTGTAGTTCCGTAAGTGACGGTGTTTAATTCGAATACTTCTATCGGCTTTTCTCCACTTTCACGCCATAATATTCTTTGTAAGCAACGTTGTTCAGGTACGATTAATATCTGGCGGTACATTTTCTCAACATCTGCTGCTACTACGTATCGATATTGGCGAAATCGTAATAGTATGGCTAAAAGATCGCTTTGCAAAGTAGGTCCTACCATTTGTAAGTTATTTAGAGAAATACCACTGCTAGTGGGAGACGATGCATCGAACACCACTCGTAGCTTTGTGGTGAGACTCTCCTCTCGTATAACGCCGTGATGAGGCATGTAATAACAAATTTTATCTCCACCGGCATTTTCTACCTTGGCCATGTGGCCCAAATTTTGGTATTCACTCATAAAATCTGTATAACGCCCTTTTAATTCAGGTTTAGTTTCAAGCTTTCTCTCCAAAGCCAGCAATCTGCGACGTGCATGCTCGTATGAATCACTTAATCTTTCAACAGAGTCCTTGAATGGGAGTGCGACAATAAATCTGCCGTCTTCAGCTCTTTTAACATTTTCTTTAAAATGATTTTCACATAAGATTTCCTCTTTAGTTCTTGACTTACTGTTGGTTGAGAAATTATTCTCGACCTCCCAAAATCGTGACAATTGGGTTTGTATATCTAAGCCCTTGCTGAAATGGCACACAGTCGTTGAGTTCTGCACACCACCTGTAGGTCCGGAGACAACCCAACCAAGTCGCGTTTTTTGTAAAATAGGTTTATTGACCCCTAAGGACAGCTGACCTATGCTTAGGATACTCCAAAATAAGTTTGCACCAATTAACATTTCTACCTTCTTAGGTTTAAAGAATAATGGGTCGGCCAGCTTTATATTTTTGGGTATTTTAATTTCGAAACATCTACAGAACATGCTTGGCAGATTTCCTGCGATTTGAGGGATAACAAGACATTTGATATCGGCCTCGAAATTGTTATGCAGCGATTGTACGGTAAGTTTACAAGTACTTTCAATATTGTATGGTTCAACCCAAGAATTATAATATTCGCCTTTGAAGTACTCAATTGCAGACGGTCACATAAATCTGTAGTAATATAACTTGACTGCGAGCCAGAATCAAGTAGTGCTCTTACTGTGTGTGTTTATGCAAGTCTAAAACTTGTACATACACGGTGGAAAGAAGTACATAATCCTCAGAGGTGCATGATGAAAGCGTTGTAGCAGTATTTACATTAACTTCTTTCAATTGGGGTTTGACATTGTGTAGTAGTGTGTGATGCTTGGCCCCACATTTTTTACATGTGCCTCTGCGACACACCTTATTGAAGTGTCCAGGTCTTAAACAATTCAGACAAAGTTTAAGATTTAATATCTTCTCAATTCTCGCATCAGTTTGCAAATTCAAGAAGTGTGAACAATTTTGTATGTAATGATCTTTGTTGCAAACCTTGCATTTAACATCAACTGGTTTACTATCAGTAGCTAAAAAACCTTTAGTCTTTTGTTGTTTTTTCTCTGCTTGATTTATTTGCAAAGTTTCCAACAAGTCGGCTCTAGATTTTAAAAACAATTTTAGATCATCAAATGATGGTACATTTTTGTCGGTTTTAAAATTTTCCCATTCTCTTAAGGTTGTAATATCTAACTTTGAAGTTATCATATAAACGATTAACGTATCCCAATTTTCGGTAGGTTGATTTAATTGGTCTAATGCACGCAAATTTTTTGAAACAGAATCGATAACTCTCCTCAAATTTTCTGCGGATTCTTTAAATAACGGTTCTAAGTTAAAATAGGGCCTTTTACGTGATTTTGAACGAGCAAACGGTTGTGTGTAACGATCAACTAATGTATTCAGGCTACAATGTAATTTCTGGACGTAAACTCAACGATTTTATTACTTGAGCTGCTCCGCCTTCAAGTGACGCTCGTAGGTAGTGAAACTTTTGGATTTCGTTAATGTCTCTATTGTTATGAATTAGAGATTCGTAGGTATCACGAAACTCTAACCAATTCACCATATTCCCCATTGAATTTAGGCAGTTGTATTGTAGGCAATTTCACGTGACCACCAGCAAATTGTGAATGAATTTGAGTAACTACATTGCTTTTGCCTGAACTCTTCGAGGATGTAGAAGATTTTTCATCGTTTGACTGTTTATTGTAATCTTTAATAATCTTTTTAGCTAATGATATTTGAAGATAGTAATTATTCTCAAACGTTTGTCGTTCTTTTAATTCAGCTTCTAAGTCCCCCGTCGTGTTCTCTATAACGTTTTGTACTTCATCAAATTCATGTATTAAAAGTTCGATTTTATTTAATCGTTCATTCAACTGAATAAAATCTAGTTCTGTCAAATCTGATTTCGCATGCACCTCACTTACATACTTAGCAAAAAATGTAAGCTTTGTCTTAAGAGTGGCTCTTTTTCGGACAGATTCTTGTGCATTAGCCATTTTTATTTATTAAATGTAAAGGAGTGATATTTTCTGAAGATACAAGAAAAGGATTGACTCACTTTTTTATTGATGACTTATGTTGTTGCGTTCCGCTTACTGACGCGTCGGGACGTCGGGAGACAACTTAATAACTTGATGTGTACAAACCACGCTCTGCTACCAATTTATGTTACTTGTTTCTTCTTTTCTGTGCTTGTTTATGCAAATAAAACACTAATTCCAACTAAACTGCGAGTCTGGGCAACAGCGGCCGCTCAAATTGTGATGTAAACCTTTAACGTTTTTCTGAATTATTTATTTTTTATTGACACTTGTGTCGCTGTTACTAGGCTAACGCATTTTATTTAACTTTAAAATATTCATATAACATGCATATAATTATCAACATATCAGTCTTTAACAGTGTGTGACGAATGTCGAACCGGGTATTGACAAGATGTACATTGGACCTTGTATTGCAGATGGTATGGATAGTATCGTTAGAGTCTTTGGGCAGCCGTAACAGAGGCAGTCCAATTCGCGAAGTTTTGAAGCCCCAAAAAATAACATTGTATAATTCCGTTGTTACCACGTCAGTGATGAAAAATGATATGCTTGCTATTGGCATGTCAGACGAAATGTTTGAAATGCATCAACTTATAAAGGAAGAGCACAAGTTGAAATTAATAAATTGCGGAGGGAATATTTTGGATTCTTCAATTTGCGGCCCAACAGCAAGGCGACGCATCCGGTTGGCTCAAGTGACCAGACACAACCGCAGTAGGTCGGCAGGAGATGGCCGTCCACGGGCGGAAGTGCCGATCCCGATGCCAGTAGTGGAAGGTGATCGTTCGGGGTCACCTAAGGCAAGATCTTCCAGGACCCAGGGGTTGAACGACTGTTGGCACCCGCGACGGGGCGCTCACTAGGGCAGGATCTTGAGCGTCTCAAATTAGAGGATTTGCCCCTTGCTTCTGAGATTGAGGCGATTTTTCGCGATCTTTTTGGATAAAGTGTTGTGAGACTGTAAAATACATTATTAGGGTTAGCTTAGAACAATAAAGTGCAAACACGTTCATTAGTATACCAATTAAAGTCTTAATAATCTTAAAAATAATACAAAATCTTAATAGAAATGAGATACATTCTCAAAGCTAATTAAAGGTGCCATAATGATACCGATGAGAAGTTAGCAATAAAATTCCAGCAATAAAGTTATAAAATTTCAAAACGCTGTTGCCGCTAAAATAACGATCACAGATCAATAATACTTAATCTATTGCAAAGAGTATAATGTGTATATTCTCCTTGTACCAAGAAATTGAAGAAATATTTGATATTAAGTTAAAAACCACTATTTAAATCAGCATGAGTCATTATTCATGTAACACACTAAGAAAAATGTTTTCAATGAAATTTTTCACGCAGTCATAAAGTCGATTTTAATTAATTACAGATAAATTAAAAGTACACTTTCACGGTCATATGACAATAGTCAAATTAGACGCTCATATCTGATTAACCAGAATTTGCATAAACATTTTCTTTACAGAATATGAAAGTACACATCGAGATCTTACATTTCAAGTGAACTCTGAGTTTTAGCCGGTTGATTTGAAGTAATTAGAAATTAATTAAAAGTGACGTTCTTAGTCGTAAAACTGTATTAACTTTAAACGTTCATATCTCGTGAAGCAGCATCTATATAATTTTTTTTTACAAAATATGAAAGTTCACATAGAGGTCTTTAATTTTGTACTTGCGAAGAGTGTTGTTTGGAATATTGCAACAAAAATAATGGCAACTTTTTTGATATTTTTGGTAAAATCTGAAATACAGATGATACGGAAGTGTTGCGTTTAGAAAGCGTCTATAATTGTGAATGGTACCGATTTGGAGACTAGAAGTGACGAAAAAAATTTAGCGTCATAAAATAATGTAACCTCTCAAGGTTCATATCTTTTCAGATTTTCTGGAAAATATGCGTTGTTTCCTTAATAAAAGTAATTAAAATAAACATTTAATGCTTTATATTTTTATGTAGTAATTTACTGACACAAATCGCAAATATAAGAAATGTTATCTCTAACGCAACCAGTATGTGCATGACGTTTACATTTAGAACATTGAATTTGTAATTTATCTGTATGTCCGCAAAATATACAAGAACTGCTTAAATAATAATAATAATAATAATAATAATAATAATAATAATAATAATAGTAATAGTAATAGTAATATAATAATAACCTTTATTAAACCAAAGTTTGTAATAACAATAAGAAAAACTAAAACAGTTTACATCGCAACTTAAGGCAAAAAAGCAATCACTAAGTCTATGGGGAGACTTGTCAGTGAAACATTCCGGCCGAATTCGAAAACTTAACATAACGCTTCACAGATATAAAACAAACTTTAGGAAAACAAAATATAAGTATACAAAAGCAAAATAAAAAATCAAAAACTGTACGCAGAAAAAAAGAAAAAAACAAAAACATATTTTTATAACAGAAATATCGCAGGTAAGTAAACAACAAAACAAAAAACATTTTGAAAATCAAACTTAGAACCTAGAATTTAGAAACTTAGAACTTAGAATAGTAATAGTAATAATTTATTACAAGACCAATGTATGCAAGTATACAAGTATCACCCAAAACAAAATACAAAATACAAATTCATCATTTAAAACAAAATACAAAATTCATGAAAAAAATTGATTAATTCGCCTCACACCACTAAGCCAAAGGCTTGTCAGCGGCATGTGCAATCGATTTAACACAAGTTACCAAAAGAAAGAAAAAATTAACAATAGAACCGAATAGAACCAAACTAAAAAACTTAAAACTAACACCAGTTATAAAAATATTGATAAATATAAACCAAGAGCTACCCAATTAAACAGATGCAAGCGCACGCTCAACACTCATCGCAAGGCGGTCAATCGAGCCCACCCGACATGGACGAACGGCACAACCGAGACTCCAAGGACCACCCCCGTCGCACTCACCAGGTCCAAAGCACCACCGAGCAGCTTCCACAGGGAAAGGAACACATCGAGTCGACATCACAGAAGATGGATTGCTAATTCGATATGGCGCAAGTCCACTATGACATACTGCTCTCTCTTAACCATTTTTTTATTTTCCTTTTCAGGTCTCCGAACCCGTCAGCGTGCCTCAGCCACGGAGGAAGAGAGTTTAGAACCTCGGCAGCACCACATCATCCGTCCTTTGTCCGTACTTGTTGGTGGGTATTGACCAGGTTGCGTAACCACTGTCCATGAGTCTAGTTCTGTGATCATGCACTACCGTACCGAGAGTTTGTATTTTGAAGTAATTGTTTACTATTGTCCTAAAGTAATATAACTTTATCACGTCCATTAAATTAAGTTCCTTGTAAATAGTATCTGCACTTTCACGAATTAAGTTTCCCTGTTTTAAATTTTTAACAATCTTATTCACGGTTTTTTGTAGAGTGTCGATATATGACGACGATGCACGACCCCATATTGTGATGCCGTATAACAAGATTGATTCCACTAACGAGTGGTACACCAATTTCAGAGTTTGTTCAGGAAACAAGTCTCTAAGATTTATCTTAGAGACTTGTTTTAACAAGCGACCTGCCAGACGTCGCAATCTTATGGTATGTGACTGCTCCAAAGGAAGTTCTCATCTATTTCCAGGCCCAGGTATTTTATGTTACTTACTTTTTCTAAGATGGTATCACAATTGCAGATCGTATTGATTTGTACACTCCTGTTTATATGTAAGCAGTTATTGCTATGGAAGGTAATATCCGTATGGATATTCAAGGGGATTTTTGAATGCGGAGATCTTATGTGCACAAATTTTGTTTTGTTGGCATTTATAATGAGACCTTTATCGTGTGCCCACAATTGGAACGCGTGAAATTCCTTTCTCAGATTATCCATAGCAATACTTTCATTTTTGTTAACGGAGAAGATGAGTGTGTCATCCGTATAAGACAAATACTCACACTTGTTGAAGCATGCACCCACATCGTTGACATAAATTAGGTACATGATAGGTCTTAGAATGCTGCCCTGGGGAACACCTCGCGTAGATGCCATTTCTGTGCTCATCGAGGAGCCAATTTTAACGCAGTACTTCCTATCATGTAAGTAGTTCATAAACCAAGTCAAGGCCATTCCTCTCACTCCTATTTTCTCTAACGCTTCTTCCAGTTTGTCCTGATTGATGATATCGAACGCTTTGGAAAAGTCGACGAAGATGCAGGCTATATGTAAGTGACGGTTTAAACAGTCATTGATTCTATTCGAAAGCCTTTCCAAAAACATAACGGTACTTTTATTTTTTTGATAGGCGTATTGATTTCTATCTATTGTGTTATTATTTTGTAGGTATGTTGTCAATATATTGGATACATACCTTTCGAGAACCTTATCAAATGCCGGAAGAATTGAGATGGGTCTATAATTCAGGTAAGTATTTCTTGATTTACTCTTGTAAATAGGCCTTATAATGGCTTTTTTTTAGATCATTTGGGACCACCTACTTTTCAATTGATAGGTTTATGAGCTTTTGCAGGGGATAACAGAAAATGTCGGGCCATTTTTTAAGGTCCGAAGGTTTAATCTTGTCCATGCCAGGTCCCTTATTCTTATTAATACCAGTCAGTATATCATAAACATTCTGTTCAGTGGCATATGGTAAGTACATTGAATTTAATGGCGCAGCTGTAATAGTACGATCTCTGGAAGGATCTCTTGAATCAAATAGCAATAGTTGACAATTATGTCCTATTATTTCTATTTGGTCACGGAACGATGTTGCAAAATTATCAGCTATATTCTGTTCTGAATCGTGTAGGTATTTAACAATTTGAACGTCAGACGATTTAGAGAACCTTCCAAGAGCTTCATTGATATTAGCCCAGGTTCTTTTCATGTCATGTCTGTGTGTTTCAATTTGTTTAATATAATATTTGCTTTCGGCTAATTTTATGTCCGCAGTAATCTTGTTTCTCAATTTTTTATACTCAGATCTTAATTGTTCCTTATTTTCAGGTGTATCCTTGGATCTCATGCATCTCTGGAACAATCTGTCCCGTTCTTTTATTTCCTGGATTATGTCTGGTCTGATCCATGGCTTTATAGGTAAATTCCTTCTTGTTCTTTGTGTCACTACTGTAGAAGCTTCATTATATGCCATAGCATAAATGTTATTGATATAATTGTAAAGATCATTCACATCGTGGAATTGATCAATTAGATTAGCATGCAATTTTTTCCTTAAGAGTTGTTCCAACACATTATATTTTACTCTTACGTACGATTTTCTCGCTTGGAAGGAATGTTCTGGTCTTGCCTTGCTTTTAATAGAACCAAAAATCATGTAGTGATCCGAAATTTTTGTTTTTATAATCGCAGAGTTAACTGCATGTGTGTAACCTTTTATGTATAAATGATCTATGCATGAACTAACTAGTTCATTTTTTCTAAATTCGTCCCTGGTTGGTTTGTTAATTTTTTGAATAAAACCCATACTAGACAGTAGTGTGTCATACTTTGCAGTTATATTAGAGTTATTTAACAGATCTATATTTAAGTCTCCCATTAGAATGAAATGTTGGTGATTATTTTCAATCAAAAAGGTCTCTAGTTCTTGTATAAATAGGTTTGTATTCAGATTTGGAGGTCTGTATATGGCCAAAAAATAGATGCTTGTGTTATTGTCTATTATTGTTTTAAAATATATATTCTCACAGTATCTTAAGTTTGTTTCAATAAAAGTTGTATTCATTGAATTTTTAGTGTAGACGAATATCCCACCACCATTCATGTTTTCCCTACATTTAGCATAAATAGTAAAGTTGGGTATGTCGTAATATGCCGCTGATGAGTTAAATTCCTTCGCGTCTATATAAACTTCAGATAGGATCATCACATCAAAATATTTCAGTTTTTCTTTTATTAATGTAAAATACTCGTCAAAATGTGACCGTACGGTTCTTATATTCAAATGTGTGAAAGTGAGACCATTTGCGATGCTACTTAAGTAATTCCATGAGTCTAAGTCATCAACTTCATGGCAGGAGGTCTCACTTGCCAAATCCTCAATAATGAAGTTAATATCCATATTCAAAATTTTATTTTTCTTTACTTTTGTTTCTATATAATTAAATTTAATTTAAATTTTGTTGTATTAAAAATATTTCTATTTTGATCTATAATAAATTTTTATTTTAATTATAATTTAATTTTATTTTATTTTTTTAATTTAAATGTAAGTTTTAATTTAAGTTCATCAAATCCGAAGACTCCATGATATGAACAACTTTGGACTTTTCATCTTTTCTGATCAAAATTTTGCCGTTTTTAGTCCAAGTATATTTCCAATTTATTTCTTTTGCTTTGTTTTTCGTCTCCTAAAGAAGTCTTTTATTGTATGGGGAGAGTTGTTCAACCATAAAAATTTTACCCGTAGCCGTATGATTCCCTATTTCCGAATTTAAGACCTGTTTCTTCTTGTTTTGCAGTATTTCATTCTTTTTCTGTATTCTGACAAGTTGAATTATTATTGGACGAACCTTATTTCTTCCTTCCTGTTTCTTCGGATACCTGTAAACTTCTGCGATTTCATCTGATTTTAATTCTACATCATACTTTCTAATTATTTTACACGCTAAATCATCGAGTTTCTCGTCCTCCCTCTCCTCAACGCCATGTATTTCGATTCCTTTTTCGTACCGTAATTGTTCCAATTCCGCCACTCTTATCTGTAATTTTTTTACTTTTATGTCTTTTTCTTCATTTTCACTGGTTAGTAAAGATACTTTCTTCTCTAGTTTCTTTATACTATTGCCTAATTCCTCCTGACCTTTTAGAATCTCTTTATAGTGTTGACTAATATCATGTTGTCCTTTATTGTTTATTTCTATCTGTTTTTGTAGATTAATAATAATAATAATAATAATAATAATAATAATAATAATAATTTATTTCATGTTTGTCCAAAAATGGTTACACAAGTCATAGAATTACATAAATTGTAAATTGATTCTCGAGTATTTCTTTTAAACTATTGATTTCGTTAACAATATCTTTTAAGTCAGGATTTTTAATTTCGTCTGACTTTTTGCCTGACCTACATGCTTCGCATCGCCACTCCTTGCGTTTTTTCGCGCTCATGCCATTATAAGTGCTCACTTTTATGGAGCAATCATAGTGATAGGCATTTTGGCAGCCGAAACATTCAACAAAGTCGCCGTCGGAAGGTAACTTTTCATCACATTTTCCACAAGAATGAATGTTCATTTTATTTGTCCGCGTATACTTTACCTCGTTTTTCTAGTCCGTGCTGCGGGGTGCGCTCAGTTTTTTCCACACAAAAACACACAAATTTTGCCACACTCGAACTAAGAAATCTAGTTCAATGCCAGTAGATAATACTTATTGTTTATTTGATTAATTTAGATTTAATTATACAGCTTTAGATCGATCACAAACTACGATTTCAGGAGCGAGCGGAAAACACGTCCTTACCGTACGACTGCACAACGAATAATAGTAATAATAATAGTAATAGTAATAGTAATAGTAATAATAATAATGACTTTATTCTCATAAACGCCGTAGCATACATATACATAAATACGTTTATATATTTATAAGATTAACCTATAGCATCTCTGAGAAGAGGCGGAGTTCAGAGAGTTGCATAGCATTCTCTGCTCTTCCACTCAACCTTTTAAAAAATAAACAGGGAATGAAAAGAAAAAAAAAGAAGAAAGAAAAGAAAAATGATAATAGAATAAACCAAAGAAGAAAACAAAAAAGAAAAGCACGAGTGTTGGTATTAGAAAAGACATAGAAAAGGAAGACCAGTTTAAATTTACCCAACAAATCACTGTTAAACCACTGTTCAACACACCTAAACGCATTGTTGACAAGTGAAATATCTCTTCAATAAAATCTTAAAAGATTTAGTTCCCAGCAACTTTAAATCATTCGGTAGTTTGTTGAAAGTTGAAGCAATATTCCAACTGAATGACCTTTCAAAGAAAGCAGTCTTGTGTGGAGGTGGAGTTAGTAAACCTTTATACCGAATGTTTAAATGATGAACGTCACTTAATAATAATAATAATAATAAATTGTCTTTATTGGTCTACAACAACAAACTTGTATCACTAGCATTACAACAAAAAAAAAGCAATTTAGACCAAAAGGCGAAGTTCAGCGGCAGCATGCCCTGTTCTTCCACTTAACCTTATGATAGAAATAAGAATAGTACATCAAAATTTTAAACCAATGGAACGAATGAAGATAATTGACATACAAAGGAAAATCATTCTTAATCAAAAGAAACGCGTTAGACAGGCAGATAGACACATTATACTAGATAGACAAGCTTTCGACTTGTTTAAGTGTAAACATGGCGAAACTTCCTTCTGAAATTAGCTTTATTTAATAACTTAGATCATTTGACAGTGTATTATACACAGAGCAACGTTAAACTGGAAAGATCTTTCAAAGAGCGCAGTTTTGTGCGAAGGTGTGGTTATTACATGTTTACGACGAATATTAATGTTGTGCACATCTGTTCTGAAGCGTATTTTATTGTAGAGGTAAACTGGGGTTTTATCTTGAATAAGTTTAACATAAAAGCTCGTCAAGTGAAATTTACGTCGATTTGTCATATTTAACCAATGCAAATGCATTAGTTTGGGAGACACGTGCTCTCTACTTTTAGGCCATATATGAAACGTATGCATGTGTTTTGAACCCTTTGAATTCTTTTTACACGTTAAAAGTCTAAACAGGGGCCGTACACAGTATCGGCATACGTAAAGTGCGAGAGAACCAAGGATTCGCATAACAGTTTTCTAGTAGTGGTGTTGAGCACTGATCTATTAGCATATAATAATTTTAAGTTAGTGAAAGCTTTCTGATACAATAACTGATATGCTTAACAAAACGAATCTACATCCATAATAAGTCCTAAATTGCGAGCAAAACCAGAGCAAGGCAAACACTCATCGCCTATTTTAATACAGAGCCTTTCAGTTTGTAACTTACGTTGTAATGTTTGCCAAAAAGCATTACTACTGACTTTTAGGATTCAAATTTAAACTATGTTGGGCAGAGACTCGCGATAAACTTACAATATCAGAGTCGATAAGCTGAGATGCTACTTCAATATTCGTAACTTTAAATGAATAATACAATTGGTGTCATCTGCGTATTGATGGCTGGCGCAATATTTCAAGCATTTATTTAAATTGCTCGTATAGATCGTAAATAGTAACGGGCCTAAAATCGAACCTTGAGGAACGCCAGAGTTAATTGCACGTACGTTAGAGAGGTTATGGTTAAAACTTACTGATTGGTATCTATCCTTCAAAAACTGGCTATATAAGAGATTCTGCGGAGCCACTAAATCCGATGAAATGTAAAATTGATAAAAGTAGTTTGTGATCGATCGTATCAAAAGCTCTGGAGTAATCCAAAGTATTAGAGCTGTGAGCTCATCTCGATCAGCTGCCGCCAGAATATCATCAGTAATGTGCATCAGAGCTGTTGAGCAACTGTGATTTTTACGAAAACCCGACTGATTAGTTGGTAGTAAATTGAAACTTCCAAGTAATTCATTATTTGTTTACATAATTTTCTCAAGCAACTTAGACATCGTTGGTAGTAGGCTTATAGGCCTAAGATCTTTAAAGTCGATTGGATCGGGAACTTTAGGTATGGGTATTACATGAGCAATTTTCCAATCTGTAGGATAAACCCTATTTACTATAGCGAAGTTGATTATGTGCGTAATAATAGGTACTATCTGTGGGAACAGTAACTAATCATGTTAAGATTAATTCCATCATGACCTTTTGCATTTGTAGTGATAGAGCAAAGCAATTTACTAACTTCAGTTTGCGTAACAACTGAGAAATTAAAATTTTCCTGTACGTTTACATGTAAGTTACATCTGTAGAAACTTAAAACATTCACATCAGCAGAACTTGCTCCCAAAATTGAATCTATGAAGTAATCATTAATGTGATTAACATCTGACAGATGAGTCGGAATACTCGCCTTAGCTTGTTTGGAATAGATATTCAGGTCCCTAAGATCCCTCCATACAGTCGTAGGATTAGTCGTACGCAGTCTGTACTTTAAGTAGGCTTTCTTTTCATTTTTTTTTTTTTCTTCTGAAGCTAATTTTTTTATATAAATATTTTGGCACTTTCTCTGCAATAATCCGAGTGAAAATTACGACGATTGTTCATGTTCAACCAGCCAACAT
Organism: Dorcus hopei; assembly: GCA_033060865.1. Lineage (NCBI taxonomy): Eukaryota > Metazoa > Arthropoda > Insecta > Coleoptera > Lucanidae > Dorcus > Dorcus hopei. The sequence continues at coordinate 58,785,881 of CM065426.1, read as the reverse complement.
CAAGAAGCTTGTATGAAACCCGCTGATTTTTTTTAATGCCATAAATTAACCTTATGCATGCATTTTGTACTTTCTGTATCCTATAAGTATCGGTGGAATCAATGCATTCTATAAGTATCGGTGGAATCAATGAATCGTCAGATTCTTTAATAAGTAAATTTTGTAGTTCCTTTCTGTAATGATTAGGATCGAAATTCGTAAAAGGGATATTTTTTATTACGGATTCAAAAAATTTTAATATATATATCCCGCAGTTCCAACCATCAGTTTGTATCGGAAAATTTAATTGAACAATTTCATAGTTTACAAAAGGATGCGGTTTAGAATTCTTCTTTAACAAAGGTTCTAATAAATTTTTATATTTTTGCATAGTTTGTAAATTATTGCCTAGTGGATCATAAAAAATAAAATTATGAGTATATGTGTTAGCAGCAACTGCACACCAATGATTGTTATTGACAAGTATCGGGAAAAGTGCAACACTCTTGTCAAATTTGTAAAACTGACCGTGGAAAATTATATTTGTTTCGTATTGTAAAAAAACTTTAACGTTATCATTTTTGTAAATATTTAAAAACAATATGTTGACATAATCGATTAGGAAATTGTCCAACCAATTACACTCAAACAAGGTCGAATTTTAAAACTTCCCTTTTTGGCAACTACATAATTTTTTTTTGTTTTTAACACTTGAGGTGGTTTGAAATATGTGTCTTGTACTTTTGCGCTCTTTTCCTTTTCTATCAATTTCTTCAGAGTTGCAGCTTTAAAATAAGTGTGTTTCGCCCCTTTTTTTTGATTTCCACATTTCTTTTGGATTTTTACGTTTATTACGTTTATTTACAATTTTTCTACTTGCCAGGCCTTCTTTATCTATCTCCATATAATTTTCTTTACAAATATTATTGATATGTCTTCTTAATTCTCTAATGAAACGACTACAACTTTCTGGTAACTTTTCACTTTCTATGAGGTGTTTTACAATGCCAAACCAATTTTCGGCGTATGCATTGGTGCTTCTTGGCGAGGAAATTATACTAGACCATAAAGGAATGTATGCTAAATAATGTCTCAAAAAGGGGTCTATTCTGTATCTTTTCCGTTAAAATTTAGAAGCCACTTAAAATATAATTTTTAGAGGCCTGCTAAAAAATTAGGGGGTCAGCGCTATTCTGTACTGTCATATTTTAGAGGGCTATTAAAACAATACTGTTTTAACAGACCCGCTAATGTTTGGTCAGTTCACATTTGACAACACCGCATTCGCCCCGAAAAGTAAAACTGATACCTAGACAACGATTTTTATTTAAGAAAAAGAAACTGGCGTTCCTGTTTAAAATTTTTAAATTACTGTCTACGACAATTTGGCAATTAATGCTGTAAAATCCTTTTCGACAGTAGTATGACAAAGCAGGATAATTTTCAGGGGGCGAAATAATTGCAATATGCGTACAGTCGATTGCACCCAAACATCTGGGAAAATGAAACTTTTCGTAAAATGCTTCTTTGACTTTATTTCTTTCATTTTCTGTCGTGGTAAAAACAATCCAATAAGCCACCAAATGTCGATTTATAATATTTGTGACTTCGTTTATACAGCGTCTCATGCTAGGTTGACTCAGGGCAAAATGGTATTCCTGACTAGCACTTAATTAGTAACTACTTGTGGCGTAGAAATGTAATGTTGCTAAAATTTTGATGTGGGCGTGTATTCCGGTGATTTTTCGTGGATGTCTCATATGATTACTTATCATATTTACAATTGCAAAGGCGGTGTCTTTATTAAAGCGAAAAACATTTCTAAACAAATTTTCCGGTATCTGGAAAGGATCACTCAAATCTCGGATTTGGCTTTGGTGTAGTCGAAATGCAGCACTAAAAATCGAAATTTATAACCAAAAATTAATTAGAGAATGTAAAAGGTGTTTGTAGAATTATTTTTACACACACTTTTCTTCATTTTCTATTAATTCTTGAAATAAAAATTCCCCCCAAACGTCAAAGACAGCCATTTCGGAGAAACTGACGTCCGCTAAAAATTAGAAGGTACAAATAAACACCCCTTTAAAATCAACATTCATAACGGGAGATTTTAAAGGGTTCCTCTAAAATTTTAATAGAATTGGCGTTACTGAATAACAAACGTAATTTAAAGGCCTTTAAATTTTTAACAGCCTCTAAATTTTAACGGAAAACGTTACAGAATAGACCCCAAAGTACTCAATAAATGACTCATTAAAATATGGATTTTCCTTTTTCTCATTTTTCTCATGAATATGGGTATTTTCTTTTGAAATAACTTTAATTTCATCAATTTTATTCCGGAAATGTTTGTAAAAAGGGGAATCTTTATATACGACATTTAATTTGTTTTCGGTATTACTGATACACAATTACTACTTTTTAGTTCTTCATGATCTAAATTTTCCCTCACAAAGTTAGTTAATAACATATCCATATTTGAAGGACAATATTTAGACAAAGTAAGCATACATAGATTAGAAAGACATTCTTCTATTTCTACCAATGTTGTCATATTAAAAAATGATGCTAAAATCTCCTTCAAATGGTTTCTTATATTTTTTTTCTCATAAAATTGATCGACATGACGACTAAAATTTTTGATTAAATGTGCACAGCATAATTTCAAAATAACCAAATGTTTAGTATCTTCTTCCTCTTTCATTGCAATTTTATATGTTATTTCTAGATATGCCGTCATTGACATGTGGTTCCACACGGAGAAAAATCGTATTGTTAATTTTACAACAACCGAACTTGTTGAAATATTGTTGTTTATCTTCGTACAAATATTGACTTGAGAGAACCACATGTTGTAAATGCGGGTACAACTATTTTATAGTAAACTTTTGTTTGAATATTAGTTTGAAGAAATAGTTGGACAAACAAGTGTTTATTGTTAGAACAACAACAAATTAATATTTATTATTTTGTGTTTACTATACCAATTCATTATTTTAACACCGACATGTCATTGTGAATGCATCATACTATACTACTACATTATTTTAACACTGACATGACATTTGTGGATGCATCACCACCAATTCGTAGTTAAAAACTATAATATTGATGTTGGGTTGACGCCAAGACGTGATCAACATTAACAAAAAACTTTGTGTGTTAAATATCTTTATGACATTGAAAAAAACTACAATTTCAGTTGTTCACAAAAATAAAGTTGAAGGACCAATACAGAATTTGTGTCGTATATATGACACCAAATTCTTGTTAGATGTTTCACAATTGGTGGTAACTTAACAAAATATTTTTTTCCGTGCATGCATGGAGAACGGCATTTACTATAGCAAGGCTAAAATCGGTGGTAGCAGTCTTGAAAATAGACCATTTGTGACAATATTTGTTTTCAACATAATTTGTAAATCTTAGTAACCAAGAGGAAATTGCAGCAAAATCATGCTTACAGGAAACCATTTCTAGTATAGGAATAATTCTCTTATTGCCTGTTAAAATTACCCCCTCATAATACAAAATTTTTTCAGTCGTCTGATCAGGTTTTGTAACAACTGTTCCCGTGGCGTCTATATATATATCAGGCAATAAAGTAAGCTTTAATACATTTTTAAATTCTAGTTGGACATCGCTCCACATTTCTACACAAAGAGGTTGCATCACAGTTTGCATGTAATTGTAATTTTCCCTTTGCATAAGTATCAGATCTATTATATGATCTGTACTACGATCATTAAGTGCAATATGCTCGGATTTAATTTTTCGATAAACGGATTCACTTTTAATATTTTGTAAATTGTGAGCTGTTTTAATTATTTTAGATGAACCAGATTGAATATCTTGCAGTCTCTGTTTTAAAGGTTTTATTTGCTTTAATTTTCTACCTAACATGATACGTTCGATACCTCGCACATGCCGTGTTAGATCACATGGATGACAGTAATCTAGATTTGAACTGAAAACAGAAAAACTAATTTCATTCATGGATATATCTGATATTAATTTAAAAGTTTTACAACCTAATTGTGCACAATAGCAGTAGATGGTCATGCGGTTTTTATCTTCAGAGTAATAGTAATTCTTTATATTTATTATGCACGTGTTATTAACGTGCTTCACCTTTTCTTTCAGAATACAATTATAATGTTTTGTTTTTAATATTCCAGCTTGAAAAACACTTTTACATTCGTCTGCAGTTAAAGAAAATTTTCCTTCAAATACGTTACAATTTTTGCAGCTTAATGTTCTTATTGCTAACAATGGAGCAGTGGTATCATACAAGTTAATACAGCCTTCTGGTAGAAGTTCATTTTGAGAAACTTTATGGGATTCGGTAAATAATTTCTCATATGTATGTGAAACATCTGGTTCGGTATTCGTAACATTAAGAAAAGTTATTTCACTTTTCTTTATTTCTGGTGATATATCCTTACTGATATTAAGCATATCTGTTGAAAAATCGCTTTTATTGGATATACAGAAATCAGATACTGGTCCATTTTTTTCTAAACTACTTTCCACTTGCGAAAACATATTCTCTAATTTAGCAGAATTCCGATCTAATATTCTGATTATAGTTCGGCGCTTTTCGTACGAACTATCTCCAAACCACATTCTAGCTGCATTGATCACGATGGGATTATTAATATCTAGATTCTTCAGTATATTTATATTATTGCATTCACTTATAATGAAATGCAGTAATTTTTCATAATCTATTTTAGGCCTCATTTTGTTTATTTTCATATATGTAGTAAGTATTAAAAACTTTGATTCAATATTGTTTGAACAATTCGAAATGAAAACGCAAAAATGAATTCGAAACAAAAATTATCGTTTTTAATTTTTATAGAATACAATCCTTTATAAAAGAATAAAATCCAAAAAGAACCAAATTAAGGATATAAGAAAACCAATTTGGTTGATTCAAATAAATGTATAAAATACAGGAATAATTCCCAAAACCCTAATTTTATATAAGATGAAAATCAATAGAGGTAGAGAAATAAAACGAATATTCCAAAATATAATAAAATGTAAATATACAGGGTGTCCCAACAGTGTGTTCTCGGGCCATATCTCCATAACTACTAAAGATATAAAAAAATTTTCAACACAATTTCGTTTTTAATTTAAGAGATCTACAACACAAAATTAGTTTCATCTATACAGAGTGAACCAAAGCAGTAGTGCCTGACACAACTTTTTTATTTCAAATGGCATGCCTTATGACACCAAATTTGAATTGCCCATAAAATTCTACATATTTTTTGTACACCATTGCCTAAACCTAACCGTTCTTGAGATATTTAACATTTTGTCTTAAAACTGTCATTTGCAACCACTATTTTATTTATTCATATTTTATTTATTTTTATCTCTAAGAAAAAGATTCTTGGTACACATGTAGTTAATACATAAGCTTATCTGTATCACAAAATCTTTTAAGCGGACACTAAATCGCGCACTATACACTTAACGTTTCGCAGTCGTTCGACAGACGTTAAGTGTATAGTGCGCGATTAGTGTCCGCTTAAAAGATTTTGTGATATAAATAAAGTTAATTGTAAATGACGAATACAACTTTCGCAATAACTTCTTTATTGTTCGTTTTATGGAAAAATAGTAAAGAGGAATTTGTATTTATAATTTGATGTTCTTTCATTTGTCAACAAAAAATACAGGGTGTTCCATTAAAAAAAACTTTACACATGCAATTATTTTGAGAATGCGATGTGCAATTGTTTTTTCATATCACTATTGTAATCCTGAGTGAAAACAATTCATTTTTGCTAATTTAAACCACTTCGTAGCTCCAATAATAGCAAGTTAGCAATAGTGCGGCAGTAACTTTGATTACCCTGTATATTTATAATTTTGAAGCTGTTTTTCTCAGCTATTATTAAATTCACAGAACTGTTTTTTTTTAATATGCTGTAGAACATCATATCTAGGTCTCAAGTTTTCGTTTTCCTCAAAATTCCCTATAGTTTTGGACGTGAGACCTAGATAATTATCTCATGAATACGTACTGAAAATTTGAGCTTATAATTTACAATGCTTACTCAGAAAAACTTTTTTAAAAATTAGCGCTTTGTAAAAGGCCTCTTAACCCTAGGGATGCATAAGCAGTACAATACCGTCATTTACATGATCCGGGCCTCGGAGGCCCTGCCTATATAATATATTAGGTTGCAATGGAAAAACATTTGTTGGAGTAAAATATGCAGGTATATGTTAATTGGATTAAGTTTCTAAATGTGTCTACGTAAACATAATTGCAGAAAAGTTATATTTTAGCGTAAGAAGTAGTGCACATTCTAATACTGTTCTCATTACAAACATTATTTTTACATGTAACACTTATCAATTTTTGATTGATACAGACACGTAGATTACATGTCTCTAACAAGTTATAAAAATTTAGTCAGCTAAGGACATGATCAGATTTGTCTTATACAAGATTCTATTAGACGGGTCTGGACGGCGCGGCGGTATACGTAAAATTGTAGAGTAGTGATGAAAAACATTTTTTTTTTCAAATTCTGAAAAAATTCGAAAGGTTTTGGATTAGAAGAGAAGTAGACAAAAACGAGTTTGGAGCATATCTAAACGCTCAATTCGATTGAAAATATTTTAAACAAATTATAAGAAATTAAGCACCTTCATGGGCCTGAGAGGCCCCATTTATGCATCCTAGGGTTAAGACAATTTTGTTAATGCATTGAACTAAGTAAAGTTAATTGTAAATGATGAATACAACTTTCGCAATAACTTCTTTTTATTATTCGTTTTAAGGAAAAATAGTAAAGAGTAATTTGTATTTATAATTTGATGTTCTTTCATTTGCCAAGAAAAATATAGGGTGTTCCATTAAAAAAAAAACTTTACACATGCAATTATTTTGAGAATGCAATGCGCAATTGTTTTCTTCATATCACCATTGTAATCCTGAGTGAAAACAGTTCATTTCTGCTAATTTGAACCACTTCATAGCTCCAATAATAACGAAGTTAGCAATAGTGCGGCACTAACTTTGATCACCCTGTATAGACGTTTCCATCACTCACCAGCATCAGTTGCAATCTAGATGATGACATCATCATCATCAGAACCATCATCAAGAATAACGATGATAGAGGCGGAAGAGAATAGCGCAACAAAAAGATCCGTTCAGTTCAACGATCAAGTTGAAATCCGGTATATTCATCACTGGTCTTATGCTCATAAAAAGAACGGCCAGGTATGGGAAATTCTGGATTCAACAAGTCTGAGATAGAGCTCGCTTTACACTTAGAATAGAAAGATGTGCAGTAATAATTAATCCTATACTTGAAAAGAAATTATTAGATTTGTACAATACATAAACTTTATATATAGACGTTTTTCATCACTCATGAGCATCAGTTGCAATCCAGATGAAGTCGAGGAAGCACGTAAAAGGGAGAGGTGTTGTCAATAGTCAACTAATCAACAAATTACATTTCGAATTACATTTTCCGGGTTATCAGTACTGCGGACCTGGTACCAAGTTAAATAAAAGGTTAGCTCGCGGAGACCCTGGTATCAACCCTCTCGATAAAGCTTGTCGGGAGCACGATATTGCTTATAGCGAAAACGCAAATTTAGAAGACAGACACAAAGCGGATTACGAGCTCGAACAACGCGCTTGGCAACGCGTCAAATCTAAAGACGCTAAATTAGGAGAAAAAGCTGCAGCTTGGACTATAACTAACGCCATGAAACTTAAACGAAAGCTAGGTATGGGAATCAACACGCACAGTCGTAGCCGTAAAAAAATTCCATTCCGCAAGGCCGTCCTACCGAACATAGCTAAAGTGCTAAAAAAAACATACAAGTCATGATATAAAGAAGGATGTCGCAATGAGTGTTAAAGCAGCGCGAGTTGCTGTTAAGAATGCTGGAGGTCGTGAAAGAATCATTACCCCCCGTGTTACCGCTACCAGAGACCGGATGTATTTTACCTCTGATTCCGATATTTGCAGGTCTAAGTGCTTTAGGTGCATTATCAGGGGGAGCAGCCGCAGTTGCCAAGACAGTCATAGATGCTAAAAAGTCCGGGAAAACATCGGATAAGACTAAAAGACATTGTTACAGTTTACTTTTCGATCGTGTGCGAGAACACCCTGTATAATGTATATTTCAACGTTCCGGGCTATTTTTAACCCGTTTTGTTCTGTTTCCCCACTAGGCGTAGGAATGTGCCATTCCACGCCTACGCAATTCACCCAAAATTCTCTTTTTAATATATTTTCGCTAAAAGCTATAGATCAGTCGAATAAGTTCATTGTATAAGAATTAAGCCCATCCTTGCTTAGTGTCGAAATCGTATTTACGCGACATTTAATTGTCCAATTTAAATGGTGCTATTTTGCGACGCGTATGTTGACGGATGGTCGAGTTCCGGACCTTTTCGGAATGCAGTTGAAGCCGGAAACTGTTGCATATGCCAGTAACCTTTACCCTTTATCTTGATTGGTTTCCGCTGACGACATAAAATCTGCCATTGGCACATTCGAATATTTCTCTCTCTTTTGTTTTTTTTTTCTTTTCCACCGGTCGAGGGAAGCGTCATTTTTTCAGTAATACTCTGTTCGTCTCGTGAGCTGCATGGTTCCTTCGCGGAAAATTTAGTGTCGTGTTTACTTCATCGAGGAGGTGAAAGTGAGTTGTACGGCTGTGTGCCGAATTTCTTTGGCTCATTTGGGAGCGGAGAAGCCGCATTTCCTCTGCGGTTTGTGTCAGCCTAGCCTCCCGACTAGGTAAGTTTTGCGTGATGTTACTCTCTCGATTTGGCCCTTACGTTCGTTTTTCCCTTCCTTCGTTTATAGGCTCCTGTTTCCGGTCTTGGTTAGGATCAACCTCCTGTTTCTGGTCTCGGTTATGACCAATCTTCTGTTTCCGGTCTTGGTTATGATCTAAGTCCTGGTTTTGCCTCCAACTAAGATTTGGATTTGGTTCTGGGTTTGTTTGGCCTACGCTCTGGTGTCTCGTGGCAACTTGCGACTACAAATCGACGCATCCATCCGGAGAAAAGCCGATGTCCACGGAAACGCCCCCATAGACGGCCGCATCCATCGCCGTCGACGGACGTAACGACGCTACTTAAACAGGTCATGTTTCCTTGTTGTTTGTTTAAATTTCGTTTCTCGGTGGATTGAATGTAGCCGCATTTGTGCACGTAGATTGCGTACACTCGCGAAGTAAACTCCGTTTCGGAGGAACTCTCCGGCTATTGTGCGTTAAGCGCACAACTCGGTTTCTTCGACGTTAGAGTAGACGACTAACATTTTTGTCATTTCAATTAGCTCTGTAGTAGTTTCGGACCCGAAAAATTAGGTATTACCGTATCTTGTTCATTGCCTAGCTGATTATAAAGCTTGCTCGACCTGTGTTGTTGTTGTTCATTTTTTGTGTACGTTTAATAAAACTGTTTCATGCTTTGGACGTACCGTGTTTTCTTAATTTTTCACGCGATTCCTTTCACAAAAAAATTAAGTGGCGCCTGTATTTGGATTGGCCCACTCAGGTAGGTAGCAACATAATAAAGCTACGGAGGATGTAGCTCTAGGAAAAAAAGGTTCGGACTCTACATGAAACGATATAAAAATGGGTATGGTCTATACCTGAAAAAACAACAAAAAAACTATCATTGAAGCTACCCAACAGAGCACTCTCCAACATAGATCTATTGAAATACGTAAAAAAGTTAAAAATTCCACATTTCAGAGGTATTTTTATGCGTGACTCTCTACCCTCAACACCGCCGAGAAGATATGAAAGTGCTATTATTAATTTAGACAGCGTAGAGGGTCCCGGAACTCATTGCGTAGCATATAAGAAAACTAACGATTCAGTCTTATATTTCGATAGCTTGGATCGTTGAAACCACCAATAGAATTAGTTCGGTATTTTGGCGGGAAATTTAAAATTAAATATAATCCTGATACTTTTCAAATGTACAATACAACAAATTGCGGTCATTTATGTTTAGAATTTCTTTTTAAAAACAATAAACATGTATGATTTACATTCATTATGTCTCAAATATTCTCATTAAGAGGTCGAAGTTCTACGCTCTCCGTAGACTTTTTTAATCCCACAGAGCTAGATACTCAGTACGATTGATTATTCGCTGGCACTGATTGGTTTTCACACCTACAACAGTATACCTAACATCGAGGAGGGTGTAAATAATAAGTTTTATTACTGAGAACTTGGTGATAAATCCAAGAAGAAAGTCATAAATATACCTACCGGATCCTACGAAATAAGCGATATTGAATCTTATCTGCAGAAGAAATTAACTAGTGGTGTAACATAAAGCGATTATTTTTCATTGATACCTAATAACAATACGCTCAAGTGTGAAATTAAAAGTAAACACGAAATTAATTTTACACCTAAAGATAGTTTGGCTACTTTATTAGGTTATAGTGTTCAAGTGTTAGAACCTAATAAACTATATCAATCCGATTTACCAGTTAAAATAGTTAAAGTTATAACCATCCACGTGGACTGTAATATTACAACAGGGGCGTTTTACAATAATAAGCCATCACATTCAATTTTTGAATTCGGATTGAAAGTCGACCCCGGATACGCTATAGATATAGAGCCTAATAATCTAATTTTTCTACCTGTGAATAACAAACAAGAAATACGCAATATCACCTTGAACATACTCGATCAGAACTCTGAGCTAATGAAATAGAAATTGCTATTTATCAACAGGACGCATTATTGTTGATGAGTGAAGCAGCCATATCAATCGAAGGAACTTTAACGAAGAATGCTGCTGGTACAGGTACCATTGAATTTACCAACAACGCTGGAGCGTATTTGTTCCATTCTATAAGTTATGAATTAAATGGGAAGGATTTAGATAAAGTACGAGATCCTGGAACGGTAAGCTTGATAAAAAGCTACTTGTGCTACGAAAGAGATGATTATTCCCTTAGTATAGGCCCCTAGCAAGCTACCTGGTGGCGGTTGCGACATAAATTGTAGGACGCGATTTGAAACGTTATATCCATTTATATCATTTCGAAGAAGATTTGAATGTGCTTGCTAGTATTTTCTCGATTTGTTTTAAAGTATGGAAGGTAAAGATCGTCCTCGTAACGTGCTCGTAACTCCAGTGATAGTACTGAGAGTCAGCTGACAGCAGTGTTGCCAACCCTGATACGACCGTTTTCCCTACCTTTTCCTACATAAACTTAAAGCTAGTGGCGCTCGTGACGCCGTTTGCTACCCGCCTATTGGAGGTTGGAATTACCACGACGGTTCCTTGGTGACATATGACTCCATAAAAACGATATTCTTTTTAAGGATACCTCTCTGGCATTTACTTGGATTCTTTCATGATTACAAGAGAGTAGTGTTTGGCAAACAAGTTTTACGATTAATTAGAGCTCGTAGCGATAATAATTGTTTTAAGGTATCAGAAGATGGTACTATTGGCGAATTAACCATAACCAATATAGAGTTAAAGGTGAAACATGTATTTTTAAATTATGTTCTAAAACTGAATTTGCTGTCTGAATTAAATAACGATAAACCGATCTTAATACCATTTAGACAGTGGGAACTTCATGAGCTAGCTGCACTAATGAATGGCGCTACAACAGCGCCACAATGGCGTTAAAACGGCTAAAATGTGCTAATGCGGAAAGTCCGCGATACATTATCGTAGCATTTCAAATTAATAAAAAAGATCAGAAGAAGCAAGACGTCACCCAATTCGATAATATTGATATATCTAATATAAAATTAGCATTAAATTCCGAATATTATCCTTATGAAGATATGAAACTAGATTTTAGCTCTAAAAAGTATGGTGAAGCATATTATATGTATGCACAGTTCTCCAAATTATTCGTTTCTAATAATAAACCAATGCTAGACTTATGGCTTTTAGTAACTGAGCATTATTCATCATAGATTGTTCCAAGAGAAATAAATCAATAAAGTCTTCCACTATAGATGTTAAACTGGAGATTGAAAGCAAAAAAGCATTCCCGCAGAATACTAAGACTTATTGCATAATTATTCAGGATCGGGTGGTGGAATATTTACCTCTAAGTGGAAAAGTAAGAAATGCTATGTAAGAAAAGAGTTACACCATATTATTTCAGTAATAGAAGAACCATACATTGATAAACATGAAATTGGTTGTTGTTGACATTCAGGGATTTAATCTTCCCGAATTTCATCCTAAAGAAATATCGTTCATTAATGGACACCAAAATGCTACTCACTATTTCTTAAAGCCTCCAGTGCCCTACAGTACGTTAAGTCACGATATAAAGAGACAGGTGAAATATTTAGAATCTTTTCATCATGGCCTAAAATATAGCAGTGGTTATGTAAGTTACGCTGACTTGGATGACATATTACGTATTCACCTGCTTAATGGTGTTGCTGATATGGTGTACGTAAAAGGACATCAGAAGCAAGAATTTCTCAATAGAAAATTACGTGAACTAGGTGAAAATTCAACACCGCCATCTGTGATCAACGTAGAACATATTAATTTTTGTATGGATCAACCACCTATACCTAATTTTCTAAAAGACTCACCATATTGTTTATATCTTTTTACTAATGTTAAATATATGTGTAGTTTAAGAAATAGTTTTAAGTTTTATGATTGGTTATATTTAAATTTACCTAAATAAATAATTTAATTTAATGATGTTACTTATTTCTCCACCCCTCCTCCTAATGAAACTCTTATTATACTACCTGTTAATTTTCAGTCGTTTACCAGACATCATAGCAGTGAGATGTCATCTTCAGATAAATTAAAATTATTGTTAAAAAAACATTCTCAAAAATTACAGCAGTTACAACAAACTATAAGATTTTACGAGAAAAAAAAAACGTATGTTTTTAAGTCTTAATAATTTACATATTGACTACGACGACGACGACGATAACGGTGTATTTAGTGATAGAAGACGGTGTAAAAAATTTTTACGTGCACCGACAGCAAGAAGAATTACCCCTCAAAAAAATGTCACAACCATGTGGTTATATAGCCAATTCTATAAACAGTCGTTGTAAAGTATGTGAGTGTCGCGAAAAATAAGAGATGGAATGTAAAATTTGCTGCACAAATGATCGAGAATATCTACCTTGTGGACATATTGCAAGCCGTATAGACTCTAATTTTTCACAGAAAGTCTGTTGTGGGAAAAGCTTGGAAGCTGCTGTAGTATTAGGTGATAAATAGACATTACTGATACGGGTTTTTTATTGCTTTATAACATTATTTTTGAACCTGTATATATTAAGAAATAAAATATAACGGAAAGGTTACGCCAGGAAAATACAATCATATAAAGGGTAATTAATGGCTTAACTGGCAAGGAAAAGTAACTGCCGACGTACGTTTCGATCTTATTAGACCTCATCAGGACAGTATAACCAAGGTGTAAGGTGTTAACACTTGGAGATAAACAACAACAAATGAAGCAACCGACCAGGAGACCGAATGCACGTTTGTTACAACCACTGGGAAGACCCCCATTTCGCGAGAAACTTCCAGTATAGCAACGGAGGCAAACAAGGTCAACCTGCGTTACTTCAAGAAAGCCAAGAATATAAAATATAACGGAAAGGTTACGCCAGGAAAATACAATCACCTTACACCTTGGTTATACTGTCCTGATGAGGTCTAATAAGATCGAAACGTACGTCGGCAGTTACTTTTTCTTGTCAGTTAAGCCATTAATTACCTTTTAAGAAATAAATATATATTAAGAAAGAACTTTAGATTTGTCTTAAGGTTACTAAGAAAACGCAGTGCGGAGGACTAGACGTTTAATACCGACATGTTTCAGCCTTAGGGAAGGCCATCTTCGGGGTGACTACAATAATAATAAATCAAGCTAGTTAGTGCCCGTAAAGGCAATAAAATGAATTTACATACCTAGGCTAAATTATTGTCACATGATTTTCACAATAAGAAATTATTGTACGTCAGTAACTTGCACGTTAAACACATTAAAAATTGTTAAAAATATTGTAAATTTGGACAAAACCACACGTTAAAAAATATAGAATTTGACTTAGGAGCTAGTCGTTTATGTGATGGCTAACAAAATGATGAATGCAAGTGAACAGCAAGTAAATGCTTAATGACAGGTGTGAAACACAGGTACAGCGAAGCGGTAAATTTAAAAAATGAAATGTTTGTCCTATGTAAATAGAATTACAGGAGTTGCAAGAGATAGAATATACACCACTCTGTTCAAGAAAATTAATTTTATCTTTTGTGTGGGATATGATGGTTTTGAGATTGTTATTGTTAGAGAATGAAATTTTTAAGTTAGATTTATTGGTATTTTTTGAGAAATATTCTTTTATTTTTTGGGAAAGGTTGTGTAAATAGGAGATACTGAAAAATTGTGGTTCTTGTGTTTCTTTGTTTTGTGTGAAAGTGCTGGTATTGTAAATAGACTTATTAATAAGTTTATTTTTTATTCTGAAAAAGAGGTTTTTAATGATATGCAGGGGGTAACCATTGTTGTAAGCTATTTGTAAAATTATCTTAATTTCTTGTTTGAAGTCTGACTGTGACATGGGAATAGAGAAGGCCCTATAGAATAAAGAATTGAAAATTGCCAGTTTATGTTGTAAGGAATGTTTTGACTTGTAAGGTATGCAGGTGTCACTAAGTGTAGGTTTCCTGTAAACTTTATAAGATAAGTTATTTGAATTTTTGGTGATAGTGACGTCAAGAAAGTTTATAGAGTTGTTGTTTTCTTTTTCACAAGTAAATTTAATATTTGGATGTAAAGTGTTAAAATTATTTAAAAGAGAATCTATAGCTTCCGAGGGGCCATTGAAGATGATCAGGATATCGTCGACATAACGACAGTAAAAAATTATATTTTCAATAAGGTGTAACGAAGTAGCATCTCCGTTACGAATTATTTAGAGTTTTCTTTGTTTTATTAGTTAAGTTATTTAGTCTGTATACTTAGGATGCCTAAGTACTGGGAGTACTGAAAGGAGTAGGGCTCCCCCTCCACGCGCTAGCCTATAAAAGCGCGCTGCGAGCACGCAGGAGTTAGTCGCTCACCGGTTCATCTTCCCGACGGTGTTCCGACTCTAACACGCTGGGTAACCTGTGCTACGATCGTGTTATTTCCAACCGCTCCTCCTGTTTATCCTGACCTTTCTCTTACCGAGTGCGGGCGTCTCGCACTTCCTGATCCTAGAGCGGGAGTCTCGCTCTCTCTTACCTAGTGTGGGCGTCTCACACATCCTGATTCTAGAGTGGGAGTCTCACTCTCTCTTACCGAGTGCGGGCGTCTCGCACTTCCTGATCCTAGAGCGGGAGTCTCGCTCTCACCTAGTGGGCGTCTCACACATCCTGATCCCAGAGTGGGAGTCTCACTCTCTCTTACCTGTTCCGACCCTAGGAGCGGAAACCAGAACGTATGCACAGTTTGCGTGGTGTTTAGTAGTCGTTTTATGTCCTTAAGACACACCGTATTTTACCGTTGAATAGTGTCCTTAAGACACGCCGTATGTTACCGTTGTTTAATGTCCACGAGACACCGTATTTTACCGTTGTCCATGAGACACACCGTATATTACCGCTACCGAAAATACCGTCCGAGAGTTTAACATTTCGTTTACCAGTCCGCGAGTTTTACCGGAGTTAAAACATTCCAATTTGTGGATACTTGTATATATGAACTATTTTGTAAATAAAACTGTATTTGCTAAGTGATCGACGCTTTTATTTCTGAACCTGGACTCCGACGAGCAAACCCGAACCGCCGTCAAGCAGAGCAACGATCAGCAACCGCAGACCAACCCGAAGATTGACGGACCGTTACATGGCGCCCGAGCAGGGACCGTTAAAAAACCGACTCCAGTGACCAGAGTGTACATCAATCCCAGCAACCGATGACACATCGATTCCAGTGACCAGAATACACACCGACCCCAGCGATTAGTTCGCGAACTAGATACCCATAATTGTAAACACCAGTGTATTTTTAAAAACAGAAGACATAAAATTTCAGTGCTTTAAATTACGTGACTATTCTAGTATGAAACGGTGGATACACAGTCTAAAAAGAGAACAATTGATAGAAGAGCTAAAATCTAATAATTTAGACACATCTGGACCAGTAGAAGAATTGCGGAAAAGACTAGGAAAAATGGCACAAAGAAACCCGGAAGTCTATACGGCCCGACAAACCGAAATGGAAACCGAAGCAACCGAAGAACCGACACCGACTATGTCTAGACATAATCAAGAAAATAACGACTACTTAAAAGCCATCAACCAGATTCGAAAATGGGGTTGCCATTTCGATGGGAAGGATCCGCTATCATTCCTGGAAAGAGTTAAGGAGCTACGAGAAAGCTATCAGCTCACCGAAAAACACGTCTTACGCGGACTACCGGAACTTCTTCGCGGTGAACCTCTGTTATGGTACCGGAATAACAAAGCTTCTTGGTCCAATTGGCAAGATTTTGTTAAGTGCCTAAAGCGTTACTACGTACCTAGACTCCAACAGGAACAACTCGAGCAACAGATACGTGACCGAGTACAGAAAGAGAACGAACCATTTTTGAGATACGCGACAGACATTCTCACACTGATGCGAAGATCCGAAAACTTTTCAGCAGAGGAAGATATCAATCGTACTTATAAGAATATGCTTCCGAAATACATGTTATATATATACGCCGCAGCGAAATATCAACTACAAATGATCTGATCGACCGTGCCCGCGAGTATGAAGATATTCTTAAGCTGACGCAAAAAACCGAACCTCCTGCTGTAAAAACTGAACGTAGGGTCAAAACCCAAACGTGTCGTCTGTGGCCTCATCCTATAACCGCAGTACGCACTGTTGGCGGTGTAAACAGAGGGGACATCTTCGCAGTAACTGCAGTCAACCATTCAAGAGATTTTGCTCCTTTTGTGGTCAAGACGGAACACTCACAAAAGACTGTAGATGTCAAAGACATTCGGGAAACGCCAGAGGGGCCGGACAGAAACAAAACCAGCACCGGCCCCGAGAATAAAAATATTCTATAAACCCCGTCCATATACTAGGATCAAGATTGCCAACAAAATGTTCTCCGTATTGATTGATACCGGATCTGAAAGGTCTTATTTGAACGAGGAAGTGTTTAAGTTGTGCCAGCAGAATGGACAAAATCAACAACCTACGGAATCTTTAGCGTACCTTGCAGACGGAAGGGCAACCACTTTACAAGGAACTATACCCGTAAAATTCAAAATTCGGAACAGAATAATTCGGCATAGATTCTCCGTAATGGCCTGTTTGCAAGTACCGCTACTATTCGGCATGGACCTGATCAGCAAACTTCAGCTTACTATACCTCCGCCGCCTCCGGAATTTCTCAAAAATAATACCTGCTATGTGATATCTGACCACACAGATTTCAGCAGCCCGAACCAGAAGCAAATGTTCCAGAATTTTATAAGTAAAGAAGTGAAAAAATTTGATAACGTCACCGGTCCGACACATCTCATACGTCACCACGTAAACTTATCGATCTGACTCGATAAACAACGTTATCGACCTCGTAACCCAGCCATGCAAGCCATTATAAACACCGAAGTGGAGAAGATGGAAAAGGAAGGCGTAATTGAAGTAGCCCATGGTCCGTGGAGCTCACCGATAGTTATCGTCCCTAAAAGGATGGTAAACCCTGTTTCTGCGTCGACTTCAGAAAGTCAATACAAAGACAGAAAAGATGCGTATCCACTTCCACAGGTCCAAGCCACTTTAGACAAATTAAGAGGCGCCCGATTCCTTTCCACTTTAGACTTAAAAAATGGCTACTGGCAAGTTCCTCTCTCTCCAGAAAGCAAAACCAATAACAGCATTTACTGTACCCGGGAAAAGGCCTTATGCAATTCAAAGTGATGCCTTTGATTACACCCGCAGCCGCCACTTTCCAAAGATTACTTGATTACGTCATAGGACCGGAACTCGAACCAAACGCATTTGTCTACCTAGATGATATAATTGTAGTCAGTAAGACACTGGACGAACACATACTACATTTAAAGGAAGTTTTTCGCCGTCTCCGGGACGCTAATCTGAAAATTAACCCGGAAAAATGCAAGTTCTGTGTTGACAGTTTGCGTTACCTTGGCCATATATCGTTGACCGTGACGGAATCAGGACCGACCCAGAAAAAGTGACCGCTATATCCGCTATGTCCGCCCCGAAGAACGTTAAAGAAATTCGTCGGTTCCACGGCATGGCCTCATGGTACAGACGTTTCATTCTGGATTTTGCCACCATCGTAAAACCGTTGACAAAACTAACCCGAAAACATGCTAAATGGACTTGGGGATCAGAAGAAGAAAATGCTTTCCAGACTATTAAGAAGAAACTAACCGAATCGCCAGTATTAGCCTGCCCAGATTTCTCCCAGAGATTCTTCTTACAAATCGATGCCAGTGATATTGGAATAGGCGTTGTCCTATCACAAAACCTCGAGCACGAAGAGCGTGTAATTGCTTACGCCAGCCACACGTTTAGTAAAACCGAACGCAACTATAGTGCTACCGAAAAGGAGTGCCTAGCCGTATTATGGGGCATATGCAAAATGAAAGCCTACCTAGAAGGGTACACCTTTACTGTGATCACAGACCATCAGTCTTTAAAATGGCTACAGACCATTGACAATCCGACCGGAATACTTGCAAGATGGGCCCTTGAACTCCAGCAATTCGATTTTAATGTGAAATATCGTCGTGGCGTTTTAAACACGGTACCCGATGCACTCTCCAGACAACCTTTGCCTGCCGAAAACGACAAAGATATTTGCGTTATCCAACGCCCACCGAGATGTTCCTGGTATTCCAAGACTTTGAAGAAAGTAAGAACAAACCCCGCCGATCATCCGGACTACTGCATCCGCAACGGAAAAATGTACCGACATGTTACAAGCGCACTTAATTATAACGAAAACATACCAGGTGACGATTGGAAACAGTGCATACCTACCAGCGAACGTAAGGACATACTTATCCAATACCATGACGATCCGACCGCAGGCCATCTCGGAATCGCTAAAACTATAGCCCGTTTGGCACAGAAGTTCTACTGGCCAGGAATGTTTAAAGAAGCCGCTACCTATGTGCGAAGCTGTGATGTGTGTAACCGTTACAAAGTGTCGCAACAACGAACCGGAGGTTTCCTACATTCCAACGCATCTAACGACCCATGGCATACGGTGTCGGTAGACTTAGTAGGCCCGCTACCCCGTTCCCACACAGGTCACATCTGGCTTCTTGTAATATTTACAAAGTGGATAGAGCTGAAACCCCTCCGAAAGGCTACCGGACCAGCAGTTACTAAAGCTGTAAAGGAAGAAATTATATTGAGACACGGATGTCCAGATTCGGTAATCTCTGACAACGGCAAACAATTCGTCAGCCGACAGTTCATACACATGTTAGCCGATTACGGAATTAATCATCACCGTGCCCCGCCGTACACACCTCAGTGCAACCCAGTCGAAAGAGCCAACAGAGTGGTCAAAACCAAGATTGCGCAATTTACCCAGAAAAACCAGCGCACTTGGGATGAACACGTATACGAAATACGTTTCGCTTATAACACCGCCAGACATGAAGCAATCGGATATACTCCCGCTTACCTAAATAACGGCCGCGAATTACAAACGCCCCGGTTTAACATACGTAACAAGGATACCCGTAACCCAGAACGAAGACAACAAGATTTGGATGACGCCTACGAACTCGCACGCGTCAATCTCGCTAGAGCTTTCCAACGTCAGGAAACTCATTATAACCTACGTCGTCGCGACTGGAGACCTAGAATAGGCGAACAAGTATGGAAAAGAGAGCACATTTTATCAAACAAAAGCGCCCAAGTAAATGCCAAGTTAGCTCCGAAGTTTACTGGGCCCTATGTCGTACGAAAAATTGTCTCACCCGTGATTTTCGATTTGAAAGACAAAAATAACCGATGGTACCGTCACATTCATATCCAACATCTAAAACCATCCCCTCTCAACCTAATTTCGCACGCACATCAAACCCTTCCAGAATAATCCTTCGTTTTACCTATAAAAGCACTAATTAAAATTTCAGACAGCAGTCGACCAGCCAGGATGGAGCGACTACAAAACAAACCATCGACCAGCCTGGAAATAGACTGCATCATGGCCTGTGCAAGAAAACCGACGCGACCCCAGACCGTCACCAGCGCGAAACGTCAGGCAATTCTCCTCGACCAGCCGCCTGACCCCCCAAAGAAGAAGAGTCATCCTCCATCACGACTCACGGCCTCAGCAAGGAGGGAGGCCATTAATCGTCGAAAGGCGTTCCAGTCCGCTCCACCCACCAAAGCGCATCGGACAGCCGTTCTCCCTCCAGCCCGTGTGGCACGTCAGCCAACGCCCCGAGCGAACACCACCGTTTCGCCTCCACCAGACAGCGTTCCTGCAACGTGGTTCGGGATGGATGACTGGATAACGGACCTCGAAGAAGTTCTTGGTCTAAAAACGGACGACCGTCACACCGTTGCAACCGGTTTCGTCGAAAAACACACCACCCGGACCGAACAACCCCTGTGCGCAGCCATCTCGACCCCCAGTGCTCCACCTGGCCTCTCTCCGTTATATTTAACGCAACGGAGATCGGACAAGTCAGCCGTTTGGGTAAAAATTCCCACCGGACCTTTGGTGGAAATTCCGGAATAGGATGTTATACGGTACCGAAAGTACAAGATCAGGTCAGGGGAAGAACACTGGTTTCTCCGCTTCGACGATAGAGGCAAGTTGCGATCCAGTCGAGACCTCAACAGTCCGAAGAAAGGGGGGAATGTAACGAAGTAGCATCTCCGTTACGAATTATTTAGAGTTTTCTTTGTTTTATTAGTTAAGTTATTTAGTCTGTATACTTAGGATGCCTCGCGCAGATTCATAAAAGTACAAATCAGAGTGGGAGTACTGAAAGGAGTAGGGCTCCCCCTCCACGCGCTAGCCTATAAAAGCGCGCTGCGAGCACGCAGGAGTTAGTCGCTCACCGGCTCATCTTCCCGACGGTGTTCCGACTCTAACACGCTGGGTAACCTGTGCTACGATCGTGTTATTTCCAACCGCTCCTCCTGTTTATCCTGACCTTTCTCTTACCGAGTGCGGGCGTCTCGCACTTCCTGATCCTAGAGCGGGAGTCTCGCTCTCTCTTACCTAGTGTGGGCGTCTCACACATCCTGATCCTAGAGTGGGAGTCTCACTCTCTCTTACCGAGTGCGGGCGTCTCGCACTTCCTGATCCTAGAGCGGGAGTCTCGCTCTCTCTTACCTAGTGTGGGCGTCTCACACATCCTGATCCTAGAGTGGGAGTCTCACTCTCTCTTCCCGAGTGCGGGCGTCTCGCACTTCCTGATCCTAGAGCGGGAGTCTCGCTCTCTCTTACCTAGTGTGGGCGTCTCACACATCCTGATCCCAGAGTGGGAGTCTCACTCTCTCTTACCTGTTCCGACCCTAGGAGCGGAAACCAGAACGTATGCACAGTTTGCGTGGTGTTTAGTAGTCGTTTTATGTCCTTAAGACACACCGTATTTTACCGTTGAATAGTGTCCTTAAGACACGCCGTATGTTACCGTTGTTTAATGTCCACGAGACACACCGTATTTTATCGTTGTCCATGAGACACACCGTATATTACCGCTACCGAAAATACCGTCCGAGAGTTTAACATTTCGTTTACCAGTCCGCGAGTTTTACCGGAGTTAAAACATTCCAATTTGTGGATACTTGTATACCGGGTGTTTCCTGAAAAATGTTCCATCCCGTAGCGACGTTATTTATGACCCGATTTTAATGAATAAAAAAATAAAACAAATGGCTTTAGATGTATTTTAAAATGGCTCTAATTTCGATTTTTTCTAATGTTATCTTCAATATCTATCGATAGTCAACTTTTTTTTTCAAATGGCTGCCCATATTTTTTTAGCTTTAATCTAGTAGAGCATTTTTTTCTACATCAGATAAAGTATTCAAAATTATTATTTGGTGCGTAGTTAATTGGAAAAATTAATAAAATTATTATAAGCATTATTTTTGATGACAGTTTAATAGATTTAAAATAATAATAATAAACAATCAACATTAAACGTATCAGACAAAATCATAAAAATTTACAATATTGCTCGAATTGACCTTCAACACCTTGCTCAACACACAACTGGCACCTTCTAATCACGCCACGGACCGCATTTAATAGTAAATTAGGAGGTATTTCGCGACAAGTATCAACGATCCTCTGCCTTAAAATCAAGTCGTTTTCCGGGCTTGTTATGTACACGCGATCTTTGAGATAACCCCACATCTAAAAATCGAGCGGTATAAGATTCGGAAAACGGGCAGTCCATCGAATTGGCCCATCCGTTCCTATTGTAATGATTCGTCGACACCAGCCGGCGTCAGACTGTCTCTTGCGTCACAGCCATTTAGCCGACGCGCCTTAGGCGACAGCCTAGAGAATTCCGGCGGCGGAATAAATTAGACCAGACAGTCTGTCGCGCTCCAGAAAATACGAGAACAACAGCTTCGGCTTATAAAATGCACGCGGCCGGGAGTGGGCGACAGTTCGGCAAGGATTCAGTGTTGGACAGTTCGGCATTAAAGTTCGCGAAGACTCGCTCGGCTGTTAAAATAAATTAGGTATAAGCTTGTAAATAATTTAGTGTTAATTAGTTTGCTTTTAAATAAATGATGTAGTTTATTAACTATTTCGTGTTTTGTTTTAAAATATAAATTAATTAGAACCCTTAAAACGTTACACTATCCATCTTGCACCGAATTTGTTATTTAACCAATGGACAATTCTTCTTGCATTATGAGGAGCGGCTCCATCTTGTTGGAAAAAAAACTCTATTTAGTTCTGCCAAAGGTAATTCGTCCAAAAAATTTGGATGTCTATCGATAACAGTTGGTGATATTTTTCTTGATTAAGGCTGGGTTGCATAAAAGTTTTAAACCAGGATTAAATTTAAGCCCACGTTAGAATATCACACACAATATGCTATACGTCATTGTGAGTGTCAACTTCTAACTTAGACTTAAATTTAATCCTGGCTTAAATCTTTTATG
The DNA here is from genome assembly GCA_033060865.1 of Dorcus hopei. Taxonomy (NCBI): domain Eukaryota; kingdom Metazoa; phylum Arthropoda; class Insecta; order Coleoptera; family Lucanidae; genus Dorcus; species Dorcus hopei. The sequence goes on along the minus strand of CM065426.1, from coordinate 58,762,722 downwards.
CAACCCACCCTTAAGAGTACCTACCATTTATGACAACTGGCCCAATTAATTGATCTCCTAAACAATTGAAACTACAAATATTTTCAAAATGATGGTTGAATGACATTTGTCGTTTAGTGCATTGTTATGAATTTCCACGGCTGACTTGAAAATTTCATTCATTATGTTAATAATAATTTTAATAATTTTTCCAATTAACTGCGCACCAAATAATAATTTTGAATACTTTATCCGATTTAGAAAAAAATGTTCTACTAGATTAAAGCTAAAAAAATATGGGCAACCATTTGAAAAAAAAAAGTTGACTATCGATAGATATTGAAGATAACATTAGAAAAAATCGAAATTAGAACCATTTTAAAGTACATCTAAAGCCATTTGTTTTATTTTTTTATTCATTAAAATCGGATCATAAATAACGTCGCTACGGGATGAAACATTTTTTAGGAAACACAGTGTATATGAACTATTTTGTAAATAAAACTGTATTTGCTAAGTGATCGACGCTTTTATTTCTGAACCTGGACTCCGACGAGCAAACCCGAACCGCCGTCAAGCAGAGCAACGATCAGCAACCGCAGACCAACCCGAAGATTGACGGACCGTTACAAAGGGAATTGTTAGAATTGAAGAACTTTCTTTTAATTTTGTCCATGAAGAGGTCAGCAAGTAGTGGTGAGAAGCCACACTCCATAGCAAGTCCATTGGTTTGTTTATAAATTTTGTTATTGAAACTAAAGAAATTTTGATTCAGGGTTATTTTTAGGAGTTCACTCAGGCTGGAAACGTCAGCATCAGAGAGGTCTGAGTCCAGAAGAAGTTCGTTAACTATGTTAAGGCTTTCTGAAACAGGAACAGAAGTAAATAGATTGGATACATCAAAAGAAATGAGAGTACATTTATTGTTAATATTAACATGTTTAAGTTTGTCTATAAGTTCTGAAGTATTTTTGATAGAATAACTGGTTTTACAGTTGATTGATTGTTTATGTTAAGATTTAGTTTGCAACATCTGTTTTTTATTGCACCCCTGCTCCAGCAAGGGCCTATGTTAGGAAGCGAAAGTGAGGGTCAAGTTAGTGTTATGCAGTCCACTCAAGATGTTAGTTGTTGGTAGTATTTTTAGTTTTAATAAATCTAGTGCTAAGTAATAGTGGTTTTTTTTTAAATCAAACACCTACGACCAACATAAACGCATACACACACAATCATAAACATTTGGTCCTGCGAGCCGAATGGATTAGCTACAAATGGAAAGGTTGAAGAAAGCAGACGCCCATCAAGCATACATCGAATTCAAGCAAGCATTCATCTCATTTATTGTCCATCATCAGTGATCATCCGTTTAAGTGAAGATATTGAAAGTTTGGCCAAAAGTGAGTCCTTTCCATTATATTTCCTAGTTTAGTTGATTTCCGTCGGTTTGTGTTAAGTAAACAAAAACTTTGTTAGATCCACGAGGCAACAATCGTCGCCATGATTGAAAGCATGTCCGAATCTGTTAAAACATTAACTCGCAAACGTGGTTCAATAAAAGCAAGACTAACTCTTTTCGTAAAATATTTAGACGCAGTATAAAATTCAATTGAAGATGTAGATATTCAATAGCTCGGAAATTGAAGAATTAGAATGTAGATTAGAAAAACAAACAGCTCTTTTAGAAGAATTTCAAGAATGCCAGACGGCTATTGAAATTGCGCACGATGATCTTGAAACACAAATTACTGAAAGAGAAAACTTTGAAAATTCGTATTTCAGTTTATTATCAGAATGTAAACGCATTTTAAAAATTTATTCGCAAAATAATATACAAGAAGATAAGATTTCGATCTCTGGTTCAGAAAAGTCCATTAAATTAATTTCACAATCCAAGCAGTCCGGTGTTAAGCTGCCCCAAATACAATTGCCGAAATTTTACGGAAATCACGAAAATTGGTTAGACTTTCGCGATACATTTACATCTTTGATTCATAATAATGCGGAAATGCCTGATATTTCTAAATTTCATTATTTGCGCGCACAACTTTAAGGGTTCCACAAACCGAAGCGGCCGCGGCCGCGGATGCGAACGCGAAAGAAGGCCCACAAACTGTAGCGGTCGCGGTGGCGGCCTCAGCGCAAACCATACCCGTTCATTATTAACTATTTTGCTAACATGGATGTTGAAAATGATGTTATAGAAGAAAGATTATTTTTAGCAGCTTTGTTGGAAGAAGATGTACAGAAAAGGCAGGTAGTTCAATTTGTATTATCAACATAAGTCACTTTTTGAAAAACAAACAATGTCATTTTTTGGTTAAACAACCAAATTAAAAGACTTCTTTAATAATTACCGTTATTGACGTCATTTTTACCATGCGATCAACGGCCAAACTGAGCAATCTGCGTTTAGTCGCGGCCGCACATTAGAACGCTGCACAGGCCGCGTTTGTGAGCGTCAAACCGCGTCGATGTGGAAACTGTCATAAACATGCTGTTGCCGCGTTTGAACGCCACCGTGGCCGCTACCGCAGCCGCCACCGCGGCCGCTTCGGTTTGTGGAACCCTTTATGATAACGCCAAAAAGTGGTACATTCATTAGAGGTATCTACCGAAAATTATTCGACAGCCTGGCAACTTTTATGCGAAAGATACGATAATACAAGATTATTAGTGTATAATCACATCAAATCTCTTGTTGATTTGCCAAACATAAACAGTGCGTGCTCATTAGATTTTCGTAAATTCACGGATAATGTATCAAAACATTTACGTGCCTTAGTTTCTCTGAAACAACCAATACAATACTGGGACACGTTGTTAATTTTTCTTCTGAGTCGCAAATTAGACAAAGAGACCGAACGTGAATGGGAGAAATATAAGAAAGCAGGTGAGCTTCCGACAATGGAAGAATTTAAAGCGTTTATAAAAAACAAAGCAAATTTGTTAGAAACACTGGAATTTAATCGTAAAGAACTAAAGCAAATTTAAAAATTCCGGTGATAAATCTAATTCGTCTAAAGTATTTAAAGTTGCCACGCGTGCCTTTCCTTGTTGTACGTTTTGTAGCGATAATCATTACATTGGTAATTGTTCAAAATTCTTAAATTTGTCGGTAAATGATAGATTTGTTCAAGCGAAAAGTCGAAAACTCTGTATTAATTGTTTACGAAACAATGATTTTGTAAGGGATTGTAAATTGTAAATCAGGTCATTGTCATAAATGTTCGTTGAAGCACCATTCATTGTTACACAGAGACGCACAGTCGAAGGCGACTAATAAAAATGAAATAACAGACAGTCAAAATGCGGACGCAATTCAACGAACCAGTACTACCAATTCACAACTGTATGTTGTATTGACAAATCATAGCAATCAACAATCATATGATATTTTGTTATCAACTGCTCTAGTTCAAGTACTGGATTCTTCAGGTCGATCTCACACGTGCAGAGCGCTTCTTGATAGTGGCTCACAATCTAATTTGATGACTCAGGAATTATGTGCCAAATTTTCACTAAAAACGTCCGAAATAAACGTATCAATTGTAGGAATTGGACAAAGTATTTCAAAACTTAAGGATAAGTGCAATGTAACCATTAAGTCAAATCAAAACAATTTTGAAGCGTCGATTTCTTGTTTAATTTTACCAAAAATTAGCGATTTTATTCCAAGTTAACCGGTTGACTTATCATCAGTTAACATTCCGTCGCATTTAAAATTAGCTGATCCTAATTTCATTCAACCAGGGCCCTTTGATATCCTTATCGGTGCTGGCTTATTCTACAAATTACTTGCCGCTGGACAAATTCATCTAGGTAGAGATCAACCTATTTTGCAGAAAACTCGGTCCGATTTGGTCAAATATTTCTTTCGGGACAACGTTATGCAATTTAAATACAAATGCAGAAATTCAAAAACAGTTAACTAGGTTTTGGTAATTGGAGGAACCTGCATTTTTCTCACCGATTCTCTCGGAAGAAGAAAAATTATGTGAAGAAATATTTCCCAATAAAACAATTTGAGGTGAAAAGGGGAGATTCGTTGTTACAATTCCTTTAAAGAAGGATTTATCGTTGTTGGGTAACTCTAATGAAATGGCGTTAAATAGGTTGAAGTCATTAGAAAACAAATTGGCAAAGGATCCAAATTTTCATCAAATGTATTCTGAATTCATGTTTGAATATGAAGAATTGGGACACATGTCAAAGGTCGAAAGGTCATACGAATCAAATCAGTCAAATCGGGGAACATATTTTCTTCCTCATCACGGAGTCCTGAAGGAGCAAAGTCTGACTACAAAACTGAGAGTAGTTTTCGATGCATCTGCTCGTTCAGACTCAGGTTATTCTCTCAATGATTTGCAATTAGTCGGTCCTACAATTCAGGATGATTTGTTATCAATTTTACTGAGGTTTAGACAGCATAACATTGTAATTTGCGCGGACATTGAGAAAATGTATCGACAGGTACTTGTTCATCCAAATCAAAGACATTTACAACAAATACTCTGGAGATCAGATCGGTCAAGGGATATCAGTACATACATGCTGAATACAGTAACTTATGGAACTGCTTCTGCTCCGTTTCTTGCGATAAGGTATTTAAAACAGTTCTCAATCGATCACGCAAATAGCAATCCAGTAGCTTTAAGGGTCATCGCTCATGATTTTTATGTTGATGATATGTTGTCAGGAGCTGACACTGTGTATGATGCAGTCATTTTATGTAAGGAAGTATCTTCGATACTAGCAACTGCTTGTTTTAGTTTGCGAAAATGGATATCTAATAGCGATGATGTCTTATTAGGTATTCAATCAACCAATTCATCTGCAACAGTAATGCAATTTGGTGAAAGGGAAAATACAAAAACTTTAGGGCTCTATTGGTCGAGCAAACGAGATATTCTTGTATTCAATATCGAACAACCAGTTAATACTAAAGCAATCACGAAGCGCTGCATCTTATCACAGATTGCACAAATATTCGATCCGTTGGGTTTAGTAAGTCCTTGTATCGTCACTGCTAAAATATTACTTCAACGTTTGAACAAACTCTCTTGGGATGACATATTACCTTCAGAATTCAGCTCAAATTGGCAACGATTTCAAAGGCAGTTACTGGCCCTAAACCAGTTAGAAATTCCAAGACATGTAATTTATAAGCAACCAAGTACAATTGAAATCCATGGTTTCGCTGATGCATCTCAGGAAGCATATGGAGCGTGTATATATATTCGAAGCATCGACTCGAGTGGTGAACCGCAAGTTTCCTTATTGTTTTCTAAAACAAAGGTTGCACCTTTAAAGGCAATTACGATTCCAAAACTTGAATTATGTGGGGCACTTGTACTCGTCAACTTAGTAAAGAAGGTCGTCAGCTCAGTAAGATTAAAATTTGATGCTATTCAGTTTTGGTCCGATTCAACAATTGTATTAAGTTGGATACGAACTTGCCCAAATCTTATACAAGTTTTTGTCGAAAATCGCGTTTCACAAATCCAAAGTTTCAAGGAAAAGCACATCTGGCGCCACGTTCCGACCAAAGATAACCCAGTAGATTTGTTGTCACGTGTGTGAATCCAAGTTTACTTCAAAATTCACACATTTGGTGGCATGGGCCAAATTGGCTTTCCGGCAACGAAGATACCTGGCCTAACGAACTTCCAACTTTCGAAGGTAGACTTCCCGAGTTGAAAACAAACTTAAAGTCGTTTGTAATTCAAATTAACGATTTATTTCCCTTTGAACGCTTTTCAAATTTTCGACGTATGAATCGTTCTATGGCATATTGCCTACGTTTTATTTTCAATTGTCGAAATCCCGACAATCGTAAATTGGGAGCGCTTACAGTCAGCGATTTAGACGAAGCGTTAAAATGCTTGATCAAAATATCGCAAAACGAAAGTTTTCCAGTTGAATTACGTTGTCTTGGGAGAGGCGAATCTATTAAATCTAAGTGTAATATGATAAGTCTAAGCCCATTTCTTGATTCAGATGGTATCATTAGAGTAGGTGAGAGACTGCAATTGTCACATTTTCAGTTCAATAAACGACACCCTGTATTACTTTCGGCAAACCATCCTTTGACAAATCTGCTCTGTACTTATGAACACGAAAGATTATTGCATGCTGGATCACAACTGCTACTGGCATCAATCCGTGAGACATACTGGCTCATAGGTGGCAGAAATCTCACAAAAAAGATAGTCCATAACTGTATAAAATGTTTTAGAGTCAATCCTAAACAGATAACTCCTATGATGGGAGTATTGCCTAAATCGCGATTGCAACCTATACATGCATTTTATAATGTTGGAGTTCATTATGCGGGCCCTTTTCTAATCAGAGATAAGAAAGGACGCGGAAGTAAAACTGTAAAATGTTATCTCAGTCTCTTTGTATGTTTCTCGATTAAGGCGGTCCACTTGGAACTAATAACCGAGTTAACAACTGAAGCATTTATTGCAGTTTTTCGGAGATTTGTGTCAAGACGTGGTAAACCATATGCGATTTATTCTGATAATGGAAAAAACTTTGTAGGCGCGCAGTCAGAGCTAAAAGAGTTAGGGAATTTTGTTTCACAACAGAATGAAATCCTAAAGGAAGCTTTCGCTAATGAAGGAGTTAATTGGCATTTTATACCGGCCCATAGTCCTCATTTTGGAGGTCTATGGGAGGCGGGTATCAAATCCTCTAAATATCATATGAAGAGAGTAATGTCTAATGCTTGTTTAACATACGAACAATTTTATACAACGCTTGCTCAAATCGAAGCCACTTTAAAGTCCCAACCTCTAACTCCTCTCTCTGCTGATCCCCATGATTTCGATGTCCTCACCCCGGCTCATTTTTTAATTGGTCGACGACTCACTTCTCTACCAGATCCTGATGTTGTGAACGTTAAGGAGAATCGTCTATGGATGTACCAACTCGCGCAAAAGCTGCAGCAACATTTTTCGAAACGTTGGGCAAAAGAGTACGTTTCAAAACTACAACAGCGAGTCAAGTGGAAAGAAGGCCAGCTACATCTACAAGAAGGAGATATGGTGCTCATTAGGCATGACAATTTGCCTCCTCTTCAGTGGCATCTGGGACGAATCACCCGTTTACATCCGGGTCCGGATGTGTTGCGCGAGTGGCTTCTATTCGCACAGTGTACGGTATTGTGAAACGGTCATTTTGAAAAATATGCGTACTGCCGATAGAAGTTCTCAAAAGTGATGCGTAGTGTTTATTATGTTGACTATCAGGTTACAATTGACCATTTTTCTTATGTAATGTTAATTTAGTAATTTGTATGTTGAAAGTTGAACCTTTCAAGGCGTGGAGTATGTTAAGATTTAGTTTGCAACATCTGTTTTTTATTGCATCCCTGCTCCAGCAAGGGCCTATGTTAGGTAGCGAAAGTGAGGGTCAAGTTAGTGTTATACAGTCCACTCAAGATGTTAGTTGTTGGTAGTATTTTTAGTTTTAATAAATCTAGTGCTAAGTAATAGTGGTTTTTTTTTAAATCAAACACCTACGACCAACATAAACGCACACACACATAATCACAAACAGTTTAAGTATATGATTAAGAAATTTGGAAGGTTTTTCGGCTGGTGAACCAGAAAAAGAGACAACAGGACGTATTGGAACGTCAGTTTTATGAATTTTTGGAAGTCCATAGAGTCTAGGCATTAACGGATTCATAGTTTTTAATTTGGAAATTGGTAATAATGAATTGTTTTTGTGAGAGTTGAAAAATTGATTAAGAGAATGTAAATAGTTGTTCATAACATTAGGTTGAGTCAGGGTAAAACCATTGTTTTCAAGAAAATTTTCAACTTTGTTGATGTAGGATTCTTTTGTTAATATGACTATAGATTGTCCTTTGTCTGCTTTAGAACAAATTAAATTATTATTATTAATGTTTTGGACTAAATTATTTAAGGTTGTCTGAGAGTGATTGTGAATAAATTTGTTATTGATATTCTGGTTGATAATGTTAGCCAAATCATGACGTAGTTTATTTCTTTGTTGAGGTTCGTGAGCAGAAATGATGTTTTCGCAACAAATAGTGAGTTCTTTGAGAGTTTTTGTATTGATATGGTTGTTGGGAATAAATGACAAACCTAAATGAAGCAGTTTGATTTCTTCTTCGGTAAAATTAAATTCAGTTAAATTAATAAGGCCCGATTTATTCACCTCCAAGTAAATTTATCTGGTGATTTATTCCCATAGTAACTATTGTGATCACAATTGTTACTATGGAAATAAATCACAAGATAAATTTACTTGGAGGTGAATAAATCGGGCCTAAGTCTGTCAAAGAAATTGTGAGTTGAATTAGGTGGGTATTTGAACAGATCCGTCAAGTTATGTGATAAGTTAGAAAACGAGGGTTGGAGTGATGGGTTATTCAAAGTATTTACAAACGTGTAAGGTTGGTTGTCTGTGTTGGTAGAATCCACAGGGGCATTGGCGGGAGTGCAAGCAATGTCATCCGATGTATTCGAAAAAAGGACGCTATCGATGTTAGGATGCGAAAAGTCGTTGAAAAGTAAGTTAAAAGATTCTGGATTATTATTTTGAGTGTTAGTGTGAATAGTGTAGTAAGTTTGTGACCTATTGGACTGAAAATTAGAATGTGTGGTATCAGAATTACTGGAGTAATTGAAATCAAAAGTCAAAAGGGAGGGGATCTTGCTACGAACTTCCGAATTGACAGTAGCCACATTATAAATGTCAGTTGTAGGTTCAGACTGTTCTGAGTTTGAGTTAATATTAAGTTTAAGTGAATTTAAATTAGTGTGTTGAGAATTAATGTTATTTTTACAGGCCAAGTTGTTGTGTGCCGAGGATGGTTTCTTGTTTGCAGGGGTCCTACCTGTGGAACGGGGTGAGTTGACAGTTGTGCTGTTGTACGATTGTTGTTGTCGTCTCTTCAGAGTATCCAGCTTCCTCTGAAGTTTAAGTCTCTGTTGTTGACCAAGATCTTGAACCATACTTCTGACGTCGTAATCGAATGTTTCGAATTCGAGGTGGTGAAGTTTGTATACCAGTGTTTTATGTGTAAAATATAACATTTTTGAGATGTACTGTAATTTTATGTAAGCAAGTTTAATTTCGGAGTTCAACCACTTTCTACGTCCAACCAATATAGCTTGTGTCGATTATCTGGAGTTGATGTTATTTTTTAAATTGTTCGTTATGAAATTTGGGAACACGTTGAAAAACTTGCATTGTTTCAGAAACCATATCCTGTAGAAAGTATATTTCCTGTCCAGGCTGTAGTCTTTGTCGAGCTTGATTTATTATTATTGTAGTCGCCCCGAAGATGGCCTTCCCTAAGGCCGAAACATGTCGGCATTAAACGTCTAGGCCTCCGCACTGCATTTTCTTAGTAACCTTAAGACAAATCTAAAGTTCTTTCTTAAAACCTTTGGTTACTAATATCAATCGTGGAGCAACTTACCAAAAAAATATATACAGTATGTCCCAGATTGAGTAGGCTACCATGGGTAACTTTTTTATTAGTGAAGATAGAGATTTGGTTAAATGGGCAATATTTTGCAGTTTTATGTGCTGATTCAGATTCCGTTGAGAAAATTTGAAAATTCCGAATAGTTCAGATTTTATCGCAGAAAAACTGAAAATCGCTATTTTCTTTAATGTCCAATAACTTCGCAATTATAAAAAATATGAAAAAATGTTTCGTATAAGAGTTACTATGTTTGATAAAATACAGCTGAAAATACAGTCAAAATAAAATTCAAGATGGCGGCTGTCAAGATATTGATAGCAACTTTCTTATTTTAAATGGACGCCATATTGGATTTTTATACGATTAAATAGCATTTTTTTTCTCGTTTCAACCGTGTATCACAACCCATATCTAAAAAAAATTTTTTTTTTAATTAAAATTTTTTGTTTTAAATCAAGTAAGCGGGTTGCCTTTACTTATTACTAATAAGTGAAGGCAACCCGCTTACTTGATTAGTAATAAGTAAATGCAACCCGCTTACTTGATTTAAAATAAAAAATTTTTATTAAAAAAAAAAAAAATTTTTAGATATGGGTTGTGATACATGGTTGAAACGAGAAAAAAAAATGCTATTTAATCGTACAAAAATCCAATATGGCGTCCATTTAAAATAAGAAAGTTGCTATCAATATCTTGTCAGCCGCCATCTTGAATTTTATTTTGACTGTATTTTCAGCTGTATTTTATCAAACATAGTAACTTTTATAGGAAACATTTTTTCATATTTTTTATAATTGCGAAGTTATTGGACATTAAAGAAAATAGCGATTTTCAGTTTTTCTGCGATAATATCTGAACCATTCGGAATTTTCAAATTTTCTCAACGGAATCTGAATCGGCACATAAAACTGCAAAATATTGCCCATTTAACCAAATCTCTATCTTCACTAATAAGAAAGTTACCCATGGTAGCCTACTCAATCTGGGACACACTGTATATTATTTGTAAGCAAATCATTAGTGTATCTGCAATCATGGTGGTACTAAGTTCACCACACTTTATATAGTGCGTTCAACAAAAAAAACGGTCTAGTAGGCTATAACACGCTTTAATTTTTGTAAATTCGTAATAAACGTTTATTTTTGAATGTCTTCTTCTAACATCACTCCAACTCAAAAGATACATTGCAAAAATAAATGTTTATTAGTAATTTATTAAACTTTTTACAAAAATTACAGCTTACTTGACCGTTTTTTTATTGAACGCATCTTACTTTTACATGCAGTATTTCAAAGTATTCTTTACATACATCAACCGTACAATTCGAAAGAAGTTTTTGCCTGTTTCGATATAGCTGGATTGAAAAATAACAGCGGTTGTTCAGGATGGGTAAAAATGGCATCCCACCTTATTAACAATCACATTCCTACATTTTACACTTCGATACCTAACAATAGTACACAATATAAGACAAGAATTATATTTCAAGATGGTACCTCTGAAGACTTGCATTAGAAAATGATAGAAAAAGACGCATGCGCCACAAAACTTCTTGATATTTCTACCGATTACAATAATCAATCAGCTCCAGTTCTGCAATTACTGTGCTACATTACGCTTTGTACTTCGATTTTAATCCTATAGTGTCTAGTTAGAATTATTACAAAAAAATGTCGTCCGATGATGATGAGGATGACTTAAAAAATGCCATTCTCAAATTCTCAATTGTATCAATTTCAATAGAAAAATTTCAAGAGCTCAGAAAATCTTCCACTACTATATATCATGCTAGGGATGATAGAACTAATGCTTTGGTTTGTTATAATCACTTCGAGTACACACTGAAAATATATTGTCGAGCTGAAGAATTATGTACACATTTTTTTATGACAACTTATTACTCTCGATGTGTTTTTAAAAGAAAGCTTTCAGAAGGTTTTTTTCATATGTTATTCTCTATGTTTTTCGTTGTAGTGTTATTTTCAACAATTTCTTGCATTTCCAGCTGTTTCAAATTATTAAATAGGGATGTGTGATAAATGGAAAAGCATCGGAAAAAATAGATCTATTCAATGGTATTAAAACCCAATGTAGCGCCCATAAGAAAAAATGAAGTTGATGATGGTCAGAACGAGACGAAACGTTCTAAGTAAAATCTAATTATATCATCGTAAAGAGCTTAAAAAAGTGCCTGTATAATGTATTAATTTTGTTATGATCCCTGCAATAATAACTTCACAAAAAAATTTAAAAAAATTGCGTTTTCTTGTTTTTTGGAAATATTTCAAAAACTACAAATCGTAGAAGATTTTTCAGAACAGAATATTATTCAGCCCCAAAATACACAACTTTGCCCCAATTTAACCGACTTCGTATCTCTTACCGTTTCCGAGATCCCAATGGTGAGCCTCGAATTTGTAACAGCCTGCATACTTAATAATTAATAGCATATCGGTTATTTCTTATAATTTTTTGACAACGTCGCGGCATAGAAGCAATTAATTTTTGAAGAATATCGTGCGGGAGGTTTGTTCATACTTCATTGATTTTATTAATAAGTGAGTGTTTATTTGGAAATGATGTCGTACGGATACGTCTTTCTATTTCTTTCTATAGATTCTCTAAGGGGTTTATATCAGGAGATTGTGCCGACCACTTCAAAACTCTAATGTTATTCTGTTCAAGCCATTCCTTAACAAGCTGTGAGCTGTGTTTGGGGTCATTATCTTGCTGAAATGTAAACCGCAAAGGTATTTTCCACTCTGCATAGGGCAACATTACGTCTTGGAGTATATCTCTGTAGGTAAAACGGTCCATAATTCCATCAATAAAATGTAACGGGCCTACACCGTACGCCGAAAAACAACCCCATTACTATAACACTACCTTTGCCGATTTTATAGTCGGTGTAACGTATTTAGGATTAAACCTTGTATTAATCGACCGTCTCACACGCTTCAGTCCATCAGAATTAAAGATTTTATAACGACTTTCATCGCTAAATAAAATTTTTCCCCAATCCTGAACGGTCCAATTTAAATGTTTTCGTGCGAATTCAATCCTAGCAAGTCTATTTCTTCTTGATATGAGCGGCTTTTTAGCCGGGCGTCTACTAAATAGTTTTGCTTCTACTAATCGCCTTTGAACTGTTCTTGCAGCAATATTTATTTCAGGAATTTCTGCCATAATTCGCGATGCAGACTTCAAAGGATTGTTTTGAGAAATTCTTTTGATCCGTCTATCCATCCAAATTGTGGTTTTCCTGGGTCTTCCTGATTTTGGCATGTGATCCAAATGTCCTCTTTCATTAAAAGACGAAATTATCCTTGAAATAGTGTATTTCGGTACATTAAACTGTCGCGAAATATCCGCTTGCTTTTTACCTTCTAAAAAGGCATTTATCACCATCTGCTTTAAGTCCTTGCAGACTGGAATACCTCTTGGCATGGCTAGACCTGTACAGAATTGATTGAAAATGGCCAGAATACTACACAAACGCACATTCCAGCTTACCTACACAACAGAAATGTTATTTTCGAAAGAAACTGAAAACGTTGCTTTACTTTTGTCGCGCTAATTTTGTGTATATCCAAATTTACGGGCGCTTAATTTTTTTGTTTAAAGGTTATAAGCAGTTAATTGTCGTTGGTGATAACAGCACACTATGATGTTTGAAAATGTAATCTAGTGACATAGAAAAATAAACTCAGGAATTTGAAAAATTAAATTTAAACACCTTATTTTTTTCAAAAGCGTTGCTCTACTTTTGTCCGATAGTGCTGAAACCAGACCTCTTCCTTAGCGCGTGCGTATCTCTTCTAAAGCAGGACCAATATCATCAATTAGAAGATTCAAATACAATCCGGAGTTTAAATTTCCTAAAATTTTGAACGGCCCAATAATTCTGTTATTGTAAATCCCTGCCCAAACATTAATTTTATGCGGATATTGTGTTCTAGTATTTAAGTTTAATCGAGGATTTTCTTTTGCCCAGTAACGACAATTTTGTACATCAGGTTCCTTATTCAGAGTAAAGGTACATTATCCGTAAAACATTAACGATAAAAAACTTCTGTCGCGATTTATTCGCTCTTGCATTTCTTCGCAAAATACTCTCCTACTTTCCTCATCAATTTCAAAAATTTCTTGATGACGATTGAATTTGCAGGAATGACATTTATGTTTTTTTTTAATATTCTTTACAGTAGTGTGAGATACATTGCATTCTTGAGCAATATACCTGCTACTGAAAGTTGGACCGACATTAGTCATTGCTAGTACCATTTCTTCCAGTTCCGCGTTATTTCTTCTTCGATTGCCTAACAAAGATTGATTTATTTTATGATTATTATTAACAAAAATAATATTATCACGTACCACCCCTTTTCTTCGGAATGGCACTACCTGTTTCTTCAAACCGCATTATTATGGCGTGTATTGTCGACACAGAAGGTACTGGTTTGTCGTCGAATTTTACGGAAAATAAATCCTGTACTGTCCGAAGCCCAACAGCGCTATAAAATGTTTTTAAAATAAAAATCCTTTCTGGATCTGTGTAATTATTCATGCCACTTTTTGAGTGAATTATTTTCAATTAAGAAAATATTTGAAGGTTTCAAATCTGACAAAACTTTATCGGTTGGTTAATTTCTATAGTGATGGAAACTAAATTTTTTTGATGAAATTTAAAAATTTAATTTTCACGAAATTATTAACAATAATAGTAATAATTTTAGCTCAGCAATATTGGTCATAATTTTCTCTTTTCTTCAAGACCATTACCATTTCTGTACGTTTAAATGGTGAGCAGCAATCTCCATAAACGTACTTTTCAATGCAAGTTTCCTATTAATATATGATAAGAAAAGTCTTATACTGCAATAAATATATTTTATTATTTTCTAGACCGATTTCGCTTAAAGCATCATCAGTAGAATTACAACAACGTTATCCTCTAGTCTAATGTATAAACATGTGTAGATTATTCAGAAAATTTTTGTAAAATAATCTACACATGTTTATACATTATACTAGAGGATAACGTTGTTGTAATTCTACTAATGATGCTTTAAGCGAAACCGGTCTAGAAAAGAATAAAATATATTTATTGCAGTATAAGACTTTTCTTATCATATATTAATTAAATTATTACTGCAAATATCATGGAGAACATATCTAACAAGTTTCCTATGTTCGGTTTTGAAACTTGCCAGTCGGTATAATTCATAGTTATAATAAATAACTATGACTGTTAGAGCTGGAACACGTACTCCAAGAAACTACATTATGAAAACGATTTCCTTCGTTTGAAATACAATGTCCTGGTATCTTTAAAATCTTGTGGCTCCTGAACTTTCAATTTTCGTAAATATTTCCCACATAGTACTAAATTAATCTGCTTTACATAATTAAAAAGTAATATTTTGTATAATAAGAAAATATTAATAAAGTAACGTGCTTTTTATGTGAAGTACAATTAACTTGAAAACTGTATTTGTGGCAAGGAATTGCAATTATTCTTTTCTTTAAATTCATTGAATGAATATTGTTTTCTAATAAATAAAAAATCGAAGAATATGAATGAAAAAGAATATTTAGCACTTCTTTTACAAAAAAATGACTTTGAAGTAATATTAAAAGCCTTTAGTTGAGTAAATTGATGATATTTTGACGATGCATTTTCTGTCAAAATAATTATTTTTACAGTCTGGACATGTTTTCACGACAGAAATTATTAAATAGGGATGTGTGATAAATGGAAAAGCATCGGAAAAAATAGATCTATTCAATGGTATTAAAACCCAATGTAGCGCCCATAAGAAAAAATGACGTTGATGATGGTCAGAACGAGACGAAACGTTCTAAGTAAAATCTAATTATATCATCGTAAAGAGCTTAAAAAAGTGCCTGTATAATGTATTAATTTTGTTATGATCCCTGCAATAATAACTTCACAAAAAAATTTAAAAAAATTGCGTTTTCTTGTTTTTTGGAAATATTTCAAAAACTACAAATCGTAGAAGATTTTTCAGAACAGAATATTATTCAGCCCCAAAATACACAACTTTGCCCCAATTTAACCGACTTCGTATCTCTTACCGTTTCCGAGATCCCAATGGTGAGCCTCGAATTTGTAACAGCCTGCATACTTAATAATTAATAGCATATCGGTTATTTCTTATAATTTTTTGACAACGTCGCGGCATAGAAGCAATTAATTTTTGAAGAATATCGTGCGGGAGGTTTGTTCATACTTCATTGATTTTATTAATAAGTGAGTGTTTATTTGGAAATGATGTCGTGCGGATACGTCTTTCTATTTCTTTCTATAGATTCTCTAAGGGGTTTATATCAGGAGATTGTGCCGACCACTTCAAAACTCTAATGTTATTCTGTTCAAGCCATTCCTTAACAAGCTGTGAGCTGTGTTTGGGGTCATTATCTTGCTGAAATGTAAACCGCAAAGGTATTTTCCACTCTGCATAGGGCAACATTACGTCTTGGAGTATATCTCTGTAGGTAAAACGGTCCATAATTCCATCAATAAAATGTAACGGGCCTACACCGTACGCCGAAAAACAACCCCATTACTATAACACTACCTTTGCCGTTTTTTATAGTCGGTGTAACGTATTTAGGATTAAACCTTGTATTAATCGACCGTCTCACACGCTTCAGTCCATCAGAATTAAAGATTTTATAACGACTTTCATCGCTAAATAAAATTTTTCCCCAATCCTGAACGGTCCAATTTAAATGTTTTCGTGCGAATTCAATCCTAGCAAGTCTATTTCTTCTTGATATGAGCGGCTTTTTAGCCGGGCGTCTACTAAATAGTTTTGCTTCTACTAATCGCCTTTGAACTGTTCTTGCAGCAATATTTATTTCAGGAATTTCTGCCATAATTCGCGATGCAGACTTCAAAGGATTGTTTTGAGAAATTCTTTTGATCCGTCTATCCATCCAAATTGTGGTTTTCCTGGGTCTTCCTGATTTTGGCATGTGATCCAAATGTCCTCTTTCATTAAAAGACGAAATTATCCTTGAAATAGTGTATTTCGGTACATTAAACTGTCGCGAAATATCCGCTTGCTTTTTACCTTCTAAAAAGGCATTTATCACCATCTGCTTTAAGTCCTTGCAGACTGGAATACCTCTTGGCATGGCTAGACCTGTACAGAATTGATTGAAAATGGCCAGAATACTACACAAACGCACATTCCAGCTTACCTACACAACAGAAATGTTATTTTCGAAAGAAACTGAAAACGTTGCTTTACTTTTGTCGCGCTAATTTTGTGTATATCCAAATTTACGGGCGCTTAATTTTTTTGTTTAAAGGTTATAAGCAGTTAATTGTCGTTGGTGATAACAGCACACTATGATGTTTGAAAATGTAATCTAGTGACATAGAAAAATAAACTCAGGAATTTGAAAAATTAAATTTAAACACCTTATTTTTTTCAAAAGCGTTGCTCTACTTTTGTCCGATAGTGCTGAAACCAGACCTCTTCCTTAGCGCGTGCGTATCTCTTCTAAAGCAGGACCAATATCATCAATTAGAAGATTCAAATACAATCCGGAGTTTAAATTTCCTAAAATTTTGAACGGCCCAATAATTCTGTTATTGTAAATCCCTGCCCAAACATTAATTTTATGCGGATATTGTGTTCTAGTATTTAAGTTTAATCGAGGATTTTCTTTTGCCCAGTAACGACAATTTTGTACATCAGGTTCCTTATTCAGAGTAAAGGTACATTATCCGTAAAACATTAACGATAAAAAACTTCTGTCGCGATTTATTCGCTCTTGCATTTCTTCGCAAAATACTCTCCTACTTTCCTCATCAATTTCAAAAATTTCTTGATGACGATTGAATTTGCAGGAATGACATTTATGTTTTTTTTTAATATTCTTTACAGTAGTGTGAGATACATTGCATTCTTGAGCAATATACCTGCTACTGAAAGTTGGACCGACATTAGTCATTGCTAGTACCATTTCTTCCAGTTCCGCGTTATTTCTTCTTCGATTGCCTAACAAAGATTGATTTATTTTATGATTATTATTAACAAAAATAATATTATCACGTACCACCCCTTTTCTTCGGAATGGCACTACCTGTTTCTTCAAACCGCATTATTATGGCGTGTATTGTCGACACAGAAGGTACTGGTTTGTCGTCGAATTTTACGGAAAATAAATCCCGTACTGTCCGAAGCCCAACAGCGCTATAAAATGTTTTTAAAATAAAAATCCTTTCTGGATCTGTGTAATTATTCATGCCACTTTTTGAGTGAATTATTTTCAATTAAGAAAATATTTGAAGGTTTCAAATCTGACAAAACTTTATCGGTTGGTTAATTTCTATAGTGATGGAAACTAAATTTTTTTGATGAAATTTAAAAATTTAATTTTCACGAAATTATTAACAATAATAGTAATAATTTTAGCTCAGCAATATTGGTCATAATTTTCTCTTTTCTTCAAGACCATTACCATTTCTGTACGTTTAAATGGTGAGCAGCAATCTCCATAAACGTACTTTTCAATGCAAGTTTCCTATTAATATATGATAAGAAAAGTCTTATACTGCAATAAATATATTTTATTATTTTCTAGACCGATTTCGCTTAAAGCATCATCAGTAGAATTACAACAACGTTATCCTCTAGTCTAATGTATAAACATGTGTAGATTATTCAGAAAATTTTTGTAAAATAATCTACACATGTTTATACATTATACTAGAGGATAACGTTGTTGTAATTCTACTAATGATGCTTTAAGCGAAACCGGTCTAGAAAAGAATAAAATATATTTATTGCAGTATAAGACTTTTCTTATCATATATTAATTAAATTATTACTGCAAATATCATGGAGAACATATCTAACAAGTTTCCTATGTTCGGTTTTGAAACTTGCCAGTCGGTATAATTCATAGTTATAATAAATAACTATGACTGTTAGAGCTGGAACACGTACTCCAAGAAACTACATTATGAAAACGATTTCCTTCGTTTGAAATACAATGTCCTGGTATCTTTAAAATCTTGTGGCTCCTGAACTTTCAATTTTCGTAAATATTTCCCACATAGTACTAAATTAATCTGCTTTACATAATTAAAAAGTAATATTTTGTATAATAAGAAAATATTAATAAAGTAACGTGCTTTTTATGTGAAGTACAATTAACTTGAAAACTGTATTTGTGGCAAGGAATTGCAATTATTCTTTTCTTTAAATTCATTGAATGAATATTGTTTTCTAATAAATAAAAAATCGAAGAATATGAATGAAAAAGAATATTTAGCACTTCTTTTACAAAAAAATGACTTTGAAGTAATATTAAAAGCCTTTAGTTGAGTAAATTGATGATATTTTGACGATGCATTTTCTGTCAAAATAATTATTTTTACAGTCTGGACATGTTTTCACGACAGAAAATTTTCGCATGATAAAACCACACACATAAGCCATTATTTGTTTCATAAATGCGCTCCTCGTGCTGCTTATTACTTGTGAAACAGCGAATGATTCTACTACCACTACTTCAACATTTGATGATGCATTCTAAAACATAACAACAATTAGGTACAGAGAAAACTTAATAAGTAACATAATTCACCTGCATCACAAATCTCTTTAAAGTAAAAAAGATTGATGAATCATCATCTTCACAGTTTCCTTTCAAAGAATGTTTGCTTGTTAAAGTATTCACCATCACACTTTTATATAAAGGTGTAAATGATGACAATGTGAGATTCACATGTCTATATCTCTTTTGACGAATTTTTCCCAGGAGATCCTTATTAAAAGTGCGTGGCAAGAGAGTTTTATATCTGATGTTAAATAACTTTGAAAATAGTAATTTAAAATTTTTCAGTGTAAATATAAAATTCTGAGGGTGTTTGCATTTTCTTCCCCTGGCCATTTACAAAATACATTGTCTGCAATATTTTGACACAGTTGCTCCAAAATTCAAAATGACCAGTATTCTTCGAGACTGCTTTTCTCCACTGTTTTGTTGAATGTACAGTACTACCATTCAAGCTGTCAAAAGATTGACAACATTCAGCAGTATCTGAAATGTTTAATTTCCCACATTAACAACCACTCCTAACAACGAATTATATGCGCTGGATTGTAAACCTCTTACCAGAAAATGCCATTAAAGCAATTGCTCTTGCTGTGAAGTTGCTGAACACTTGAGTACAGTAGGACACTTTCATTTTTCGTACTGCTGCAGAATTCACATGAAAATCAGTTAACCGGGGCATACTTCTAATATTCCCTATGTAAATCCATTTTATACGGGTCATAAGTATGCTGCCACTTAGCAATCTGAAAAATTTAACTGTATTAAACAACTAGCTTAAGTAGTAAGTAAATTGGTAAATATTATAATGTTTATAAATACCTTGTTATGTGAATCTATTTCAAAATGCAAATTATATGTCAGGACACCCTCCAGCAAATGTGGTACATCAAACAAAGGTATAATTTCATTATTATTTAGAGTAAATGTATTGCTGAAACATTCGATTCCATTACATAAATTCACCGCACGAGTTTCTGCAATTAGGTTTTTGATTGCAGATACATTGTTGGTGCCTTGATCGCAGATAGTCGCTACAATAACACTAGCCTGCGAGGGTTTGGCGGATGACATAAAATAAAGTTTATAGTAGATTTGGTGTTCCTGGGTTCGAAACGTCACATTTTTTTTTAATACAATATTTCAAAATACATTTTTCAAACAAAATTTTCGAGATACTGACTGTTTTTTCCCCTTTTATGGGCAGGTATTACTTGCGGAATATTCCTTGTAACTTAGGCTCTAACTATTAAGGTCATATGGCCAACCCTACTAGAATTTAGCCGAATCTAGGGGAATTCCATCCCGAGTAGGGATTTTTAACGTGTCAAACAACGTATTGACACGAGACCTGTAACTTTACTTCCTTATTCGGGAAGAAAGCTTGTTTACGCTTTTCATCCGCAATTGAAAAACCGACCGCCGGGTTGAGATTTGAACCCACGTCCTTCGGGTCCAAAGGCAAACACGTGTGGACTACCAGGCGATTGAAACTGATTGTTACCCACTTTATTGTACAATGTATTTTTTTTAAATGCCATAAAGGTTGGCCATGGAAATTAAAACTCATGTCGTAGCTTAGCATCTAACACATGCCAAATCTGAAAATTTAAAGTAAATGAATGGAGCTAAAATTTTCTTTTCCACAGCCACCCCTTATGGCATTTTAAAAAAAAAAACACATAGTACATTTCAACTTGTCATTATTAACAGATCTCTGCTTGTTAATATTGCTCAAGTAGTTTTAGTCTCGTGCTATACGAAATATTAGTTTGTAGTCTGTAGTTTGTGCGTGCCTGTTTAAGCAAGTATTAAGAAAAATTGGATAGCAAAGTAAATGTTACTAGAGGACGTTGTGTAAATGATCTTAACAGTTGTGGCGACTATGACTTTATTATATATTATAAAGAGTCCAGTAGGTGGAGAAAACAAGTTTAGTTTTGGTTGACACTTTAAAATAAAAATGTAGTTTAATGTTTAATAAAAGTTCATATACAAATATAACTACAAATGGTGACCCCTGGTGAACGCGCACAGCAAGAAACAGAACAAGCGCTTCTTATTCAGCACCTACAGCAACAGTTAGCCGAAATGCAAGGACCATCTCAAACCGCTATGCAACAGAACCATGAGTCCAGCAGCAGCGCAGAGGTAGATGAGGTGAAACACATTAAGCTTCCACCATTTTGGCAGCAAGATCCGAAACTCTGGTTCGCACAAGTAGATGCCCAATTTCATGCGTACAAGGTACGGTCGGATATCACCAAATATTACACCGTAGTGGCAGCGTTAGACTGCAGCGTACTGCAGCAGGTGTCTGATGTTGTATCTAGCCCCCCGTCCACAGAAAAATATGAAGTAATTAAGACGAAGCTGATAGCTGCATATTCCGATTCCCAAGAACGACAAATAAAAAAGCTGTTGACAGAATTGGAGTTGGGAGATCAGAAACCATCTCAGTTGTTGCGGGAGATGAAGGCACTGGCAGGTAACCGCATTAGTAGTGAGGTGCTTAAAACATTGTGGTTGCAACGGCTACCACCTCATGTGCAATTAGTCTTATCTGCTAGCGAAGGTGTCACTCTAGAAAAAATGGCAGATATAGCAGATAAGCTGGTTGAAATACGCACCGTTGGTTCGACGTCTATTGCAGCAGTTAGCCAGACTGTACCATCAGCAAATGACACAGCAGCAACTTTAGCTGCTCTGCAACAACAAGTAGCCGCTCTAACTGCAATGGTAGAGAAACTGGCGAATGACCGAGGACGTAATTGGCAGCGTTCACGCTCGAGAAGCAAGAGTCAAGCACGCGAGAGAAGCAACCTTTGTTTCTATCATCAAAGATACAAAGAAAAAGCAAAGAAGTGCTTGTCACCATGCACTTTCTCCAGCAAATCGGAAAACTGAGAGCACCGCCGGCGCAGGAGGCAGCGTGCGACGGTCCATTTACTGCTCAACATCGCCTCTTTATCACAGACCCACGATCTGGTATTCGGTATCTCATTGATACAGGAGCTGAGATATCAGTTCTGCCCAAAAGTTACGTACACAACTCCTCCATTCACCCAGGAAAACAACATTATTCGCAGCTAATGGTACTGCCATACAAACTTATGGCGAAAAACTTCTTTGCCTTGATCTCAGATTGAGAAAACAATTCAAGTGGTTCTTCTTAGTAGCCGATGTTTCTCGACCAATCATAGGAGCCGATTTCATTAGCAGGTATCATTTATTAGTCGACCTTGCTAATAGAAAGCTTATTGACAGGCAGACCAACCTTACCACAATAGCATCAATGGAAGCATGCGACACGTTAGGTATCACCACCATTCTTCGGACGACAAGATACCACGACCTTCTGGCCAAGTACGCTGACATAACACGTCCAGCACTTCTAGCCAAATCATCTGGGACCACTGTACACTACATACAGACAACAGGACCTCCAGTATCGCAGAATTGTCGACGACTCCCTCCTGAGAAATTAAAAATCGCCAAGGCTGAATTCCAGTATATGCTAGAACAGGAATTTGCAGACCGTCGAAGAGTCCATGGGCAAGTCCTTTGCATCTCGTACCCAAAAAGACTCCTGGTGAGTGGCGTCCGTGCGGCGATTATCGTAAGCTAAACAGTGTAACAATACCCGATCGATACCCAATTCCGCACATCCAAGACTTTTCATTAAGGTTGCAGGGGAAAAGTGTATTCGGGACAATAGACCTTGTGCGTGCATACCATCAAATCCCCATAGCCGAGGAAGACATTCCCAAGACCGCGATCATTACTCCTTTCGGACTTTTTGAGTTTAATGTGATGACGTTCGGCCTTCGAAATGCCGCCCAAACTTTTCAAAGACACTTGAATTCCGTGCTTTCAGGTCTGGACTTTTGTTTTTGTTATATAGACGATATTCTTATCGCATCTACTTCCCCAGAGGAACATTTAGAACACCTTGAACTGGTTTTCGAACGGTTGCGCGAGTTTGGAATCGTTGTGAATCCGGCAAAGTGTGTTTTCGGCGCCACTCAAGTAGACTATCTTGGACACCAAATTTCAGCAGAAGGTATAAAGCCGTTACCCAACAAAGTAGCTGTAATCACTGATTTTCCTAAGCCTACGACAATAAAACAGTTGCGACGTTTTCTCGGAATGTTAAATTTTTATCGTAGGTTTGTTAAAAATTCAGCTGAGTTCCAAACACCGTTGAATGATTTTTTAAAAAATAGCAAAAACAATGACAAAATAGTTTGGACTCCTGAGACAGACGCAGCATTTGCCCGGTGTAAAGAAAAATTAGCTAACTCAACCCTTTTGGCCCATCCCTATGACAGCGCGCCACTACTTCTGACGACTGATGCTTCAGAGGTAGCCGTAGGTGCAGTGTTAGAACAAAAAGTTGACGGAATTTGGGAACCGTTAGCATTTTTCTCCAAGAAGTTGAACACCGCTCAAGCTAAATACAGCACGTATGACCGAGAGCTGCTAGCTATTTACGAGGCTATCAAGTACTTCCGCTACATGGTTGAGGGCAGGAATTTCAGCGTATGAACGGATCACAAGCCACTGACATACGCTTTCCTGCAGAAGACGGATAAAGCGTCACCTCGACAACTGCGTTACTTAGACTTCATAGGACAATTCACTACGACCGTCGTATTTGTACCCGGCGAAAGCAACGTTGTCGCCGACGCTTTGTCACGAATTGAAGAGATTTCGAATCCCACAGCGATTGAACCGGAGGAACTAGCAAAGGAACAGAAGAACGATCCCGAACTGAAGGAACTTCTGCAATCCATAAATACTTCTTTAATCCTCAGAAAGTTCACTCCAAACAATTCTGCAGTCACTATTGTGTGTGAAACCTCAACTGACACCATCCGTCCTTACGTCCCGAAAAGTCTGCGCCGAAGAATTTTCCTACTGTTCCATCAGTTATCACATCCTAGTGGTCGAGCAACCAGCCGAGCTATCAAACAAAAATTTGTTTGGCCATGCATGAGCAGGGACATCATTGAATGGTGTCGCAAGTGTATACCCTGCCAGAGATCAAAAATTTCTCGTCATACTCACAGTCCTCTAAAGAATTTTAACATGACTGATTGCAGGTTTGAACATGTGCACATAGATATTATTGGCCCATTACCGCCCTCCCAGGGTAATCGGTATTGTTTGACGATGATAGACCGTTTCACTAGGTGGCCAGAGGTAACGCCGATGGTGGACATGACGGCTGACACCGTAGCTAGAGCTTTTTACGCTACTTGGGTTTCTCGTTTTGGTTGCCCACATCGCCTCACCACCGACCAAGGAAGACAATTTGAAGCCTCTCTTACAACTGCCCTAACGAACCTCTTAGGGATCAAGCGATGTCGCACCACAGCATACAGACCGCAAGCGAATGGCCTCATCGAACGTTGTCATCGGACCATTAAGGCAGCTATTATGTGCCACGAAGACAAAGAATGGACAAATCTTTTGCCCACAGTTCTTTTAGGGCTGCGCACCAGCTACAAGGAGGATCTCCAATGTTCAGCAGCAGAGCTCACGTATGGTACGCAACTGCGTATGGAGAATTTTTTTTCAATGGCGCGGTTCCCCCAGATGCTGCAACATTCGCAAGAGAACTGTGTCAACAGATGCGTGAGATTCGAGCAACACCTGCAGCTCGTCATGGTAACAAGCCTGTTTTCGTTCATCCTGCCTTGGAAACATGCACACATGTTTTCTTACGAGACGATGCAGTCCGACGACCATTACAACAACCTTATACTGGACCACATAAAGTTACTAAACGGGACGCCAAGACAATCACCATTTTCTTCAATGGAAGACAGTTAACCGTTTCCATCGATAGGGTCAAACCTGCATTTTTGGTGAAGGAACTGAACACATTTCCATCCTCAACACCTGTACAGCCGCCAGCACTCAGTAGCAACGAAAACTCTACTCAAATCAAGGAATCAGTGACACGTGTAAGGCGCAAGGTGAAACCACCAGTTCGTTTCCGTGACTACGAATCGTAGACACTAGAGGGGGAGTAACTGTGGCGACTATGACTTTATTATATATTATAAAGAGTCCAGTAGGTGGAGAAAACAAGTTTAGTTTTGGTTGACACTTTAAAATAAAAATCTAGTTTAATGTTTAATAAAAGTTCATATACAAATATAACTACACAGTTTTTGCTACATTTGTGGTTCGTATACATTGCAAAAACAAAGACGAAACATTACCGAATTCGTGAAACCTGCCTATTTCCATTATTTCAAGTTGCATATGAGACACCAAGATAAAAATTGGGCTCCACATATAGTATGTAACACTTGTGTAGAAGGACTGAGATATTGGTTCAAGAAAACATGTCCTTCGATGCCGTTTGGTGTCCCGATGTTATGGCGTGAACCAAAACATCATCTTCGAGACTTACTTCTGCACCGTTAATGTATCGGGCTTCAATAAAAAAAATAAAGGTGCCATCGTTTATCCCAATTTGGACTCGGCTACACGACCTGCCCCCCATGGACCAGAAATTCCAATACCATCTACACCAGTTTCTCTTGAAGAAGATGCACTTTCGGAGTATTCATCAAGTGGTTGTTTCAATCCAAACAATGATATGGTAGACCCAGAAGTACTATTCCAGGAAGAAAGAGCTCCACAACTTTTAACCAAAAGGAATTAGATGATTTAGTTCGTGATTTAAATTTGACCAAAGAAAAAAGTGAACTATTGGATTCGCGATTAAAGGAGAAACATTTATTAGCACCTGGGACTACAGAAATAGAGAAAAAGAATTAATACGTTTTTTTGAAAAAGAAGATGACTTAGTTTACTGCAAAGATGTGAAAGGTCTTATCGAATATTTAGAAGAAAGTATATATGAAGCGACTCATTGGCGTTTATTTATAGACTCAACCAAAAGAAGTCTAAAAGCCGTTCTCCTTCACAATGGGAATAAATATGCTTCAATACCAGTCGCCCACTCAATTGTGTTGAAAGAAACATATTGTAACATGAGATATGTCTTGAAGAAAATTAATTATTCTAAACATCAATGGGTCGTATGTGGAGACCTCAAAGTTTCAGGAATGTTAATAGGCCTACAAGGGGGCTACATGAAGTTTCCGTGTTTTTTATGCGAATGGGATAGTCGTAGTCGAGAAGAACACTGGATTCGCAAAGAATGGCCCGCCAGAATGAAATTTGTAGCAGGTGTCAAAAAAGTTAAAGAACAGAGTTTGATTGAGCCTACAAAAGTGTTACTGCCTCCACTACATATTAAACTAGGTATTATGAAGCAATATGTGAAAGCTTTGAATAAGGATGGCCCATGTTTTCAATATTTTCGTAATAAATTTCCAGCTTTATCAGAAGCAAAAATAAAAGAGGGAATATTTGATGGGCCTGACATTCGCAACCTTATGCATGACTGTGACTTTTTAAAAAGCATGCATATTCAAGAAAAAGAAGCTTGGCTTGCCTTCGAGGACACGACAAAACAATTTCTCGGTAATAACAGAGATCCAAATTATGAAAATGTACTTCAAGAAATGGTCAATAAACTCCATAAACTGGGCTGTAACATGAGTATTAAATTACACTTTTTATTTTCCCATCTTAATTACTTTCCGGAAAACTTAGGACAGCTCAGCGAAGAACAGAGAGAAAGATTTCATCAAGACATAAAAATCATGGAGCGAAGATATCAAGGCAGGTGGGACAAGAATATGATGGTGGACTATTGCTGGTTTTTAGTTCGGGAAACATCCAACATCAACTTAAGAGAAAATTTATTAAAAGGACTCTCAAAGATAACTAATTTAGTTTCAGCTATTAGTACATTTTTTAAGTTAAGTTATTTAATCTGTGGGGGCTCACACGGTGCTTGGCCATCAATAAATCATGTCATGAGAGCTTATTGCCGATATTGTTAAATGGCAGATAAACATATTATTTTTATTACTTACATTCACGTTCATTTATTTTTTATATTTGTTTTCTTAAATAAAGTTCATGTTGTTTTAAAAACTACCTAACAACATACTACAAATTTAAGAATTGAAGCAATGTAATTAAAAATTACAACTTAGAAAAACCTTATTCTCGCTTTAAATTAAAATTCATTTCAATAAAATTTTGAAATTATTTGTTATATACTACAAAAAGGAAACTAAATAATTAAATAATTTTTCTATATCAACGTTTTCCAATATTTGAAATTTGGTGTGTGAACGAATAAAATAAAACATTTTAAATAAAAATCGTCAAAATACATTTCTTGCATAAAAAGAAATAAATCGATCGCTTAAGGCGCCTCCACCAATTGTCACGACCCTTAAAAGTTTAGAGGGTCGCTGGGGGATGGCTCAGAGGGAGCACTCGCTAATTGATTGCGGAGGTACAGTCGCAGAGCAATGTAATGAAAGAGTAGCAGGGGTAACCGGCCAGCCGACTTCGCCCGACGGAGCTGTAGCTCCGCCCGTCTGAAATTCTTAGTAATAGGGTACCAATTTCACTGACAATTGATTACAACGCACGCACGCATTATTCGTTGATTTTAAATAAGGTTTGTCCATTCCATGAACAGAACTGCGATAGATAATTATAAAATTTAATTAGCCGACATCGTAATTCATGTCGTAAATATTCTAAATATTATTAATGAAAATATTTATATCATTCGTAGTTAATCATTAGGAAATAATAATTATTTGATGCTCTTTCATAAAACGAAATAAAGCTATAATAAAATATAATAGTTATTGCGGAACAAAATTATTAAATCTAACTGACGCAGAAAGAAAACACTTTTAATAAACAAATGTTGTAATTACTAATTAAAACAGAAAACAATAACGATGAGATAAAAAATCGTTGCCTGTCAATAAATAACCATTTCAGATTTGAAATATTAAATTTTTAAGTTACTGCAAAAGTTTACGTGATTTAACTAGAATTATGTGAATTTAAATTATGAACACCTTTTGAAGTTTTGTAAATGTCATTTTGAATAAGTATTTGTGTGAATTGCTCTAGAGCGATTTGCGGTAGATGATGTTAGCTTAGCTGCCGAAATACGTATTTACGTGTTTTATAAATTGCGTATGGTCTAGAGAGATTTTTTTGCTCTCTGATATTGTAATATTTCAAAAATTTGAAGCTAGACATTTATACTTAAATAGTAATCGATTAGCATGTTTTAAAATATGAATACAAGAAATCTCGCTAAACTACTTCAATACAATACACTGAAAAGGAAAATTGGGGGGTGAAAATAGAGTAATTTATTGCAAATAATACATACAAAAAAAGTGCAATGAGAATATATTGAAGGCGTCCCGGTGTTCATCGTCTATCGTAGGCTTTCGGTTGACCGCGTGATGCATCACCGATTACAGCACGACGCGGTCAACCGAAAACCTAAAACATACGAAACTAAAAGCTGAAATAAATGTTTAGTTGCTGAAAGAAGAAAAATTATTAAAAACTCTTACAATAAAACTGAAACAGAAAATCAAAATGCTAAAAGAAGTAATTAATTTCTGGAAAATAAATTATTGTTTGCTGAAAGAACAAAAAATAAATAATTTAAAAAAAAGTGACACTAAAAGTCACTTGCTGTTCGTTCAACTTCTCTTACTGAGTCACAAAGGAAAATGATCAACGTTTAAACAATCGAACTTTATATAGCTCTGAAATTCGCATTCGTAGAATACTGAGAATTTAAAGAAACACGTGCTCTCTAATCGAAATCAAAGACTATTGGTAATTACTCTGTGTTGGAGGCAGGCACTTTTGCATTCCTGGAATACAGTTGGAATTTGAAATTTAAAAGTTCAACTTTTAATACGAAATCGGAATAATTAAATCCGATTTACAATTAAACGAAATGTGATTAAAGCGCACAAAATTTTTCTGAAAGATTACGTCCGATTTACAAAAAGATTAACCACGTCATTAAATTTGGTTTGATATTAAAGTTTCTTTGAATTTTTATTAATACTTAATGGATAACATAAAAGCATAACATAACAGCATAAAATAAAATTTTATTATTTACCTCAAACGAAAATTCATTTAAAACATAATTTACAAGTCTTCAATATATTTTCATTGCACATATATTTTTTCGTATTATTTTTAATAAATTACTCTGTTTGTACCCCTCAATTTCCCTTTTCAGAAAAAATTGAATTTTTCAAAAATGAGGTGCCAAGTTCACAGAGGTCCTTTTCAGTGTATTGCATTGAAGTAGTTTAGCGAGATTTTTTGTATTACATATTTTAAAACATACTAATCGATTAATATTTAAATATAAATGTCTAGCATCAAATTTTTTAAATATTACAATATCAGAAAGCAAAAAAATCTCTCTAGACCATAGGCAATTTATAAAACACGTAAATACGTATTTCGACAGCTAAGCTAACATCATCTACCGCAAATCGCTTTAGAGCAATTCACACAAATGCTTATTCAAAATGACATTTACAAAACTTCAAAAGGTGATCATAATTTAAATTTATATAATTCTAGTTAAATCACGTAAACTTTTGCAGTAACTTAAAAATTTAATATTTCAAAGAGTATCAAATAATTATTATTTCCTAAAGATTAATTACGAATAATATAAATACCGGGTGTTTCAGTGAAGATGCACCAAACTCGGTATGTTGGTAGATATCGTGAAAAGAAATAAAAGTTTCCTATAATATTGTTTTTTTAAATGAATAAGTTTTGAGATAATCGAAGGGAAAGGAGAATCGTATATTTTTAAAACGTACAATAGATGAGAGCGGCCCGAATTCTTAACCTACCTTAACGTTCGGTTTTTTACTTTATTACCCCATAAACTGTCGCGCCTCAGATGATATGATGAAACACATTTAGTTCGTTCACTCCGTTCGTTCACTAACGTTGTAGTGGCGAGTAATTAGTTGGTGTAGTTTATACTTTTTATTTTTAAGTTTATTATGTAAGTGTGTGTGTGGGTGTGTTGGTGGTGCGATGGGCAATTACACATTTCGAGAATACGCAGATTATTCAAACACATGTTGTAAGGTAATTGCCATTTGCGTAATTCGCCCGCTTCCGAAATTGTTTCTTCCTCATGTGATCAAGTTCAGTCTGATAGGCAAATAATTTAACAGACCGGCGTGGCGGAAGCAACAATTCTATTCAACAATTCCAATTTATTAATTGTACATAATTGTAGTAATTGTTGGATACAGAAACAAATAAAAACGTTACAAGCGTTAATTATTTATCGTACATTATTAAGACTCGGCAAATTTGATGTAATTACGGTTTGCATAAATGTTAGTGCGATGAAAACGCACGCTTTTTTCAAAGTGTTCGTCTTTAACACGTCTTGCGGTCAAGACCAAACTTAAAAGCCTCTCATAAATTTTTTCGTTTACGATAGTTATTTACTGTCTTCTTGCAGGCGCGTGCCATTCATAAAACAATTTAAATCGCTCGTCTTGTTTCACGGCTGCAGAAATTTAAATCGCTACGGTATTTCTAAAAACATCGGCTCCAAATTATGCAAATTTCAAGTTGCACCGATTAAAAAATTTTATTAAGATATTTTGTTTGAAATAATGTCAGAAACGTGTCCCTTAAGTTTGGTGCATCTTCAATGAAACACCCTGTATTTTCATTAATAATAATTAATTATAATATTTAATTAATAATATTTACGACACGAATTACGATGTCGGCTAATTAACTTTTATAATTATCTATTGCAGTTCTCTTCATGGAATGGACAAACCTTATTTAAAATCAACGAATAATGCGTGCGTGCGTTATAATCAATTGCCAGTGAAATTACTCAACCACTGGACCCTATTACTAAGAATTTCAGACGGACGGAGCTCTCTCCGTCGGGCGAAGTCGACTGGCTGGTTACCCCTGCTACTCTTTCATTACATTGCGCTGCGACCGTACCTTAAGGACGACAGAGTTAATAAAATGCATACGTACTATCGCTGACACTATAAACAGAACGAGAAGCAATAAAACTGTGCGAAATTCGACCATATTGCACCGACCGAAGTAGGCCTAAATGCTCAGGTCGTAAAATATGTTAATCCGGGATACTCAGGTAAAAACTTCCGAGACGAATAAATAGGTACGATTTAGAATATAGATATTAAATTGAATTAGTAAACATAAATTTTAGCCTACATGGAATCTTCACATTTAATCATGCACAAAAGTTTTATCAATTTTATTTGTAAATAAAGTTTTGAAATGAAAAAAAATATAAATTTTTTTATTTTATTAAAATTAATCTTTTTTCAAAACTGTTTAATTAAAGAGAAAATGTTATGAATGTGTTCAGGTATTTTAATACTTCTAGCAAATATGGGAGAATTGATTCTTACCTTCTTGGAAATACATAGTTTAAAGAAACGAATAATACCTAATTAAAAATATTCGTAGACATTACATATATTCTGCTTAAGGGATTAAAATTGTTGTGGGGACGAACTGGATTTATCTGAATTTTTTTCTTTAAATGAAATAATATAAAAGGGAACATTAAATTTTATACCTTCATTTCTAATACAATCGTGTTCGAGTGTTCATCCCAGTAAGTTTAATTAATTGTTCTGCATGTGTAGCATCGTCAGTTAGGTCGTCAGTGCACCATTGCCGAAAAAGGGAAAATTATAGGAATGTGGCAAAGTGGAAAATCGTATAGTGAAATAAGTGAGTCGATTCATAAATCGGTAAGTAATTTTATATCTAAATGTATTCTGTTATTATTATTATGAATAATATTATTTTGAATGATTAATTCATTCAATAATTTATTTTAATTTTTTAAATTAAAATTTGTTTTGTACATCTGTAAAAAAATTCATAAATTGAACAATTAATTGGAAATTCTAAAATAAAAAACATATTTTGGAATCTCCAAAAGAATTTCCAAATTCATAAATTAGATGTAAAATTTCGGAACGGAAGTGAATGTAGTCCATTTTTTTTAGATGTTATGTTGTGGAATAAATATTTATTGAGTACAACTTTGTTTACTTTATTATTATTATGGTTCAAGTTTTTAGAGTTATCTAAAACTTCAAATTAAAAAAAAAATGCATTTTCACAATTTCATAAAAATGTAATACAAAATAATGTAATTATTTCAGAAATCTACCATTCTACGTTTCAGAAATGAAGGTTTGTTAGAGAGGAAACGAAGACCGCTTGGTTTAAATAAAAAAAACTACACAAAATGAAGATGAAGAAATCGTAAATGCAGTACAAAACAATCCTTTTCTTTCTAGTCGATACATTTTAGATGTCACAGGAATTGGTTCTTCAACTAGGACCATCATAAGAAGACTTGTCAATGGAGGGTTACATAACCGGAAATCAGCGAAAGTTGTAAATTTTACACCGCGCCATGCCAAGATTAACATCTCGGCAATATGTCAACATGTCAAACAGCATTTATTACCTTTGGCGGATGCTAATGATGGAGGCATTGCATTTGTCCAAGATAATTCGGCCATTCATACTGGCAGAGTCGTTCGGGAATAGTTTGAAGAATATCCAGAAATTGATGTGATTCCCTGGCCTGCTAAATCCTATCGAAAATTTATGGGCACATGTTATTCGACATTGGGACGACGAAAATGCAAACTTAAGAAGCAGGCAGGTATTTACAAGAACACATAAATAGAACTTGGAATCAATTGGGATTAGGAAATTTATGCCAAAATTTAGTTGGTTCCATGCCGAGAAGACTGCAGGAAGTCATCGCAAATGGAGGATACTATACAAAATATTAATGTAATTATCTTTTGTGTTATTTTTTATATCTAAAAATTATTTGGAATATGTATTTTATTTATTAAAATGTGTACTTCTTTCTTAAAAACAGAAACAAAAAAATTAAATATTGAAGTTTTTATATCGGGCTTTCAATAATAAAACTTTGCAGGGACAGGGAGGCTATAACTTGCTTTTACTCCATTTAAATTACATTGCAACAAATGTTTTCATGACATCTGAAAGTGACTTTAATTTTAAAGTCTCCTTTAAATTCGATTATAAAACTGGTCCTAATAGTATTAATTTTGTAAATCATTGAGTTATTTTTCTGATATTAGAAATGATAAATTATAAATTTATTAATAATTATGAATAAATGATTAATTAATACATTAAGGCCCGATCTTTTCATCTCCAGTTAACTTTATCTGACGGTTTATTCCCATAGTAACAATTGTGATCACAATCGTTACTATGACCAGATCACCAGATAAAGTTAATTGGAGATGAAAAAATCGGGCCTAAATCAAACACGGAAAAAATAATTTAAAAGAGCAGCTGTTTTACTTATTTAAAATTATGCTAGTTATTCGGATATTCTATTATCGAGGATGGACGTTTACTCCGGCACGCGGCAGGTAGTAAGTACAATAACATGCAATAAGGTTGAGTTTCGCTCGTTCTTCAGACACGTTACTGCCAAGCAAATTTTCAATCGTTCTCTTTATACTGTCAGCGATAGTACCTTCTCAGGATTAACATGGAGGCCATGACGATTGACAACATATCCCAGATATTTCATTTCGGTAAGGCAAAAATGACATTTGTCCTTATTTAAAGTCAAACCGGCTTCAGTCAATCTTTTGTGAACTTCCTCAAGGACTTCGAGATGTTTTTCGAAAGTCTGGGTCACGATAATAATGTCGTCTAAATAGACGAAGACATGTGGTTCAAGGTCAGCACCAATGACACGATCAATAAACCTTTGCCACTGCATCCTACGAAACTGAAATAAACCACGGTTGGGTACCGTAATTGCCGTGTACTGTCGAGACTCTTCAGCGACTGGGATCTGCCAATATGCTGACTTGATGTCGAGTGACGAGAGGAATTTGGCATCTCTGAGTTTGTCAAGGGTATTAGACACGTAAGGTAAAGGGTAGGCATCCTTGGTCGTAACTTGATTTAACTTACGGTAGTCGACACAGAAAGGAATGGAACCGTCTTTCTTGGGAACAAGTGAAATCGGAGAAGACCAAGCACTTTTTGATCTCTCAACGACACCACGCTCCAGCATGGAATCGAGTTCCTTGTCGACGATGGCTTGTCTCGCAGGGGAAATAGGGTAGTACCTTTGTTTGATTGGTGGACTATCAGTTTGAATGACATGTTCGACCAATGTCGTGCAACTAAGTTCACCACTGTTGGAATTGGCGAACAACCTATCAGTCAATTCGATCAGCTGCTCCTGATCGGAATTCATCAGATGACCTCAGGAAGTAACACGTTCGATGGAGTCCACATTCGCACTTCCAAAACACCAGTCACCTGATCGTAAATCTGGGACAATGCCCATTAGCTTCCAGAAGTCAGCTCCAAGAATTAAAGAATGTGGCAAATCGGGGACTACTAAGATATCAATGACCTTGACTCGATCACGCAATCGAGGTCACATGTTTGATGAAAGGTAGATTTAAAGTCTGCAAAATTTCCCATCCGGGCCCACCTATGATGGTACGGGATGCACCGGAGTCTAACAAGCCAAGAAAAGAAATGACTAAAATTAACACGGTCAAATAAGGTCGCTCATCGCCTTGGGCATGAGCAAGGACATAATTGAGAATCAGATTGCTTGATGGTGGTTCGATCGGTTTTGAAATTTTAAAACATCGCACTAGCCGACCATCTAATGCGTGGATTTCACGTTTCTTGAGCACTTCGGGCACGAGTTCACGGTGACATTCGGGAAACCGGGACACTCGCGTGAGACATGACCAGTCTTTTTGCAATTCCAGCACCTGATGACGTTAGAGGTTGGGCTGGGTTTAGACGTTTCGGGCTTACTTTGTTTAGGTTCAGTTTTGATGGAGGGGCCAGCTTGAACATAGTCTAAGTCAGGCTCAAGAGTGAGATTCCTTCGCGGTGGGGGAGTGTATGCTTCCACAGCTGATTTGCGAACCTCTAATTGCCTACCTAATTTAAGCAGTTGCGCCACAGATGTTATTTCAACCAGGCCTAATTGTTGCTGGTAAAAAGGCGCAAGATTCTTCAACAAAATTTTAATTTGAGCCGCCTCAGGGACATGGACGCCAAGCCTATTAAACAAGTTGGACATAACCGACAGATAAATGCCCATGGACTCATCGGGTCCTTGTGTACGTCGTTTAATTTCGTCAAAAAGTTGATCACTGTAGTCATGCGGTTGGAACTCGTCTTTGAGAAGTGTCACTAGCTCTGGCCAAGTTTTGCATAAACGTTTGTTTGCTCTCAACCAAATCAGAGCCTTGTCTCGAAATAGGTCAGACGCGGAGGCAAAAAGTGCAGCCTCAGAAACGTTACGTGCAACTCTTAATTCATCAACGCGTTCTAAAAATGCGTTAAGCGATAACAGTTTATTATTACCGTCATACGAAATACCCCATTTCGATACAGGCACTGTCAGTAACGGTGAAGGCGGTGAAACCGTATGCAATGTCTTACTTGCTGAAGGTAAATCCTGAACCTTTTGCTCGAAAAGGTAAGCCATTTCGTCAAGGGTTTTTAAGAAGGCATTCCGTTGCTGAATCTCCTCACTTGTTGGTTGGCTACGTCTAGCTCTGCCAAAGGCGTGTGAAAGTTTCGTCAAAATCTTATCTTTAGTGCAAACGGTCGCATCACTAGGAAATGAGTCGATTAAACAACGGATCTCTACTACTTTTTTATTTAATGCCGCAGCATCATCCCCGAAAGGAATGTTATAAGTTGCTGAAGGCAATTGTAAGTCACGTTCGAGTCTTAGTTGACGTCTTAGATTTGCTCTTTTCTGCGCAGCCGTACCTTCGGGTTGAACACCACGTGCAATGAGCTCATAACTCAACTCTTCGGTATTTAAACGGTCCGGCAATAGTTTGTACTCCATAGCGCAGTATAAAAAGCAAGACGTTACGATAAAAAATAAAAACAAAGTGCAAAGCTGGTTTAAAGTAAATTTTGAAAATTCAAAAGGCTCGCACGTTGAGGCGCCAAATTTGCTACCTACCTGTAGGTTTGCAAATTTTGTGCGAAGTGACTAAAGTATTTCCACACCGCTCGGCGTAGCTCGTGGAGAAGGGAGGGTCGACGAAACCCCAATGCAAAAGGTGGACAAAATGATTTAAAATGAAAAACACCAGCTGAGCACACTTGTTTATATTTAGCTTGCTCAAAATTCCAATAACGATAACTCAAACACGAATAATAAATATCAATAAACAAGTAACACGTTAAATTAAATCCGTACCACAGATCTGTGCTTCGGTCACACATACGGTTTAAAACGAACAATGAAATTAATGCTTCTCAAAAACGTGGGTAACGGTAAACGAACCCCGCGATAATAAGTTGTACATTAACCACACCGCAAATACAAAATTAATAGGGCTACTCCGACCTTGGTCTCCCAAGATCCAGCGTCGATGTCAATCAGCTGTCCAACGTCAACAGGCTCAATTCGTTGACAAAAGCCAAATCCGGGCTTCTCCTGCATCCAAGGGGACGACGATATTTCTCACCACTCTGTCTTGAACTGGGGCTACGACTCAAACTTAAGCTTCAACTGAAAGCCTCTACTCGAACTAAAAGCCTAATGGAAGAAAATATGCGTTACGTTTCGTCGCAGCCAGAACAAAGCCATAAGACATACCTGTTTTGTATTTCGACGACAGGCTTGGAAAGCTGTTTAGCAAGCTTAAAATTCTCTCCACGTACGATAACAACAAATCTCGGAATAATCCGGTTCCGTCTCCTTCACAAAAGCCCGTGAAAAGGAGCACAAAGGTGCAGTACACACACACACACACACACACACACAGAATAAACGAAGCGAACGGGAGAGCTAGCGATATGAGACTGCTGCGGACGAATGTCGCGTTCTTTCCCCAACACTAGTTCGGACAGGAATCGTTACGATCGGGACAGATTTACCCCGGAAACTAAGTCAAATGGAGGTATGCAGTATGCCTGAAGTAACAGCGGATAGTTTAACATCACGCTATGTTGTGCAGTATGGTGAAATGCGACGTCCGGCACGTACGCCGTATTTCCCACGCTGATACAGGGTGTACGGAAAATTAATATGAATGACTTGAATGGATTTTTCAACCGTAACAATTATTTTTAGGAAATAAATTTTATGAAGAATTTTAATTAAAACTTCAGACTATTATAAATTTTTTATTCTGTAACGGTCCGTCAACTTTCGGGGTGGTCTGTAACTGCTTGACGTCGGTCCGGCGGTTCTGGTTTGCTCGTCGGTGTCCAGGTCTAGAAATAAAAACATCGATCACTTAGCAAATACAGTTTTTATTTACAAAATAGTTCATATTTACACGTATTCAGAGATTGGAATGTTTTTTACTCCGGTAACAAAACTTACGGATTGGTAAACGAAATAATGAACTTCCGGACGGTATTTCTCGATGGCGGCAATATACATTGTGTCTTAAGGACACTAATTAACTGCAAAATGTGATGTGACTTAAGGACACTAATCAACGGTAAAATACGGTGTGTCTTAAGGACACTAACGACAATTAATCGCCACGCAAACTGCGCGTACTTGTACGTTCTGGTTTCCGCTCCGGGAATCGGATCAGGGTTACGGTCAAGAATGAAACTCCCACTCTAGAATCAGGGTGTGCGAAACGCCCGCACTAGGTAAGAAAGAGTGAAACTCCTATTCTAGGGTCAGGATGCACGAAACGCTCGTGCCGGGTAGGAAAGAGTGAAACTCCCATTCTAGGATTAGGATGTGCGAAACACCCGCACTAGGTAAGAAAGAGTGAAACTCCCACTCTAGAGTCAGGATGCACGAAACGCCCGTGTTGGGTATGAAAGAGTGAAGCTCCCACTCTAGGATCAGGATGTGCGAAACGCCCGCACTAGGTGAAAAAATTCTAATATGTCCTGTAATATTTTCATTTGCTGTTCGTCGCTAGTAAATGGTTTATTCAAAATCTTTTTGCTTTTAAAAGTATAAGAGTTCAGAATATCAAATAATTGGTCCATCTTTGATATGAATGCTACTGTGGCCATTGCAAAAGAAACATATTGCTGTGTGATGGACGAGTTCGGAAGAATCAAAAATTGTTGTTGTTTGGCCCCACGTTGGACGCCAAAAATTGTTGCTGTGGGATGGAGGAAGTAGAAGAATCAGACAATTTGTTGGAGAAGCCAAAAATTATTGTTGTGTTTTCCGGATTATTCTTAGATTTTTCTTTTCAGCAACAATTTACTTTACCTGTTCTAGCTCAGTTTTTCTGATTCTACTCTTTTTGTCAAGGCTTGGGTTCATGTCTTGGGCAATGCAATGAGTAATGAATTTTTGTTTTATTTCAAACCCGGAGAATTTTTATTTGTCTTTTTTCAAAATTTTGATCTCAGTTTATTAATTAATTTTTATGTGATTGCCTTCGATTTGTTTCAAATTTCAAATTGCTTTCCTGTGCTTGCACGTCTAGAAAACAATTTCTACTTTGGCTGAAACAAACCTATGCACTCGTTTAATGGAAAGACAACCTTGTTTGCACGCTTCTGCTTTCCGACATTTTCAAATTTGTTTTAAAAATCCTCTTGCTGGCTTTTGTTTAAATAATTTAACATTTGGCGAACTTACATTCGAGCCAATGTAAATTATTTTCCTGTTTTAAAATTTGTTTGTTCAAATTTTTAGATATTTTTAATAAAATAATAAGAATTCCAAGTTATAATAATTTTTAATGAACGTAAATAATTTGTTTAATAGTGGAGAAAAATTTACATGAATGTTGCAATGAAATTTTCAGATCATAAAATTAAATTTTGTAAGCAGAATTCTTACGCGTTTTTACGCTTCGAAGTTTTAGCAAGAATTAAACGTCCCCTTGCGTGAATTCAATCATATCCCTCCAAACAATCCTAAAGCGTGTTCGTACTTGTTTAAAAAAAAAAGTTACAAATTTCTTCAGTTTCCGTCCCTTGTTTGGGCGTTTGATCTGTGGTTTGACATCCTTACGTTGGCCTGACTGTCAATCATGTTTACATTCTACGCGCTAATGAAATTTGGAAAAATCTTTACTGTTTTTCAAATAAATTTAAAAGGTAAGTAGCTTAATTTAATTTAATCATTTTCGTACTTTGATCGACATTCATTAACGTAAGTATTTCTCTTTGTGGAACTTAAAATCACTCTACAAAAATACCTAACCTCAAATTTTATATACAAACATTTCTTTAAACTTAACTAAAATTAATTCTTTGGGCGCACCGCACCTTTGAAACTTAAACAGGCCTTTCTCACTCTTGTCTTTCACTGCACTACACTTAACATTTGTCTGTTTTTAGGTGTTGCCGCAAAAGATGTTCATAGTTAACTTGAATGTCCTGCACTTTCGCTGCATTCAATCTTACACGACGACCGTCCTGCAGGTACACAAGACGTCTTCTCCTCCTGAAAGTCTGTTCCTGGACAAGCCAAAATCTTGCCGTGCAAGGCCCTTTCGTCTTTGTGTGATGCCTATTCATCATCTCGCAGAACTCGTCCCACGAGGATTGATGCATTTTATCTTCCAGCCACTTAGTGTCCG
The DNA here is from genome assembly GCA_033060865.1 of Dorcus hopei. Classification (NCBI taxonomy): domain Eukaryota; kingdom Metazoa; phylum Arthropoda; class Insecta; order Coleoptera; family Lucanidae; genus Dorcus; species Dorcus hopei. Next base: position 58,723,085 of record CM065426.1, on the reverse strand, counting down.
AAAGACAAATTCAACTGGATTTCACCTTCGGTATTCTGCATGTTACTTTTACTTTTATTGCTCGACTCTAATTTTGAAATTTTGTGTAAAAACTGAATCGTAACTTTCATTTTTAAATGTTTCTCTTTTTATTTTATTAATTTATTTACAATTTATTTACAAGTTGCTCATGTGATAACTAAATATCACCGCAATATGCATTTAAGCCAGCCGTAACTGTAGCACTTAATAATTGTGCTGCATACTTTACTTTCATTTTCTCGAAATTGTTTGGCCTCATGTGACTATTAGTTAATTTTGGCGCTAACTTAAATGTTTCTTTTTTATTACTATTTTGTTACTGGTGTAAAAATAATTACACCCCCACTGAAACACCCAAAATATTTATTAATTTGGTAAAATTAGAGCCTTGATCTGAGACCAAACCTAATACATTCAGACCAATATTTTCTACTTTTTCAATTGCCTCTGAAATTATTGCTTTCAAATGTGCTGCTGGGCAGGATTCATTCACAAAAAAATATGCAAGGGGTTGTTTCCAATTTAAATTAATTCCTCTGGCCATCAAAACAAGTGCACTTGTTGCTGGAGAAAACGTTTTATTTCCATTTGATGCATCAAATCCAATTATTTCATCACTTGATAAATTATAATAGAAGTGAGTTTTTAAGCTCATCTCATCAAGATAAAGCAAACAATCCCGTGCTAATTGAGGCATTAAATCAACTTTGGTCTTAATAATGCTTGCTCATTATGAAATCATTAAATCCAGTTTCAAGTTTCCATTTACTTGTTAGTCTGCAAAGTGTTGCTTTTCATGGCAAATGAAATGTTTTTGATAAGAAACGGTATACTTTTGGTCCCAAAAAATAAATGGTTATGTTACGGTTCGTTTTTGCTTTATTGTTTTTATTTTAGGGTATTTTTAAATTTTGTCTTCATTTAATATTCTATCTGATTACAAACTCAAAAGTTCTGATTTGGCTTCATCGATCGCTCTATTTTAAATACAAACTCTAAGGTTTTTCTTATTGTCTCTCTCCTCGTGCATGTGGACTGGTTAAATTTTGATTTTTGAACAAAAGGGGCGTGTTGGCGTTTGTTTGTTGATTTGAAGAAAAAATTATTCCATTCGCCGTCTTGGGTGTTCGCGATATTCATGAGTGTGGGTCATTGTTAGTTGCTGTAGAAGCTAATTTGTGTAATTTGTGCCGAATTCGACCGCCTAATGGATATTAGGGATCTTCCACACTTATGCAAGGTTCATTGGAATAGTCCCAGCACGAATCTAGCAGATAGAACCTGTGTCACGAGCTCAGCTCCTACTTCAATCAAATAAGTCAACAAGCGTGTCGCAGATCTTTCTTTTGGGCCCTTAATTTTAAATAAAAGAGGTAAGCCTTGGGATTAAATTTTAAATTTGTCGAACTTTTTTTTATTTATCGTTGCATTTCTCCCATTAGCAAGTTTCGACTAGTGAAAAACTTCGACTAGTGAAAAGCATCGACTAGTGATAAACTTCGATTGGTGAAAAGTTCCGACTAACGAACTACAAGTTTCTTCTAACGAATATCAATATATTGAATTTCGAATCCCGAGTAGCGAGTATCCCGTAGCAGGTGACAGGCAAAGTTCAGGAGTATATGCAGTATCCAGGTCCCCTCACGAGACGTCGATGTAAACATCTGAGGTCCCGTAAGTATTTGGAATCGAACCAACATCAGACGACCTGAATTTATCGACGCAGCGGAATTATACTCATTTCAAATTTTCTTTTCTTCCTTTAGTAATTTACTGAGCTGTATATCGATTAATTTAAGTACTTGATAATATCGAGCCTATATACTTAAAGTAACGGTTCCTTAAGAACATCATACATACTATGTGTTTTTTTAAAAATGCCATAAAGGTTGGCCATGAAAATTAAAACTCATGTCGTAGCTTGGCATCTAACACATGCCAAATCTGAAAATTTAAAGTAAATGAATGGAGCTAAGACATGAATTTTCTTTTCCACAGCCACCCCTTATGGCATTTTTAAAAAAACACATGTTATAACAACATGCGTATCTGAAAATTTTCAAACTCATAATTCATCTGTCAATCTGACAAACGCTAATAAAGGCGTTTTCGGAAATTTAGTCGGAGCAGTCAGGTTCTTGGAAAAGCGTTCGTAAATTAAACCTGGTTACTTGTTCTGCTTTCGAAAATTAGTACAGGTACGCGACTCAAGTAACTCTAGTCATTGAGTAGGGTTACTACGTTCTGCTATGAGGTTATGTTTATCTGTTTCCTTTTTTTGAAGTTTGGGTAATTTGAAATGTGTGACATGTACTAACGAATAATTTGATCTGTTCTAATTAAAGTATTTAATTATTTGTCAATTATTTTGCACAGAATGACGGGTTTACCAAATTTGGCCAGACGTGGTTATTCTGATACTGACCTGACAACTACAATCGCGTTCGAAAATTCACTAACCTGACTACTAACCTGCTAGGGTTAATCTTTCCAATCCGAGTTATTTTCCGAAAACGCCTTAATTTGTATATGAACCGTACAGGATATCCTCGCCGGTGATTACGCGTCTGCGTTTGCGATGTATTATTCTAATTCAAATTTGGATTAATTTAACTAACGATTATGAACTTTTCATCTATAAAAATATAATAAAATAGCGTCATTGATCGTCATAATTTTCTTTTAATTATTTGTTTCATATATACAGAGTGACCGATATTTTTGACATATACAGGGTGATTGTCAATTAAATTTTTTTTAAAGATAAAGGCGGAATTCCAAACTTGAGGGTAACTCAAATGATACATTCACGTGTGCAATCCTAGCGGTACTACGAATTACCATTACCTGGAATAATTTAACGCTAGGTGGTGCCTCTTTTTCTTTAATAACTACTAGGTAACGAGCTACCGACAATCCTATTATGTATTCCACCCCGTCTCCACTGAGCTGGGCACAATTCCAGATAGGTTATACAATAACATAAACGAGTTTCTTCAACATTCACAAATTTATTCTAGATCAACTAAGTTGGTATAGATAGGTAGGTAGCAGTTAATGCAAATTGTTTGAATTCTGTAGTATATCGGTAACCTTGTGGCTTTTTATTCAGCAACTCCAACTGTTTTTTGATGAACTTAAATGTTGCTTCATCATAATGCGTTTCAAGGAATTCCAAAATCTTCTTATCATTAAGGTGATTTTCAGGTCTGTTTTTCTTTTGTAAAAACCTGTTCTACGCCAACAGCTTACGTTTCCTGGACTAGAGGCAGACAACTTTCGTGGTGTTTGGCATGAGACACTCACTAAATAATAATAAATTGCATTATTAAGTTAATAAAAAAAGAGATAATAAATACTACCTGCAGCATTGCAAACATCTTGATTTGGAAACTGTGCAGCTGAACTGCCTTGCAGATCTTGTTCAGGGGCATTGGCTTGTTGAGTCGTATTTTGCAATTACTTTCGTCACAACTTATACTGTGAATTGGCGATTCTGAAATATGTAATAGGTAAATAGGAAATTATAATGTGAAATGATGTTATGAAGTTATAGAAATTACATTTCACTCACCTAACTTTAATGTTGGTACGGCAGAATTTAGGAGCCTATTTCGTTTTTCGCTTTTAAAAAATCTGTCTTCGAAATGAACACTGCACACACGCACATTTTCGTTACACCTGTCCAATAATTCTGCTCTACCAATCTGTTTCGCCCGTAATATACCTCTGTAAAATATTTTAGCTGTGATATACTTGTATTTATATAATAATAAACAAAACTGTTTTCATGTGTGCAATTGTAACATAACCAAACATTTATAAAAATGTTCTAATTATTTAATTTTCATACCTGTCTTTTGGTATTCTAAAGAAACTTATGCTTCTAGGTAAGGAATTATTTGAATAAAAGTTAGTACAAGATGGCACGCAGCAAGTGAATTTCATTTTCGATTTTATTTTATAACCAAAATTTTTAAAAACTTGTAAATAATAGCCGAATGTCCAACTACCAATCAGAACCTAATCACCTCAAACTGCATAGTAACTTGCGCATAATAAAAGTAATTCCCATCATTTCTGCAAGTGCAACTACTGTATGGAAGGTATACTGTGATAATACCAAAGCTTTCCTACCAGACCGTTTGCAACCCAGGATTCAGGAATTTTCTCTTTGTTTACTTGAGCAAAGTCAAGCGCTAAAATTAGAAATTGTTTTCTTGTGAGCCCATAGTGTATCAGTGAAGCTTGTTTAAGATAGTTTTTTAGTATTTCTTCTCCTTGAAGAAAAAAAAAGACACGATTGGTATCCTATTTGCTGGTATATTGGAATGCATCCTTTCCGCTTGCTTTGTGTATTGTCATGTGCCGGGCTAATGTGGTTCTTGAAACCTTACATTCCAAAGCAGCCTGCCGGATTGACCAATTGTTTTGCAAAACTAAAACTGCTGCCTTTTCAACATCAGTACCCTTGACTTTAACTCGCTTCACCACTTGCTTACTTCTGGGCATCTAAAAATCATAAAAAAAACTTCTGTACTGTACCTTGGGATAGTCCCGAGGTACGGTACGTCACAGTGTCCAAAGGTACAAGACACAACATATTTTTTAAAACATGCTATTTGTAATTTATAGGTTAGATTTCTATCAGTTTTAATTTTGCATATTCAAATATACTGCTCGCAATTGAAATACGAACACCTTGAAAAAAACATTTTTTTTAATGAAATTTTACAGAGATGCAAAGAATTGTGTAAACAACAAATGATTAAAATTTCCAACGAAAACTGAATGGGTCCCCCGCGTTCACGAATGCAGTCTTGTATTCTGTGAGGCATGCCGTTTATTTGATTATTAATAAATTTTTGAGGTATAGCTAACCAGGCTTCCTCTACAGCCTGTTGTAGTTCGTTCAAGGTGGTTGGAGGACGTGGCAAATTGTTAATATAACGACCCATGTTATCCCATACTTTTTCAATTGGCGATAGATCTGGAGAACGGGGTGGCCATGGCAACACTGCTATCTGTTCTTTCTCCAAGAAGTTCAAAGAAGCTCTAGCAATGTGAGGGTATTCGTTGTCCTGCTGAAAAATTCTTTCTTCGATGCTTCTAACGTAGGGCAAAACTACTGGTCGTAGAACGTCATTAATGTATCGTTGAGCTGTCATTGTGCCACGAATCACAAGCAGACTGGATCTACTTCCATGTGCAATGGCACCCCAAACCATCAGCCCAATAGCTCGATGAATGTGACGTTCGACAGCAAAGTTAAACTTCGTTCACAGCGCGTTCGTTTGACCAATTGCTGCCCATTATGGGTCCCCAAACAAAATCTTGATTTGTCAGAAAAGGCAACTTTATGCCACTCGCTACCCCAGTTCTGACGTTGTCTGCACCATTCCAGACGCTGGCGACGATGATTTAATGTCAGTGGAAGCACCAAATGCGGACGGTAGAATCTCATGCTCATGCCCATGGTAAGCAACCGGTGGTAAACAGTACGTAGGCGAATGGGCCTACCTACTCCTGCCAGCCAAGCATGAACAATGGATCTTGTGGTACGGTATCTTTCTCTTGGGGTCATTAATCTAAGAAGTCGATCTTCCCGTTCTGTGGTCCTTCTTTGTAGCACCAGACCCTCGAGCTCACTGTGTTCGGCCTTGTCCTTCCCATGGCTGGTACGCTGCAACCACACTAGCTACACTACGCCCAACAATTTGCCGGTATGAAAAACCACCTTCTACTACTACTCCCACTACTATGTTTATATTTTTTGAATTAAATCACTTTTGTCGCAGATAATTTGCAAATTTTTTAATTAAAAAGACATTTTGGGGCCTATTCTTTTTAATGTTTATTTTTCGAATCTGTGTCTTGTACCGAGTGGCTCAACGGTGTGTATTTCTTCTGTGGAGCCTATAGAAATAACAAGTAAAAAAAAAACACCGTTGGGACACCCGGTACATAGTTTCATAAGTTACATAGTTACATAAATTACCTAGTTACATACATGCTGACTAGATAACATGTTTAAATTAATTATATATCATGTTAGCTCATAAATTTAAATGAATCTTAACATACACTGGCCCTTGAAGAGTCCACGGTCTTCAACATTAAATTCACTTTGTGCTCTATCAGTTGGTAATACACATAATTTATTGACAGTACGTATGGATGTGAAATTTGGAAATTTTTTGGTTACTACTCGAATCACTCCGTCACTGCCTGGGTGTAATTATACAATACATCCAATTTGCCACTGTTACGGATATGTATTGGTGTTATTAACAATTACAATAGCACCTTCCTTTAAAAGAGCTGAGGCATTTTTTTGCCATTTTGTATGTCGTAATTCCGTAATAACTTCCGTTTGCCAGCGTTTCAAGAAATGTTGTATTAATTTTTGTAAATGCTGATATTTATTAATTCTAGAGTCCTTAACATTAGTAAAATCATGATTTAGCAAAGATGTTGATGGCCTTCCGATAAAAAAGTGAGCAGGAGTCAATGGCTCCAAATCCGAAGGATTATCTGACAAAGGTGACAAAGGTCTTGAATTTAAAATAGCTTCTATTTGACTTAAAACAGTATAGAATCGCTCAAATGTCAATGGTGTATTACTTAATATTCTTTTTAAGTGAAATTTTGTGGATTTTACTCCAGATTCCCAGAGTCCACCAAAATGTGGTGCATGTGGGAGATTAAAATGCCAATTAATACCCTCATTTGTGGCTAAATCAGTGATTACTTGTTTGTTTGTTTCAAAAAATTTACGAAGCTCTTTTTGAGTTCCAACAAAATTGGAGCCATTATCAGAATTGATTTGATGAGGTTTACCATGTTTACACATTCTGAAGTAAGATCACCGACTAATTCAAGGTGTATGGCTTTCGTTGTATAACAAATAAAAAGTGCTATGTAGCATTTAATTAATTTAGGATTTCTTTCATCCTATCTTTTAAAAGAAATGGTCTTGCATAATCGACTCCAGTATCATGGAAAGGAATAACAGCATTTAAACGACTTACAGGCAGATTACCCATTATAGGTTTATTGTAAATTTCTTTATATTTTGTGCAAATAACACATTGATTTATTACTTTTTTGCTAAATTTTTGCCAGCGATAGGCCAATAACACAGGCCTACATATGAAAAATTTTTGAACATTGTTTTCGTTTTGATAGCTTCTCTTACCTAATTTACATGCTCTGAATTCAGCAGTATTCACAGATTTTCGCTATCACATCAGGTTTTTCCACAAAATTAAAAAAATATTTATATGTATTTTCGAGAAAAAAATCAATAATTTATTTAAAAAAACAGTTATTTTCAAAATTATTACCGAAATATCTATTTTAATTAAGCCCTTTGGATATGATAAGACGGCTCTCTGTGATATCTTCTGTTTTCCTGCGCCTTAGAGTGCTTTTTTATGGGTTGCGTTTGGAATATCACGTTTTACTGACCAGCAGTAGTTGGCTATGATATTTACATTCCATCGGCCTTGGTATCGCTTTTCTATCTCTTTCATATCCTGATGAAACCGTTCTTCCTGTTCTTCGCTGAAATCACCAACATTTTTGGGAAGAAATCCAGATGTGAACGGAGTTTGATGCTCATTCAGCAACCCAGTTGCTACCTACCTGGGTGATAAGTAGTAGTTTTACACTGGAGCGAAACTTTACTCCAAGTTGCCAGCCAGCTGCAGTGGGACGGGGGGGTTCTCAAACCAAAACGCGAAGGCCAATCCAAATACAGGCGCCACTCAATTTTTTTGTAAAAGGAATCTCGTGAAAAATTAAGAAAACACGGTACGTCCAAAGCATGAAACAAGTTTATTAACGCACACAAAAATAAACAACAAAATAAAAAAAACAACGCAGGTCGAACAATTTAAATAAACAATTAGGCAATAAACATAATACGGTAATACCTAATTTTTCGGATCCGAAACTGCTACAAAGCTAATTAAAATGACACAAAATAATAGTCGTCTATTCTAGCGTCAAAAAAACCGCGTTGTGCGCTTGACGCGCAATAGCCGGAGAATTCCTCCGAAACGGATTTTATTTCGCGAGCGTACGCGAACTACGTGCACAAATGCGGCTACATTCAATCCACCGAGAAACGAAAATTTCAACAGACACTAAGGAAATATGACCTGCTTAAGTAGCGTCGTTACGTCCGTCTATGGGGCGTTTCCGTGGACATCGGCTTTTTCCCCGGATGGATGCGTCGATTTGCAGTCGCAAGTTGCCACGAGATACCAGAGCTTGATCCTAACCAAGACCGGAAATAGGAGATTGGTCAAAACCGTGACCAGAAACAGGAGATTGGTCCTAACCGAGACCAGAAACAGGAGCCTATAAACGAAGGAAGAGAAAGACGAACGTAAGGGCCAGGTCGAGAGAGTAATATCACGCAAAACTTACCTAGTCGGGAGGCTAGGCTGACACAAACCGCAGAGGAAATGCGGCTTTTCCGCTCCCAAATGAGCCAAAGAAATTCGGCACACAGCCGTACCACTCACTTTCACCTCCTCGATGAAGTGAACACGACACTAAATTTTCCGCGAAAGAAACATGCAGCTCATGGGGCGAACAGAGTATTACTGAAAAAATGACGCTTCCCTCGACCGGGGGAAAAGAAAAAAACAACAAAAGAGAGAGAAATATTCGAATGTGCCAATGGCAGATTTTAAGTCGTCAGCGGAAACCAATCAATATAAAGGGTAAAGGTTACTGGTATATGCAACAGTTTCCGGCTTCAACCGCATTCCGAAGCTCAAACTCGTTCATCCGCTAATACACGCGTCGCAAAATAGGACCATTTAAATTTGACAATTAAATATTGCGTAGACGCAAACTCGACACAAAGCAAGGATGAATTGCGTAGGCGTGGAATGGCACATTCCTACGCCTAGTGGGGAAACAGAACAAAACGGGTTAAAAATAGCTCGGAACGTTGAAATATACATTATACAGGGTGTTCTCGCACACGAACGAAAGTAAACTGTAACACAGTTTTTTGATTTTTTTAAAATATCGTTACGATTAAGTAATTATAGTCTGGATGCTTGTGTTTGATATTAGTTACAAAGTTCCACTACTGGGGGTGGACTCTGTAACTAATATCAATCTCTATTTGCCGCTAACTCTATTCGTATGTATGGAGTTAGCGACAAATAGCGATTGATATTGATGATGTGATAAAAATAATGTCGGATTCGTAGTCAGCGTCTCCTAATTAGTAAAGATCATCGACTATATTCAAAACAACGAAAATCATGTCGGTCTGTGTAATTATTTCGAATTAAGGTTAACAGCATCTGGGGTCCACAATGGAAAGCCTTTAATATTCATGCTTCATGATAAGAAATGTTGGTATATGTTTTGAGTGTAATATGATTGGATGTTTTTTTTTTTTGTATAAATAATTTGAATGATGTAATCTTCCTCTCACCCTTAAGATACCTTCCTTATCCAAAAAAGGATTGAGAGATAGAATTTTGCTATTATAATGAATAGACTTACCCTTTTGTAAATCATGAATTTCTGAAGAGAAAAATTCTCCTTGAGATAATTTAATCACTTGATACAATGATTGCTGTAACTCAGTAACAGTTAATGCTGCAAAATTTATTATTTATTGTTTGTGTAATATTATGTTTGAATCTAAAACAATAAGCAATGACTCTAATGGGTCTATTTAATGACGAAAATCTGTCGAATATGTATGAAAATGGAAAATCATCATTTATAACGTTTAAATTATTAATTGTGAAATTAAAACATTTTTTTGTTTCAATTATGTCTTCATTTCTGAAGGATAAAACAGGTTGTTGGTGCCAATTATTTTCTTCTAATAGCAACCATGATGGTCCATGCCACCACAACATGGAATTAATAAGATCTGAAGGATTCATACCACGTGAAATAATGTGGATTGTTTTGAGAATGAACATGAAACCGGATTGTTCGGAATTATTTTGAATATCAGTTATTCTATTTGCCACAAATGTACTTCTTAAATAAGATGGTGATTTAATCCATTGTAAAACAATGGTGGAATCACACCAAAAGTAGGTTTTTTGAATGTTTATGCAGATGCTTTTGTGTACCTTTTTTGTTAGTTGAGCACCCAAAACAGCTGCACATAATTCAAGCCTTGGTATAGATATTTTATGCAAAGGAGCAATACGTGACTTAGCACAAATTAAATGACAAGAAATGTTTCCATCCACAGACTTGGATCTCATATACATTACTGCTCCATAAGCTTTCTCGCTAGCATCACAAAATGTATGTATTGGATTTAAAATAGATTGATGTATGATAATATGTCTGTTTATTTTTAATGAATTTAAATGAAAAAATTGATCTTTAAGTTGATTCCATTTTGAATAAAGATTTTGTGGTATACTTTCATCCCAACTTAATTTTATCTGCCATAACTCTGAATTATTAATTTTGCTATTACTACTATTGGACCTAAAATACCTAACAATACCTACAATGTCCAGTGTATTGTTCGGGGTTATGGAGTTTTAGGAAGAAAGCCATAATTTTTGGGACCTAGCCAATTTTATTGATACCAATCGAACTTGTGCAGCGTCCATTTCGATAAGTTAAAAAGAAACGTTTTGTAGCTGCGGTTTTAGGACGAAAGTTGACATATCTTTTATTAAATCAATCTATTGCTCCTCATTGATAACAAACATTCTTGGTAAATGTGTTTTTGTTTTAGGAATTGAAACAAGAATAATTTTATCTTTAAAATTTAAATCCTCGATGGACATTTTCATCAATTCATCACGCCTACATGCGCCTGCAAATCCCATTATCAGCACAATCTACAAAGCAAAACTATTGCATAAATGTTTTATTGTATATGTAGATTAATATACCTTTATTGTCAGGTAAGACAAGTCATCTGCCTCTTTTATAAAAGGGTCTATTTCTGAAGCTTCCAATATTTTTGACTTTTTAGGCTGGTGGCCGTCAGATTGCCTTTTGAGAAATTCCTGCAGTCTTGCAAATTTTGATATACCTAGATTTTTATAAACATTTAAACAAGCTCGTAGCATACTACAAGAAGCCCATAAGGTTGAAGATTTCTTTATTTTACTCATTTCATCGTAATACGAAAGTAAAACATTTTCACTTACTCACTCGTTCAGTTGGGGCACTCCGAGCTCTCTTCGCTTCGCTAGTCGTACCCAAACCCCACTCACGTTACAACAAGCCTTCTTGTGAACCTTGTAAAATAATACACTATACTGTACTTTTCACGTAACACGTTACTTTATTGAATATTTTACTTAACTTTTCACAAAACAACAGTTTTTTAACAACAACCAAAATTGACTGTCATTTGGCGGGAAACTGGTAGCACATAACACCATAGACACAGATTAATATCATAGCAGATACGAAACTGTTTGTCGGCACCTTTGATGTTATGAGTCGAAATTTTTTGACCTTCAGCCATTTTGAAAAGGGTGTGCTACCTTTTGATTGAAAATATTTTGCATAAGCTCATGTAGTAAAGTTTGCCGATGACTTATTTTCAATAAATCTGTTTTGGGAATGCGTATTAGCCACTTTCCCATTACCCACTTTTGCATAAGCTCATGTAGTAAAGTTTGCCGATGACTTATTTTCAATAAATCTGTTTTGGGAATGCGTATTAGCCACTTTCCCATTACCCACTTTGCGCAAGCAAATGAGCACAAAAGCGCAAAAATCGCCATAATAGGACTATTACCTTTCGGAAAACTAAATAACGAAGTGGTTTCTTCTTTTCAATTTGTCCCATCGTTTATTACTGCATAACATGTAAAAAATATCACATTTAAAGTTAACGTCAAACTGGCACACCTTTCTACAAAGGTGACTTGTTAAAAATAATCAAATCGGCAAGTTTCGTATCTGCTATAATATTAATCTGTGCCATAGACTACAAACGTCATAGAGATGCTTTTATAAGTTTCATATTAGCATACAATTGGCATGTTTACATGTGTGTATATGCCGTCCCAACGTTCAGTACACTCCCCTATATTTACCTTATTACTTTTTCATACGTTTTAAATAATATTGATGAGCTGATTTTTGAAAGAAATCTGCATTAACTACTTTTTCACTTAAATTCTTATTTATTACCAAAGGATTATCCATGATATTAGTGACTATTTAAATTTTGAAAACCTTGAAACTATAAATTGTAGGTTAAATTTCCAAATCTATTTATCGATCAATCATCACAGTAACAAAGTTGACTGAAGTTGACTAGTTGACATGTTTCGGAACAAATTCCATTATCAAAACTATAAAGTTTGAAGATACTTATGAAATTATTGCTAAAAAGTAAAAAAATTAATTACAAATTTATTTAAGTCGAATCCGCAAGCGTAGCCATTTCTAAACTAAAATCAGATGACAGAGTGACAACATAAAGTAAGGCATAATGCCAACCTAAGTTACTTGAGAAAGTTAAATTCCCAAAGATGACACAAAATTTTGAAAATTTTGTAAAATTGACAAAATCAAAGCTGAAGGCTTAATAAATACAGAAATTCCGAAACGAACTAGTCGTAAATCACAAATGTAAAAAAGCCAAAAAGCTGAATGTAACACCACAAAACAAGTTAAAACTAAAATTATTAGAGTAAAAGTTAAAATACAAACCGCGAAGAGAAAATGGAAAAAAGAGAGAGAATTGAGGCCAACAAGTTATTTAAATTTTTTTTTCCGATGGATTCCAAAAAGTTAAGATGAGAAAACTGGATCTGATCGTTTAACAAAGTGACGCTACTGTTCTTCCCGTGTAAATAATTTCTAAAATTTCCGCAATGTTGAGTTTTAAACTTTTGGGCAATTGGTGGATCAATTTGATCTCATGATTAGCAGTGCTATTATGTCCAATCTCAATAATATGTGTAGCAAAATTTGAATTGGTTTTACCCAATCTAGCAGAAGTTAAGTGTTCATTTAAACGAGTCGATAAACATCTCCCTGTTTGACCTACATATGTATATAGAATTACAATCACCACATTTGAAGAAATAAACACCACTTTTCCTCATGAAATCAACTTTATCCTTAGTATTGCTAAGCAAAGACAAAATATTAGAATTATTCGAAAAAGTAACATTGACACCTTCTAGGTGGTTGAGAGATTTTCTTACTTTGTTAGAAATCGAACCTAAATAAGGTATAGAAGCAAAAGTGAAATTCGAAACCGAAGAAATATTATTTGATTATTAACAAGAAACACAAACAATTCACATAAACTAAAGAAAAATAAAAATTAGTAAAGGAGACTGTGGTTTAAGGAATAATTGAAATTTATCTCCGCCCACAATAATTTTATATCCGTAGATACGTATTTCGGCAGCTAAGCTGCCATCTTCAGTACAATTTAAAAAACACTACATGAAATCTAAGAGCTACCTACCTAGCTACCTACCTACCTGATCATACTATCTATACTACTAATACTATCTAAAAAACCAAAATTAACACTAAAAAAGCGACTGTGGTTTAAGAAATAATTTCCGCCCACAATAATAACAGTCGAAACCTACCAAAAAAGCAAATCAAATAAAACGGAAACGAGTATTGGTCTAATATCCGAAAAAGGTTCTTATTCTCCCGAATAAAGAACTTTTGTAAGCATTTAATTCCCTGTCATTTGATATCGCTTGAATTTATCCCTGAAAAGAAATTATATACCTATATATGTATATGTATACAGTACACCTATATATACATGCACAAATCGCCAAAAAACAACCTACAGATAAGAGCAGATCACACCCACACACTACAAGTTAAGAGCACTTTACGATATTAATCTCGGAGAATCCTCTCCTTATCACATATCCAGTGCAAATGCGCTTAACTGTCTCTAACACCCCTTTATATAAAATTTAGGTCGCGACCTCTTGCGGCTAACTTTTGACCTAACAAAAACGACATCTGACATCTCAAACACACATATACACACATACACATACCTAAAATATATATACAGTGACTTTCATAAAGTTCGTAACAAATGGGAAACATTTTTATTATTGACTTTTGCCAAAAATTTTTACTACAGTTGGTTCGTGCATCAATCAAAATAAAAAACAACATAATTCCATCTAACCAGTCATTTGAAATATGGCTAAAATTTTGAAAAATGGAAATTCGCGAAAATGAAAAATTGCCATAATTCAAAAGTTATTAATCTTTTTCTACTAGAATCGATGCACTCAGATAAAATTAAGTATAATCAACAACCTACAGCGTCTAAATACAATATTTTACTAAAATTTTGACCAAAAATAATTTTTTTTAGAATTTCATTTTATGTGGTTTTAAAATTAAAATACTCTTTTAAATCCTTCAAAAACAGATATCATCTCTTTCTTTGATCTGTGTTAACTAAGATAAATACCACTAATATGAAAGTATTACTTCAAATCGGACGTCTTTTACAAAAAATGGAAATTTCGCTATTAAAAACACGTCTTTGTTACATTGCGTTTTTAACAAATAAGAATAAATTGTTTCCGTTTCTTTTTTGCGTAATAGAAAGGCAAGATGTAAGTATGCTCTTTTGTACAAAAAATGTCATTTACAGCATATTAAATGCATACTTCTGGTATTTTGAAAAATATTGTGAATTTTCAGCGATAATCCGTAAAATAATATTAGCCGTGAAATTAACGTCAAGCGAAAACATCAGTTGGTTCGTTGATATTTCTTGTTGAGTCAACTTTGTCTTTAACGGAATATGTATTAAGATTAACTTTGCTATGAACAAGAAATATCAACGAACCAACTGATGTTTTCGCTTGTTGACGTTAAGTTCAACGTCATGGCTAACACTATTTTACGAATTTTCGCTTAAAATGTACAATACTTTTCAGAAGGCCAGAAGTATGCATTTAATATGCTGTAAAGAACATTTTTTCTATAAAAGAGCATATTTAAATCTTAGCTTTATTATGCAAAAATAAATTAAAACAATTTATTTTTATTTGTTAAAAACGCAATGTAACAAAAACGTGTTTTTAAAGCGAAATTTCAATTTTTGTAAAACGTCCTATCTAAAGTAATATTTTCAGATTAGTGATATTTATCTTAGTATACACAGATCAAGGAACGAGATTATATTTGTTTTTGAAGGATTCAAAACAGCATTTTAATTTTAAGATCACATAAAATAAAATTCCAAGAAAATGGATTTTTGGTCATAATTCTAGCAAATTATTGTATTTAGACAGTGTAGGTTGTTCATTACACTTAATTTTATCTGAGTACATCGATTCTAGAACAAAAAGATTGATAACTTTCGAATTATCGCAATTTTTCATTTTCGAGACTTTCTATTTTTCAAGTTTTCAGCCACATTTTAAACGAGTAGTTGGATGGCATTGTGTTGTCTTTCATTTTGATTGGTGCACGAACTAACTGTACTAAAATTTTTTCACAAAAAACAATAATAAAAATTTTTCCCATTTGTTACGAACTTTATGAAAGTCACTGTATATGCACAAATCGCCAAAAAAGCAACCTACAGATTAGAGTAGGTCACACCCACGCACCACAAGTTAAGAGCACTTCACGATATTTATCTCGGAGCATCCTCTCCTTATCACATATCCAGTGCAAATGCGCTTAACTGTCTCTAACACCCCTTTATATAAAATTTAGGTCGCGACATCTTGTGGCTGAATTTTGACCTAACAAAAGCGACACCTTGCGGCCGATTTCTGACTCAAACACACACACATACATATATATACACACCTGGTCTAACCAAGACTAGGAATGCGTTTCTTATGAGTAAATGAAGGATGGAATAATAGAAATCGCATGAGTAAACGAAATAGCTACATCAATCGACGTTGCCGATTGATAACGCGGGCTACGCTGCGGCGTGCTCCGGCCTCAGCATTCCTACCTTCGCACGCAATATTGTAATATCTCTATTTCATTTCCACACAAGTTTCAATGAGTCTCTCCTTTATTTACTCACAATTAAGTGTATCCCTAGTCTTAGTCAGGCCGCTCCTGTGTATATCCGTACATATAGGTTTTATGTACGGATATATGTGATAAGGAGAGGATTCTCCGAGATTAATATCGTAAAGTGCTCTTAACTTGTAGTGTGTGGGTGTGATCTGGTGTAATCTGTAGGTTGCTTTTTGGCGATTTGTGCATATATACATATAGGTGTATACATATACATATAATCCATTCACAAAACTCCCGGTGACGTTTACATTTTCATATTGAAAATTTGGAGTGTATTTGATATGTAGTAATGTATTTAAGAGTCAATATCGACGCTATTATTAAATAGCTATTATTAAATAGCATCTATATTGACTCTTAAATACATTACTACTTATCAAATACACTCCAAATTTTCAATATGAAAATGTAAACGTCACCGGGAGTTTTGTGAATGGATTATATATAGGTATATAATTTCTTTTCAGGGATAAATTCAAGCGATATCAAATGACAGGGAATTAAATGCTTACAAAAGTTCTTTATTCGGGAGAATAAGAACCTTTTTCGGATATTAGACCAATACTCGTTTCCGTTTTATTTGATTTGCTTTTTTGGTAGGTTTCGACTGTTATTATTGTGGGCGGAAATTATTTCTTAAACCACAGTCGCTTTTTTAGTGTTAATTTTGGTTTTTTAGATAGTATTAGTAGTGTAGATAGTATGATCAGGTAGGTAGGTAGCTAGGTAGGTAGCTCTTAGATTTCATGTATTGTTTTTTAAATTGTACTGAAGATGGCAGCTTAGCTGCCGAAATACGTATCTACGGATATAAAATTATTGTGGGCGGAGATAAATTTCAATTAAAAAAAAATAATTTTACGCACGTACCAATTGTGAACGGAATATGACATATGACAAAATGAGTAATTCACACGAATGTCACGAATCTGTGCCATCTCTTGGAAGTGACGCCTGTAACGTTTGCTATTTGGATTTGTTCAAGGAATCTATATTAAAAGACGCCGTCTTTTGGAGTTGGCAGCCTGCTGCTGTTGGCTACACGTTTGCCATTTAAGTTTGATGAGCATGCTCGCGATAGTATTTACAAAAGTACTTTCAGAACCTTTCCTTTTTTTAAGATTTGTTTAAATGCCTGTTGTCTATTTTTCCGTTTTGTTGATAGCCGATGATGTTTATTTTCTTTCCTCAATATCAAAAGTAAAGGAGCAAACAGCAAGGTCAATTTCTCAATTAGGCTTTTAAATAGAAAAAAACAAATGAATTTTCAATATCTATTAAATTTTAAATATTCGTACCAATATTGCAAAAAGAAGACTGTCGTCGCTTACAGTTGTTGCTTCCGGAAGAGATGTACTCGGCATTGTAAAGCATAATTCAGGTGCATCCTGATTGGTTGGTTATTAATAACGAACCAATCAGGAAACGATCCGCAATAAATATTTTGCATATCCGCCCGGAATGATGTGCAACAACGTGTCTTAATAATATGTTGAGAATGAAGTATTCTCGATTCTAGTTCCTAGCCCTACCCAATCCTGTCATTCTTGAGAATTCGACAAGTTGCTATGTTCCTGCAATACGATTCCTTTAGGAACGAATTGGAACGAAATCGATTCCTTTAGGAACGAATTGGAACGAAATCGATTCCTACGATTCCGTACGAGTCGTTACAAAGGAACGATTCGCTCGTGAACGACCCACCTCGAGTGTACATCAGTCACACCCGAGTTGATAACGAGATCAGGATTACTGATAAGAATAACATCAATCAAAGTACTATTGTACGCCGTAACTCGTGTGGGTTTCTCTAACATTTGAATAAGAGAGTAGGATTCAATCATTGTTAAGAAGCTATTAACACTACTGTTATGGAAATTAAAAAGATTGATATTTATATCACCTAGATATATTACTTCATCCACCATTGGTAAGATTTTGGGGGCGGCGTGTCGTCGTATTCTTTAGCCAAACAATCGATTGTCACAAACACAAACAAAATGTCTTTATTAATAACAATAATACAAGGATGTTAATATGTCAAAACGCCTCGTCGTTATGTGCACGGTATGTCCATGGGGATGAGTTCGCAGTTGTCCTGGTGCAATGGTTGCAGGTGGAGGACGTGCTGAACCGGATTCCTCGGCGGAGTGGTCGTTGATAAGCCGTGTGCTGGGCGACGTCTTCTGACCGGACGGGCTTCTTTTATGGCGTCGGGGGAAGCGGTGAAACGGCACGGCGTATTCTGCTGACGCGTTTCAGTGCCCGACGAAGCTGGGTGGTCGTAGGTGTTTGACGGACGTGGAAACCAGGATATCCCGGCCTTACGGCTGGCTTTGGTTAGGAGTCCAACCTCGCGGCTGGCTTTTGGAGAGGAGGTCCAACTTTGCAGCTGGGTTTGGTTAGGAGTCCAACCTCGCGGCTGGCTTTTGGAGAGGAGGTCCAACTTTGCAGCTGGGTTTGGTTAGGAGAGTTAGAGCTTGGTGCGTGGCAATGGTGTAGAGATGTGTCGCAGGTGGCGGTGTGGTCGCTACAAGATTAACGTAAGAGATGTTTCAAGGTCTTGAAGAAAAGAGTTAACAATAGGTGGTCTATAAACTACTCCTAATGTAATGGTTTTACCAGTTTACGTAAACTTTCAGTAATAATTAACATTCGTAACTTAATCTGGTTTTGTTTTATTTCAGTTCTCCCTTAAGTATTCGCAATTACCCCACTCTCCCCTAATTATTTTGTAATAAAGTTTATTCCTAATATAAAATCCGGCCAGCCCTATCTACACGTAACAAATTATAATCAGTAATTTTAAATGCATCCGATTCGATGCCATCATGTCTCCATCACCGATATTATGCCAAAAAGATTACTCAACATAATATCCACAAGCTCCTGAAATCCTGTGCCCAGCGACTGTACATTTAAAGCGGCTAACTTAAGAAAATGCATATTATAACATCCAGCTCGATCAGAACACTAACAAAACATGTCTTCTTAATACATATAACTGAAAATTTGTAGGATAAATTAAATTAAGCATACTAAACATGCGTGTCTTCAGAGCAAGAAAATGAAAATTAATATATTTAAATTTTATAGGATAAATTAAGCACACTAAACATGCAGCACTTCAAAAATAAGAAAATTTAAAATTAATGTATTTAAATTTTATAGGATAAATTAAGCACACTAAATATGCATGACTTTAGGGACAAGAAAAATGAAAATTGAAATATTTACAAGAATCGCTTAGGTAAAGATTAGTTTTACAGCAAATTGTTGATATCTTCATTCGTGGCTTTATGTACTTTACCGTCCAGGCACCAAAAAATATTTCCATCCCTAGTCCATGTGAACGATGCACCAAATTTTTCAATGGCTTTCTGTAGGGCTCTATGGCGCAAATTTGTAAGATCCTCTCTGAGGATCATCTTGGTGCCCTTTAATTTTATTCTAGCATTATACCGGTGTTTCAAATTGGGTGTGCACTGAAGGGATCTCCTAAACTGTGAGAGTTACAAATTCAGTTAAATGGAAGAAAAGTTGCACCAGTCATTGCTTAATTCATATCCATTAACAGAATCAATTTTCTCTTAATTGTTCGTGAAAATGTAAAAATATCGATTTTCTTTCTTCCTCTGTAACTCCCTTATTAAAAATAATTTAGAAGTTCTGTCTTAACTTTCTACAGGCACTTCTGGATTCTGCTTCAAATAGGGGCAGTAGAATTGTGGTCACACGTTTCGTCTCTCCGCGACCATTCTCAGTTTAGATTTTTTAAACATAACGTATACCTTTTTATTTTCGTATTTGTTGGCATTTTTTCTCCTGATTGTAATGGTATATTACACTTAATTGTTGATATTAATTTGAAGCTTAAATAATACAGATTTTTATATGAAAATTTTATTTAATACATAATTTCAAACATTTAGTTCATTTTCTTAGCTATAGTGTAAATTTCGTTGAATTATTTAATATTCGTCTCTATAGCTATTGTACCGGGTGTCCCAACGGTGTGTATTTCTTCTGTGGTGCCTAGAGGAATAACAAACAGAGAAAAAAAGAATAAGAAGGTTATACTAGACATCACGGGGCACATTTTAAAATTATTTTCAACTGTACAGATTGTTCCAGAAAGTGTTGGTGCATACAAAGCGATTTTTTTTAATGGAACACCGTGTATATTCTTATAAATTTGGATGTCCCGCGGAGAGATGATTACAATAATATAAAGATATATTAATTTCGCTGAGCTATTTTCGTAAGAAAAAATTTTTTCTTCGAAAATTCCTTAAAAATTTACCAATTTTGAACTTATGTTGCTGACTATGGAGATGACACAGACTTACGAAAATATAACAAAATATTCTTAGGACTTTGGGCTTTTTGAAAATATGAAAAAAGTTAAAATATCTTTTAGCATTATACAGGGCAAACAGTACTTGCGAAGCACTCAGTATCTCATTTTTTTTAATGGAACGACCTATTTTTTATTTCAAAAAAGGGTAGTTCTTAAACTTAGCTTTCTACTGATACCAGGTTATATACCTATATTTCTAGCATTTCTTTCATTAGAAACTTGTTTTTACTACTATTTGAACAATTTAGCCTTCCATTTATAATTTTTGTATAGTAAATGAGCAAAAAGTAAATCCCAGAGTGTATTTATATCACACCTGAAGAAACGTCCAGGTCTACACATTTAACGTTTTACAATATTCACATTGATACGAGAAAAACAGGTAAATATGTGAAAAAAAAATTTTCATCGTAGTCAGCCATGATTTCATATTTGAGATCTTATAATAATTCTGAATAACTTTTTCAAATAATATTTCCGCGTATCTTGAAAAATAAAGGTACTTTACTCTTATGTCCACTTCAAATATTTTTATTTCCTCGGTATGTGACCAGTGGTATTCGAATTTTGATATCTGCATTTTGAGTTTGGGAAGCTCTAGGAACTTTCAAATTTATGGTTATAATTTATTTCCAAAAATAAAAGGTTAAAACCATAGAAATTCTAATGGTAGTAAAAACAATATTGCTAGTTAAGCAAATGTTAGAAATAAAGGTATATAACCTAATATCAGTAAAAAGCTAAGCTTAAGTGCTATCTATTTCTGAAATAAAAAATAGGTCATTCCACTAAAAAAAATGAGATACTGAGTGCTTCGCAAGTACTGTTTGCCCTGTATAATGCTAAAAAATATTTTAACTTTTTTCATATTTTCATAAAATCCAAAGTCTTAAGAATTCATTCCTCTAAATCATATTAGGGAATTGTGATTTCAAAATGATGGAGCACCAGCACATAATGCTCAAATAACAACAAATTATTTGAACCAAACTTTTCCTGATATATGGATAGGTACAAATGGACCTGTCGCGTGGCTTCCAAGATTACCAGATCTTAGCCCTTTGATTTTTTATTGATTGATTGATTTATTTTATTGATTTTTCCTCTTCCGACATTTGAACGTTAGTTATTAATATTTAATAAGTAAAAAAAGTACTAAGGAATAAATTTACTTATTAAATAAATCATGACGAAACTGTAACAAGTTTTTTTTTATCATACTTTAACTTTATTTGAAAAAAAAGTATTAATTGTTAGACATCACTGCAATTAGCAGAAAAAATGCTATCGAATAGAATATTAAAAGATATACGTTGTATTTAAAAAATCGAAACTGATGATGGTCGTGGAGAGACGAAACGTTGGACTGCATTTCTGCCACCTCTTTTCGAAGCAGAATAAAAAAGTGCCTGTAGAAAGTTAAACAAGAATTTCAAAATTATTTATAATACGAGAGATACAGAGGAAAAGAGAAAATCGACATTTTTACATTTTGATCAATATCCCAAGAAGAAATAAGATAAAATTCATTCTGTGAATGAATACGAATTAGGCATTGATAAGTGTAACTTTTCTTCTATTTAACCAAATTTGTATCTCTTACGGTTTAGAAGATCCCTTCAGTGCACTCGATTTGAAACATCCGGTATACTTCTGGGAGCTTATTCACGTTCTTTCGACAACGTTTCCGAATCGATCGATTGTAATCGATTTTAAGTGATGTTTTTCGGAGCATCCTGTAACGATCAAATCGTCCATGTACAAGAATGCTTTTTCTGGAGATAATGCTGCAAAAACGATGTTCATCATCCTTTGAAAACTATTGGGACTGACTGAAAGACCAAATGGTAATCTTTTGAAACGAAATGTTCCTGAATCGACGGTAAAACTTGTAATATTTCGCGAATTTTCTTCTAACGGAATTTGATGAAATCCCGACATTAAATCTAACACTGAAAACCATTTAGCTCTACCTAACTGATCGAGAATATCTTCGATTCTAGGTAGTGGGAAACGATCTGCAATAAGTTTTTTATTGACTTGCCTAAAATCAACAACTAATCGCCATTTTTTCTCACCGCTTTTTGGGGACAAGTAGGACTGGAGAATTGTAATCACTAACTGAAAGTTCAATTATATCACTGTCTAACATTTTTGCTACTTGTTTGTTGATTTCCGCTTTTTGGCTTTGAGGAATTCTATAGTTTTTTACGTAGACTGGGTTGTTATCTGTTGTTCTTAGTGTTTGTTGATAAAAATTGTTGTGAGTCAGTTTGTCTGAATTGATGGCAAATATATCTGAAAATTCATGGCATAAACTAATCAGTTCTTTCGACACAAAAGGAGGAAAATTAGAATTAAGTTGTTTCGAAAGTTCACTCTCTCTGTTTTTAATTTCGTTTTCCACTGAATAGACGTGAGAATTATCCAAATTTTCGGTTTTTAGTTTCAGATTTTGTACTACTACGTTCCTTAAATTTGTATTAATAAAAGTGACTAACACTCGGGATACCGAAGCTATTGTTCGTTGCGCCATTACGCCTTCTGCAACCTGCTGATTTGGAATTAGTGAACTCCCATAAGCACTTTTTAAATTAATTTCGCGGGTAACTTCAGACCAAGCTGGGAATACAAAAGAATTTGGTTCAGGACCGCCTTGCATATGAATTGCTTCTCTTTTCCGTCCCGATTTTATTGTTAACGTCCAATCATCATAGCTGATTGTGCATTTATACTGTGTGAGAAAGTCCCTGCCTAGAATGGCATCTGTTCATTACAATTCGTTTTCTGTAATGCTGCTTAAGATTTTTAATAATCCCCTGGTCCATTGGTTGTAAAACGGAGGTCAGATTAGGAGGAAAATATTCTAGTTTAATATTTTTTAGTTTTGTTTCTACATTCTTAGGGTGTGCGGGACAATTGTCGACAAACAGTAGAATTTTCCTATTCTGGGCAGCAAACTTTTTATCAAGTTTCAGGAGCCACTTCTCATAAATTTCACTCGTCATCCACGCTTTTTTGTTGTACTCGTAATCCACATCGAGTGATTTTATGCCCTTAAAACAACGAGGATTTTTCGACCTACCAATAACAAGCAATTTCAATTTTTCGGATCCAGTCATATTGCTTCCAACCATAACTGTAATTCGCTCCTTACTATTTTTGCCACCAAAACATTTTTGACCTTTAAATGCTAGTGTTTTGTTGGGTAAACATTAAAAAAAAACTCCCGTCTCATCTGCATTATAAATGTCATTTTTATCGTATTGTCTGATTAAATCGGGTAAAACATTTTTTTGCCAATCTTCACTACATTGCAAATCTGCAGAAGCACTTTCACCACACACCGACATTTGGACGATATTATGCCTTTTCTTAAACTTATCTAACTATCCTACGCTAGCTGAAAAATCTTCACGTCCCAACGCAGCAGCAAATTCTTTAGCTTTTTCTCTAATTAAGGTTCCTGAGAGGGGAAGATTTTTATCACGTGCGGTAGTAACCCACTTAAGCATAGCTTCGTCAATATCATTATTGACACAAGTTGTAAGTCTTTTTCGTTTGCTGTTAAAATCATAATCACTTTTTCCTAAAAGTTTGTCCTTGTTTTTTAAAATGGTCGATAATGTGTTAGGGGGAATCCCAAATTGTTCTGCAATATCTTTCTTTTTCTTTTCGCCTTTTTCTACCTCAGCAATTAATTTCAATTTTTCCTTAAGAGTTAAACACTTTAAATTTCGCTTCGACATTTTCACTTTTACACGAACAAATCCTATGTGAATTTGCACCACCGTTCGTGCAATTGCTAGAAATTAACCACGATCAGCTTCACTCCACTAAACGTGCCAAGAAACTATGCTTCCAACGCAAATTTCTACTTGTCTTCATCGTATGTAAATTGGTAAATCCCCGAAAAATTCGAATTAGGCTTGGCTTCACGTTAAATATCAGTTCGAGTATTAGAAATATTCGAGTAATAGAAATTCGACTTGCGGAGATAAAATTACTAGGAGAAACTGTTGAAAAACTTTATTGTTCACAAGAAATTCGATTTAGAGAATATTTCGAGTTAAAGAAGTTCGAGTTAGAGAAGTTTCACTGTATTTGAAACTGCTGTTCTATTTGATCATCATCGAGATTTAAGAAAATATTTGTTGTAGTAGCTAAAGTGGATTCTACAGCTAGGGTCGTAACACCATGAATGATACACTTTTTTGAATATATTGGAAAATTTGGTCTAAATTTTGCTCCACTGTCTACTAAGAAACTACAAGTACCTGCTGTCGCTTCAGTACTTAGAAAGACAAAATTTGAATATGATAATTTAAATTTACTAACATAATTTACTAATTTTGATGATTGTGATCGTGACTGTCCCCCATCCGTGTAGGGTGGGGGCGATCTGAGTTTTCCGTCAGATACGCCCTAACGTTAGCTGAAGAATTCCTGTAATTTTGGTTATTTCCTGAGTTATTGCGATTTTCATAATTACGCCGATTCCTATTATAATTGTTGCCATTATTTGGCCTATAATTGTTGTGATTATTTGGCCTATAATTGCCTTGATTGGTGTTGTTTTGATTATTCCGGTTTCCGTATCTTTGGTTGCCGTAATTGTTACTGTTCGAGAAATTTCCGCGTCTATTAGTAAATGAGTTTTTACGCCAAGAATTTGCATAAAATACATTTGAAGATGAATTTGCTTCAGAATCTACCGTCATGAATTTTTAAATGGCATCTTTTAAATTCTCAAATGTTCCAGCCTCTATTACCAAGCGTGTTTTTTCAGATGTAGCATGTATGGCCATAGTCCGAACTGCTCGGTTTTTAACAAAAGTTTCAGCCGTATCAGCTCGTACACCTTCCGATATGTACGCCGTCAATAAACTGGCCGCGAGTTCATTTACTTGATTTGTGAATGACACCGCATCTTTCCCGTTTTGTTTCAAATTTAAAAGTTTTGCTTCTATTACATGGGATTTTTCCCCTTTACACTTATCTTGGAGAACTCTAATGACACCATTTAAATCTCTAAAGTCATCTGTTACTGCCCATCGAGCCTTATCGGTCAGTCTTGTTTTGACAAAATTTAATGCGTTTTCGTCATGACCCTCGCAATTCGATTTCATAAGCGTTAACGCATCGATGAAAGAGGCAAGAGCCGACGCTTCACCGTTAAATGACTTGCATAACAACTTATCCGCAAGATTGAAAAATTCAATTGCCGTCAAAACCATTTTTTCGGAGTTTTGCTCTCGTTCATCAGTATCAGAGTCTGAGTCGTTAATCTGTGTCTGTGTTGCAGTTAAATTTTGAGTTAAGTTTATCGGTTCAATTGGAGTACAAGGTACCGCACACTTGATTTCCAAAATGGCAAATGCCCTAACGGTCTTATCTCTTAATTTGTCAAACAACGTGCAAACCCACTCTTTATGTTCGGGAGTAAGCCTTTGCCAATAAGTATTTGCAACGTTTACAAAGTCGTTAAACGTTTTAATTAAATTGTCAGCGATTTCTATTCTAACATTCGCTTGTTTGGGCGGTTACGCTTTAATAGCTCTCTTCGCTTGACTACTATGATCCGCTTTGTTTTGCAAAAATAATTTTTGAATTTCGTCCCATATAACCGACATGAATTTGCAAAATGTACACACATATTACAAATAAAGGATCTATTTAAAAAAAAATAATTGCAACGATAGAACTAATTTTCGCAACAATACCGCTGACTTCGCAGTGCTCCGGATGATGTTCCCTTTTCTCTGGTGGTCATCGTCCCTTGCGATTTTTGTAACCGCACTCGATTAGGAAATTGCTGAGTTGGTTTTTCGACACTAGCTGTCCAAAACTGCACATTAGCACTAGGCGATGTTGCTCCACTTTCGGGTCACTTCCGCGATACTTGACACCTTTGCGCAATTCGCACCTCACTAAAACTAACAGGTCACTAAACTTTTGGAGATGAAGCCTACTAAACCGTCGCTGTTGCACAGCCCTTCTGATTGCTCTTTTCCTTATGTGGCGCGTGTACACCTTTATCAGCTTGAAAGCAAAAGACACTACCATAATTCCGAATATAACATAAAACATGATGGTTACATCGGCTGAGAAACGCACATGGGGTATAAAGTTGGAATTTACCACTCCATTCTCTACCAAATCTTGAGTCGTCGTAGCTTCTTTACTTTTGAACCCATCTTCCAATAAAACTAGGGATCTTCACAAGGCACTAATCACATACACTTGACCATAATGGTTTTTAGATTAATGTTACGGTCGCCATGTAATGTTTTGAGTTACCAGAGATACGGCAAAATGATACTCAGGATGTAAGAACTACACTCGCGTGCAATAAAATCGCGTACACCTTCAAAATCAAGTAACACAGTTTTTACCTATTTTTGGCTTTGTAAATCGGTATTTTGTGAATTTTGACATACAGTCAACAATGTAGGTTATAAACTGAGAATTTAAGATTCTTGTTACGATTTATTTAAGTGTGAATTTGTTATTAAACTATCAGGAAACAAACGTAACAGAGGTGTATTTAATTTTATAAAATAGAATTTATGAATAAAGGAAATATAAAGTTCAATATTTTATCATTTCTCCATCAGCTTCTGATACTCGATTCAATCTTTCAGGCATAATATGATATAAGATTTCACCAATAATTTTCATCCTGGCTTAATTCTACCTTATCATGATTCAAGTAAAATAGAAAGCGTGAGAGCTTCTGTTCTTCCATCAATACTATTTTTTGGCACTTGTTGAATTCTTTGAATCAGAATTTATAATCCTTCGACTTGCAGTTGACCATAATGCCGGAAGGTTTGTCACAAATAACAAGATCTCCTATTATTTGAGATGGATTTTACTCCAAATGCTTAAAGAGGGCTTCATCTTGCTCATGAGTTGAATTTTTTTAACGTCCCAAAGCTGCTTTTCTAATTACAGTTTCTTTCTCTATCTACATCTTCTCTGTAATGGCGCGGGCACATATGCATTGAATGTAACGCCTAACGTGATTTTTAACATCTAATTTGACATAAATCTGCTAAGTTTAATATCAAATTACTCGTTATAAATTTATTTTCTTTTCCATATTATCATATCACAAGTAAAAACTACACCAAACTAGTCAAATTAGACTTTGAAAATCACGTTAGGCGTGACGTTAAACGTTAATGTGGCCGCACCGTAAGAGTGCATTTATTTAGACCATAATTATCCGCCACTGCTCTAATTCGTCATGCATTTTCTAAGAGAGTATTAAAATTGATTCTGTTTGTGTCAGTTCGGCATTTTTATTGTTTGACACTGACAGATTATAAATAAGACCGACTTATTGCAACAAAAATTGGGTGTACGCGATTTTTTTGCACGCCACCGTACACTTATCGTTTATTAATTTACTTTGTATTCATCTTATCGATCCGCGATCGGTATTTACCTGTTCGCAATTACACTTACTCTGCTATATATTACCTTACGCTCAACTTATATGATAGGGGTTAGTTGCAACATGCCAGAGGTACATTTTTACCACTACATAGAATACTGTCATTTCGTTTCAATCTTTTCGTTGAATTGTGTTTGATAAACATGAATGCACTACAAGTAAGTATTATTGTAATTTACGTACTGTACTACATACGTACTACATAATGTGAGGTTTGGTGATTAGTATAATTCAATGTATGGATATAATAGTAATTTGAAATATAAATTTGCAGCTCCTTCACAAGTAAATAAATGAATAATAAGTATTGTTCATTTAAAAAGATTCTATATATCAAAATCAGTTTTACAAGTAAAAGAAATTAACAATTCATAATAATTTTATTAACGAACAATTTAACTAGCGACGTCTTACGATCGCTTTTTGACCTGACATCGCAGTAGGATTGACAAATTGTAATCAAAACCAATTTGCACAAAATTTTTCAAAAATTTTATTAACGTTTATTCTTTTACCAATAATTTTTTTCAATGTCCTGAGGCCGCCAAACTTTACGATCTTACCTAGTTTTATTTCGGGTAAGCGTAAATACAGAAATTTGAATTAAATTTACGCGTATATAATGTATAGTTCCGTTCAAATTGATTGGCATCGCAGTAGGCGAGGGCTGAGTGAATCGGGCTTTATCCCAGGTCAAAAAAGTTACTAGAATATATTGTGAAACTACCATTAAATTATTTTGAGGTTATGTTGTCACGCAAAAATAAAAGAACTTTTACAGAGAAGGTTAAAGGAGATGGAATGGTCACATTTCGGAATTCACTGCAAATCCATTGCTAATCTACCGGTTACTTGCACCGATAGAAAACCGATTAATGCCAATGCTGGGGATGAATGGATTTACGGTGAATTTTAGAACGCATAGGTAGATAACTGCTTCAACCGGTAGACTAACCGGTGAATTTTGAAATTTTTAAATCATACGCAAATGTGAGGTAATTTTTGCTGCACGCCAAGTGTCCGGCCGTTTTCGAAAGTACACTACCGGAACATTAGAAACACTTCTAGAACACGTGTACTCAGTTACTGGAATGTGGGACACATGTCCTCTAAGTGCACGGTGCATTTTTGGAAAGTGGCCATTGTCTGATATTTAATACAAATGAGAACATCTGTTTTACTAAAATACCACATTTCAGACAAACTAACTACATCAGCAATGGACCACAGTAACACATTTTCTTCATTCGGAATCATCTACAACCATAATAAAAATTTCTTCCTCGTCCGATTCTGATTCATCCTCAATTAAACCAATATTATCTTCTGAGTCAGACATATCTCAAGAAGGAGTAATTATAAATGGTGGAATATCAGCAACGTCTCGGACACCCATGTATTTTTGAAAGTCATTGGTGATTTCCTTTTCAGTATGCTGAATAAAATTAATCCATTTTTCCCATGTGCATTTTTCAAGTGCTTCGCGCCAAATTGCTACAACTCTGTCTTTCATTCCCAGTCTTGCTTGAATTCTCTGATTATAATATGTTTTGCAAAAACCCCATGCTAATTCTATCGGATTATACTGACAGTTATAAGGAGGTAAACGCAACACTTCATGACCCTCCACTTGTAATAATTGATCAATTTCATATCTCCGGAATGTTGAATTGTTTAAGAATGGCTTGACTAAATTTAAAAGTTGTTTTTTTGTAAAGCCGTTGTCAAATGGTATATCAAGTTCAGTCAACCATTGTTTTATTACTTCTTTACGTGAAGCTCTAGTTGGAGGACTCTTAAGACGAACTGAATGGTATGGGGCATTATCTATGACAATGATGCATTTTGAATTTAATAATCTTAAAGCTGGAATCAAATTTTCAATTACCCACTTTTTAAAAAGCTCTCCATTCATTGTTTTGTGATAATCTCTGTCATTAACTTTACTCTCCAGTATGAGATCACAACCAGGTAAGAACCCATCTTTACTTCCAGCATTAAGAACAATATACCTTCTACCTTCACTCTTGAAAACTGAAGGCACACCTTTGGAAGTTCTTTCTGATACCCACTGATGGACTTGACTGCCATTTTGGAAGACCCAAGTTTCGTCCAAGAACACAAATTTAACGTCTTCTTTCAAAAATTTCATATATTTAGCACAAAAACGTACTCTACTAAGAAGGTTTTGTTGCTTTTGAGTAATTATAGTTCTTCGGTCAACTTTCTAAAATTTGTAACTGTGATGTATTGAAACACCAAGGACTGGTTGTCAAGTAGTTTTTTTATATAAAATAAATACACTCATAAACAGGTCACTAGAAAATGTGGTTTATACATATCAGTAACCAATTTGCTTGATGAGTCTGTAGAGAGATGTCTTACTTTGACAGAAATCCAGTTGTTCTCTAGCATATTCAAAAATGATTTGAATATTCACATATTCATTGGTTTTAATCTTTGCAAAGATGTAATCATTCAATGTTTCTTTAAAACCATGACTATAACTGACAGCTTTTCTTTCAAAGCTACTACACATGGGTTCTAGTGACTGTCCTTCTTGAGTTTTTGAAAGTATTCTCCTCACGGTTCTGGGAGATATCTAAAATTATGGTAATATTTGTTAGATGCACATATACAGTTTAAAAATTTACCTGTTAAAACTAGGGCTACACGCTCAATACTTGCAGCAGCATTATTTGAATCTTTAAAAAATTCATGGTGGCAACGACACACTGCTTCACGTTCTCTTAAAGTTAAAACGGGTTGAAACGTGTTCCATTTCAAATAAAATTCAAGCTCCTACAAAATATACATACATACAAACCTGAACTCAAGAAAGCAAATTTTCATTACTTACTCCAAATAAATATATCTTGAAATTTTTCGTAAATGAAATCAAATGAAACAAAGAAATGCCAAGCAAAAATACGCAAATTACAAAACGATTTCAATGAACGTCAAAAACAAATTGACAGCAGAAGCACGCAGAAGTTAGGGATATTTATTTATTATCAAGGATGCATTGCTGCAAACATAAATTTGAATTTCCAACGCCTACCGAGATGCCATTCTTTTTGAAACAAATTATATATACCCTCTACCTAACTGGTTATAAATTTCGAAAAAGAAAGTTGAACTGCGTATTATTATCGCATCTGAAAGAAGTTTTTAATTTTCATTTAACTTCAAGGAAAAACATTTTAGAATTATCAAGTATTTTCGTTTTCCTGTTTACTCAATAATTATTGTTTATTCATAGAAGTTAAGAATATCTATGGAGCAGCGACAAGCTATGCTGCAGTTCATGGAACAACATCCAGAACTTGCAAAAGGAAAGTTTTCGAGTCCTAATGGAGCTAGGCTCAAAAGTACATTATGGGAAGAGTTGACAAATATATTAAATTCCCTTCCCTTAGGATATACCAAAAGTTCGGATAAATGGATGAAAGTGAGCAATTTTTTTGTATATTTTTTAACAAAATTTGTTACAATATGCCAATTGAAAATGAATTTATGAAGTTAGGTAGATAATTATACTATCATACAAATTCTTTCACAGTCATGGCAAGACTGGCGCTGTGACATTAAACGGAAGGCAGCACGTATCCACAGAGAAAAACAGAAAACTGGGGGAGGACCATCTCCAGGCGGTCTTCTACATTTAGAAGAAAAATTAGTTTCACTTAAGGAAGCTGTGGAGGGAATTTTTGTGCCTGACCCACTTGAGGTAAGCAATTTAAAAACCTACTTTATATCTGAGGTTGATCTTTATTCATGTGTAATATTAATTAAACACTTATAAATTTATTTACAGTTGGTTCTTGTCCGATGAAATTTGTATCACAAAATCTTCTAAGCGGACACTAAATCGCGCAACTATACACTTTACGTTTCGCAGTCGTTCGACTGCTTCGTCAGAAGTGAAAATTATGTTGTCAAAATAAACAAGGTTGTCAACGGAAACTGAAAAAGTAACTTGATTTTTTTTATGTAAATTAAATTTATTTTTAATCTAAAAATAATTTGAACATTACAAATGTTAAAAAATTGACAGATCTATGTTCTATTTAAGGAATCGAGAAAACTACAAAATGTATCGTTTAAATTTGCAAAATCAGTACGTTTATTAATAGAATTCGACGACATTTTTATTTTACACATTTCAATAAAACGTCTTTTGAAAATATTAGACTCGTAATATAAAATGTTAGTATTTTCAAAATCAAAATTATGGTCATTTTCTAATGAATGTTCTACAAGCATTGAATGATTTTGATTATTTTTTTGGATATGATATTTATGTTGGTCTAGACGTTTTTTTAAATTTTGGCTTGTTTCTCCAATATAACATGAATTACAATTGAAATTAAATGTTTCAATTGAAATTAAATGTTTCAATTGTAATTCATGTTATATTGGAGAAACAAGCCAAAATTTAAAAAAACGTCTAGACCAACATAAATATCATATCCAAAAAAATAATCAAAATCATTCAATGCTTGTAGAACATTCATTAGAAAATGACCATAATTTTGATTTTGAAAATACTAACATTTTATATTACGAGTCTAATATTTTCAAAAGACGTTTTATTGAAATGTGTAAAATAAAAATGTCGTCGAATTCTATTAATAAACGTACTGATTTTGCAAATTTAAACGATACATTTTGTAGTTTTCTCGATTCCTTAAATAGAATATAGATCTGTCAATTTTTTAACATTTGTAATGTTCAAATTATTTTTAGATTAAAAAATAAATATAATATACATAAAAAAAAATCAAGTTACTTTTTCAGTTTCCGTTGACAACCTTGTTTATTTTGACAACATAATTTTCACTTCTGACGAAGCAGTCGAACGACTGCGAAACGTAAAGTGTATAGTTGCGCGATTTAGTGTCCGCTTAGAAGATTTTGTGATATAAATTTATTGACAAAACATTTATTATTTTGTTTACAGTTAGATTCTATGGATAGTGCTGCAATGGACCAAATGCAGAAACTGGAAGATATTGCGTAAGACGCCCATATTTTGAAGCCGACACCTTCCAGCCACACCTCCATTCCTCCATGTAATAATATTTCTATGTCTGCATCGACTGCTTTCCCCATTCGTCCTTCCACATCAGCAACATATTTTCCTTCATTGTTACAACTTCCTGTCCAATCTCCTTCATCTCCTCATTCTTCACCTATTGAAACTCCTAAAATGTCTGAAGTACCGAAGAGCAGGTCAAATTTAAGGCTTTACCCTCCTTATTGTAAACTTATATTGTTCATTTAAGTCTATATCAGTTTTAATGAAACTAGTAGTTAATCATTGTGAAAGCTTTTCGAAAACGCCTTTTAAACACTATTATTTATGAAGTTAATCTGTAAACTGTCTATGAATGTTCCTAAATCGCAAACACAAGAAAGTAAAATTTTTTTGACACAATCTTAATTTATTTGTATTTAACAGAACCATTATAACATATAGTGAACATTTTTATTGAATACATAAATAAACAGTTAAAACGAAATATTTTACAAAAGTTTCAAAACTTTTTTTGGTCTATGCTGAAAAATCCACATTAACTACGACCAAATAAGGTTCATGACCAAAATCATTCATGACAACAAATTCATGATTAATTAGATACTTATATGTAACGTTTAAAGGAATATTTACTGAAGCTGTTCATTTTATTGAACCTGCAATGCCGCTATTGTAATTTGCAACATAACATTGTAAGAAGTGTTTAAACAGCTAAGCGTTGAATAATATTTTCTCTAATTCTCATAGCTTCATTATAAAGATGTCTTTGAGAGTATTCTTCAACCACTGGTTCTGCTACAACTTCCAGATGATCTGGCGGAAGTTCCTCTATTGGAGGAGGAAGGTTTGCTGCCAGGCATATATTATGTAATACACAACAAGCATTGGTAATAAGTCCAGCTTTCTGAGGAGTATATTCCATGACTCGATGTTTTAGCAGACACCGAAATCTTGCCTTTAATAAACCGATACACCGCTCAACACTGTTTCGTGCCCTTATGTGTAACACATTGTAAAGGGCTTCTGGTGTACCTGGCACAGCATTCAAAATAGGAGTATGCAGCCATGGCTCAGAAGGATACCCCGAATCTCCTAAAGAAAGACACAAATTAGACCTTCAAAATATAAATAAACTAAACTCTGACCTAACAACCAACATAATTCATTCATCTGTGATATTTCTTGCATTTTATTTCGCAATGAAGAATTTTTCCACACAAAAGCAACATGACTGCTCCCACGATACCGTGCCAGCACATTCAAAATATACAACTCTGCATCACAAACCTACAATGGATTTTATGTATATTAGTTACAAAAAATTATTTGTGCATTAAACTTACAATTTGAACGTTAAGAGAATAAATGATTTTCTATTAACATATAACTCTTCATGTTCATATGGTGCTCGGATTGCTACATGTGTGCCGTCAATAAAACCAAGTATTCCTGGAAACTGGAAGGCTCGGAAGTTTCTTAAAACAAAAAGAAGTTACTTTTTGGGGAACTTAGAAATCGTTATATTTACTTCTCAATTATTTCCAAACGCTTTTCTCTAATAGATGGAAAATTTAACCACTCAGTTAATATGTGGCCTGAATTTAATGCTACAGTGACTTGGTCAATTGACCTGCTGACACTTGGTTGACTAAGCCCAAGGTATGCATCACTGCCTGCAGACTTCTGATAACTTCCTGTGTATAAAAATGTAGGGCACACAGAACCTTTTTACAAAACAATGAAGTCTGAAAAGCATTCGTGTGAATTAATATATGCATACTTACTTTGATTTCTACAGGTACTGCATGACTTCTTTCATGAAAGGGCAAAATCGGTCTAATTTCCTCAATTAACCATCTTGCTCTTTCAATTGACAAGCGATATTTTCCCGTAAATAATTCATTTGTCATCATAAATGGATCTGAAGAATCCCGTAACTGTCTCAATCGAACACGATTCCCATCAATCAATCGTCTTCTTTCATTAGCATCTCGTCTTCTGCGAATTCTCACCAAACCAGCAGCCATCTTCACAAAAAGAATAATTATTGATAATTAAACAAAACAAATTTAAAAAGGCTGTACTGCATAATTTCTATTTTTTGCTACATAAATGTTTGTTAATTGTAAATTATTTTTGTACAAGTGTATAATTTTGCTATCATAAATTAATCTATACACTTTGAATGCAATTAAATATTATTGCTCGTAGTTACTACTGTCTTTAAAACTTTTTGAAAGTAATTTGTAGGTTAACAAATGCTACTTACCTCTCTTGTCGATCGGATACGGTCACAATCGATAGATAACTGGTTTCGATAAATCTTTCTGGTTTTCGACAACGTTATCGATCGGTTTATATCGATCGGGAGAACGCGAATAGGGTTTTTGCGATTCACTCGACAACTTAAACCGAATTCGGTTATAATCGATCGATTTCTGCTTTCCGAGATAACGTCAATAACCCCCCTGCTCTCTTCCTGTATGAAGAAAATTTAATAATAATGGCGTATGACTGTTCATTTCGATCACTGGCTTGACCCACTATATGTCTTCTTTCAATATCTGTTAGGGAAATAACAACTCCCATCGTGTTAATGACGACTCTGATAATAATATCATCAGTAATCTTCGGACTGTTTTTCAGGACTCCAAACTAGAGATGAGACGTTATTTCGTAACCTGTTATTTTGTCACGGTGATTTTTCTGTAACAGCGCAAACAATGATACGTAAATGGAACTGTAACGTTTAATTGTACCTGTTACTGTTCCACGTAGTAACGACTTGTCACTGTTACACAAAAATAACGTGTTCTGACGTATGTACATAAGTGACAAAATAATAAATTATTTTAAATCAAACGCTCCTAGATTCCTTTTTTTAATGAATTTCGGAAGTTACAGCGAATTAGTAATTAAACCAACTTTTCAATTGTCGCAAAATGTTTGAATTGATTTGATTGAAGTGATTAAACGAAACTACCTTTTCGTGAAATGGGCTTAACATTGTAGTTTCCTTTCATGTAATTGACTTTGGAATAAGAATAGATGAACATTATATCTGCAGAACAGTACCGATAATAAAAAACGGCTGATTGACCCACTAAAAATTAAGAAATTAAAATATGTATAATACACTTTTTAATTAAAGTCATCTTTATTTTTGGCACAAACACTTATTATTAATAAAACCGTTCTAAGTAACGAAGAAAGTAAAAAATATTTTGCGTATTACAAATAAACTAATATTGCCATTTATTTTGTATTATACATACACATAACGAGTTTTATTTAAATAAGTACAATATGTAACATGAAAATGATACAAAACGTTCTAATGAACATGAAAATCGGGTAAAATTTATCATAAATTCTATGAATGGACACTGAAATTCCACACTAATTACTTAACGTTACCATATCGGTTATGTTTATTTATTCTATGTTGTTAAAGAACATTATTTTCTTTTACTTTTTTGTTTTATTTTAGAACGGTTTTATTAACAATACGTGTTTGTGTGAAAAATAAAGATTACTTTAATTAAAAAGTTTATTATATTTTTATTTTTTATTTTTTAGTCTTTAGTGGGTCAATCAACCGCTTTTTATTATCGGCACTGTTCTACAGGCATAATGAGCACATGAGTAAAGATTTTCATCTAGTCTTATTCCAAACTCAATTACATGAACGGAAACTACGATGTTAAGTCCATTTCACGAAAAGGTAGTTTCGTTTAATCACTTCAATCAAATCTATTCAAACATTTTGGTCAGTTGAAAAGTTGGTTTAATTACTAATTCGCTGTAACTTTCGAACTTCATTAAAAAAAAGGAATCTAGGTGCGCTCTACTCATTTCTACTCCAAACAGTCTTAAATTGTTACGCCGGGTGTATTGCTCCAAATAATCAACCCGCAAATTACTATTCTTAATTTGAGTAGCATTGGTATGGCTTAAATTGCTAAGCCCATTCAGCCTGCCGTTGATAATGTCAAATTTGGCATCCATATCGGTCAAAATTAATTTCGACCAAGAAATCTGAGCAATTATGGCTTGCATACTTGCTTACGTGTCCTTACAAATACATTTATTCATAGATAAATATAGATAGGCAACTGGTTCACAGATCTGGGTTCCCAGAATAGTTCTACTGGAGTCGCATGTAGCGGTACGTGCAATGGCGCGTTTTTAAATATTTAATAAAAATATATTAAATGGTGAAGTTCTGAAACAATGATATTCTCATTTCCGTTTTACAAATATACTGAAACCAATTTTGAAATGTTCCAATCATTGTTACATAGAAGAGTATATTGAAACCGAAAAGTTCAAAATATTTTTATTGCAAGGTTAAATAAAAGTAAATAACGTTGCCAAAAATATTGATTTATATAACAATAGCTAAATAACAGTATGTATCCATGATAGAAGACAATCAAGAAATGACAACAAAAAATATCTTTTGTATAAAAAAAAATTGAAAAGGCATTGAATGCAATTAAAAAACTGTAATACTGTAACGTTCACATTTTTCGCTGTTCGTTACATTATTTTTTTTTAAGTATTTTCTCGTTATTTTGCTGTTGAAATTCAAGTAAACACCGTTTCGTTCATTTAATTAATTTCGTATTTATGACTTTCACGCCTGTATCTCTCAGGATTTGTGTCTTAATTTCAGTTTGTAATGCGGATTTCGATTTTCTTCTTAAAGCCATTTGTTTTGTTTCGGAAATTAATCTGTATATGTCGTACATGGTTCTGGGTCGATTTTATTGATCGATGCGTATGCGTATGCGGAAATTGCGTGTAAAATCTTTGACGAGTTTCCCTCCTCCTTGATGAACGTGCGACTTGGGTGTGTGCTCGTACACCATTAAGACGCGTGTCTTGCGTCTTCAAATTTTTGTGGTTTTGTGAAGCTGAACGGCTTTGAGATATTCCAGTTTGGCAAATATTACGTCACTACTCTCGTAAAGCCCTACTGTGTCAATTTTGTCGTCTGTTTTTTGCCACAAACGCTACCGTTTTCGTTCAAGCACGTATCCGAGCACGTGTTCCGTTAAAGTTCTCGCTCAGGAAAAAAAACTAACAGAAGATTGTAAGTACCCTTAGTTGTTTAGGAGAATATTTTCTAAGATTCCTTCTCTTTATGTAGAGTTTTTTTTGACTACCGAAATTGTGTTGAGTTTCCGAGGGCGAAGATTTCCTCCTACCGCACGAGTTTTTATTGGAAAATTCCTTGCTGTTTACTGCATTGTCGTTTGAAGATACTACCGAACAGGAGTTCCTTCTTTTTATTTGACGTGGTTGTTTTTGGAAACAAATTCAGTATTACGGAGTTGTTTGATGAAATAATTCAACGGTGTCGTAAATGGAACCAAGGTCAAGTTACTACGGAGTCGTTTGAAGATAAGTTCAACGGAGTCGTAATTGGAACTCAGGTTAAGCTATCGTCAGGATTGAGTAAGCAACACTCACCATTATTATCGTACCGTATCGTATCGTTTCGAGAAAATTATTATCGTACCGTATCGTATCGTATTGAGGAAATTATCGTACCGTATCGTATTGAGGAATTTATCGTATCGTACCGTATCGTGCCGTATCGTTTGGGAAATATTACCGTACCGTCTGGATTTAGGCTTTTGAATTTTATTTTGATTGTCGCGGATTTATTGTATATTGGGTCACTTTAGATTTAATTTAGCGTTTCTTTTTGTTGGATCATTTAGCATAGTTGCGTCAGATTATTTTTATTTATTTAAGTTACTGTACATCGTTAATTCTATGTATATATTTTGTTTCTCGAATCACCATTTATGTTTAATCATTACACCAATTTTTTTATCAATTATATTAATTTTTCATTCTCAATTTTCTTTTTATTTTTGCTGCAATTAAAGACTAATTTCTTGAAAATTAATTTGCGTAACCTAAAAATCTGTTTCGAGTTTATTAGTTTTGTTCCGGTCTGTTTTAGTAATTACAGTTTAAAGAGATTACTTGGCGCTCAACAGCTTTCGTTTTTGTCACCTAACGTTTATTTTATTTTTTTATGAATTACGCAAGTTATTTTTTTAAGAATATAGTTCACAGAATTATCCTTCCGAATCCACCTCAGCCTCCGACTAAACTGAGCTATGGCAACCAAACAGGTGAGAATCTACTTACAAAAAAAGTATGTCACAATACATACAAAAACAAAAACACAGCTTGTATTTATTAAATATATAAAAATAACATTTGACATAGAACTTATTACGCATGTAATGTTTATCTTATGTATTATTACTATAGTCAACTATAGTTACATTACGCAGCACTCATGTCACAAAAGTTGCTTCATTTGATTAATTTTTATTTTTTTACATTTGTATTTTTGATGCCTTTCCTTAGCTAATAATTTGATTGGGTCGTTTACATGATCGTTTCTAGATTCTAAACCTTTTAAAATTCTATTTACATTCTTCTTCCACGTGAAAACATAAAAGTCAATAAATTGCGTGACTATAATCTTAAATAAATTATGTTTATAACATGACTCCCATGGATTATGAACGTAATATATAACTTTTTGGAACAAATCAGAACGCAATTTTCGAAAAGTGCATAAACGTGGCAAAAAAAATTCATAACTTGAATACATTCACTAAATACTTGCAGTAATTCGTTGCTTGGTTTATGTAGACGATTCGAAATATTATGTACATTTTATTAATGCATGTGGTGAACTATCATTATTTGATAATTTCTGTTTACAATTTGTGCAATAGTTGATGGTTTTTAATTTTTTTTTGCTAAGTATCCCGAAATAAAAGAATGCAGTGACAATACAATGTTATTGGAGATCGACGAAAAAACAAAACCGCCTTCTAATGGATTTTGACATTCAAGATGTACGTGCACTTCTGCCACATCTCCTTGCCTTTCTAAAAACGCTTTCACTGCATCCAAAGCAAGTTCGCAATCATCCGCCTCGCAATTCGCACCTGGAGAATGTACAGATAAGTAATTATTAAGCAGCAAAGTCTTAAAACCTGCCTTAAATGCGTTGGCTGTGAGATTAATGTTGCGAATGCCGTGGCTACGGATATTCCCAAAAAAAATTTCTAGGGGTTTTGGGTATCGTAAACACAATTGTTTAAACCCCGCCTTTATAAACTATAGAATTAGAATTTAGAATTATAAATATTAGAGTCCCTATACAGGGTGTTTCAGTGAAGATGCACCCAACTTATATCGTGAAAAAGTTTCCTATAAAATATTTTTTAAATGAATAAGTATTGAGATAATCGAAGGGAAAGGAGAATCGTATATTTTTAAAACGTACAATAGATGAGAGCGGCCCGAATTCTTAACCTGCCTTAACGTTCGTGTAATTGCTTTATTACCCCACAAACTGTCGCGCCTCAGATGATATGATGAAACACATTTAGTTCGTTCACTCCGTTCTGGTTAACGTTGTAGTGACGAGTAATTAGTTGGGTAGTTTATACTTTTCATTTTTAAATTTATTATGTAAGTGTGTGTGCGCTTACACGAGAATACGCAGATTATTCGAACACATGTTGTAAGGTAATTGCCGTTTTCGTAATTCGCTCGCTTCCGAATTTGTTTCTACCTCATGTGACCAAGTTCAGTCTGATAGGCAAATAATAATCTGGCAGACCGGCGCGGCGGAAGCAATAATTCTAGTTACTAATTTTCCCGATTAGTGCGACGAAAACGCACGCTAAATGCACATTCTTTCAAAGTGTTCACCTTTAACACGAATTGCGGTCAAGGGCAGAGTTAAAAGCCTCTCATAAATTTTTTCGTTTACGATAGATATTTATTGTCTTCTTGCAGCCGCGTGCCATTCATAAAGCAATTTAAATCGCTCATCTTGTTTCACGGCGGCAGAAATTTAAATCGCTACGGTGTTTACGAAAACATTGACTCAAAATAATGCAAATTTCATGTTGCTCCGATTGCAAAATTGTATAAAAATATTTTGTTTGAAATAATGTCAGAATCGTTTCCCCGAAGTTTGGTACATCATCACTGAAACACCCTGTATTACTAGAGTACTGCAAAGTAGCCATTTTGGCGGCAAACAAAAGGAGAGAAATTTGAAATCATTTGAAAAAATATCATTTGTAACGTAATTGTCGTTCAAATACTAATTTTTTCTCAGTCTATTTGTGTGATTTCTTATTATAATTTGTTTCTCCATGTGGTGTTTACTGTCATTTGTACTACACATACGTTGTACGTTGATTTCGTAATGCATCCCTTCTTACTTGACTCGGATTAAAAATATGAAATATTGCTGTGGTAAATTCTTTTTAAATAAAATCATTCAAATTGATTTTGTTCAAAATGTGCATCGAATAAATCAAAAGGGAAAACAGCATTTGTATCATATTCATGAGGGGCAAGATACAGTTTTTTTGATTTGAGCTCAGAATTTTGCTCTCTTGGTCAAAGCCGCAGAAACTGTGCGAAGCATAAATAAGAAGCATTCTATTCTAATAAGGAAAAGATATTTTAGTGCGTAAATATTTACTTCACAAATATTTCGTCTGGAAGGCAATTCACCGCGATTTATAAAATCTAACCAGACTTTTCGCCTAGCTTTATACTTCATACATACCTGCACTGAGAAAAATGTATATTAAAAACCGTGTTCTAAAAAAAGTATCATTAATAATAAAATAAATTGTTTTAAAAGTAGCAAAATTGTTTAAGTAAAGCAAGTAAATTTTTCTCTTAAAAGAAATGACAATGCGATTATATTACACTGAGAAAAATGTATATTAAAAACCGTGTTGTAAAAAAAGTATCATTAATAATAAAATAAATTGTTTTAAAAGTAGCAAAATTGTTTAAGTAAAGCAAGTAAATTTTTCTCTTAAAAGAAATGACAATGTGATTATATTACATTAAGCATATGATTTTGTAACATTTATGAGTTCGTCCTGCAGATATGATGTTTACAACATAAAATTTGTAGGTCAAAAAGCGATCGAAAGATGTCACTACTTAAATTGTTCATTACTTTCACATCGCAATGGCATATAACCTAGGAGAAATCGGTTTGGTTTGCAATGGAGTTCATAGACAACACAACATAACATAATATATTTATGTTTTCTATGGTGGAGTTCTGGAGCTACGGTTCTGTCGATGAAGGCCCAATGAGGCCTTAAGGAGTATTCTCACTTACGCGACAGCGAGCTTCACTGCACTGCACTTCATTGTGCTACCTCGTTTAAACACGTTTAAATCTTTAGGTTTAAACGTGTTTCTATGAAGCCGTTCTCACCTATGCTGCGCTAAACAGCTGTACAGAGCAAGCTCGAGGAATCCGTTGTAATCAAAACCGATTTGAACAATTTTTTTTAAATAAAATTTGTAATTTAATATACGTTTTTTCTTAAATCGAGTACTTATTTTTTTTTGGTGCAGCTGCAAAAGTTGGTGATCGTGTGAATCCCGTAGCTTCTTATCTGTGCGTAGATATAAATGTTAAAATATAAATATATTAAACGATATTATATTTTATATTTTAGCCATTTTAGAATATCTTTTTATAAATTTGAATATATAACAGTTAATACAAATATGTTTTTAAATTAATAAAATGATTTTGCTGTCACATATAGTAATATAAATTTTTGTAAAAATTACTATATTTATATTTACTTTTACAACGTAATTCTCTCCGTGTGTTGGTATTCGAAAGGGGCGGACCCCCGGTTTTTACAATTCAGCATACAACAACCCTGTATATTTGCTCGAAAGAATTACCAAAATATGAATTTGATTTATCAATGCAGACATTGCATTTCTCAAATGTCAAATATTTCTCCGTCAGTTTGCGGTTACAACTGCGCCATTTTGGCGGCAAAGTAGTGGCGCAATCAATTACGATACTCTAGTAATATAGGGACTAAATATTAGAGATCCTGTATATAAGTTAGATAAGAGTTGGGCCATGTATGATGCATGTATGATGGTTGGAACCAGTTTCAAGGAGTGTATGATTTTATATAATTTGACAATTTAGTTTTGACATTATGCTTAAGTATTTTAGCATTTAATTGTAAGAAAAGAACAAATCGGGGCTTTTCTTTCGTACATTTTCAAAAACATTCAAAATTAAAAGGTATTTACAGCCTTATTCCGGTGACTACACGATAACGCTATCAATGTAGCTTTTTATCGGTATTGATAAATGCCTGTCAACAATGAAAGTCATTTTTCGTATTCACGTGTTCATCTTGATATTGATAAACTAACAAGAATCTCAACTATCGGTTTGTGCTGTGTGCATGGTACTTCAGGATAAAGAGCTAACTTCAGCCTGTTCAAAATACTCGTATAACCTCTTTAATTGTGGTTTTCGTCCAAATTTTCGTCACAGGTTTTCATAATTATCGGTTATTAAATAATAAATATCAAATTTTTCGATTTCGTTATAAATAAATTTCCTTAAAATTATAGATATGGAAAAAAAGCGGTCAGGACGCACTTCTATTAAGCAATATGATATCTATGTAGATTTTCTTGCAAAAAATGAAGTTTTCCGCAGTGGAAAATTAACAATTCCTGGTTGGTATTCATCTTGGGATGGAGATGCTTTTATGGCAATTTGTGGTGTGCAGTCTATGACACCAATAATTCCTGGGAAGCCACCCATGTTTAAAAATTGTGTTTTTATGTGATTTTTTCATCTTCGGTTACAGGAAACTTCACATAGGCCAGATTTTACAATCGTCGGATAAATACTATTCTTAGAATAACGCGACGTAGGTGTTATTCCGTTCATATTCCATGATTGTAAAACTGGGCCATAGTGATTTAAATTATTCACAATAATGGAACTAATTTCTTTAATACATCTGGACACAGATGATTGGCTCATGCAGGTCAAAAAATTGTCTCCCACGCTTTTCTGATAATCTCCTTGAGCAAAAAACTGCAAAGCTGCTAGAAGTTTCATCTCAGGGGGAATACTAATATTAGATCTTTGATTATTTTGAAGAAATGGTATCAATTCAGTAAATAGTTGTTGAAAAGGTTGTCTAGATAGATGAAACATACTTTTAAAATAGTATTCAGTGGTTTCTAGGGGATTACAAGTGTCTAGAATTCGCCTGTGCAAACGAAATTCAGATCTAAAGAACAATTTCATAATTTAAAAGTTACGTGTATGGACTGAATATTTACTTTTCCTCTTTATCTAGTGCCATTTCAAATAAAAATAATACGTTTGGATCCATATTGATATTTTTATCGGATATAACGCCAAGCTACAGCAAGCGCTACGTATCAAGCAATTTTATCAAGAATTGATAAAATTATCAATAAGGATAAATCTACGTGAATAGCAAATTGAGAATAATTGATAAAAATATCAATTATTGTTTAGTTATCAATCTTGTTAAGGTATCAAGCGTCACCTGAATAAGGCTGTTAAAGGTATTAAAAGTATAATGGAGGATGCAATTGTGTATTTGACATTTTCAGGATGTAATGGTTATCCGATTTAAACGAAGAGTTTCTAAAGAGGACTTAATTCCAACACTATTTGCAGTGATGCTGAAAATAATCTCCTTAAAGACTAAATTTCTGAAAATATTAATAATTTTTCATTTAAAGCCGAATTCATCGAAATTATCACAAGATTAAGAGAACGATAATAAACAGCTAGGTATTCTACATGCAATTTTCAGAA
The DNA here is from genome assembly GCA_033060865.1 of Dorcus hopei. Taxonomy (NCBI): domain Eukaryota; kingdom Metazoa; phylum Arthropoda; class Insecta; order Coleoptera; family Lucanidae; genus Dorcus; species Dorcus hopei. Next base: position 58,678,441 of record CM065426.1, on the reverse strand, counting down.
TAAGATTTTACAGTATAAACGTTACACACAATCTTTGGAAAGGAATCAGTGTAAACGTGGAAAGGAATTAAAACTTAAACTTGCAGTGATAAAATCATTTCAATGTGAAACTTGACGTCAAATTTATTTGAATTACCTTTTTAAATTATGTTGTAACATTTATTTTATTGAACAATTATAAATGGAAATTGCGAAAGCAATTCTTGTTTTTATTGAAACAAAGCGCTGTTGAGCATTCTTCGCACGAAATACAAGTAAATCCCCCACAGTTTGGATATTTACCTGAGACGTTTATCCATCCATTTAGGCCAGTGCAGTGGGAACTTTCATCAGTGCGAACTTCTTTAGGAGGAATGGAGCTCTGATGGGTCCGCATTTTCAACTGCAATTGTTTTTCAATTTCAGATTTTCGTCCTCTTGAACCATTTCGCACTCCCATCATACATAATGTTTCTCTTACCTCAGTACGGAAGTCTGCAAGCCCAATAGTTTTTTCTGTCCCTTCTCTTCATTCACTCTTCGATAAAGTAACCAGGCATTCACTAAAGTTAAATCTAATAACTGATAAAATAATCGAAAATACCATTTCCTAGACTTATTTTTATTCGATATCGTCCAATCAGACTATCCATCAAGTCCAACCCTCTCATGTGCTTGTTATATTCTTTCACAAGATTAGGACAATCAACTTCAACTTTTTGGTTTTGAGTTTTGTCACATCTCTTTACTTTGCCTATAGGAAAAGCACCGCAGAATAATGAAACAAGTGTCACTGCTTTATTATCTTTCCATATTACACATGTAATAGGTGTATCCTCTAATTCTGTTACATATTCTCTCTTAGTTCCCCGATGCTTTTTGTTGAACTCTTTATCATTTGGAAGTGGACAATTTGGAATACGATTTCTTCTAATTGTACCAAGACTGAGAATTCCGTTTTGTGCTAGCTGTTTCAGTAGAGGAATAGTAGTATAATAATTGTCAAAGTACACTCGGTAATTTAATCCTTTGGGAACGTTGCACAAAAGTCTTGTAATAATATTGGCACAAACTCCAAGATTATTATCCCGTCCAGTATAAATTTCAAAATTGTAGGTATATTGTTACGGTAATAATTTAAGTAACATGAAATAAGGGTCGTAGCTCAATATAACACATTTATTATCAACAATTTACAACTAATACTCACATTGTATTTGGGGCACTTACTGATAACTAGACTAGATGACACACTGACGAGAATTGTTCTAATTATCCGCTAACGTTCGAACTGTCGCCTTTTTATAGGGGTTTTGTTTCCCGGGTATTACGTCAATTGTTGCCTTGACATTTGTGCACACGACTTTGCGTTAAATCTGTGCCCGTAGATGAGTCATAAGATTTTGCGCACGGCACCCGAATGAATCATCGCTGTGATATGTGCAAGTGCATTTTCCGCACGCGGATGAGTCATACTTACATAATTGCAAATGAGTCATTCTTATGTTTATGTTATCGTCTTGTTATGTCTTGTTATGTTACACTCGACTGATTTTCAGCTGTACATCTTTGATGGTTCTCTTATCCTAGTTACAATATCCAGAAACGCCAACAAGCACATATATTTTGAAGCCCCATTTGTGAGGCTTAGCAGGTAAGTATTGTTTCAAATAACTTTTTCCTTTTGTAGGGCACATTTGCTCATCTACAGAAAGACAAGTTTCGTAGGGTACCTACTGTTTGGAAACGTTTCAATAAATGGTCAACTACTGGGCGAATTTTGTGTAACCTATCAAGTTCGTCATGATCTTTCGAAAACATTTTATTATTATCATTGAAATGCAGTTTCTGCTTGAATTTTTCGAATTGTTTTTGGGACATAGCATTTTTTAATCGTTTCTGTGCCAATGTTAACTGACCAATAACTGCTTATATTCGGTAAATGTATGACTGACATCAAAATACATATCCCTAAGTATCTTTTGACATCTATTTCTTTCAGATTCGGCGCATTTGTCAGAGTTGTTTGGGCTGAATAGAGATTTGACTGCTCAACTATAAGTTTCACTAATGTGTCATTGAAAAAATAACTAAAAAATTCATAGGGGCTTTCCATCTCTTTGAATGAAGCTGGTAATTCTACCTTTCCCTTGAATCTAATAATCTCCTCATTCATAACTAAATTACCTTCCCTCCAATGTAACTGAGCCAGAGCTGCTTTGATTTTCTTTTCGTCTGCTGCCAACGCTTTCTTCCTTTTTTCATTCGCTTCTTGTTTTTCCTTATTTTCGTCGCATTTATTGTTTCTCAAATCCATAGTACATTTTTTCCCTGTTCTTGGATTTTTGTTTTCTTTGTCTTCAGAATTTTCTGTATACATGGGTAAGGCAGAATTATGAGCCTCACCACAATTCTCAGCAGGATATGAATTTGGATAAATATTATGTTCTTGTGTGTCTTCAAGTAATATATCCTGATCTTCGATGACATCTTCTATTTCTAATTCCGATAAAAAGACTATGGGGATATTTTCTATATCAAAAAGATTCTCAACATCATCCGCAATTTGTCCAAAATTTATTGGGAATTCCTCATTATCATCGTCATCTGAATATTCTAAGCCATCTTCACTAATCTCTGATAAATTACACAACGCAACAAAAAAAATTTTTTTTGTTTATTGTGATTTTTGTATTTGATCATGTGCAAAACGTTGAAAAACAGATAAATCCTGGTTTTTCTGAACATACCTTCTCGTTTTTCAATTTCAGAGAGTATTCAGTGAAAAGAAGATTAAGTACATTTTGAGATTTTTATTGGACATATTTTTATAATAAACAAATATTTATGGTATTATTTATATCACAAAATCTTTTAACCGGACACTAAATCGCCCACAGCTTCGTCAGAAGTGAAAAATATAAACAATATAAATATAAATATTGTTTATATTTTTCACTTCTGACGAAGCTGTCGAACGACGGTGAAACGTTAAGTGTATTGTGCGCGATTTAGTGTCCGGTTAAAAGATTTTGTGATACAAATTTCATCGGACAAGAACAAACTTTAAATATGGGTATTATTTATTTAAAAAAAAAATTCATTTTTAACGTAACTTTTTAACGTAATTAAGGGGATGTAACTAACAGATCTATTTTTGCGTTTATGAATAGTATTCGTTTCTCTTAATAACCCCCAAATATAGTCACCCATCAAAGCTGCATCGCATCGTCCTTGGTAACGTTTTTCCATCGTCTTAATGTCTTGGTGAAAATGTTCACCATGTTCTTCACTTACATTTCCAAGATTTTCCTTAAAAAAATCTAAATGTGAATGTAAAAAATGCACTTTTAATGACATGCGGCATCCGATATCATCCGTTGTAGAAGAGTGTCTATGATTTCTACGTAATTGGCAGACTTTTTGTTACCTAAGAATTCATGTACAACAGTACGGAATGATTGCCAAGCCATTTTTTCTTGTACATTAAATTTTTCCTCTAGTTCAACAGATTGAAGCATTTTTCTTATTTGAGGGCTAGTAAATATACCAGCTTTCACTTTTACGATTCACACAGACGAAACATGTCTCTTATACAGGCTGTTACAAATTCGAGGCTCACCATTGGTATCTCGGAAACGGTAAGAGATACGAAATCGGTTAAATTGGGGCAAGGTTGCGTATTTTGGTGCTGAATAATCCGTTCTGAAAAATCTTCTACGATTTGTAGTTTTTGAAATATTTCTAAAAAACAAGAAAACGTAATTTTCCTTTTTATTTTTTTCTGAAGTTATTGTTGCAGGAATCATAAAATTAATACATTCTACAGGCACTTTTTTAAGGTCTTTCCGATGATATCATTAAATTTTGCTTAAAACGTTTCGTCTCGTTCTGACTATCATCAACTTCATTTTTTCTTATGGGCGCTACATTGGGTTTTAATTAAGGCTGGGAGTCATATTCGAATAATTCGAATATTCGAATACATGTGCACTCTTTATTCGAATACGTTCAAATTTAATAATTCGAATATTCAAATTATTCGAATAATTCAAATAATTCGAATATTTTTAATTATTCAGTGAATTGAAAAATTCAAACATTCGAATATTAACTTAATCCGATTTTTCAAATATGTTTTGTAACTACTTTTCTAGTTGTCTTCATTATCGACAAACAAAGTTAATACATAGAGTCGTATTGCGCCACTCAGAAGAAGGTATCCCTGCAATTTTTGACACAAGAATGTAGACCCTTTTTTACGAAGTCTGGTCGGCAGCTACACGTTATAGTATTTCTCACATCATTTATTCGCAAAATATTGCCCAGAAGTGATGTTTGGAAATACTTTAAATTAAGTTTAAAATGAAAGTGACAAAATACAATGTAAATTTTGCCCGTACAGGGCAATTTCCATTTCATTATTCGAATATTTATTTAAATATTCGAATTTTTATTCGATTTATTTCAATTATTCGAATTAATTCGATTTACTCGAATTAATTCGATTTATTCGAATTATTCGATTTATTCGAATTATTCGAATATTCGAATAAAATTTCAATTGAATATTCGAATACCAAATCTGAGAAAAGTCCCAGCCTTAGTTTTAATACAGTAGTAGTATTACTGGGGCGGTTCCAGATCACCTTCAAATGACCCCTAGGTGGATGGACATGTCCTCTGCAGCGACCGCTAAAAGAGGAAGGTCATGAGTTCTTCAGAGAATATAGGTCAATGACCAGAAGGTCTTCACGTGTCTTCTTCGTGTTTACAATGACCAGAAGCTGTTGACTAGGGGTGTGGTTGTACTTCAGGGTGTTTTGAAAGAGGTGAATGACCGCTTTTTTATAATATGCAGGACGAGCCTTCGTCTTTAAAAAAGGTTAGCAACAGGGGTGTGACTAGAAGGAAGCTGTGTGTTTTTTTTGTTTCTGCAGAAATATTTTTTTATTTTTAAGTCAATGAACTTTGATAATGCAAAGTTTGCGGAAATAGTCTGAGGAATTTGTCGGACGCAAATACCTTTCTCGTTCTTTTGTGTGTCAATGAAATTACAAATGTTGCAAAAATATTTATAGCAAGGTGAACGATGAAATACATATATTTTATAAATGTATTGATTGATTTTACATTTATTGTTCTGTAGATATTACAAGAAAATAATTTTAAGGATGTATGGCAAAGAACTTTTTCTTCTCAAGAAAAATTAAAATAATTTGTGAGCAATATGCATACACGAACAGGTCTTTTTGTAATTTTTGTTTTTAAAATAGAATGGTATTATTTTTCTGCATGCCGAAAAGTTTGAAGTTGATAAACTTCGAGTACGTCAACTTAAAGTCTAAATCATACTTACGATAAAAAATATTTTAAATTCAATAATACAAAAATATCAATAATTTAAAATTCCCTGTCGAGCGCAATTGTATTAGAATGTAGAAACTGCAATGTCGTTTAAATAGCAAAGCGTACGATAAAAAATATTTTAAATATTTTCAAGAGTATATTGTTTGTTCTTCTCAAGAAAAAAGGTGAAATAATTTGTGAACATGTACGAACAGGTCTAGAACAGGTCGATGACCTTTAAAATAGAATGGTATTCTTTTGAAGTTAATAAAAAAACTTCCATAATGCAAATTTTAGTAAAGTATTTAATTGCAATTAGAATACATTATAAATAATGTTTAACTTGAGAAACTGCAATTCTTTGTTATTAATAATAATAAGAAGGATAACAAAAAACGTTGGAAGAGTAACTTTCATTTATTTTTCTACAATTCAATAATACAAAAATATCAATAATTTAAAATTTTTTACATTTATTTTTCTGTAGATATTACAAGAAAATAATTTTAAGGTGCGGAAGTTTTTAAAGAGGTTAGCAACGGGGTTGTATCTAGAAGCAAGCTGTGTGTGTTTTTTTCTTCATGCAGAAATATTTTTTTTTATTTTTAAGTCAATGAACTTTGATAATGCAAACTTTGCGGAAATAGTCTGAGGAATTTCTCGAGCGCTCGAAATATCGTTCTCATGTGTCAACGAAATTGCAAATTTTGCAAACATATTTATGGCAAGGTGAACGATAAAATATATTTTGTGAATGTATTGATTGATTTAACCTTTATTTTTCTGTAGATATTACAAGAAAATAATTTTAAGGATGTATGGCAAAGAACTTCTTTTTCTTCTCAAGAAATGGTGAAATAATTTGTGGACATGTACTATCGCGGCCTTAAAATTTCGCACGATTTTTTATCAAGTAGCCAGAATTTCTTTAAATTATAGTTTTGTAGAACAGGCTCTTTCCTCAATTTTGACACTAAAGACATTTAACCAAAAGTCACATTGTTTGGTTATGTTTTAAGAAAAGCAAGATAGTAAAGTATTAGAACTGAAATAACAGAACAAAAGTAGCGACCAACCATCTCCTAGTTTTGCGATTGCAAAACCCTTCTCTCCTTCAGAAAGCACGTGATTTGGCATTGTGTTGCTAGAACTTTAGCATTACATTTGAAATCTGACGTTTAAAATGATTATTTTTGACAAGCCGTCAAAGAAAGCCATATTTACAGCTGAAAATCGAATCGTACGAAATTATAAGGCCGCGATAGTACATACGAACAGGTCTTAGTAGTTTTCGTTTTAAAATAGAATGGTATTCTTTTGCTGCAGACCGAAAAGTTTGAAGTTAATAAACTTCGATAATGCAAATTTTACAGAAACAGTATCTAAACGAAAAAATTTGCAAGCGCATGTATTTTTAGAATACATTATATTTTCATAATTAAAGTAGGTGAAACTGCAATTCTTTGCTATTAGTAGTAAGAAGGACGATAAAAACGACATTTCTTTTTCTTTAAGAGTAAATCTATTTATTTATTTGTCTACAACTGAATAATACAAAAATATCAATAATTTAAAATTCCCTAAGGTTGAACTTGAATTATTTTAAAGGTAACCGTACCTCTGAAATAATTCAAATTGAAATGAAATTTAACACTATCTACATATTACATTTGTTGCAATTATTTTTATTATTATTATTTTTTTCTCGTTAATGCAAATTTTAATAGACTTCTTAGTTTACAGTAGCAGTCCTGTTCTTGTTCTTGGTTTTCTTCTTTTCCTTCCTCTTCCTCTTCTTCAGAATTAACATGATATGTAATAAACGTTTTACAGAAGCAAAAAAAAAAATAACAACAAGAAATATATTTCCTTAATATACTTTTATTAACATCAATGAATGAGTTTATTAAGCTGTGTATCCCCACGATATAGTATCAGTGAAAAAATAATTAACAATTCTTTTATCATCAGATGGACTTAATGCAACTTTCTTTTGTGCAAGTGTGTATACGGTATGTTTAATTGATCGTACTGAATTTTGTACTGTGTCAAGACTAGAATTATTAAAGAGGCATTGATAGTAATCTTCAAATGTAATTTTTTTGAATGATGAATTTTTCACACCTTTAGCTTTTTTTTTATAATACCAAAATTGATTAAAAATTTATTAACCTCTTCTTCTTCACTTAGTTATTTACATTTATTTTTTATCACTGTCTCGTTTACCAATAATTTTATTCAATACATTTTGGATCGCAAACCAATGAACTCAGTTAAAATTTGACCGTTATCTTTATGTTTTCTAACGTTCTCCATTGTTTTTCAAAAAACAGCATTATTCATTAATTAAAAAAAATTCTTTTCAAATTCGTTTTTACTTTTTTTCCTGCATTCAATGTTTAAATCTATATACTTTTTCATCCAGCCTAGTTGACGAAATTTAAGTATTTAAGTGAACTCTTTTTTATTTTAATCCCCAAGTCCATAGCTTGTTTGAGGTTTCTATAATGAATTATATATTTTTCTTTATCATATAAGGTAGTTAAGAGTTTTGGAATTTTAGATGTAGATGTCGGAGGAATTAAATGTTCCCTTCAAAAATATACCAATCTTAAAAACATTAATTAATTAATAATTTTATGTAATGCTAAAAATTTGCACAAAATTTTGCTAAAAATATCGATCGATTTGTACATTTCACAAAAATGTATTCACGGTGTTAATTATAATCTACATATTTTTACTTACATCAGCATGTTATATCAATTCTGTAACCAATTTTGCTTAATAAGTCTGTTTGCATGTGAATTACCTTTAATTAGTATAAAGAAGTATACCTGTGTAATTCTAACTGACGTTAGCGTTTTGTAAATTGTTCAATTAGATCATTACTTCCTTAATACCATTCTTTACGTTACCAAAGGGGAAAGAAAAGGGAAGGTTGCAGTGACTGATAAGGCAATTTTAACTAATAAGGTAATTTTTCTAATAAAACTAATTGATATTTCATTTCTCTAATTATTTAGTAACGAGTCGGATGACTTCAATGAAAGAATAATAAAAATACACCGAAAAAGAAGAAGATTGAAATAAACCGATAGAAGTCGCTGCAGGAAAAATCTTTTTACCGATCAAGTTTCATTTGGACGTTGACATCGAGCGAAACAGGCGAAGACATTGACTGAATTATTGGTAATTAGCATTATATTCGGATTAAAACAATGGAGCGTGTAGAAGATATAACACAAGAAGTAATCAGAAAAATTGAAAAAGTATGCAGGCTGATAAAGACAAGAGGAGATTTTTTAAAATGGATTCAGTTTATAAAGAAACATTTTTTTTAATTAAGAAATATTTAAAGAACAAGGACATTAAAAATTATTCTAAACTTGAATCCAATTTGGCTTTGTTAAAATATTTTTAATGAGCATTTAAAACATCAGTTGAGACTTAAATTTAATAACTCGAAAACATCTGCACTGAAAAATTTATTGTGGCAAGACATAGATTCCTGTTTTAATAATAGAGTTAGAACCGGAATAATTGCAAACTTAAACATTAAGGAACCAAATGAGTTTCTTGATAAGGCATTTAGGAGTTTTTCAATCAAAATTAAAAATGAATTAAAAAAATCTCTTCTTAAAGTAAATGTTATTTTCACAGCAAATTTCATTAAACCTAACGGTGGTGACACAGATATTAAATATTTTAATACAAAAAATCGCGTAATAGACTACAATACTAACTTAAAAACTTGGTATTTAGATCACTAAATCTTCTAAGCGGACACTAAATCGCGCAACTATACACTTTACGTTTCGCAGTCGTTCGACTGCTTCGTCAGTATTTAGAATTCGTAAAAAATAATATTTTAACAAAACTTTCAGAATTTCAAAAACGTGATTCAGGGAGGGCTTTATTCGAAATTTTAAGTTTAAAAGTCAACATTAATAATTATGCACTCATAAATTGCGGCATTTCCACATACGTTAGTATGCCTCCATTCATTAGGAAACAAACTGCTGTATTAAATATTGAAAATTTTGATGAATATTGTTTCTTATGGTCAGTTACAGCATATCTCTACCCTGCAAATAAAAATGTATGTAAAGTGTCATCGTATCCTCATTTCAGTGAAGTTTTAAAGTATGAAAACATTAATTTTCCTATTTGTTTAGAAGATATACCTAAATTTGAAAAGATGAATAACTTGTCCATTAATGTACAATTGCGGACAAAAAAATGGAAACACCAACATTTATCTAGTGGTTGTTTTTTATTAATTTTACACATTGTGATTATGACTTCCACGTCATATTGACTTCGGAAAATACCATAAAATTAGTAGCATGTGCGAAAAATATCAAAACATTTATTAAGACTAAAAATAAATTAACATAAAAGTGTATTAAACTGAATATTAAAAACTGAAATAATTTACATCAATATTTTGTGGGATTTCCATTTTTTTCTATCAACGTTTGTAACCTTCTATTCATTGATAAAACTGAATGTTCAATATAATTTTCATTAAGCCCTTGCCACGCTTGTTGTATTGCTTCCCACAATTCATTCCTATTCCTAGGCCTATACTGTCTGGCATGAATTTTTTTAAGCAAAAGGGCCCAAACATTTTCTATCGGATTCAAATCCGGGCTTTTTGAAGGCCAGTCAAATAAATTTATTGCATTGTCTCGTAACCAGTCACGTGTAATTCTAGATGTGTGGACGGGGCAATTGTCTTGTTGGAAAATAAAATTGTTGTCTGGAAATCGTTGAGTGACACTTGGCAGCATAACATTTTCCAAAATATTTTGATACACCTGGCCTATTAATCTACCTTCTATATTGAAGCAAGCTCCCTTACCTTCGGCACTTATCCACGCCCATACATTTACCGAAAATCGCCCACTATTATTTAATCCATGAAGATATCTTTCCTCGAATCGTTGATTTCTTGGTCTGTATACCCTCGTTCTGCCATTATTACATGAGTGAAATACCTTTTCATCCGAAAAAACTACCCTTCTCCAAAATTCTTCATCCCTATCTAGATACTGTAGTGCAAATCCTATTCTAATTTCCTTATGTTCTTCAGATAAAAAAAGTTTTCTTGCAGCTGCACCGTTAATCAAGCCACCTGCTTTTAAGCGTCTCTTTTAAAGTCACCACACACATTCCATTGATGGAGGTCATAATTTAGAGAAACGAGCAACGTTTTTACATTTTCATAATTTTCTTTTAAATGAGCCGAATAACCAATAGGAATTGACGGAAGTTTATTGCCATTATGGAGCAAAACGGCCTGAAGGCTTTTGACAGAGGTCTAACCCAATTTCCTCAAAAAGACCATCAACACTTATCTCCTTCCACAGAAAAATATGAAGATATGCTTCTATGCCTTTTTCTATAAAAAGAAATTTGGCAGGATGGGTCTAACAAATTCCATTGACTCAGTCGTGATCCAAGTAGTTCGGCTTTTTCTATGGGAAGATTTAAATCTCTAACTAAATCACTTAAATCAGCCTGTGTAATTAAATGTCGTTCCTGAGGTGACATATATGTTTCCTCGTTATCGGATTTTTCGGATTCCATTATTTCGCCAAAGCTCTCTTCTTCATTAGTATTAGATGATAAACATGGTGAAATTGGAACAGTATAGTGTTCGTTAGGGTAAATCGGGGCACTTGTAGATTCAAGTTCGGGATATATGATTTTTTTCGATCTTGTGGCTTTTTGTAAATAGATAAATTTACAATACAAAAATAGCAATCGGTTGTGTGGTTTTTACGCTCTCTCCATACTCTTGGAAATGCAAAGGGCATTTTTCTCTACATGCCGCGATACCATGCTTCTAAAGTAGATCTGCAAGTTCCGCAAGTAACATGGGGCGCCCATGGTTTATCTTGATTACGGATTGATACACCGAAATATAAAAAATAAGCCTGACTGAATTTTGTATTTATTTCTATTGGATGACTTATTTGTTTTGGAGCAATGTATAAACCACAAACATAACAAAAACTATTATTAGAGTGCTCACAAACACGTTTTTCACTCATTTTAAACAATAAACTGAAGATAGTCAAAAAACGAAGTCACAAGTGAACTTTTGAAAAGAGAGCCAAACAAAAGACGTTTTTTTTTATTTTTATCATCGCCTACTATGTTTTATAAAAAAAAATTCCATAAACAAAAACCTTGTTGCGTTGTGTTATTAATAAAATATTTTAGTTAATTTTCTGTTAGTGGACGAGAGCGATTGTTGTCCATTTCAGGAAGAAATATCATGAATAAATAGTGTGACGATTTTGAAGGTTCATTAATTTTTATTTTAAAACAAAACACGAAATAGTTAATAACTAATTTATTTACAAGCAAACTAATTTAACACTAACATTTAACAATAATTTATTTACAGACTTATACGTAATTTATTTCAACAGCCGAGCGAAAGTTTAACAGGCCACTTTTAATTTCGAACTGTCTCACGTTGCATTCTAATCGAACTATCTAACATTGAATGAATCTCCGTTTACCGGCCGCGTGTTTTATAAGCCGGGGTTGTTTATCTCGAACATTCTGGAGGCGGCCCACTGTCTATTCTAGTTTATTCCGCCGTCAGAATTCTCTGGGCTTCGCCTAAGGCGCGTCGACTAGGCGGCAGTGACGCTGGTGTCGATGAATCATTACACTGCCCCCTTCTTAAAAACGTTTCGTCTCGGAACGTTCCTCGTGACAGCCTTGAAGGAGGATGTCGAAAGCGGCATGCTGGCCCCTTTTTACAACTTCCGGTCTGGAAGAAATAGTAGTCCACGGTTTTCTTACTGCCGACAGCTGCCTGTGGGTGGTGACTGCAGACTAGGACTTCAATCCCTGTTCCGTTGAAGATGACTTCTATCATGCTTCGAATGACCCTCCAGTCCAGTCCGTCTAGTCCGCAGCCCAATTTAGGAATGGCTAATTTCGTCTCCTTGTCTTTTACCAGCTGTCTCCTCAAGCTCCATAAAGCTTTCCAAATACTGCGATAGTCAGGCTTACCGCTTGATGTCTTCTTGGTGACTAAGTAGTACACGTGTCGTCTTTGTTCCGCCTCCGTGTGGATGATCTGCAGGCTCTTGCCCACCATGGGGTGCTGTCTTAGGAGTTCCTCGACCTGACCAAATTTCTTCCGAAAGACTTGGGCTATCCCCTTGGACATACTTAGGTCTTCTGCCACACAGTGGGCCAGACTGTACTCTGGTGACACTTGAAAAAGGTCTTGCTGTATCTCTGTGGTTACTCCGAATCGCGCCTTACTCCCTGTGGCGTGATGAAACATGAAGGTTTCGAAGTTCACTTCGGAACCTTGCGTTCGTTGTACTGTCCCTTCATTTTCTTCTCCGTTGTAAGGAGCCATTCGGTTGAAGTGGATAACTTTGGGTTTGCCATGCGGAATCTTTCTGATGCGGTAGATGACATCGTTGATCCGTTTCATCACTTTGTAAGTCATGACGAAATTGTTAGAGCCATTGCATTGATTGAAGATGGCCGCAGCGAAAGATACGCAGCTAGAGCCATCGGTGTTCAGCAGTCAACAATTTCAAGAATTGTAAGTCGACTTAGGGAAACCGGAAATTACAAAAAAAGAGCAAAGAGAAATTATCATTCACTAATAGTTTGTGTCCTTTTTCACTCAGCATAACTTCAGTAATTTCACTAGCCATCATAAAATGTAAATTTTGTGTAATAGAATCTATGCACTTGTTGCACTAGATTGACTACGAAAATTTTGGCATTCATTACGATTATATCTTTATTCTCCAACCACTTAAATAATGTTTAATCAATCAGGGCATGATTTACGCCTGCCCTCCCTATCTGACCAGGATGGCAGGATTTTTGAAAATATTGCCATTTAGACTAATCCGACCGCTAAGTATACCCTCGTGGTCCAACTCGACTATAGGTGTAATCCTTTGCATTTCTAGTAAGAAGATTATTTCCTGCTCGTGGTCCAACTCACAGTCCCCGTTTTCAACTGCTAATGCATTATTTCTATTCTATTAGAATATCATTTTTTAAATTTTGAATTCGATTTTGTGTTGGCAAGTCCTCTTTTTTTCGATATTTTGTGGCACTTGTTCTAGCTGTTCGAAATTTAATGATACCGTTACCTATAAATTGTCTTAAAAATATGTTTTGTCCAGACGTTTTTGAAATATCCCTTAATTTGTTGCAGTAGTTACGAAAAACCTGATTACGACATTCTATTTTTTCAATAAAAATGCTAGGACCGTAGGGTTTATCATCACAAATTTTTGTATATACGCTACTGTCTACTGTCACCGTCGCGTATAATTTTGCCGTATATTAAACTATACATTGCTATTGATGATTTAAATCCCTCTAATACAGTACATGACTTTCCATGGAAGTTGAAGTTTTGGTCCCATTTTTAAAACACGTGTGTTGCATTTTTTATTTAGTTTATTCTTAATATCAATATAAAGAATTTTTTTAGATTTTGCGCCGTTTATACAACCAACTCCAGATGGTGCATTATAAGTACTTTTATATGACCTTTTACTCCAAGTTCCATCCACTACTACTGAGATTACCGTTTATCAAATCTTCCACAGCTAAACGATATTCTTTACCTGCCACAATCATTGCCTGCATTACTAATTCTTTTGTGTCATGTATAATCTGATTTTGATTAGCTACATAAGTTTTCTCTGACATGGGGATATCTAAATCCGCACAAAAATCTTTTAATTGAGGGTATCCCGTTCCAGGTCCGATGTCACCGCACACTGCTGCTTTATTGATTCCTAAACCATCATCGTTATCTATATTAAAAGATCCCTCTTTTCCACATATCCCACATTTATAGTAAAATCTACTTTTCAATCCAAATCGCCTTTCATTGATAATTTCCATGGTAAAAAAAGAACAACCAAAACCTTCATGTTGAATTGATTTGAGTGCCGAAAATAAATGCGCGATATTTACAATTCGACGACCGCTAATTACGCGTGGAATTTTAGCATTAGAGTTTGAATAATCTATTTCGATAGACAAATTTGAAGAAGATGAATCGTACTGGAGCTTTTCGATATTAGCATTATTTATATCATTTACATTTGTAAATTTTGCATCTCCCCCACCAACCCCCTCCGAGTGACAGTTGCCCCTTTAAAATTTTTAAATAGAATAGGGGGACATGTGATACCTCATTTGAAAGGGCTTTTCATTCTCTATTTAGTAGTATAAGAATTTTTTTTAATGCCTATTTTTTCTAAAAAGAATAATACATTTTAAAATCAACACACAAAATTTTAAAATGGATTATTAGGATGACGTTTTGCCCAATAGATGGATTGGTCGAAGGGGGGCAATTGAGTGGCCGGCTAGATCTCCTGACCTAACACCTCTCGATTTCTTTTTATGGGGATTTCTAAAAAGTAAAGTCTCCAGAACTAAACCAAACAGTCTTGAAGAATTAAAATTAATTAATTAATGTTTTGTACAAGTTTGAATATTTTGAAAAGTGTGGAGGAAAAAACTGAAAAGCCTAAAATTTGCGGGTATGTTGAGGTTGTTGCAAGATATTCTGAAAAAGAAGTAATTTTCTGCCATCACATAATATATTTTCTTATTAATAATGTGTTTGAATTCTGTTATTAGTTCAAGAGAAATTTTAGAATGCATCGTAGCACATATGAAATCATAAAGACCAAATTTGAAAACTCCGAGCATTACATAAAGAAAAAAGACCATGGAGGTACTCCAGCTACTTCAGTAGAGGTAGCAATGAGTCATTTCTATGGTATGGAGCACTAAAACCTTTTTTTTGATTAAATTACAAAAATTATTTTCAGGTATGCTGGAAATAAATGTGTTATAAGGGATGTCTCCGAAAGATTTGGGATTGCAGAGTCAACATTTCATGCATTGTGTACTAAGGTTTTACTATTTTTAAATGATATAGCACCCAGCATTATAAAATTTCCAACAGCATTTGAGGAAAAAGTCCGCACAGCAATGGAATTTGAAAAGGTAAAATAACAATTGGTTATTAGTTATTACATTAAAAACAGCAGGTAATTTTGTTTTTTAAGTTAAGTGGATTTCCAAATGTACTAGGATGCATAGATTGGACATATATACCGATAAAAACTCCATACTATAAAATTAAAAATACATATGTGAACAGACATGATTCACCATCAATTACATTACAAAGCATTTGTAAATCTGATAAACTATTTTTGGATGTTTTTACTGTTATGCCCAGCAAAATACATGACTCTCGAGTTTACAAGTTGTCATTTATAGCAAAAAGAATACTTGACCTTTGTGAAGATACCTGGCTTATTCTTGGTGATTCTGCTTATTCCATCAGAAAATTGTTACTTACACCATATAGAGATTATGGAAATTTAACAAATATCCAACAGAATTATAATAAGAGATTTTCAGCTACAAGAGTGAAAATAGAAAATGCCTTTGGAATGTTGAAGACGAGATGGGGACAACTCTTACGAACTGATTTTTCTACAGTTTTACGTACAGCCGATTTTATAGTAGCTTGTTGTGTTCTACATAATTTATGTATTCTCAACAACGATGAATGGCAACAGGAATATGTAGCAGGACATGGAAATGATGATAATCCAGAAGAGGATCGTGGAAGTGAAGGAATGTTAAGAAGACAGGGTGAGGAAAAACGTGAACTTGTTTGTAGAAACTTACCACAATAGTAAAAATCATTCATCAATATTGTATCCTATCTGCTATAAATATTTTTGGTAGGTTTACTGAATGAGAATAGATAATATATGTTTTATAAATACATATTTATTTATTTAAAATAAATAATACTTTTTTACAATGCATGTATTTTTTCCATATGAAATAGCAATAGTAATATAAAATTTAATTGGAATTCTTAAACAATTGTTTTAGTAACTGTAATTTTTCTTGGTGCCTTCTTTCTTTGCTTTCTTCTCGTTCATTGTGGTGTTTCTCAGTTGTTTCAATTTAGCTTCTTGAGCTACTTTAAAAGCATCTGTTAATGACACACATTTTTTGTTTAATGACACACATTTTTTGTTATCTCTTTTCTTGTTGTCTTTGGGTATATATACAATACTACTTTGATCTTTCATAACTTCTGGTTCAATGCTATCATCCTTGTTAGCTATTTTACAAAGTTCTTCAAACTCTATTGCTGTTCTTTTACTGCCAGTCTTACTATTACTTACAATAGCATTCTTTTTACGTTTTAATACAGTTTTAAATCTATTTTCCACTTGCTGTGCAGTTCTGTTAATATTAAATTTTGTGTTCATTTCTTCTGCGACAAACTCCCACATTTTCTTCTTATTACGAAACTTTTTCATGGGCCCCACTTCAGCTATATACTCATCATACTTATCCAGGAGCATGTTGTCAGACCATTCATTTGATTATATATGTTCCTGTCTAAGAGCATGGTATTCACCTTTAATATGAAAACCTTGACGTCAGTTTCATGCAATATTTATGCTTACTCCTTTGATTAATTACGGAACATACTATTTTTCCACCCTGAATTTCCAATGGTTGATTTTTTTCATCATAAACAAACTCTTTGAATATAATTGACATATTTGGATCCACAGAACACTCTAGAAATGAAACTACCGTGAATGATATTGAAATACAGTTGACTACTAGCGGTGCTAGTGGGTGCAAGCAGAACTAAGTTTATAGGTGCGCGTACTTTAAAATATGAAATTTAGAAGTATGAAATGTATTGAAAAGTATTATCAAAGCTTTAACAGAGACTTAAAATTAAACATCCCATTTAATATACGTTAAAGGGACTTTTAATTTTTAATCTGTTAAAACGTAGATAACACTTTTTGTGTCTGTTTGTTTGTTGCACTTATGTTCACGAGTATTCTCATCTTGTTTTAACCTCATACGAGTACATTATTATGAGATGAAAATACCTATGAGTGTGCACTAGTAGTAGTGCGGCAAACGAACAGATCTTATGAATATTAACCGAAATTGACAACAATAAAACTAACAGACACCCAGCTAAATATTTTATTTTTAGTAATGTATAATACAGAGTGTACATTAATGATTGAAGGGCGTTTGAATTTCCCGCCCATTAGATTATTTGTAAAAGTTGGTACTGCATACTATTCTGTTTTACCATGGGCGGCACATAAAATTATATATTATTAAAACAATTTATTAGTGATTAGAAATTATTTTACGTTTATTAATTACATACATTGATATGGAGAATATAAAAAGTAAAGCAGATATAAAATAAAATTATAACATCTGTTCAAAATGTCCCCCATTTGAATCCAAACACAAATTTACTCTTCTTTTCATGTTTTCGAAAACTTTATGTCGTGTTTCTGGAGTGATGTTGTTGGCAGCCTCTGTAATAGCATTTTGTAATTCTTCTAACGTATGGAGACGTTCTGAAAACACTTATTTTTTAAAAAACCGAACATGAAGAAATCAAGTGGGGTTAAGTCTGGTGATCGAGGAGGCCATCTGTCCCTACTTATTAACCTATCCCCAAAGAACTGTTGCAAATGATTCAACGTTGTCAGTGCAGTGTGGGCTGTAGCTCCATCCTGTTGAAAGTAACCCCGTTGTAATTCATCGTCATGAAGTTCTTCAATGAAAGAATTTAAAATTGTTTCTTGATATGCAAGTGCATCAATATTGTGTTGAAAAAAAAATAGGTCCAATGATCCTCCTTCTTGACATTGCCAACCACACACCGATCTTCTGAGGATGTAATGAAGTCTCTTCAAAAATATGAGGGTTTTCTGCACACCATATTCTACGGTTTTGCGAATTTACATAACCGCTGAGATGAAACCATGCTTCATCACTGAAGAAAGTTATGTCTAACATATCGTCATTATTTAAGAACTCATTAAACCATTGGCAATATTGCACTCGACGATTCATTCTTTGATGAATATCTGCGATGACTTCTTCGGTGAGAACAGTGGGCCGGCCTGTAGATTTTCCTTTAGAAACACTGCCTGTTTCACGAAATCTCTGAATTATACGGCGGACGTGTTGCATAAAAGAATCATATGTGAATACCACTTCAGGGAACTGTTCTTGAAATTGTTGGTGACAACTTTGATAAGAATAACTCCACACATTTTGTTCATTGCGTATTCCCGACCGAAAATAGGCCTCAACAATAAATTTATTGTGCAGGTCCGTGAAAACCATCGCTAACCTAAAACGTTTGTGTGTATTTTTATTTCCTGTTATATGGCTCTACTTACCAATGAAAAATGTCTGACAGCAAAAGTGGAAATAAAAATAATCTTTTCGTTAATACTAACTCAATAATAATAAAATAAGGAAATCAAAACGTAAACAATACAACACACGCACGCTACTGACGAAATTCAACATATCCAGTATGAATACCAATCTTGTAAGACGAAAATTACTAATTCGACAACGCGCCAAATTCAAACGCCTTTCAATCATTAATGTACACTCTGTATAAAATCGCCATAAAACTAATACTTAAGATTTTATGATAATAATAATAAAACTAGATAAATTTAGGTAACTAATCTTGTAACTGTTTTTTACGTCGAACTGCAATCTTACGCGATTTTGCACGTAAAAACTTTCTGTGGGCCGCAAGTTTGACAGGGTCTATGAAACATGTATCTACACCATGATTTAAAAATGAAACAAATTTCTCATCTTGCCCCTTGGAAATTAAGTCAACTCGTTTAATCCAAAAGTAGACAGCACATTTGATAATAATTTTTAGTGCCATGATATCTAAGTGGCTATGAACTGTACACTGTAAGACATGTCGGAAACTTAGTGATTGTAATAAAATCTTTCGCAAAATGGAAACAATAGGAAAGTGGATGACAAGACGAGGAATTAGAAAAAACAGTTGGGACAAAGCTTGCCTAGTAATGAATTGAAGAAAAGTACCTGGTCTACACATTTTACTATTTGGATATTCCCTGGCTTCAATTATTAAGTTAGTACTGTTACCGTTGTGTCGGAGTAGAAGAGTTTTTTTTTACAGTTTTCACAATTTTTTGTTACTTTAATAAGTTTCTTGCAAACGTAACCAGCTACATAAGATGTCGTACACTTCGCAACGTATGACACTTTCTTTTTAAAATATGTAACAGGAATATTTATTTTTGGGATATCTTGTGAGGAAGTGTCAATGAATTTTTCCCCTCTTAAAAAACTTTGAAAGTTTTCAAGTGCCCCACTAGTGAAGTCCTCAGCACAATTTGCTCCAGGGGAGTGTACAGCCGTGAAGTTATGAACTATTAGCGACTTAAATGAAGATACGAATTCCAAGGAATTGAAAAATTCAAACATTCGAATATTAACTTAATCCGATTTTTCGAATATGTTTTGTAACTACTTTTCTAGTTGCCTTCATTATCGACAAACAAAGTTAATAGAATCGTATTGCGCCACTTAGAAGAAGGTATCCCTGCAATCTTTGACATGGTGGCCAGAAAAAAGCGTACACGAAAAAAGCCCACACGAAAATTGCGCACAAAAAAAAGCCCACAGCGAAAAATGCGGACAAGAAAAAAGCGCACAACGAAAATTGCGCACACCGAAAAATGCCCACATGGAAAAATGCGTACACGGAAAATTGCTCACACCGAAAAATGCTCACATAGAAAAATGCGCACATGGAAAATTACCCACACTGAAAAATGCCCACAGAGAAAATTGCGCACACAGAAAATTGCTCACACCGAAAAATGCTCACCCAGAAAAATGCCCACATAGAAAAATACGCACATTTTATTTTATTTTCACATAAAAATGGAATTTATGCGCATTTCCATTACCGTACATGGTGTGTTAAATAACGTGCCTTTTTTAAAATTTCTCCTCGTAGTTGGTCGTGAATTATTAGTTGTGAACTAGCCTTGCTTGAAACTTAAATTGACATTTTATATAACTTCATGTTTTTTATTAAAAGAAATTTCTGAATTCAGTAATTCTACTTTTTACTCCATGCTTATATCACGTGAATTGCCGAACTTAACAAATTTCATAAGTCATAAAATACAGTTTTTTAAATGAATCTTTTTACGCACGTCATTGATTTTATCCGTATGAAACCCATCAATACTCTCAAGCCAAGTAATAAATAGTAAATGTTACTTTACAAAGATTCATATAAAGACGTTCCTTTTTCAATCTGAACGAGTGAAGTATACTCGCCGGCACTTAAAACGAAACGCAATTCCAAGGCTGCAGCCGTAAGTAGCACTGTCTAAGGTTCATTTTCGAACGAGTTTATTGCTTTTCGTTTCGCTTCTAGTGCCAGCGATGGTACGTAGATATAGATACAATAACTACATATAAAAATTGGTTTCCAACTGGATTCACATTATCTGGTAATGAGCGTTACGTTTCGGTTCGGGTAAATTTTTTTCACACGTACTCGTATTGAGTGCCGCATAAACGGTTGCTGCATGAACGGATATGCTCCGCTAGATATGAAAACAATCATTGAAACACATAAGAAAATATTTGTCGAAGATCGAAACGTAACTCAACGTAATTGAAATTACTCCTCCTAGTTTAAAAACAAACTATAGTCACAGTTTTGTCGACGTGCCTAAAAACAGTGCATAACACAAACTGTTATGTCTTTAATTGCCATTCTAGAAAGAATAACGATTGCATTGCATTCTTATTTATTATTTTCGACGAAAAATGCAGGTTCTCGCACTAACCTACAAATTTGTTATACTTTGCTTAAGTAGTGTAGAATATTATGATTGGCACTTACCAATTGATAATTATTGGAATATATAACTTTCCAAAAAGTTTAATTACGAAAAGCAGAACTCCTAAATCTGTTGATAATAAAGTATAGATGTTAGAGTTTGAACGTTTGAAGCACCGTGGTCTGCAGAAACAATCAATCCGAATATTACTTACTAATGAACTCGCAATAATTTGCAAAACAATAACAATATTTTTTTTTTATAAAAAGTATACTTAAATGTTGTTTAACTAAACATTTTATCACAAATAAATCAAACGTAAACAAAACGCATTACTTGTCTACGGTGGCTCCCTCACACGTGCCTTGGTCAACCAATATTAACTGTCACGGTTGACAGTCAGTGTTGCCATGTTGCAGGAAAATCCCGTTTTGCAGGGAAAAATCGAACAAAAGGGATGCAGGGAATATCTTTAGAAAAGAGGGACATTCACTCAATCGATACATCGTAGCAAAGATTTTAAAGTAGCAGCTGAAATACTGCAGCTGTGAATTTGGAGATGAACCAGTTCAATCACGCTTTCACTCTTCGTTCTCAGTTGGTTATGGATTATGGGCGTAATGGCTTATTGGTTACTCATTTCCCAAACAACATGTCTGCAACGTGCGATCTTGCGAGCATAGCTTTGGAGTGTAAAACATGTAACAAGCTAAGGCTGACAAGTGACAAGTTATAAAAAATTAAACAATAACACAAAAGAAACGTGCAAAGTAGTGATTATATTTTTCCTATTTTTAAACCCCTACAACAAAAATTTTGCAGTGAAAAGATATAAAGTATAAAAAAGGGAAATTATGTTACAAAAAGGGAAAATTCGACATTTTATTAGGGAATTCTTGTGGCGGCCACCTGGCAACACTGTTGACAGTTGTATTAGAGGGAAAGCGGGAATGCGATGACGCAACGGTTCCCTATTTCACTTGAATGCTGCCACTAGTAGCATTCCTTTCACAAACTAGAACAGTTCTGAACAGCACAGAATACATAGTTCAATGTACAATCGCAATCATAATTCATGACATAACCTTCACAGAAAAACTCATTTTATTTGTGGTTTCCAAACAAAAAAGAATTTACGACATCCCGGATTCACTTTTGAGTATTAGTAAGATTTGGATGTATTCGACATTCATAGTTTTGAAGGATGTTCTATAAGCTTTCTGTAAGCGTTATTACTTATGATTGCGATTGTTGGGCTGTGTTCGAGAACTACACCCTCGAGCGCAAGTTGGGCGTGTATCGCATCTCTTTCACGCACGATTTCAAACTCATTTTGCATCTCGCTTATCTGTTTCAAGAAGTCTTTTTTTACATTATTTCCATGGCAACGATCGCACTTTTCACGTCCCACTTTTAAGTAGGGTGTAGAAAATGTGTTTATTGTCATGGTAATAGTGTAAACACAAGACGTCTGGAAATAGTTGAGTGAGATGCAAAATGAGTTTGAAATCGTGCGTGAGAAAGATGCCGATACACGCCCAACTTACACTGGAGGGTGTAGTTCTCGAACACAGCCCTGTACGGAGCTTGAAGCTCTTGAAAGGAATGCTTCTACTATTAATATTCAATTCACCGTGGGTTGTAAAGAAAAATTTCAAGGAAGATCTGAGACTGTTATTTGAGGCAGTTCAAACAATTAATGGGGAACAATTTGAACATCTTTTATAATCAGTTGGGGTTAATATTGTTTGTAGTTGTTTTAATAATTTGTTAATTTTTGATAAAAGCATGAGCGTTTAAAACTCTCCAAATATGGACTCAGAAATATGTAACAGTTATTTTCATATTTTTTTATACAAGATGACAAAATTCAAATTTATTTTTATTTATATAAATGCTTATGCTTTTATTATAAAATTATTATATTTACAGTTGGTTCTTGTCCGATGAAATTTGTATCACAAAATCTTCTAAGCGGACAAAATTATTATAAAAAATTAACAAATTATTAAAACAACTACAAACAATATTAACACTTAGGGCCAGTTGTTCGAACATTTGAACTATGGTTCAGCTCTGAACTTGGTTCTATTACCATGACAACATTTGTAAAGGCATATGTTACCGTAATGGTAGAACCAAGTTCAGAGTTGAACGATGTTTGAGCAATTGGCCCTAACTGATTATAAAAGATATTCAAATTGCTCCCCATTAACTGTTTCAACTGTTTCAAATAACAGTCTCGGATCTTCCTTGAAATTTTTCTTAGGCCCGGTTTTTCGATCGCAGTTTAACTTTAATCTTCGGTTTTTCCCCATAGCGGCAATGGAAATAAACTGAAGTTTAAAGTTAAACTGTGATCGAAAAACCGGACCTTAGAGGTACAACTCTCAAGTATAGTCCGTCTAGAACTACGAGGAGAAATTTTAAAAAAGGCACGTTATTTAAAACACCATGTAATGTAATGAAAATGCGCATAAATTTCATTTTTATGTGAAAATAAAATATGATGTGCGTATTTTTCTATGTGGGCATTTTTCTGGGTGAGCATTTTTCGGTGTGAGCAATTTTCTGTGTGCGCAATTTTCTCTGTGGGCATTTTTCAGTGTGGGTAATTTTCCATGTGCGCATTTTTCTATGTGAGCATTTTTCGGTGTGAGCAATTTTCCGTGTACGCATTTTTCCATGTGGGCATTTTTCGGTGTGCGCAATTTTCGTTGTGCGCTTTTTTCTTGTCCGCATTTTTCGCTGTGGGCTATTTTTTGTGCGCAATTTTCGTGTGGGCTTTTTTCGTGTACGCTTTTTTCATGGAATCCTTTGACATAGACCCTTTTTTTACGAAGTCTGGTCGGCAGCTACATGTTATAGTATTTCTCACATCATTTATTCGCAAAATATTGTCCAGAAGTGATGTTTGGAAATACTTTAAATTAAGTTTAAAATGAAAGTGATAAAATCCATTGTAAATTTTGCCAGGGCAATTTCCATTTCATTATTCGAATACTTATTTAAATATTCGAATTTTTATTCGATTTATTCGATTTATTTCAATTATTCGAATTAATTCGATTTATTAGAATTATTCGAATTATTCGAATTAATTCGATCATGGCCTTCTAAATGAAAAGCGAGTTCTATCTGGCCTGCGCAAAAGTGCAGTTCAGGCGTGCTCCGCCAAGCACTGCTTACAGGGCGCTTTCTTAACCTAAAATCTTGACAGTTCTGTCACATGTGAATGGTGGATGAGTTCGTGTAAGAACAATTAACGTTATTGTTGTAAAAATTTGAGCATACTGGATATTATTTACGTTGGAATAAGGTGGAGTATTTATGTCCAATTTCGACAACTTAATTTAGCATTAAACTGTTACGGTTTTAGATTAAAATCTCTCCTGCATATACTCAGATTTCTGTGGTAAGTTACAACATGTATAATAAAGCTTCTTCTCTCACTGTGCGTAATTATCATCGCCCTTTTTAACACGTTTTACATTATCAAAAGTCGAAACTCCTTTATGTAACTTGTTGTAATTATTCATAACAAGTGCCAGTCTTTCTTTATTGCGCAAGCGTACTTCACTCCGACGAGATCAAATGATTGTGCATGAATCTATAAAGTTTATACCACATAAATTATGTTGTATTACGCTAATTACAATATTAATTAATTTTGCGTGAACTCACTTTGATTGACAGTAATGACAGTGCACTTCACTCGTTGCCGTCAGTGCCCCGTAACCAGCGCCAAAGTGTCGACTTTTGGCGTTTTCTCGAGCACAAAAATTCAATGTAAATTTTTCAAAACGCCCAGGCCAGTTAGAACTCGCTTTTGATTTAGAAGGCCATGAATTCGATTTATTCGAATTATTCGAATTAATTCGATTTATTCGAATTATTCGAATTAATTCGATTTATTCGAATTATTCGAATTAATTCGATTTATTCGAATTATTCGAATAAAATTTCAATTGAATATTCGAATAACAAATCTGAGAAAAGTCCCAGCCTTAATTTAAAGTCTCCAGCCATGCGATTTCTGTCTTGACATTGTTAGAGCAATAAATTCTAACATCGTATGACCACGTACGAGTTTTACATTTTTATAAAGGGAATGCCGGATTTGCGTGAGGTCTTCGGTTACGAAAATTCCAGTACCCTTTAATTTCTTCTTGTTCTGCATAATTTGTCGCTTCCGATAATACGATGTAAATTTTACAATAATTTGTCTTGGCTTTGAGGGACGAGAGTCTTTTTGTTGTTCATTATAGCTCTTGCCGGTACGGTGAGTACGGTCAATGCTTTGTGCATCAGTTTGAACACCAATCTTTGTAAAAACACCGCTGACCACTTCGTTGATATCCTCTTGGTCCTGCTCGCATAAATTTGAATTGAATTGCGGCGCGTGTATTGTTCAAGACTATCCAGTTTATTTTGCAACACTTTATTTTCAGATTGTAGTTCCGGAATTACGTAGTTTGATCCGCAAATGTATTATTTAACTTGGTATCCACACGCTGCATAATAGCAACTATGTCACTAAAAAACTGATTTATCACAATATTGTCAGAGACTTGGCGAGCTACAAAATGTGATTGTCCAAATGGTTGAGTACTTGTTGGATACAAGCTGCGAGGAGGCATTTCTGATGCTTGAGGTATCGTGTTATTTACCGCATTTCCAAAATGTTGTCGAAACTGTTGAGTGTGTGATGAACTGACTACTTGCCCTGTAGTTAAAGCCTTGAATGGTGAATTATAATAATACTGTTGTTCACTTTGTGGTACACATTGGGGAATTGTCTTCGCTTCGTAGTAATGAGTCTTTCCAGGATTAGAGATATTAATTTTAGAATTTTTATCAAAGTTGCCTAACTGAGCTTCATACAAAACGTCCATTATCATTTTTTCCATTACTATTGTAGTATCGCGTGGCAAGCTCCGTAATTTATGGGCAATATTTTTAACAATTACGTCGAACTGATATTCCCTATGCTGCGGCTGATCTAGTTTTTGTGAGACCTTCTCTAAAATGTCATCTGCCCTGATTCGTTTCCCTTTCGTGGTTCCAATATGTCTTCTACTGGATGTTGACGGATTGTTCGATAGTGCAGAACTAGAGCGTGAAATATCGGCTTGTTCCGTCGATTCTGTAGAATTTGGAGTAGAAAAAACTATTTCCTCTGTCGGTGTCCATTCAGCCTCGCCCTGCAAAATGTCAGAAATGTAATTTTACTTATTTTGTTACATTTTCCTACAACATACGCGGAATGGAGAGCAATAGCTGAAAGTTTTGAGGATATGTGGAATTTTCCCAACTGTCTGGGAGCGGTGGATGGAAAGCACGTTAATATAGTTCCACCTTCCAATAGTGGTTCGTTTTATTGGAACTATAAAGGTAGAAACAGTCTCGTGCTTATGGCAATAGTTAATACCAACTATGGTCCGTTTTGGTACAAACGGCAGAGTATCTGATGGCGGTGTTATTGAAAATACAGCTTTCTATAGAAAACCAAAATCGTAATTGGTATATTGCAATATTATTTTACATTTAACTCATACACAGCATTAATATTGCTTTCTCATAATAGCTCCCTTTTATTATAAATTTGAATACGAAAGATGCTATAATATACCAATGAATTAATTTATCTTAAAATATAAACCGATTTAATATTTCCCCGTGCGACGCTCATGAAATCTGCTGTGAACTCATTTTTTTTTTGCACCGAGAATTAAAACAATCGCACTGAAATATGTTACGAATATTTAAATTGATTGAGAGCATCACTTCCATTGGTCAGCATTAGCCATTTTTTTCTTGTAATAGTTATCTAGAAATTGATACTAGTATTGATAAAAGTCGGCAAAAATTCAACAGCAAACGTGTATTTTATTAGATTTAACGTGTGCACTTGATTGCCGCTTCTTCGCAAAAAATCATATACACTTAACATATTATTAAAACGTTTGGAATGTTTAAAAAATGTTTATTTTTTCTTTTTATTTCGTATAAATTAATTGACGATTTTTAGTACAATTTTATCGTGTTATAAAAAGAAGCGTGTGCGACGATGCGAATAACAAAGTCTAATCTGTAAAAACAAGAGCATGCATTTTTATAGCGAGTCTTATCTATCTACTTAGGTCAGCACTTCTTCCTAGGTCGAGGATCTACACGCAGGTGTTAACTATGTATACTTTTTAAGAAAAATTCCGAGCCGGAAACTCGTGAAAGTTTCTTTGTTGAACTCGTATAATTCTGCTTTTTCAGCACTGCAGTGTTAAGCCGGCTTCCCACGGTGCGTGTTTCCGCAGATAGCACTACGGATGGCGCACAATTGCGCACCTCTTCGGACCGTATCCTCGTCGGACCGTATCCTGGGTTCTTCCCATGGTGCGTACAGGTCCGTGCTGGTGCACGGTTTTTGCCATCCCAAAATGCCCAACGATAAAAGCCGCATCGCTGCTGCTGCTTATCTCCTGTAGGTAGATATTAAATTATCTCTCTTTCTTTTCAATTATTTTACAGGTATATTATCGCCTCTTAATTGAGTTTTAATTCTGTTCTATGCATCGTATGTGTCATTTTTATTGTTGTCTTCAACTGTGGAGAAGTTCCACAACGACGGTTCATTTTGATAAAATTCGAAAATTAAGTCGTTTGCCCACTCCACATTGAAAATTACGCACATGTACAATCATAAACGGCGACGACAAAATGAACAAGATACAAAGATAAGTCATTTTGTCCGTATTGTGGTAGACGAACTCGGACCGCCGCGCACAAGCTCGCACCGCACCTTTGATGTTACCGACTCACGGCGGATCGATCGCACCGCCATGCACAGCCCCGCACGATCACAGATGACAACCTTCCAACGGTGCGACGCGACGATGCGGGCTCGTCCGCGAAAACACGCACCGTGGGAAGCCGGCTTTAGGTCCTGTGTTGCCGGCGTTACACGACTTAAGGCCAGTACACAATTAATTTGCATAAAACATAAGTCATAAGGCATAAGCCGTAACAGTAATTCGACCTATGTAAAGAAGTGCGCTCTAACACAATAGCTCCGTAACGAGAACAAAGCAAATGTGTTTCTTATGGCTTATGTCTTATGTCTTATGTTTTATGCAAATCCATTGTGTTCTAGGCTTTAAACACTACATGCATGCGATGCGACAAAGTAAACTATATTCAACACGACTTATCCACACGACGCGACATTCATATCACAGTTATTGGAAACATCACATTTGTTACATATACATATTTACTTTTATAAAGATGTCGAGCGAAGAAGATCTCGAAGAAGATCTCTTTTCAAGTGACGAAGAAGAGGATTTACTTATATATTTTTATCTGAGAAATCGACAAAAAAGAAAAAAGTATTGCGTGCATCCTTATATCGTAAATAATAGAAATCGGAGACTATTTGTAGCAGTGCAAGAATTCATTTTCGTAATCAGAATGTTCTGTTAGAGGATTAATCCTTGTTTGATTCAATGAATTACAATTATTTCTGATACAGGATGAGGTAGAAGAATACAATGTCGTGTAATTTGGAGTTGAACAGTTATCTAAAGATATTTCAGTTGCATTTTGATATGATTGCAATGATGAATGTGGATTAGGTCTTGGAAAAGGAGTGCACGTAGGTTCCGGTGTACTAACAGAAGACTGGGGAGATAATGTGCTAGGGTATGACGATCTTGATGTCGATGTTTTCTTGATAGTTTCAAGTAACAGCAGAACTTTTATTTTAAAAAGACGTAATTGATCCTTTTAGTTCGGGTAATAAACAGAGCAAAAAATAGCGCTTAGCAGTTTCATCGTCCGTAGTGGTTGCATTTTTTATTTTGTTTTGCAAATATTCTAAAAACTGTTGATCCATTTCGTTCGCTTTTCTTTTCCTTCGAGTTGTTGTAGCAGACTGTGAAGTGCAAGCAGTAGCAGTAGCAGTATTAGTTGGCTGATGTTCGTTATTCGAAAAGGCTTCTATTGGTGATGACACTTCTTCATCAGCTATCATATTATTTTCTGTTTCATCTAGAATAGACTGACCCTCTGATAGATTTTCAGGGCGCTCGATATTTCCTGGCGATTCAGTCATATTTGCAAGCTTCACATAAGGAAAAATAAATCGCAAATAATCGTGTAAATAATAAGGTTTTTTTGATTTTGCTGAAGAACCGCTTGGAGCTGGCTTCAGGCTTCTCACAAAAGCTGCTCTAACATTTTTCCACTTGTCCTTACAGTCATATACTGAAACAAAAAAAATTAACTTGATTTTATTACGATTTTTTTTAATGTAAACTATTTTACGTATAACATGTATGTTATTAAGAGAATTTGTAATGAAGTCAACCAGAAATGAAATGTTGCTTAAACCTTACTCCAATTCAATTTACACGTACTGACTTTTCAGCAAAGACATACGTTTTCATTTCCAAGGCTGACTCAATTTCAGTTTCTCTTAATCACAAAATATTATTATTACAAATGAGATTTTAACAAAAGAAAGCAACAAAAACCAATAGCAATTCATATCAATATTTGATTATCATTGAGTTCTGGACTTATTCAGTCATTAGAATAAGTAGCAAGAGTTTTTGCTGCTCTATGCAATTAAAATCTCAAGCAAAATTAGGCATTTTTTTTATCTGTGGTGGTTGCCCAACGGGGTTCTAAGTCAAAGACTTGTCAGGACCTCAGGAGCGGGAGTGTATTTGAGTGTGTGTAAAGTGTTCCATGGCTTTGTTACTTCCAACCTTCTCGCCGTTTAAGGGGAAGCAGTGTCGAATTTTATCCCCAACACTGAAGAGTGCCTAAAGTCGACCACCCCCGAGAAAAATGGAAGAATGGAAAAATATATCTGAACGTTTTTATGAACTATGGAATGGTGCCGTAGATGGTAAGCATATACAGATTGAAAAACTTCCCAATTCTGGCTCAATCAACTTTAATTATAAACAATATCATTCCATTGTATTAATGGCAGCCTGTGACGCTGATGGCTTGTTTACCATAGTGGAAACCGGATATGCTGGCAGAAATAATGATGTGCGGAATATTTAGAGTATCACGATTAAATTCTTGCTTACAAAGGGATACCATGCATATACCAGAAAGTTCACCATTACCTCATGAAGAGGCACGTCAGAACTTCCCATTTTATTTTGTCGGGGATAATGCTTTCCCATTAAAACGATATATGATGAGGCCGTATCCTTTAACTGCAATCGATAACGAAAAAAGGATTTTTAACTATCGATTAAGTCGTGCAAGGAAAACCATTGAATGCACTGCATGTATAATGGCAGAAAAGTTGTAGAAATATAAAAAATGTGGTAAATATAATCAAAGCAGTATGTGTTTTACACAACTTTGTTCGTAAACGAGAAGGTTCTCCGTATACGGCATCTCTTACTGAACCAACCAGAACACAAAATAATAACCATATGTTAATAGAAGAACAAATTAATTTACAACCACTTCGGCTCCATCAGTATTACGAAAATATTTATCCAACTAATTCATAAAACCACGTGTTGCTCTTCCCTGGCAAAATAATTATTGTATACAGTTTCATATTATAATGCAACTATACATAATGACCCGCTCAAAATTTCCAAGGAAGTTTTTAGTCTTTCAGGTTTATTCTTTTAAGTTCTCAGTTCTCACCTCCTCGGAGATATTCATTTTGTATTTCAGAGGGACATCCAAATTCATTGTTTTCGCTCAAGTATCTCAGCTCAGTGAAGGTGAAGTTCTCCATTGAAATATAAATAGGTAATAAATGACAAGTAACCTATCATTGTACAGCTTATTCAAATTTCTTTATAGGTAACTATCTTCTAAAATTCGATTTTCCTTCACTGTGTTCAAAATACTTGAGTGAAAACAATAAATTTATATGTCCTGAAATCCAAAATTGACCTGACCGACAATTTTTGAGAAAAAAAGCTAAACAATTAGAAACTGGTTGAAATTTTTCAATAGGCCACTCTGTATAAACTATATGATGTATAAATGTTAATGGCGGACATTAAACGAGGGCAAAATTTATTATTTTAAATGATTATAAACCTTTCTTTATGTTTTAAGAAAAACCCTGTAAATTTCTCAATAAAAGCTAAAAAAATTAACTAAAAATATGTGACATGTCAAATTCTTGCCCGAATTTTATTGTCCGCCACTGTACATGACTAATACTAATAAAAAGTACATAATGTTATATCTACATACCTGACAACTTGGTTTTTTTGGTAATTTCACTCCATGCCTTTTCCGTAATATTTTTTCTAGCATATTCAGCTAATTTGAAATTGTGGAGACACGGGTATTTTTCTATTTCCATTACAATTTTTAAATTTATGTCGCGCTCAGCAGTCATTTGCACACGTAATTTAGGTTTTATATTTTAAAAAATGCACACAAAACACGCGACAAATGCTGAGAAGCGACTGAATAAGAATGTTGATTAGCAACATGTGCCCCACATGCCGTATCGTAGTCAAATCGTAGCTTGCCGTGGAAATAACTGCATTTAAATGCACTGCCGTAACACCGAGCCGATATATCTCATGCATGTAGTGTCGATGTCGCGTAGCACCGTCAGGATAGGGCCTAAGGCTAGGCGCATATTGAGACGCGTATGGCGCATATGACGCGACCTGGGGCCCTATTCTCAATCCATTCCAAAAGATTCGTATACGAAATTGACATCAAAATGACGTAATATCCGAACGATTTATATAGTTTTGTACGAGAGTCTCCGTCATTTTGACGTCAATTTCACATACAAATTTTTTCGAACGGATTGAGAATAGGGCCCCTGACCCATGCGGCATGACGCGAGCACGCCTCACGCGTAATGTGATGATTCGCAAATTGAGGCACAGTTTCAGCGTAGTCCTCGGGCAGTATTTATGTGAGAAATGAATTTTTCGCAAAAACATTCGTATAACTCAGGATGTTTTCTTACCGCCTCTATCAATTTCTCTTCCGACATCATCATAAATACAGAAATCACAATATCAATAGAAACAATAACAAAACACGCGACACGTGTGGCGCGAAATCTGTGTCTCTGCCACTGCGTCACGCGTCTCGCAGCCGACGCGATTAGCGCTGCGTAGCGTCGCGTCTCCAATTTGCGCTGTCCCATTTAATTCCGTATGTTACAAAAACGCGCGCTGCGCTGTGTCACGCTCCACGCGCCAGACGCGTCTCAATATGCGCCTAGCCTTAGGCTTGGTTCTCATGAAGCGCGTCAGACGCGCGCGTTCTGTAATTTGTAAGCCATTCACATGAGAGGCGCTAGACGCGCGGTTAGCACCCGTTTTATGATTAGTCTCTGTATACATGACTGCAGTTATAAGCTGTGATTTCCGCGCGCTAGGCGTAGAATCCAATTGTTATTCATCAAGAATGGATGTTGAAGACGCTATTTGTTTGTGGATTGCGTACAGAAAAATGAGACGTCGGAGTCTTAGAAGAGAAAAAGCATATTGGGTTCGTCCAATTCTAAAAAGTAGACTCACTTTGAGTTTATACGTTGCTCTATATCCCAGTCTTAGAAATTATGAACCTAAATTTTTTAATTACTTTAGAATGTCGATAAAATCTTTTGATAACCTACTAGAAATTATTAAATATGGCATTACAGGCGATAAGAATACAATAAGATATTGTATTTCACCACAAGAAAGACTCATTGTTACACTGAGGTAAGTAAATAATTATATTTTATTTTTAATTTTAAAAGTAATATTGATAACACTGTCCAATAAACATGAATAGAAACATAAGAAAAGTAGTAATTTCAAAACGTTTAAATAACTAATATGTAGTATAATGTAACACTCATAATAATGCACAATAAATGTTAATAAGAAATTAAAACTAATAAGATTTTTAAACTAAAACAATAATACTTTTACTCTGCATACACAGGGTGTCCACCGAGTGCGGCGGTCATCTGTAGCGCCTATAGTATATAAGATAGAAAAAAAAATTCAAACGAGCTAAGGTGTAACTCAGTCAGCTCTACTTCATAAAATTATTTTCGGCTATACAGAGTGTTCAGTAACTGAGAGCCATACCAAAGTTATATCTTTTTAAATGGAACACCCAATATATTTTGATATATTTCGAAAGTATGCATAACGAATAGGTAATGACAAAAAATTTAGGAAGTTTTACTTAAGAGTTTGTAAGATATTGATGTTTAAGTGTAAAAAATTGCCATAATATGAGTGCTTATATCTTTGTTATTTATTTACATCTCGTCTTGAATTTTTGTAGGTAATAATAATAATAATTTATTAGTTCTGTTATTCGGCAAGGCCGGAGTAGAACACGTCTTTGTGGTTACATAAAATACATAAAGATATAAAATGTACATATACAATGTAAGACAATTACAATTTTTATTAGAATCTCCAAGTTTCTATAGTAATGTAGCAAAACGACATTCATTTGCTTCCAAGCTATTGCCTCGATAAAAACTCCTCAATACTGTAAAAACAGTTTTTAATCAAGTAATTTTTTAATTCCTTTTTATAGATTGCGTCACTAATTATTTCTTTCAAGTAATTTGGCTGTGCGTTAAAGGCTAAAATTGCACGATAATAAGGACCTCGTTCGAAAAGTGCAGAAGTGTGATGTGGAATAATTAAATTATTCGAATGTCTAGTTGTCATTGCATTTGATATATCAGAATTTTTAATGAATAAGTGTTTATTTTTTCTTTGAAATAATAACAGTCTATAAATATAAATACTGGGAACCGTTAACAATTTGAAATTCCTAAAATGTTCTTGACAAGATGTTCGACCCGATAAATTTAACATACATCTTATAATTCTTTTTTGGTTAAGAAATACTCTATTTGCCAAAGAACTTATTGACCAGAACAAGATACTGTATGATATATAAGACTGAACGTAGGCATAATAAATTGCCAACAATGTCTCAATATTTACACTATTTCTTATATTGTAAATTAGATAAAACGATTTGTTTAGTTGATTGCAGAGTATATTTATTTGTTCTTCGAACTTAAGACTATCGTCAATATTCACACCTAAAAATTTTATAAATTTTATAAATTGAGGTAATGATTTATGTGAAAAGTTTACATATAAGGATTCAAATTTTGATTTATTAGTAAACATGATCATTTTAGTTTTCTTGCTGTTTAAAATCAGAGAGTTCAAGCTACACCAGTCTGCCATAGCTTTGACTATATTTGTTGTTGTGGAAGATAATATATTTATGTTACTCTGAGATATAATACATGATGTGTCGTCAGCAAACTGATACAGAGATTGCGTCTTCAGATGAAGATTCAAGTCATTAACATATATCAAAAATAGCAAGGGCCCTAATATTGCACAGTACGTACAACTGAATCTTAATACAGGTTTGCATTCATCACAATATAAATTAATGAGGTGCTTCAATAACACTGCAATCAATGAGTTTTGCATTGATGTATCAAATGAATCTTTCAGTACCGTTTTTTCCGAACGCAATATCAATGGAAAATTCGAAAAATTTCTTAATATTTTCAAGTCATACTTAGATTTCCACTTTCCAATGAAATGTTTACATAGTGCTAATAAATCTTTAAGATCAGACTGCAAAATTCTTGGAAAAACACACCTGAAATTCGTGAATGCAGGGACAAGTTAATTATTTATCAGATGTTATCTGTGCATTTTCCACAATTGAAACCATTGTATGTAGCGCATCATACGTATTATAATAAGCTTCTAAATGACACCAAAAAGAAAGTATTTGATCAGAGAATAACTGATTCTAGCAACAAGTCAAAAGAAATGTGGAATTGCGTGCGAGAAGTCACCAAGCAGAAAAAGAATCATAAGTTGCCAACCGGTGAACCGTTAGAGATTATTGCTGACAAGCTTAATAAACATTTTTCCTGTTCCGCCAAAAATAAGATTGATAATTGTATTGAAAGAACTGAATATGCTTGTAACATTGACATGAACGAAAAGTCTTTCTTTTTACTGGAACGTTCCACACCAGAATTTCTTGCAGAATTGAAAGATACAATCGCTAAACTTGGAAATAAAAATGCTCCGGCATTGATGGAGTGCCTATGTTTCTTATAAAACGTTGCACTGACCGTTCTCTGAAACCTCCGCTGAGTCGACTATAAATGAGCGTAACTTTTTACTGGAACGTTCCACACCAGAATTTCTTGCAGAATATGAAAGAGGACATTCAAATCTATAGATCTGAGCTAGCCTCGAGTTTTGGCCGGACCGTTCTCTATAGGAAACGGCCGCTGAGTCGATTATAAATAAGCGTAACTTTTTACTGGAACGTTCCACACCAGATCTTCTTGCAGAATATGAAAGAGGACATTCAAGTCTATAGATCTGAACAAGCCCCGAGTTCTGGCCGGACCGTTCTCTATAGGAAACGGCCGCTGAGTCGACTATAAATGAGCGTAACTTTTTACTGGAGCGTTCCGCACCAGAATTTCTTGCAGAATATGAAAGAGGACATTCAAATCTATAGATCTGAACAAGCCCCGAGTTTTGCCGGACCGTTCTCTATAGGAAACGGCCGCCGAGTCGACTATAAATGAGCGTAACTTTTTACTGGAACGTTCCACACCAGAATTTCTTACAGAATATGAAAGAGGACATTCAAGTCTATAGATCTGAACAAGCACTGAGTTTTGGCCGGACCGTTCTCTATAGGAAACGGCCGCTGAGTCGACTATAAATGAGCGTAACTTTTTACTGGAACGTTCCACACCAGAATTTCTTGCAGAATATGAAAGAGGACATTCAAATCTATAGATCTGAACAAGTCCCAAGTTTTGACCGGACCGTCCTCTATAGGAAGCGGCCGCTGAGTCGACTATAAATGAGCGTAACTTCTTACTGGAACGTTCCACACCAGAATTTCTTGCAGAATATGAAAGAGGACATTCAAGTCTATAGATCTGAACAAGCCCCGAGTTTTGGCCGGACCTTTCTCTGTAGGAAACGGTCGCTGAGTCGACTATAAATGAGCGTAACTTTTTACTGGAACGTTCCACACCAGAATTTCTTGCAGAATATGAAAGAAAACATTCAAATCTAAAGATCTGAATAAGTCCCGAGTTTTGGCCGGACCGTTCCCTGTAGGAAACGGCCGCTGAGTCGATTATAAATGAGCGTAACTTTTTACTGGAACGTTCCACACCAGAATTTCTTGCAGAATATGAAAGAGGACATTCAAATCTATAGATCTGAACAAGCCCCGAGTTTTGCCGGACCGTTCTCTAAAGGAAACGGCCGCTGAGTCGACTATAAATGAGCGTAACTTTTTACTGGAACGTTCCACACCAGAATTTCTTGCAGAATATGAAAGAGGACATTCAAGTCTATAGATCTGAACAAGCACCGAGTTTTGGCCGGACCGTTCTCTATAGGAAACGGCCGCTGAGTCGAATATAAATGAGCGTAACTTCTTACTGGAACGTTCCACACCAGAATTTCTCGCAGAATATGAAAGAAAACATTCAAATCTATAGATCTGAATAAGTCCCGAGTTTTGGTCGGACCGTTCTCTGTAGGAAACGGCCGCTGAGTCGACTATAAATGAGCGTAACTTTTTACTGGAACGTTCCACACCAGAATTTCTTGCAGAATATGAAAGAGGACATTCAAATCTATAGATCTGAACAAGCCCCGAGTTTTGGCCGGACCGTTCTCTATAGGAAACGGCCGCTGAGTCGACTATAAATGAGCGTAACTTTTTACTGGAGCGTTCCGCACCAGAATTTCTTGCAGAATATGAAAGAGGACATTCAAATCTAAAGATCTGAACAAGCCCCGAGTTTTGGCCGGACCGTTCTCTATAGGAAACGGCCGCTGAGTCGACTATCAATGAGCGTAATCTTTTACTGGAACGTTCCACACCAGAATTTCTTGCAGAATATGAAAGAGGACATTCAAGTCTATAGATCTGAACGAGCCCCGAGTTTTGGCCGGACCGTCTCTATAGGAAACGGCCGCTGAGTCGACTATAAATGAGCGTAACTTTTTACTGGAACGTTCCACACCAGAATTTCTTGCAGAGTATGAAAGAAAACATTCAAATCTATAGATCTGAATAAGCCCCGACTTTTGGTCGGACTGTTCTCTGTAGGAAACGGTCGCTGAGTCGATTATAAATGAGCGTAACTTTTTACTGGAACGTTCCACACCAGAATTTCTTGCAGAATATGAAAGAGGACATTCAAATCTAAAGATCTGAATAAGTCCCGAGTTTTGGCCGGACCGTTCTCTATAGGAAACGGCCGCTGAGTCGACTATAAATGAGCGTAACGTTTTACAGGAACGTTCCACACCAGAGTTTCTTGCAGAATATGAAAGAGGACATTCAAATCTATAGATCTGTATAAGCCCCGAGTTTTGGCCGGACCGTTCTCTATAGGAAACGGCCGCTGAGTCGACTATAAATGAGCGTAATCTTTTACTGGAACGTTCCACACCAGAATTTCTTGCAGAATATGAAAGAGGACAGTCAGATCTATAGATCTGAACAAGCTCCGAGTTTTGGCCGGACCGTTCTCTATAGGAAACGGCCGCTGAGTCGACTATAAATGAGCGTAACTTTTTACTGGAACGTTCCACACCAGAATTTCTTGCAGAATATGAAAGAGGACATTCAAATCTATAGATCTGTATAAGCCCCGAGTTTTGGCCGGACCGTTCTCTGTAGGAAACGGTCGCTGAGTCGAGTATAAATGAGCGTAACTTTTTACTGGAACGTTCGATACCAGAATTTCTTGCAGAATATGAAAGAGGACATTCAAATCTATAGATCTGTGTAAGCCCCGAGTTTTGGCCGGACCGTTCTCTACAGGAAACGGTCGCCGAGTCGACTATAAATGAGCGTAACTTTTTGCTGTAACGTTCCACACCAGAATTTCTTGCAGAATATGAAAGAGGACATTCAAATCTATAGATCTGAACAAGCCCTGAGTTTTAGCCGGACCGTTCTCTACAGGAGTGTAAAAATATAAAATATCAAAAACATGAACCATTTTCTATAACGTATTTTCTGATATGTTCATATAATCCTTCACTTTCAAGATTCAGATTGCATACCGGAAAAGACTGTGTAAGTTGGTTTGTCAGTGAATTAGAAAAAATAGGTTTAGAAATTAACGATATTTTCTCAAAGGCGGAACCGTGTGAACAATTAACGGTAGAACAAGAGTATGAATTTCAAAATGCCACGCATTGTCACATCTGTTTAAAACCGTTCAATAATTTGAGCGATATTAAATTACGCGATCATTCACATTTTACAGGGAAGTACCGTGGGAGTAGTCATCAAGCATGTAATCTAAACTATAAAACCACTAACACGATACCTGTAATTTTTCACAATATGTCAGGCTATGACAGTCATTTTTTAATAAAAGAATTAGCTACACAAATTCCAGGCAAAATTAATTTATTGCCAATTAATAAGGAAAATATATTTCATTTTCTAAATATATTTCAAATACTAAAATTAATTTTAGGTTTTTGGATTCTTTCGATTCATGTTTAGATAAACTTTCATCATATTTAGAGAGTAATCAAAAATTAATTACCAAATCACATTGTAAAAATGATACGGAGCTTAAATTGCTCGAGAGAAAAGGAGTTTCTCCGTACGAATATCTTGACAGTTGGGAGAAATTACAAGATACTAAACTACCTTCAAAAAATGATATTTTTAATAAAATTAATCAATCACACATTTCTCACGATGAATATGAACATGCCTGGAACGTATGGAATACGTTCAATATTAAAAATTTACAAGAATATGCAGAACTGTATTTGAAAACGGACGTTTTGCTGTTAACAGATATCTTTGAAAATTTTAGAACCACATGTTTGCAAACTTATCAGTTGGATGATTATTATACAGCACCCGGTTTAGCTTTCGACAGCATGTTGAAGACAACTTCCATTACCTTGGAATTATTAACAGACGTAGATATGTTAATGTTTATCGAAAAAGGTATCAGAGGTGGAGTTTCTCAATGTTCAAATCGTTACGGTAAAGCGAATAACAAGTACATGAGCGATTTTAACGTCGATGAACCGTCGTCATATTTAATGTATTACGACGTTTAAAAGATGGGTAGGTGAATTTATAGAATTGACTATGGGTCGGATTGGTATGTTTGGCTTGTGCAATTTTGGTTGACCGTATAAACG
Organism: Dorcus hopei; assembly: GCA_033060865.1. Taxonomy (NCBI): domain Eukaryota; kingdom Metazoa; phylum Arthropoda; class Insecta; order Coleoptera; family Lucanidae; genus Dorcus; species Dorcus hopei. The sequence goes on along the minus strand of CM065426.1, from coordinate 58,639,092 downwards.
TGGTAAAGTTGGGTTCATTGGTATGAGTTTCTTGTAAGTATATTGATCTATATATTTTAAAAGTGTATTTTGAATATTTTGAATTGTGATGTTTGTGTTTAAAAGATTAGTTAAAGGATTTTTGTGAAGTTGTGTGAAGTTATTATTTAGTAGAAAATTTTCTGTTTTCATTATGTAAGTATTTGTATCAATCAAGACCATACCTGCGTTTTTGTCTGCTTTTACTATGGTGATTTTGTTCTTGTGGATTTTAGATTTGAGATTTTTTAGTGTTTTATGTTCTTGAAAGTTGTCTTGGTTGTTGTCCTTTCTGAGTCTCCTTTCTTTATCCCTCGAGCGGGCGCGCGGGGAATTTTATACCGCAATTTTAAAATTCACCATGCTCAAACCGAGATGTCGCTAGTTGGCCATTGTATTCCTAGGGTATTCCTAGTTCAGCATATTTGGTACCCTGAGATTTGAATTTGAAGCTTCTGTCGGTTTTCTTTTAGTAGTAAGGAAGTTATTATTGTGAGAGATACTCAAGTGCGGTATTCCGTGCCGCAACGCGCCTGATCATGTAAGTAAACTGACATAAAATTTATTTATTGTTTGTTTGTCTATATCCTCTCTAATAACGTTTTACTTTTGTATTTTTCATTCTAATAATGATATTTCATGATTTTTTATTTCTTCGAAGGGATCGTCATTGGACTCGAAAGTATTTGCGGCCTGAAGAGTTGGAGGAGTTTGCTCGTAATATATGGGAGGATGAAGAAGTAGATGCAGTCGATTTTACTGATGAAAGTGAAAGAGAAGATGAAGTCATAGAGCAGAACAACTACGATAGCGACTCGGAGCAATCATTAGAAGGAGACAACGATACAAATCTAGAACAAATCGATAATGAAAATTATCGCTTTTATGTTGGTAAAGATCTATTTACTTTATGGATTAGTAAATCGCTAGCTGTATCTTCAAAAACAAAGGCAAGGAATATTGTAAAAATTTTTCCTGGTCCTTCCCGCCAATCAAGGAACACTCCAACAGAACTGATTTCATTTTATAACTTCATAACGGATGATATTCTTGACGATATTGTTACATTTACAAACATATATATAGAAAACAGAAAATTAAACGTCCACTATCAAAGAGAAAGAGACTGTAGGTTAACCTCTCTCAATGAAATCAAGGCTCTGTTTGGAGTACTCTATTTAATTGGTGTAAAAAAAGGAAGACACGCCAATGTATTAGAATTGTGGAGTAATGATGGAACTGGTATGTCAGTTTTGAGGGCTGCATTTAGCTATAAGAGGTTCCTGTTCTTGCTACGCTCTATTCGGTTTGATGATATAACAACAAGAAATATCCGACTGAACACGGATAAACTTGCTGCAATCAGAGATGTGTATAATAAATTTGTCGAGAATTGCAAAAAAAATTACACTCTTGGCGAATTTATTACAATCCATGAAATGCTTCATCCATTTCGAGGCCGCTGCGGATTTGTGCAGTATATGCCACAGAAACCAGCCAAGTATGGATTGAAAGTGTATGCCCTCTGTGATAGCAAAACTTTTTACACTTGGAATTTTGAGATTTACTGTGGGAAACAGGTTGACGGACCATATGTTGTTTCTAATAAACCAGATGATATAGTAAAAAGACTGATAGATCCTATAAAAAACTCCAAACGAAATTTAACAACTGACAATTACTACACTAGCTATCCGTTGGCTCAGAATCTTTTGGAGAATGGTATAACAATTACGGGAACTTTAAAAAAAAATAAGGCACAAATTCCACCTGAATTTCTTCCTCAACGAACCCGTGAGGTAGGATAATCTCTATTTGGATTCCAACATGAAATGACTATCGTTTCTTATTGCACAAAGAAAAATAAGGCTGTTATATTGCTGTCAACTATGGACGATACGGGAGATGTGGATCCAGAATCTCATAAACCAAATATGATACTACATTACAATGCGACAAAAAGTGGAGTGGACACTGTCGATCAGAAGTGTGCTTCTTATTCTACTCAAAGAATCACAAGAAGATGGCCTCTTGCATTATTTTTTAGAATTTTGGACATTGCTGGAATAAATTCTGAAGTTGTATTTAAAGCTAATAATCCAGAAAACTCCCAGAAAAGAAGATCTTTTCTTACCAAATTGGCATTTGCTCTTATGGAAGATCATATGAAAGAGAGAGCCCAGTTGAAAACGTTTCCAAAAGATGTCAATGAATTTCTGTCGCGATATAGGCCAGAGACTAATTTACCTGTTAGAACAAACGCAAAACGAACTGCACCATGTAACTTATGTGGGTCACACAAAAACAATAAAACCATGATATTTTGCCATTCGTGTCAGAAATTCGTTTGCAAAAATCATAGTGAAAAACTGGTCACTTGCAATACTTGTAAATATCCAGCAATGGAAGAAGACTGACAAGTTTCCTAAATAAAAGACTTTTTTTTAACAATTTATGTTTTTATTTTGTTTACATTGTTTAAAATCTGGCAATATATCATTTTTTAGAATTTTTATAGGTACTTTTTTTGTCCTGACATTAGAACACGTTCAGTTCAAAATAAAATAATTCAACATAAAGAACATGTTCGATAAAGGTACAATACTTTTATCTTTTATCAACATGTTAATATGAGACCTTAAAAATTAAAAAATATAAAGTTGAGCGCATAGCGGTACAGAGTACCGCTGCGGGCCCGCTCTTTAGAAATTTACCTACGCGCCCGCCGGAGGGTTATTTTTGATGGCTTGAGTACATTCGATGCGGATTTGTTTTTCTTTTGGATGGTTTCTTATGGCTGTGTCTATTTCTATGGCTAGTAAATTAAGATTTGGTGAAGTTGGAATTGAATATTTGTATCCTTTTTGTAGTAGTTGTTCTTGGTTTGATAATTGTAGTGATGAGAGGTTGGTTACTCTTGGAAAGAAGTTGATTGTGTTGTCAGGTTTGGCCGGTCGTGTAGAATGAGTTTCTCGCAACTGCTGCAGTTTATTGTTTTTCTTTCTTCTGTTTTCCTGCATCAAAGGTGTGATGTTTGCTTCTATTTCGTTTTTGATATGTTCTATTTCAATAAAGTGGAGTCGTTTTGTTAGTTCTATGTGACAGTTTTTTAATTGTAGTTCTGTTCTTGCTAGATTTGCGTACATGTTGTGTCTTGCTTTCTTGAGTATGTTATTTCTTATTTTTGTTATTTCTGTTTTGTTGAGTTGCTTTATGTTGATTTTGGTGAAGTTTGGTAGTAATTTTTCTTTGATGCAGGAATTCAGAAAATATAAATGTTCTTGTATGTTTCTTCTTTTCTTCTCCAATATTTGCAATCTTCGGACTATTTCTGGCGTGCTGGCAGTATTTAATTGTTGAATGAAGTCCATAATTAGGTGAATTTGATGTATGAAGAAAAAGGCACTTCCTAATTTCTTAAATATATTTATTCTAGCGACCGGTTTCGGTGAAAAACACCATCATCAGACCTGCAAATTTTGGAAAAAAAAGTTTTTGAGTGATGATACAGATTTTTGTGAAAAAGTTAAATGTAAATACAATAAATTGAAATAAATATGAATTGAAATAATAATAATAATAATAATAATAATAATAGACTTTATTCTCAGATATACAATATCAGTAATAATATAATTAGAAGATATAACTAATAAATAATTAGAGATACCTGAGAGAAAGGCGAAGTTCAGAGTAGCTGAACAATCAGCTCTCTGCTCTTCCACTTAACCTTTTACTACTAAACTTAAATTAATATATTGAAATTAAATTAACTTAAAAGAAGAAAGATGACGCATGAATATAAAGTGTAAAAAAAATAAAAATAAAAATAGAGACATGATAATATTTTCTATTTATCAGCTCACTTAAACGCTCTGCTCACTAAAGAAGAACCTTTTTAATAAAATTCTAAATGAATTGCTCCCTAAAATCTTTAAATCATTCGGTAAATTATTAAAAGTTTTGACAATGTTCCAGCTAAATGATCTTTCAAATAAAGCAGTCTTGTGTGGAGGTGGAGTTAAAAGACCTTTGCACCGAATGTTTATATGATGAACATCACTTCTAAAACTAATTTTGTTGTGCAGATAGCTTGGCACCTTTTCGATGATAATCCGATGATAAAGACATGCTGAATGAAACTTTCGGCGATTGTTCATATTCAACCAGCAAACATCAAGAAGCTTATGTGATATCCGCTGATGTTTTTTAATTCCATAAATTAATCTTAAGCATGCGTTTTGAACTTTTTGTATTCTGTACCTATCTACGGAATCGATGCAAGGACCATAGACTACGTCACAATAGTTAAACTGTGACAAAACTAACGCTTCGCATAAGCATATTTTCATTTTTTTAGTCAGTGCATAGCGATTGTTAAATATGAATTTCAGATTACAAAAGGCACGTTGTATACACTTGGATATATAACTTCTGAAACGAAGCCTATGATCCAGTATAACACCTAAGTTTTTTGCTTCTTGGGACACTGGCACCAAATTGTGGTTAATTTGAACTTGTACTTCACTGAGCAAACGGTCACGTATTTTTCTGGGTCCGAAAAATAATACTGATGACTTATTTATATTGATATTTAAGGAATGTTGATTTGCATGACTGATCAAATTTAAAAGGTCTTCATTAATTTTTGTACAAGCATTATTGATTTCATCACATTTAAATGAGAAGTATATCTGGGTGTCATCTGCGTAGAAATGTATGTTGCTGTATTTAATTTGCGACACAAAGTTATGAGTGTATATTGAATAAAGTAAAGGACCCAATATTGATCCTTGAGGCACACCAGATAATATTGGCCGGACTGTCGATAAAGAACCTTCTACAAGAACTCGTTGAAATCTATTTCTTATAAAACTGTTTAGCAATTCTCTGCTACTATTATCAACGCCTATGTGATGAAGTACGGAAAATAAAATATCGTAATCAATATTATCAAATGCCTTTGAGAAGTCTAATAAAACCAAGATAGTTAGTTCGTTTTTATCGACAGCTTGACATATATCATCAGTGATATTTAGCAGCGCTGTAGCACAACTGTGCCGTGGTCTGAAGCCTGACTGAGTTGCAGGTAATATGTTCTGTTCATGTATGTAGCTACGTAACTGCATATCCATCACTTTTTCTAATAGTTTTGACATTACCGGTAATATACTGATGGGACGTAGGTCTTTGAGTTCTTTAGAGCATTTATTTTTGGAATCGGAATCACATTGGCAATTTTCCACGCGTATGGATATACTTTTAAACTGTAACAATAATTAATAATTAATAATATGTTAAGTTAAGGGTAAAATATATATGGACAACAATTTTAAAATTTTGATGCCAATGCCATCAGAGCCAACAGCGTTAGTTTTAATAGACAAAATTAGTTTAAATATCAAATTTTCATCAACAGTACGGAAACTAAAAAGAGTTTTCGGCGTGACATTATTTTCATAATACTGAATTATCTGATATTTTGCAGAATTGTGAGAAGGAATGTTGTTACAGAAAAAATCATTTATTTTGTTTGGGTCAGCCATTTCCGAAGGAATTGAGTTATAATTAGATCCATTAAGAAAATTTAGATTTTTGAGGCTTCGCCAAAAGTCGGACGTGCTGTTAGTTTGAAATTTATTATTTAAATAAACCTTTCTCTTGTCTGACGCATGCCGTAACAAAGTTTCTCAATTGCTTATAGTATAACCAATCTGCAGCAGATTTAGAGATTTTAAACTTGCTCAAAGCTTTATCCCTTAGGGACATTAGATGCTTTAAATTATCAGTTAACCAAAGGCGAAAAATGATTTTGTAATCTTACAGCTTTTCAATGGCGCATGCATATCCAAGAGGGTTAACAAATTATAGTTAAAGTTATTTACCTTATCATCAATATTGTCTAAGTCAAAAATGTTTCTCCATGGCAGAGAACACAAATCACTCTTAAATTGCTCATAATTGAAATTCTTAAAATCTCTGTATGTACGCTCTACCCTTTAAAAGCTACGAGTAAATGCAGTTTCACAAAATATTAATTCGTGGTCAGAGAATTCGTGTAGACTCAAGCTGCCAGTTAATGTAAAAATGTTCTTGTTTGATACAATTATCAAATCCAAAAGTGCTGACGTAAGATTAGTTATTCTTGTTGGATTGGTTACTAATTGCGTTAAGTCATAGGAATCGAGTAAGGTATTGAGTTTAATACACGGGTACTAGTAACATCTAACAAATTAATATTCAAATCACCTAAGCATATAAGTTCATCGGATGTTGGAGAGATAACAGACAAAGTAGTATCCAATTCGTCCAAATATTCTGCATGATTATATCTAGGTGGCCGATAGGTAACACCAATTAAAATAGAAGTTTCATTAACAAAAATTTTTAGCCATAGTTGCTCTATATTATCAGATGTGTCGATAATTTTAAAAGTAATGTTACTTTTAACATAAAACGCAACACCTCCACCACGACTTGCTCTGTCCTTACGCAAACATACGTAACCATTAATGTGAGTTGCTTGAAAGCTAATATTCGAAGATAACCACGTCTCAGTAATGCCAACAATATCATAATCTGCTGAAATTAAATGATTCACAAACACATTAAAATTAGACAGGAGTGATCGAGCGTTTAAGTGGGCAAATTTTAAACGTCTGTTGCGCAGTGTAATAAATGTATGTTAAGTAAGCAAAATCAAGAAATAGGAACTAAATTGTAATAAATTTCTATTCGTAAACAAGAAAAATGCTATTAGTGCACGATCACGGGATCGGAAAAAAAAGTAATTATATAATGAAGTTTGAAATAAACAAATATGTTATATTGCCAACAAAAATTTCAAGAAGGAGAAAAAAAAATGTATATGTGCTTAGGTACATATGATTTTTTCACAATAAATCATCATCTGATTGAATTGCAACCTTGCCTTTGGGACCCAACGCATACACCATACCATCCAACGTCCAAGCCCTGGAGCGACCAAATTTCTTGATAGCCCCTTGTAGCAGTTGTAAGCGTCGTTTGGTTAAATCTTCCCTAACAACGACTTTTGAGCCTTTGAGTAACTTCCGATTGTTGAATACTAGTCGTCAGCTTCGGTAGCTAACAAATTTGATAAGGATAGGTTGAGTTTTTCCCTCCACCATACTTCCAGTACGGTGGCAACGGTCGATGTCTTGGGGATGGATATTAATATTCATTTTGTTTTTAAAAAAATCAATTATAACGGCTTCAACATCTTCACCATTATTTTCTTTAATCCCAAATAATCTTGCGTTATTTCGCCGAGAATATTGTTCCAACGAATCGTTTTTCATTTCTAGCGCACTGTTTTTCTCCTCCAACGCACGGAATTTGTCCTCGTACGTTTCATTCAATTTGTTTAATTTAATTTCAAATTTATTAAACATGTCATCTAACAGTTTCCTAGTGTCAGCAATAACTTCTTTAACACTGTCTTGGAAAAGACTTTTGATTTCCGCAACATCATCACGCGTCAACATTTTAAATGTTAAATAAAAAAGCAATTGTTATCGCTACCAAATGCACTCCTTATGTATACACACTTACAGATCTTGTGAAAGTAAATCACTTTTTACACTGTAAACTTTTTGGCAGTTAAAATGAACTTCAAACTGTTAATTATTTACGGACCGTGCAGCACACGTGTACTTACTCACACGCCATTTGTAATATGACTGAAAAAAAAATTAATTATATGAAATGCAAAGATCAAAATGTAAATAATTAAAATAAGGTTGATTGAAATTTACTCAAATGATTTAAGGTACCAAAATTCTTATTCCGCACTGGTGAGAAGTTACAAGAAAAACATAAAATTAAATTGTTGGGTCAAAAAAAATCTGACATGACTTCCAGAAGTCCGACGCATCCCACAGTGAAGACCTCGATCCGCCGTGTTCGGGAGATGGTCCAAGCCAACAAAAAGGAAGCAGTAGCGCTTCTCACCAAACAGTCGCGCTTCCCATCGGAACCGGCCGCATGCAATCTTTGGCGAAAAACAATGGAATTCAAGGGGTAGTCATGCGGCTCATCTTGAACACAACTTCCAAAAGGGAAATTTAGGAATTGTTTCTCCAAAAAAATTAGATCATCCCAAAGGCTAACGAATGTGGCTCCATCATAAAAAATTAAACTCCACCGTAAAACCCTAGAACAATTCGCCTAGCATAAGAGGTACGGTCTCCTCTTGGAATGCGGACATCAAATACAAAAAAAATCGGTAGCGAGGGAAAAATAATTCAAGATAACAAACTCACCTTGCTTTCAAGGGTTAACACTAAAGTTCACGATTGCATTGGAGGGTGAATCATTTTGGAAATGCACAAATTTTAATCAGAAATTTCACATGCCGATATCGCCTCAGTCAAACATCTCAAGCGAATGCAGCCTAGATCCGGTCCTGCGATCAACGGATGTGAAGATCGAAATTTTGACAATTACCGGGAAACTTCAAACGAGATGCAATCGCAACCCGCAAAAGTGCGAACAGATAAAACAAAAGATGACATAATTTTAGGAATTTCGAAAGGAAATAAAATCAATCTTGAAATGTTACATATTTGAACGAAATAAATTTGTATATTAGTAATGAATACAGTTCACGACTGAAGGAGTTTGGACTATCCTTAGCTAGATGGCGGATTAAGTACCAATTCCAATTAATTAATACAGAAAATAAAGAAAAGTTGATTGTTCATGTGCGCTTGTCAAAACAATTGTCACACAATCTAGAAGTTTCAAAGAGGAATTGCAAAATAAATTGTTGGAACAATTGTTACAATTTGTTTTCGATCGTGCGCGAGCACACCCTGTATAATGCATATTTCAACGATTCGAGCTAATTTTAACCCGTTTTGTTCTGTTTCTCCACTAGGCGTAGGAATGTGCCATTCCATGCCTACGCATTCCACTCAACATTCTCTTTTTAACATATTTTTGCAAAAATTTCAGACCAGCCGAATAATTACATATTATAATAAATAACCCCATCCTTGCTTTGTGTCAAGTTTGAGTCTGCGTAATTTTTAATTGTCCAATTTACATGGTGCTATTTGGAGACGCGTATATCAGCGGTCGAAGGAGTTCACGCTTAAAGAATGTAGTTAGGACCGGAAATTGTCGTCGATGCTAGTAACCTGTGCCCTTTATCTTGATTGGCTTATGTTGACGACTTAAAATCTGTCATTGGCATATTCGAATATATCTCTCTCTTTAGTAGTTTTTTTTCTTTTCCACCGGTCGGGGGTAGCGTCATTGTCTCAGTACGAATCTGTCTGTCCCATGAACTACATGTGCCTATCGTGGTAAATTTAGTGTGGTGTTCGTTTCATCGAGGAGGTGAAAGTGATTGATACGGCTTTATGCCGGACTTCTAAGTTCATTGGAGGATAGGAAAGCTGCAGTTACCCCGCAGCTTGTGACAGCCCAGTTTTGCGACTGGGTAAGTTCTGCAAGATGCTCTTTTCTCTCGACCTGACTCTGACATTCGTTTTTCTCTTCCTTCGTTTATAGGCTTTAGGTTACGGCGTTGATCATTCCTTTTGGTTACGACTTTGCTAACCTTTTGGTTACGATTTTGCCGACACCCTAGGTTACGGCATTGACCTTTTGTTTGACTACTGTCTTCGACCAACATCTCGTGGCCCTAGACGGACGTAACGACGCTACTTAGCAGGTCATATGTTTCGATTGACTAATGTAATTCTCTTCGGCTCTCGGTGGATTGAATGTAGCCGCATTTGTGCACGTGTTCGCGTACACTCGCGAAATTAAGTTTCGATTAGCGGAGGATTCTCCGAATAACACGCATCAAGCGTACCCCGCGGGTTCTTTACCGCTAGAATAGACGATTACCGTTTTGCGTCATTTTAAAGTAGTTGTGTAGCGATTTCGGATCCGAAAAGTTAGGTAATAACGTATTATGTTTATGGCCTTGTTGTTTACTTAGATCGTTCGACTTGCGTTGATTTTATTCTATTTGTTTTGTGTGTTTCTATTAATAAAAGTGTTCATGTTTTGGACGTAACGTGTTTTCTTAATTTTTAACGCGTTTCCTTTTACAAAAAAAATTAAGTGGCGCCTGTTTTTGGTTTGGCCTTCGCGTTTTGGTTAGAGAACCCCCCGTCCCACTGTGCTGGCTGGCAACATTGGAGTAAAGTTTCGCTCCAATGTAAAACTTCTGCCTATCTACGCAGGTAGGTAGCACAATCCGGAAAATTGAAAGACGATCTAGATAAATTAATGGAATACTCTAGAAACACGGAAGAAAACGTGAAAATTTTAGAAGAGAAACTTGAAAATAAATTAATGCAACAGTCGAGAAATCTAGAAACTATATTACAAGAACAGTCTGAAAATTTGAAGGATGAATTTCTAGAGCAATCAAAAGGTCTCGAGGATAAACTAGTAGTAAAAATATCGGAGGAGACAAGAAATTTGCAGGAAAATGTATTCCAGCAGGATAACAAAATTAAGAATCTCGAGCAAATCATGGCAGGGTTGCGAATGTTCTGGGATCCGTCACCAGCAGAAATACTAGAAAATAATGAGGCCCAAACTGTGATAGGACCAGCGGAAATTTCTAAATTGAAAATAAAACCACCGACGTTCGATGGGAAGTCATCTTGGCCTAACTATTTCAAACAGTTCGAAGCGGCAGCAAAGGCGAACGGATGGACGGCCAGTGAAAAAGCCACTTCGTTAATTGTGGCCTTGAGGGGGGACGCTAGCGATGTGCTACAAATGATGTCGGCAGAGGAACAAGAAGACTTCCACAAGCTGGTGAACAGGCTGGAGATGCGTTATGGCCAGGCGCATCTGACCGACGTGTACCATGCGCAGCCGAGAAACCGTTGCCAGAAATCCGGAGAGAGTCTTCAGCAATTCGAGGCTGATGTAGCGCGCCTAGCCCGGTTGGCATATCCTACAGCGCCTGATGAATTCCTGCAATGTTTGACGATGCAGACATTCGTAGATGGAATCCGTGACCCGGACAACCAGCAGGCATTGAGAATGGCCCACCCTAAGACATCCAAGAACGCATTGGCCTACGCTTTGGAATACGAGGCGGCGAAGCAAGTCTCAAGAGGACATGTCAAGGTACGAGCTGCCATGGACTCCCAAGAAGAGGAACCCACCAACGTCAAGGTGCGATCTGCTGCAGAGGAGCGACCCAAGGAACCACCACGGAGGATATTCGCCGCATTGTGGAACAAGTCCTGAGGCAGAAGAATCCGCTGGTGTGTTGGAATTGCCAAGAAGAGGGACATGTTCGCAGGCGGTGTCCCAAGGCCAGGCAAGATCCTCCACGAAGGAAGCCACAGGGAAACTAAGCCGGGTCGATGCAAAGGGGCAAACGTCGACCCGCATTCAAAGGCCCCCAAAGACAAAAGCCACAAAAGTAATAGCCCTGCGGCGATTAACCAGCACTGTCTCCGTGGATGCCAACATTGATGACATCCCTCACATTATGTTACTGGATACGGGTGCGACGAAGACTATCTTAAGGCCCGACGTTATCACATCATCAAGACGCACCGAGCCGACTAAGTGGAGACTGAGGACAGCAACCGGAACATCAGCCACTGTCCATGGTGAAGTAGAGGTGACCATTACCATTGGATCGACTCCCATCAAACACCGTGCGCTGGTAGCAGAAATAGAGGATGAGGCGATTCTGGGCATGGACATCATGTGGGCCTATGGGTTCCAATTGGATCTGAAGCGTGGCGTGATGGCGGTTAACAACGAGGAGTTGGTTCTACATCAACGAGAGGACGCACTATGGGGCCAAAAGCACTTTCGCGTCTCAAAAATCTGTAACTCTTTTATTTACTGACTTACGTTAATGAAATTTGGTACATAGATTAAGAAAACTATAGGCTTTATGGCTGTGATGTCATTTTTTTTAAATTTTTATTTACTTCTTTATTATAAATGTTGTAACACCGAAAAGTGAAGATTGCTTAAGAGTAAAGTGCCCTTATTTTAAAAGATACGTAAAAGTGTAATAAGGAAATGTTGTTTAGAGTTAAAAGTTATAGTCAAATACAAAATTAGAGCGATTAATTTGAAGGTTGAGAAATTTAGAGTTCGATGCGAATCAAATAGTGGCTACTCTGAAGCTCATTTTTAATGAACGATTACGTACATAAGACACAATCAACGTGTAAAATATTATACATCATTGGAAAGGGCGCATCTTCTAGTTTTAAAATAACTATATAAACATGTAAATTGCTTACTGCTTTGTTTAATAAAAAAACATAAACATAGGTATGTTTAATTTGCCATTTTAAAACTTAGCTTAAAGATTTAACTGTCATCGGGATTTGCCGGTGTGGAGTTATTGGTAGGATATGATAGCGAAAATAGTCCTCTAAATGATAGCGGAAATAACTTTTGCACATATTTGCACCTAACGGCAAAAAACAGGTTGAAAGATGGTGACCTAAGTTTAATGTATGTAGCTACTCGTATTTTCTGCTAGTGATATGGTGGAAAAAAAAGTATGGTTTTTGACAATAAATAAGTAGTATTACCTTTTCAGTGGTTGTGTTCGTCTTTTGTGGTTAAAAACAAAATACGAGTAGCTACTTACACTAAATGTAGGTCAACGTCTTTCAACCTGTTTTTTGATGTTACGTGCAAATATGTGCAAAAGTTATTTCCGCTATCATTTAGAGGACTATTTTCGCTATTATATCCTACCAATAACTCCACACCGGCAAATCCCGATGACAGTTAAATATTTAAGCTAAGTTTTAAAATGGCAAATTAAACATACCTATGTTTATGTTTTTTTATTAAACAAAGCAGTAAGCAATTTACATGTTTATGTAGTTATTTTAAAACTAGAAGATATGCCCTTTCCAATGATGTATAATACTTTACACGTTGATTGTGTCTTATGTATGTAATCGTTCATTAAAAATGAGCTTCAGAGTAGCCGCTATTTGATTAGCATCGAACTCTAAATTTCTCAACCTTCAAATTAATCGCTCTAATTTTGTATTTGACTATAACTTTTAATTCTAAACAATATTTTCTTAAGACATTTTTATGTATCTTTTAAAATAAGGGCATTTTACTCTTAAGCAATCTTCACTTTTCGGTGTTACAACATTTATAATAAAGAAGTAAACAAAATTTTTTAAAAAATCACATCACAGCCATAAAGCCTATAGTTTTCTTAATCTATGTACCAAATTTCATTAACGTAAATCAGTAAATAAAAGAGTTACAGATTTTTGAGACGCTAAAGTGCTTTTGGCCCCATAGTGGGACGTGGCCGCTCGAGTTGTTCTCGCAGAAGATGTCATATTGCCTAGCAGAACCGAGGTTATAATCGATGCAAACCTGAATGGCGCTTTCCAAGATGGGTAAGTCATTATGGTCGAACCTAATACTGACGATCAGAAGATTGGAAAAGGAGTTCTCGTTGGAAAAATGTTGTTGACAGCAAAGAAGGAAATACCAGTCCGCCTAATGAATGTGAACTGTTTCCCTGTCAACATCAAGAAGGGTACTATGTTGGGAAGCTGTGCTATGGTGTCCTCCATCTCCCGCCAACTAGAAGCAAACGTGCAAGAGAGGAAGGTCCCGAAGAAGTTGTTGGAAATGGTCATGTCAACAGCCCAGGAATTGACTCTAGAACAAAAAACAAAAGCGAAGAACCTGATATGTCGCTATCAAGATGTGTTCGAGGTAGAAAATGGACCTAAGGGAAGAACCGACATCGTCAAACACAAGATAGAGACAGGAGAAGAGAGACCCATCCGTCAAGCTCCAAGGAGGTTACCATTGGCGAAGCGTGAAGAAGCAGAACGCATTATTCGCGAGATGGATAAAGGCAATGTTATTGAGCCATCAAGCAGCCCATGGGCGTCACCGGTGGTGCTTGTGAAGAAGAAGGATGGATCCACACGGTTCTGCGTGGACTATCGATTGCTCAACAACGTCACCAAAAAGGATAGCTATCCTCTGCGACGGATTGATGACACCCTGGCTGGTTCAAAGATTTTCTCGACCTTGGATCTAAAGAGTGGTTATTGGCAAGTGGAACTAGCACCCGAAGATCGAGAAAAGACGGCGTTTTCCCTTGGTATGGGTCTATGGCAATTCACGGTTATGCCGTTCGGGTTATGTAATGCCCCAGCGACATTCGAGAGGCTGATGGAGACGGTTCTGAAGGGTCTGTCCTGGACAACGTGCATGGTATACCTGGACGACATAATTGTGGTGGGGAAAACTTTCGACGACCATCTGAAGAACCTGGAAGGAGTGTTCCAGCGGCTTCGCGGAGCTGGACTAAAGCTTAGTCTCAAGAAGTACCACCTGTTCCAGAAGGAAGTTAATTATCTAGGCCAAATTGTTAATAATAATAATAATAATAATAATATTTATTGTGATGTACATTCCAAAGGAATTTTCACATGTCAAACAAAATGTCATAAGGCACAGTATACAATAGTGTACTAGTAGTACTAATATTAGGAAAAGTCAGCATGGTAAAGGACAAACAGTGATAGGAATTACAAACAGACATAAAACATATAATGATTGTTGGGAACTAGTGGCAAGCCTGCTGTGAGGGACAAGTAGGCAGAATTAAGTCATTAAAGTCATTATCCAGGAATTCATGAATATTATAAAACGCTTTCCGTAAGAGGTAATTTTTTATGATATTTTTAAATTGCAATATGTCTAAATTTTGCTAATTGTGCATAGCAAAATTAGAACGAAACCAGTCCGTAACGGTGCCATGTGTGTTCTTTACTTGCGCCTCCAGATCAATGAGGGTTTTGCTCTTACTTAGTGTGCAGGTATCATCTGCAAATAAAACTAGCTTAGTATTATTAGTAGGGCTGGGTCGATGTATCGATATATCGATACGTATCGATACGCCAGCTGTATCGATACACATTTTCAGCTGTATCGACGTATCGCATATCGATACGTATCGAAATATCGGATATCGAATATCGATACGTATCGAAATATCGATACGAATCCAAATATCGGATATCCAATATCGATACGTATCGAAATATCGGATTTCTTATCATAAGTTTAAGCAATAACATTAAACTAAATTCATTTTATTTTACCTTTTAGAAGATATTTAGTTTATTTCAATTTTCTCGAGACTTGAAAAACTGGTCTTAACCGTTTTTTGCACCAAAGTTTTAAACCTCTCTTCAATATTTCGAAACGTATCGATATATCGATACATATCAATCCAATATTTCGATACATATCGATACGTATGGGTAGCCGATACTCGATACGTATCGATATTCGATATATCGATACATATCGATACAGAAATCGTATCGAAATTCGATACACAATTTCCCGTATCGCCCACCTCTAATTATTAGTTATTTGCGCCGGTAAATCATTAATAAAAGTTAAAAATAAAATTTGACCAAGAACGGATCCTTGCGGCACTCCGAATTTAATAGGCAGACTTGCAGAGGATATGTTGTTATATGTAACAAATTGTAAACGTCCCACCAAATACGATTTAACTAGATTTATACTCTCCTCACTAAAATTTAAGAACTGTAATTTGCGCAGTAATAAGTCATGGGACACGCAGTCGAATGCTTTGGTGAGGTCGTAGAATGAAGCTTGCGCATAATATTTTCCTTCAAAAGAATCTTGAATGTAGTCCACCAAGCTGCAAACAGCTGTAGAAGTAGATTTGTTTTTCCTAAATCCAAACTGTGAGCTATCAAGTAAATTTTGCTGCTCCAAGTATGCCGTAATTTGAACTTTAAGCACTATTTCGAATATTTTACCAAATACTGGTATGATAGAAATCGGTCTGTAGTTAGAAATATCTTCACTACAACCTTTTTTAAATCCCGGAACAACCCTCCCAATTTTTAGACAGGCAGGAAAAGTATTCTTGGAGATACATTCATTAATCATTTTACCAAGTGGTATTAAAATTAGATTTTTTATTCTTTTGATAATCTTAGAGTTTAATGAGAACGCGTCTAAGCTCATACTATTATTCATAGTGGTGATGATATCTCGCAATTCATTGAAACTTATATCTCTGAAATTGAATTGTGTGGACATATTATCTTTCATAGCTTGACTGTTGTTTGAGACCATTGAGCTAGGTGACGGGATGGTGGAAATAATATTGCTTGCAATCTTGGAAAAACGTTAAAGTCAGCACTTAATGAGTTTGAATGAGAAATTTTATTTGGGGGTAATTATTTTTATTACTTTCCAAGAGGCCAGTTGTTTATTTTTTGATTCACTTATAAATTTAGTATTAGCACTCATTTTATTCTTAAGGATAATATTTCTGTAATGTTTGTTGCGAAATTAATGTTTCTTTGCTAATTATATCAGGGTAACGTTTATAAAGATGAGTAGTCAGTTGCAATATGTTCCTGGCTTCCCTTACTTAATTGTTAAACCATTTAATTTTTCGCCACCGTGTTACCTTTGTCAGTAACCAGTTTAGATTTTTAGTTGGAAACATTCTTCAAAAGCTTTGATTATTAACTGAACGAAATTGGAAAATTTTTCATTAACGTCCATGGTATCATCAACAAAAGTGAAATCAGTAGCAGCTACAGCATTATAAAATCAAACATACCGGCGTCGGTGATCGGTCGATAGGTAATTCTCTTTTTGGTAAGAGCAATATCTGTTATTAGATTATGTGAAAAGGAGATAGCTTAGGTGATCGGAGAGGCAGGGATCAGTGACACTAGTGGTACATGAGCTAAGGTCTAAATTAAAGATGTTATCTAAACACGCCTCACCTCTCGTGCTTTGAGTATTACATTTTACCAGGCCAAAAGACTCGCATAGGTAACACAAGGAAGCAGCTTGCTTAGAGCTTATGAAAGTGAACATTAAAGTCACCGGTCAATACAATACCCTTTTTGTAATTCCAGTTTGCTAAGCACTAACTCAAGTTTATTCAAGAAAAGGTCAAAATTACCACTTGGCGATCTGTATATTGTTAAGATTTGAATGTTGTTGTAAATTATACCCGCAATTTCGATATCAACCTCACATGAGATATCATACAAGTCAAACGGCAGAGGTCGGTAAGAGGTATCATCGTTCTTTATAAAAAGTGCAGTGCCACCTCTAATATGGGAGGATCTACAGAATTCAGAAACGTTTAAATAATTACATATTTTGATAGTAAATAATTCGTCCCTCTTTAACCAGTGCTCGTTAAAGCTAATCATATCGAAATTTTTGTCTTTAAGAAAGCTTTCAAGTTCATATGTTTTGTTACGCAGACCCTGTATATTATAATGAAGTATCGTTAGCTTATTAGTAAAATACTTTGGCGAGGTAACACTTACCCTGCCAGCAGTTATGCCACTATTACCACCAACAGGAGCGTTCACTAGTATATGGTCGATGTTAACTACGCTGTTGTTATTACATTTGTTGTGGTAAAATTTAAATCATTATTACAGTCGACATATTTTATATTACTACATCTAGGGTTTAGGTTAACGTTATACACATTTAGGACGAGTTGCCCAACGTATGAAAATACTTTATCCTTACCACTAAATCTTAAATGGAGACCATGATTTGTTTTTTCATGATTTTGCACGAGGGTGTTTATCTCTACATAACTGTTGCCACTTTTATCAAGCTTGTTTAGGAACGCGTACATTTTACAATTAAACTTATAAATTAGTTCATTTAATACATGACGACCTGTCCAATAGGGGACTGAGATATATACAATTTTGCATTTATTATAAAGCAGCTCAATTTTTTTAAATACACTTGTAGGAACCGCAGTACCTTTCAAAAGATCATTACAACCCCCCATGAAAATTACAAAATCATTTTTTGTGTAATCCTTACATAAGTTACCTACGTCATCTAAAACACTATCAAATAAAGCATTTGGTTTGCAAATTGTAGTAATTTCAAAATTTTCATTAAGGTAAGGACTTACAAATTTACTAGAATGCCTAGCATGGCTATCACCAAGGATTAACACTCTGGATTTAACGTTGGAAAAAGTGGCATTGGAGAGACGTGATGGTTCGAGCTCTTGAAACGGTAGCTCATTCTTCGTATCGTTGACTGAGCAGGCGGCCGCGGGTATCTTCTTGTTGCATGACATCGTGCTAGCGGTGCTAGCTTTTGCAGATTCCACGGGGTGTAATTGGTGCGAATTAGGACTTATTGGTGTATTGAACTCGGTTTGTGTAATTTTCGACAAAGTTTCTTTTTGGTGCGCTTCCGTGTTTGAGTCTGATTTTGAACTGCTTGTGGTCCTCTTGTTTGTGTTGCTGTTGTGGTTCGAATTAAATTTCGGGGAATTATTTTCTCTATCAATGCTGTTTGATTTTCCAAAGTTGTTTTGTAACTGTCAATTTGGGTGAGCAAATTCTTAATTTGGGTTTTTAATGTTTCATTTTCTTCTTGCAGCATTATTTTTGTATTGTCGCTCTCCGCGAGTTTGTTCCTTAGAGTAATAATAATTTCGTTCAGGTCACAAACTCCTTTTTCGTTTTCGTCCTTGTCCTGGTGTATTAAGCTTATGTAACTGTTATTCTTTGTTGTATTTTGTATTCTTTTAGTTGTAATTTGCGACTTCTTTTCTTGCAGTTTGTTTCTTAACAAACCGGATCGTGTTGTAGACATTGTTTCGGAACTCGGGCTGGCTCTAGTTCCTTCAATTTCAAATGTAAAGAGTGCGAAAAAAGTTGCTGACCATGAAGTTCACGCTCCTCGGAGTTCGTTGAATTAATGATTGATTAGATTAAAATCTGTTATTTAGATTAAAATTTGTAATTTTGATTTACCGCAACAGTAGACACTCGATGATGCTACGTTAGCTAATGGGAATGGAATCGCCGTGGACCCAGTAAAGATTCAAGTTGTGAAAGACTGGCCAACTCCCAAGAATAAACACCAGATAAGGAGTTTCCTAGGCCTATGCACTTACTATCGTCGCTGTGTTCCCGGATTTGCGGTATCGCTAAGCCGTTGACAAAACTCACCGAAGAAGGTCGTCCGTTTGAATGGGACCAACATTGCCAAATTAGTTTTGAGCAACTAAAACAGTACTTGATAAGTGCTTCAATTCTGAGCTACCCTCTCCCAGAAGGCAAGTTCGTCGTAGACATAGATGCTAGCAACGTTGGTATCGGTGGCGTACTCTCCCAGATACAAGATGGGCAAGAGAAGGTGATCGGCTATTTCAGTAAAGTCCTGTTAAAACCGGAACGAAATTATTGCGTCACTAAAAGGGAATTGCTAGCCGTGGTAAAGACGGTAAGAACACTTCTACAAGTACTTGCATGGCAGACACTTTCTCTTGAGGACGGACCATGCCGCTTTAAAATGGCTCCTCCGATTCAAAAATCCTGAAGGACAAGTCGCACGATGGATCGAACGACTTCAGGAATACGATTTTGAAAAAAGTAGAGAGGCAAGGCATACTTGGGAAGCGATAGCACCGTGTGCGCCATCCGTAAAATCGTACTGGGCGCAGTGGGACTCCATAGTGCTGGATGATGGTCTTCTGAAACGAACCATCGAGAACCAGGAAGGCACGGAACAGAAGACACAGTTACTGATTCCCAAGAATAGGGTGCCAGAAGTTCTGAGGGAACTTCGGGAGGGCATCTGGGAATCAAGAAGACTATAGAAAAGGTGCGCGAGCGATTCTACTGGATAAACTGCAAGGAAGACGTAAAAGGACTAGTGTAGGAAGTGCGTAATCTGCGCAGCTAGTAACGGCCCCCACAGACGAGGCAAGGCTCCCATGAAACAGTATAACGTGGGAAGTTCTTTCGAAAGAGTTGCCATAGATGTAGCCGGCCCATTTCCACAAACGAATAGTGGAAATAAGTACATCGTCGGAGTGATGGACTACTTTAGCAAGTGGGTTGAAGCATACGCCCTACCAAACCAAGAGGCGATGACTATTGCTGAAGCCCTTGTCCGTGAATGGATCAGTCGATATGGCGCGCCCATAGAGCTCCATTCAGATCAAGGAAGGAATTTCGAATCGGCTTTGTTTAAGAATGTGTGTACTCTGCTCGGCGTCCGGAAAACTAGAACCACTGCACTTCACCCGCAGTCGGACGGATTGGTGGAAAGATTCAACAGAACCATCAACCGACATTTGTCCAAAGTCGTCTCCGATCATCAGAGAGACTGGGACACGTACATTCCCCTTTTTCTACTGGCATACCGTTCGTCCGTTCATGAGACAACAGAAGAGACACCAGCGAAAGTGGTATTTGGGCGAGAGCCAAGGCTGCCCTGCGACTTGAAGTTCGGCGTGAAGCCCGGTGAGGTCGCTGCCGACGAAGGCTACGTTAGCGGCCTACGTAGGAAAATGAACGACATTCACAATCAAGTGCGTCACAATATACAGACGGCCAGCGACCGAATAAAGGAGCATTATGACATCAATGCTCAGAATGGGGGATACCAACCTGGAGCACTGGTTTGGCTTTACAATCCTCAAAGACGTCGAGGTCTGTCCCCAAAATTGCAGACATCTTGGGAAGGTCCTTATAGAGTGATGAAACGGATCAACGATGTCATCTACCGCATCAGAAAGATTCCGCATGGCAAGCCCAAAGTTATCCACTTCAACCGAATGGCTCCTTACAACGGAGAAGAAAATGAAGCGACAGTACAAAGGACACAAGGTTCCGAAATGAACTTCGAAACCTTTATGTCTCATTACGCCACGACTCGGAGTGACCACAGAGAAGCAGCCAGATCTTTTCCAAGTACCCCCGGAGTATAGCCTGGCCCACTGTGTGGCAGAAGACCTAAGAATATCCAAGGGGATAGCCCAGGTCTTCCGGAAGAAATTTGGCCAGATCGAGGAACTCCGGAGACAACACCCCATGGTGGGCAAGAGCCTGCAGATCATCTATACAGAGGCGAATCAAAGACGACACGTGTACTACTTAGTCACCAAGAAGACATCAAGCGGTAAGCCTGACTATCGCAGTATTTGGAAAGCTGACCCTAAAGAGGTGGTGGAAGGCAAGGAGACAAAATTAGCCATTCCCAAGATAGGCTGCGGACTAGATGGGCTGGACTGGAGAGTCGTTCGCAGCATGATAGAAGTCATCTTCAACGGAACGGGAATTGAAGTTCTAGTCTGCAGTCACTACCCACAGGCTGCTTTCGGCAGTAGGAAAACCGTAGACTGCTATTTCTTCCAGGCCGGATGTTGTAAAGAGGGACCAGCATGCCGATTTCGACATTCTCCTTCAAGGCTATCACGAGGAACGTTCCGAGACGAAACGTTTTTAAGAAGGGGGCAGTGTGACGATACCGGTGCCAGCCCGTCTGATGCGTCACCGCCGACGCGTCTTAGACGAGAAGCTTCGGTCGCTTCGACATCACGTCAGCGGTGGAATCAATCTGAGACTCTCTGTTGCGTACTCGAAAGTTCGCGAAAAACAACCCCGGCTTATAAAGCACGCGACCGGGGTTGAGAGGGGAATTCAGCGTTGGACAGTTCGGCATGAAAGTTCGGTAGACGTTCGCTCGGTTGTTAAAATAAATCACACATAAGCTTGTAAATAAATTATTGTAAGTAAATAAATTAGTGTTACTCTTTAATAAATTAGTTTATTAACTATTTCGTGTTTAATGTTTTAAAATAAAAATTAATAGAACCCGTAAAATCGTTACAATATGGTTAACAAAGTTGGCATTTTGATTCAGTTTATCCGTAATAACTTCGCAGAACTCGATTCTGCGATCAAAATCATCTTCACTCAATTCTTGTAACAACTGAATTTTATATGGGTGGAATTTTTCCCGTTTGGTAATTTTTTGAATGGAATATCGACTCATGTTATGATTTAAAGCCCTCTGTTGTGTCGAATTTATTGGATTTTCCAACACAAGTAACATGACATTCAAAGAATTTTCTTCATTTGTAACATTAACTGGTCTTCCTTTTTTTGGTCGATTTTTGACACCTCCGGTTTCATGAAAACGCTGCAATGTTTTTGAAACGGTTGATTTGGAGATAGATTCCCGGTCCGGATGCAATTCATTAAAAATATTCACTACTTGGGCAAAACTTCGTGTTCTATCACCATACCCTATCATCATTAATATTTGAATACGCATGGTTTCACTTAAGCGTGCCATTTTGCGCAAAAATTATACACACTTAATGCGATTTTTGACAAGATTATCACTTAAGATAAAATAACGGCGGGGCATTGTTATGGAGCTAGAAAATTTCTAAAGTAACTCGATATCTCGAAAACGGTTAAGTTTAGGTATGTGACTATGTGGTATGCTATACAATTTCTTTTTAGAATTTTGAGAAGAACTGAAATATCGCATAATATACAGGGTGTTCCATTAAAATAAAAAGTAACTTTGTTTTCTACGACTTTTTGACTGATCCTGTATTCGTCTTTATTGTAATAGATTTTCCAAAGCCCTAAAACTTTTGTATTTCACATTTTTCGCTAGCTATCTTACTTTAAGAATTAATCGACCGTTTCCATACATAAAAGCGACCCTGTATAATGGATGTCATACAAATCGGGGCTAAAGCATCATATATTTATCATTTAAAAAGCCAAGAAAGGAAACGAAAAATAGTACGGCGTTGGTAGATTCATCCAATAATGGCAAATCGATTAACAACTGGCCAGTTTCATTTGAAATTTTGTGAACGTAGACGATTTCCAGAATTTTTTTTTTATATATTACCGTATGTCAATAAAAGGCTTCGATGAGCTTTTGGCGAAAATATCCAATAGAATTGACAAAAATGATACGGGTATGAGAAGACCGATTGGTGCAGCTGAGAGACTAGTAATAACATTGAGGTCAGAAAACATTTTTATTCTCTAATATGTATTCTAACAAATTCATTGTAATGCACATGATACAAGTCAATAATGCTGAATTGACTATCTTCAGAATTTCCTGATGCTATTGGGGACATCATTGAAGCAGTGTCACAGTCAATAGGTGCTGATATACTAGAAAGTTTTACGGATTGAGAGATAGTAGAAGGACGAATAGATTGAGTGGCTGCAAAGCTGCAGGTGCAACATTACGAGAAGGGTGCATAAAATTTTGATTTTGAGAGGATGCCTGGAAATGAGGAATGTGTTGCAGGTTGGAAAAAGGAGAATCCTGGGTATTTCTCAATTGTGTCAATTCCATAATTTTAAAGCGTATATAAATCGATTCATCCGGAGTCATTTTATTCAACACTGGCAATAAAGACAAGAGAAATGCCTTGTTTCCTTGTATATCTTCTTGACAATCTTGACGCTGTAGTGACACGTTTTCCGTTAAAATTCTAGTAATGTCTTTAGCGTTGTCAGAATCATTTGTATTGTGAATCTTGTTAGGTTTCTCTTTTATTTTTGGGAGTACGAGGTATACTTTCAGACGTTTCTGCATTGCTAGGTAGTTTTTCCTCGGTAGTCACGAGTTCAAGCTCCAAGACTTGAAGTTCCTCCTCTTGTGTTTCTTGCTCAATATTGGAAGCTGTTGCCCGACTTTCAACAAAATTTCGCAAAAATTAAAGTTGGTCATAAAAAATATATTTCCTCTTCTTTTTTGCAGCTTCTCTACTTTTGAATTGTCTTTCTAAATTTAGGTCGCGTTTAAAATGATCTCGAATTGATTTCCATTTAACTTGTAATTCTTTACCTAAAAGTAAAAGTTTGTAAGAAAATTAATATTTATTTTTTATACAGATTTTTTTCGAACGAAAGTGTCTTATTCTTTTACAGATATTTAGCTACTGGATCGAATTTTACTACATTGGAGTATACATTTTACGTGTCTAAAAGTACAATCAGGAAAATTGTTAGAGAAACTTGTATCGTTATGTGGGAAATTTGGCAGCCAACCGAATTGCCACGACCAACTAAACAAACATGGCTTACGATTTCTCATGAATTTTATAGAACAACCAATTTTCCTAACTATCTTGGAGCTATTGACGGCAAACATATTTATTAGAATGACGTGCCCTCGTAATAGTGGAAGTGAATACTTCAATTACAAAAAAAAAATTTCAGTAGTTCTTTTGGCAGTCGTTGATGCAAACTACTGTTTTACAGCGATAGACGTAGGATCATATGGCAGAGAATCAGAGAGCAATATTTTCAAATCGTCTAATTTTGGAAAGTTATTGCGAATAATGCATTAGACTTGCCTGCAGATGCGAAACTGTCAAATAGTGATAGTACTGCGGTACCATATGTGTTTGTTGGTGATGAGGCGTTTGGTCTAATGCCACATTTATTGAGACCATACCCACGAAAAGAGCTTGGTATCAATGAAAAAGTTTTTAATTACAGATTAACGAGAGCACGAAGATTAGTTTGGTATTTTCGCTAATAACTGGAGAATATTTCATACAAGTTTATTGGTTGCCGAAAATTTTGCTGATGACATAATAAAAGCTGCTTGTGTTTTGCACAATTTTGTGAGACGAAGAGATGGGTATAACTTTGCGGATACCTTAGACCATCCATTACAAAATATTGAACCTAGAGGTATTGGAGGGCCTTCGTTAGGGATTTTTGTCCGAAATAAATTCAAAGAATATTTTGTAAGGCCTGCAGGTGAAATACCATGGCAATACAATAAGATTTAAAAGTTAAACTCGGGGTAAAATTTATGAATATAATCCGTGTAATTAGTTGATATTATTACGATAATTTCAGTTGCAAGTTACGTAAATTTTTTTAAAAATAAAATACTTCTACAACGAAATTTCTTTTTCTCAATTGTCTCAAATTTATAATGCAACAACAACACTAGGTTCTTACTGATTGTATTTCGCTCTTCCACTGTCAGATCTTCCCAATTGCTATACATTTCCGTGGCAACTTCATTCCATAATTTAGCCTTATTGTCTCTGTTACTGTAATCCTTAGGCAGGCCACACATCAGAGAAACTAGAAACGTGAAACATGAAATATGAAACGTGAAACATGAAATATGAAATACGAAACTGCTACTGTAATACACAAACCGAAGAATCAAAAATAAAATTAATTTCAGTTATCAATGGACACCGACGATAGTTTTGATAACGCCATGGTTGCTGTTGTAACCACACTATTATCATCAAAAAAGAAAAATAAACGAAAGAAACGGCGTTATTGGGTGCATCTGTATAGCTATATAAATCTTAAACATAGTTCCTATGTAGTGTTAAGAGAACTAAGTGATCACCCAGACAAATTTAAATAATTTTATAGAATGTCTTTGCAGACATTTACTAGATTAGTTTCCGCTATTGGACCTCACATATTTAAAAAGGATACGAACTTCAGACTGGCTTTAGGAGTTGAAGAAAAGTTGCTAATTACTTTAAGGTAACTAAAAATTAAAATTAACATCTAATATATACAGTATGTCCCCGGATTGAGTTTACAATACTTATAATGGACCAAAAATTTTTGAATCAAGATTTCATGTTCTGCAGTTTAGGCCTGCTTGGCGTGAAATGAATTTGTGCCAAATTTGACGCCGAAAGTCTTCAAGGTGGCGGAATTAACACAAGAAGAAGTAAAATCTGTGTAGGTAAAGTGTCTTTTAAATTCAGGAGAAAAAATTAGTAAGATAAAATGATTCCCATTTCAAATTACGGAAATACACCAAATTTCAACATCCTAGAAAAAAAATGTAATTACGGAAAATTACTAATTAAATTATAAATATTTCAGTAAAGTTGTAAAATGTTAACGCCATCTACATATTTATTAACTAAAAGCAAATAAAATATGATTATTCAAATAACACTCCGTCCATTTTAGCACCTGACAGTGTTAATGTCTTACAACTGTACTGAAATCCTAATATTCCATAATTCAATTTTTTTTCTAGGATGTTGGAATTTGGTATATCTCCCTAATTTGAAATGAGAATCATTTTATCTTACTAAATTTTTCTCCTTAAATTCAAAAGGAAGACCACTTTACCTACACAGATTTTACTTCTTCTTGTGTTAATTCCGCCACCTTGAAAACTATCGGCGTCAAATTTGACACAAATTCATTTCACGCCAAGCAGACCTGAACTGCAGAACATGAAATCTTAATTCAAAAATTTTTGGTCCATTATACGTATTGTAAACTCAATCCGGGGACATATTGTATATATTCTAATTTAACTAGGTTACAAAATATAAAACAATACTTTATTGAAAAACAGCAGCATTTACAAGGTCCACATCTTGTTTTGCATTTTCAGTAGAATATTGTAAGTTGCTCTCATACGAGGAGATTGATACTGCAGAAGAATATGGGGATTGAAGAGGAGCATGTACAATACTACGTACAGAGTCTTCATTTGCAATGTCATCGTAAAGACCAAAAATTCGTTGTTTAAACCGTCTCTTTTGAGCATCACTTAGTTTTTTTAAATCAGGGAGAAAACTTTTCAGGAAAAGTAAGTCAGCGTCTTCTTCGTCGGATGATTCTTTCTTTTTTGTACTTGCATTGTATTTATTGCTCAAGGCAGTCAAGCATTGTACAGCTGAGTTTTCCCAGTTTTTAGGACTTTGAATTTTGCGTTTCTTGGAAGAGAACCTTTGTGGGGTTTCTTTGGACAAATCTGTTGACACGGAAGAAAGTATATGACTTTCCAATAAGTCTGAAGTGCGTATTTCATTAAGTTCTTGACTTTCTTCATTTCTATCTTCAATATTCTTGTGCGGAATATGTGAACTATTTACACTTTCTTCATCATTACTAATTGTTTGACTGCCTTCCATTTGAGAGTAATTTTCACATACTTCATCTTCATCAGAGTCCGCTGTTCCAGTTTGACATCGATTTTTCGTATATGGTATTAAATACTTCATTGCATCTTCTAAATAGAACGGTTTTTTCGTTTTTTCTTTTTTCCAGAACTGCCACTTGCTTTTTTGTTGTCTCTTAGATGTCTTAGGAGACTAATTCGTAACATCCTCCACCTCTTTTTACATTCCTCAACTGAAACAAAACAAATACATTTATCACACCAACAGTGTTTATTTATTGGTTTTTAGTGTTTGGTTTTCGCATTCATGATATTTATAAATGAACATAGAATAACAGGTTTCTTGCTACGGGTTGTTCGTTTCGAGCGCTATCCTTTTATTTTATGAGAGGAGAAACTACCATAGGATGTGTAGTAAACGAAACAACTAAAGCAATTTGGAAATACCTCAAGAAAGAATACATGCCTTTACCTTCAGAAAATATGTGGCTGGAAATTGCTAAGAGATATGAAGAACTATGGAATATATGCCCAATTGTCTAGGTAGTATAGATGGTAAGCATACACGAATCCAAGCTCCACCAAAATGTGGTTCCGCTTACTATAATTATAAATCATATAATTCAATCGTGTTAATTGCAACTGCTGATGCCGATTCCTTTTTCATTGCAATATCAGTAGGCGATTTTGGAAGAAACAGCGATGGCGCAGTATTTAAAAATTGCAAGATTGGTAGGCTACTCGATGAAAATAAATTGAATATTCCACCGGCAAAAGCACTTCCTGGAGATAATGGTTGTCCTTTTCCAATGTTTTTCGTTGTAGACGAAGCATTTGCGTTAAGACAAGAAATAATGAAGCCATACCCACAAAGAACCTTAGATAATGCCAGAAGAATTTTTAATTATCGTCTTTCAAGAGCGAGAAAAAGTGTTCGAGTGCGCCTTTGGAAGACTGTGTTCTAAATTTAGAGTATTTCATGCACTAATAGTATGCAATGTTGACAAAGCTGAAAATGTAGTAAAAGCTGCATGTGCTCTTCACAACTTTATAAGAAAACACGATGGAGTATTTGTATCTGCAGATACTTTCTTGCAATTACCCCAAAATTTTATAGACACTCCACCGCAGTTTAATTACGAGATAGATTATGCCAATACTCTGTAAAACCAGAAGTAGCTTTACCGTGGCAAAATATAGTATGCGTTTAATTTAACATTTTCATCTGTTCAATTTAACATTTTTTTAAAATTAATTAATTAATAATAGTATATTGTAGACCGAGGCGGTAAAGTGCTTGTTTTCCAGGTCGAGAGAAGATATGGACAGGCGAGGCGGGCAGCCGAGCCTGGCCACTTCTCAAGACCTCGAAAATTGCTTTACCACCATGGTTTACACATTATTTTTTTTTCCTACACAATTATAATTAATTTTATTAATATCACACAAACGTTCTTTTTCTCGAAGTAAAAATATTAAAATTGAGTTACTATTAAAATTATTATAGATGTTTTAAAACACAGTAATACGTATAGTAGTGTGGCTAAGCGGTCAAGACGGTGGTTTAATACACCAGTCTCTTCAGAGGCATGGGTTCGAATTCCACCGCTGCCGAGTTTTTTTTTCTTGATAATTTTAATCCTTTTTAAAACCAAATACCAGTGGAATTAAATTAAAAAAACTTACGTTTGTTAATTTTTTGATGTCGATGAGAATGCATTCCAGAAATTATTGTCGCGCCACCTAGTGGTAAAGCCTCGTAAATTATTTTCTCGGCTAGGCATTTATGTTCATTTTGCCGGGCTAGCCGTGGAAACGTTCGCTTTCTCCTCTCTGATGAGCCGGTAAAATTGAATTTTCTACTAGTGTAGGAAAAAAAATATTTTACAACACTTACCTGTACATTTTACTTCAATAGCCACCTTTTGCCAGGCTACTTCCTTGACGTTTCTATTAGAATATTTCTCTAAATTGTAATTATAAAGTACTTCATATTTTTCAACCACTAGCACAAACATCACATTAAATTCTTGATCGTCTTTCATTTTGTTATTCAATGGCTTTGCTCCAAATAATGCGAAATAACTCGAAACATGAAACAAAATATAGAACAGAACCTATTTCACGCAACAAGTTTCAACAGGGTTTGCTTCTCTTTGACGTCACATTAAACGCATTTCGCTGATGTGCGAACCCCCATTTAAAATAATGTGTTGTATTTTTATGCAATATATTTCATGTTTCCTGTTTCACGTTTCATGTTTCATGTTTCTCTGATGTGTGGCCTGCCTTATGTTTCAGGTCATACAAACCTGGACGATTCTGTATTTCCGAAATAAACTTTTCTGTATCGAACATTTTTCGCGTAAACACACTCGCTGGTGTAGTCAACACAATTCTAACCAATATTCCGTATTGCGAGCGTGTCTTGACGTGTAGCGTGCAGAACGCACTTGTCTGCATTGAAACTTCTCGCGCCAGCGTATCTCGGCGTTTTAGGGTGCGTCCAAACATGTGCCGTATCCGCGTATCCGATCATGATCGGAAGATCGGATATGATAGGCAAGAATGATGCACCCACACTTAATTGCATCTCGTATCCGCTTTGTTATATCCGTGTGTGCGTTTATTTTCCGAGTTGATGCAACTGCATCGACTGTTCGACGTTGCACGTTTGTCAATGTGAAATTAGCTGCTGCTACCTATCCATCCAGTGTTTGATGTTTCGGCGAAATTCCGACTCCAAATGTGACGTAGTTGTATCGTATCCGCGTTCCAAATGATACAAAGAAACGATACGGGGATGCGTCACGGCAACACGTACACACTTGACTGATCATGATACACGATCACGATCGGATACGATACATGTTTAGACGCACCTTTACACGTTCATGTAACTACTCGCGTTCCTATTCTTGCAATATATTTCGACGCAGAAAACGCGGCGCACAAAACGCCGCGCCGCGTGAAACACGTTCGTGTAGCTCAAGCCTTGATGTTTTGAGTTGCAGTTTCGATGACCTTCAACACGGCGGCCAGTTTCCTGTGATGTACAAGGCGCAATTTTTAAATAACCAGCAACAAATATGGATTTCTGGATTTTTAATTTCAAATATTCTTTAAAAAATCAAGTGCCAGAATTACGATGTTTTTAAAATGGCCGTTAATAATAGAAAACTGTAAGTCTCTGCGCTACAATTTCTTTAGTAGGTAGGTAGGTTACTCGTTTGTTAACGAAATGGTGTCAAAATCTCAATTTTGACAAAAAGTGGACTTACAACATTTGCGAACTAGGGTAACGATATTCTTCAAAAGTTTATTGCATTATTTTGTATTTTTTAATAAGTAGTTACGAATACGTTTTGACTGGTCAAAACTAGTGTCAAAATGACTTTGTCAGGTTACCTAGCAATGTCGAATATCTTTGAAACAAGGCGTTGAAGCTCACATGTTTACATAAACTCTTTTACTTACCTTTTATCACTGAACCTGTATACAAATTTACGGACCACCTTTACCAAACAGCCTGTATATCTTATGTAAATTACCCGCAGAACTTGATGTGGGAATAGGGCAACATTTTGTGAATACCTGTTCTCTAATTTTTGTGTAACATTTGTTATAAAGTGAAAAAGACAGGCTCCTACAACTGTGTACAAAACTGCAATTCAAGAAAAGGACGTGACAGACACTTATGTATGTATATATTCATAGTGCTTCCTCGAGGCTTCCTTGAATGAGGAACCCCTTAGAATGTGATTGTCGTAAGGCAGTTGCATTGTAACAACTCACATTCTACGGGGTTTCTAATTCAAGGAAGCCTCGAGGAAGCACTATGAATACCGACATTAAGATTTCACAATTTCCCAAAACTAAACAGCGGCTGTGTATTTATTACTAATAAACTGGGGATAGATGAAAAAATCGATCACAGGAAAGCATGGGTGTTAAAACTGTTAATGAACAAATCCCCTTCACAATATATGTATTTTTGCTCCCGTCATTTTCAAAAAAGTGATTTCATCTTATCAGGTAGGTTCTGAAGGTAAATTAATAGTTACGTAGTTACTGAGATGTGAAACGTAATCATTATGAACTGTTTTGTTATGTTCGTTTAATTGACGTAACATCATTAGCAACAAGAGTTTAGGTTACGAACGTTTTAAAATTAACAGAGTGAAGAAATTAGAGAAAAATATATATTAACACATTCACTGCCCTCATATCCAAAACATGTTGCGTCAGGTGCTACTTAAGTTTTTCTGTATATAAGGTATAACATGTGAAAATTGTGGTTTAAAATGGATCCCACTATAGCATTTTATTTTATTTTTTAGAAAAAAAAAACAAAAGCGCACCAGGTGTGTTGTGGGCACAGGTCACGCGTCAAACTGTTGTCTGTTTCCATAACCGCGCTAAGGTTTTGTTTATGACAAGAGAGTTATTCTAGAAAACTTTGATACAATACCGTTTGGATATTAATCCTTTTCGTTGTTAATTATCATATCATATCATTTATTCGAACTCAAAACATACACAGTTTATTAAATAAATTGTCTTTCTATAGTTTTGAAACTTTTTAAAGGTGGTGAAGGGATCTGGTGGTTGTGGTCCAAGCAATGTTCTAATTTCATCTAATCTGAAGTCATAGAAGCTTTTACGATTTCCAGTGTGTTGCTTGTGCAAATGTAATGAATTCAACAACATTATCTGAAATATATCGACGGCCAGTTTCTTGTACCAAATCAAAGTCGTATGTTCACATGAATAATATGATAATATGTGATCAGTGATCACAATGGTCAACACCTGCCATAAATTTATTGCATTCATTTATCATCTTCGGCTTCATCACCACTTGACCACGTTGTGTAGTTACTTCCACCAGTTGTCCATTAAATTCGATGAAAATTGCTAAAATTTCTTTGCGATCCTTCCACTTTATAACACAAATTCCCTCGGTATTGAATTGAATAACCAGCTCACCTTTCTTTAACTTTTTGGCTAAAACTTTGGGAGGGTTTCCCCTTCTGTGACATATTGTTGTGTTATTTGGAATAACGTCAGAGAGAATGAAAATTTATTGGTTGGTTTTGTTTGTTGTTTGGTCCCACGTTGGGCGCCAACAAAATTGCTGTGTTTTTGAAGAAGAAGTCAAAGAAATGGGAACTTTTTGTTATTTGATGTTGAGGAGAATGGGAGAATCAAAAGTTTTTGTTGTTTGATTGGCTTTTTCTTTGTTAGCTTTTATTTTTCATCAACAATTTACTTTACCTGTTCTAGCTCATCTTTTCTCAGGTTCAACTCTTTGTCAGGGCTTGGATTCTTATCTTGGGCATTCGTGATGAATAATGATTTTTTGTTTAAAATTCTCAATGAATTTTTCTTTTGTGTTTAAATTAATTTTGATCTTAATTTAATTAATTCGTCGTTTTATGTGATTGCCTTTGATTTGTTCCAAACTTCAAATTACTTTCCTGCGCTTACACAACTAGAAAGTAATTTCTACTTTGGTTGAAACAAACCAATGCACTCATTTAATGGAAAGACAACCTTGTTTACACGCTTCTGCTTTCCAATGTTTTAAAGAAAAATGGTTTAAATCCTCTTTGTTTTTATTAATTTAACGTTTGACGAACTCACATTCGAGCCAACGTAAATTATTTCGTAGTTTAGGTGTTTGTTTTATTTTTTAAAATTTATTTTAATTAAAATAAATAAGAAATTTTAAGTTTAAATTAATTTTAATGAAAATGAAATGCTTTGTTTTATAAACAGGAAACATATATAAATTTGCTTGTAGTAATTTTCAGATAAATAAATTGAATTTTGTAAATTGAATTTCTAAGAGCGTACAACGATCTTTACGTATCGAGCGTTTGCCGGTGAATTCTATTCCCTCGCGTGCAAATTAATTACTTCCCCACCTGTATCCGTATCCGGAATTTAAAGAATATTTTAAAGAGATTGTTTCAGAATACCTATTTTATCGTACTCTTTAAGTGCTTGCTTTAAAGACTTATGCCCGATTTCACCAACACGGATTGCAGATTAAATCTAGTGTCAACATGTTACATTTAAATTTGGCGCTAAAATGTAGCGGCGATTTACTGTTTAGTAATTTCGTTTTCGCGCCGTGGCAACCCTGGTACCCCTCCTTTAGAGCGCTATGGGGGAAAGCCTGCGTGCTGCGATCGTTGATTTCTGATAGGTTCTGAAGGTCCATGTGACTCTCAGGCCGCCTACCATTGGTAATTTCCTTGCGTCAAGGCGATCTGCGTTCTTTAGCAGCTTGGTCGCTCTCTTTCGTGGTTCAGGCAGTGTGCCGTAAAGACGTATCTTTTCGCGTGTGAGAAAATTAACGGATTCCTTGCTCATTTGGAGAGGAAATCAATCGCAGCTTGGCTGGAAAATCATTCGACACTGCCGAACACCGATTGGAGATAGTTTAATCTCCGTACCAAGCCTGAGGCTCCAGTTCTCTCAGGTAACATGTAACGACGCATATCACCCGAGCAAAATGGCCGCTAACGCATATCGTTTCTTCTATGTAGGCTTTTAGTTTTGGCTTTTCCCTTTTCCTACTTGGTTTTCCGTTTGGGCACAAGTTACAACGCAGGCCCAGGTAATCCCCGCAAGCTTATACGCGAGCGATTTCCCAGTTTATCGAGTGTTGGTGTCCCGACAATTCTTGTTGCCCGTCTGCCGTTCCCCGTCGTGTGGGTACGCCATTTTGAAGTCTACCGGTCATCGACTCGGACAGGACCACTAGATGGCGTAGTGACAGCCAAATTCAGACGGTATAAGACATATCAGTTGCGAGGTAAACTTTTGACATTTGTTGCGCATGCATTCTTACTAGCGGATTAAGGCCTTTTCACGCGGATTTAATTTAAATAAGCGTTACGCTAGAAATTAGTAACTTGTGTATGTATTTCTCTTTTATTTTATTTGTGCAATAAATTGTGTTAACTTAAGTACGATTTTAATTTTTCTACGTTCACACACACAGTGGGTAATAGTCTCGTCTCTATTAGTAGTTTCCTTTCTGCACGACTTGGTCGATTGAAGACGTCGGCCAGTCGAATTTCGATTAGTTGTTTTAAATCGTCTTCTGGCGCCCGTTATAACATCATCGTTAAGATAACCTGCCCCCATTTCCACTGTTGCTAGCTGGGGCACAGCTGATCTAAGTATCGGCAGACTTGTCACCTGGAACCGTGGTAAGTAGAGACAAGTAGATTTAATTTAAACTTGGGTGACAAACACTTAGAATATGACTTACCACTACGTTGTCTAACTTCAAATGTCACTTTATAAACTCTTAATCCGAGTGCTAGTGTCAATCCGCGTTGGTGAAATTCACCCTTAAAGAACTAAAGAGTAAAATCTCAGAATAGCCCCATTAATTTCACATGTAATCGTTATAGTGTCTCAAAACTGTGGAATAAAACTCTATATTTCTTTATTTTTGATATTTCGAGAAAACGCTCGGACAGGTATATTTTATTTTTAAAAAGTACATATTTTTATGTAAAAATCAATTTTTGACAGTCTTTTATTTGTTTGTTACATTGAAGTACATTTTCAAATTAACAAATGTTTTTAATAACACAGAAAGTTTTTTGTGCTAGGATTCTATTTGAGGCGTGTTTCACAAAAACAGCATCTGTCCAAAGATACAATTTTTCAGAAATCACAAAAAACAATTTATACCGATATGTATTATTTGTATATATGTATTGTATGTGACTAAAAGGTATTTCTTTTATAAATATGGGTATTGAGTGCTGTTTAAAAAAAAAAAATTAAAAATAGTTAGAAATATTGCTGTAATATGTGGGATAGGGTCATTAAAAATAGTAAACAACAAAATATGAAACGTTGAAATACAGTATGACAACGGGTATTATAATTCACTATTCACAATCTCGACCTGTTATTAATTATTTGAATAAGGTCGTTTGCTAATTTTACCAGATGTTGAAATTGATTTGGCAAATTTGTTGGTCAACGATATACATATTCAATTGAGATTTGCCTCGCCAAGAAAGAAAGCAGCATTTTTAGAAACGGCATTCCACGACAGGAATGCCAACTCAGGTAATTCCAGCCTAGTATCGATGCCATCACCACCAGCAGTAGAACAGAATTAAAAAAATGTAATAAAAAATGTACTTACTTAACAAATAAAACAAATATTTTTCTTAAAAAAAAAATGAAGTTAATTATTTTAAAAGAGGTTAATTTGATTTAGAAAGTTTATTTTAATTTTGGTAAGAATTAAGTTAAGGTATCAATTTAAGGTATCAATTAAGAATCAAGTTAAGGTATCAATTTATTTAAAATATTACATGCAATTAAATTGATGTCTACCAATTCAAAGATTTAAATTGAAAAATGTTAAGTTAAGAAAGAAGGGTAGGGGAGAGTGGGGACCATTGGGCACTTTTCTGCATTAATTGTAATAAAGTGCACATTGCAAAATATTAAGATATTTATTACTTTTATTAACTGCACATACATTTGGCTTTTGTTTCCCTATATTAAGACTCGTAAAAATATAATTAGTCTGAACATTATTTAAAATTTTTTCAATCAACTCAAAAGTGCTCAAACCTTCCAATGGTCGGATGGATTGGACACACCTTTAGGGAGGCTTGTAAAAGAAAGTATAAATTCTTAATTTTCGTTTGGGCATCTATTAAATTAAAAAGTCGACATTTCCCCGCATGATTTCGCTGCTTCTTCAAGACAAATTTATCTTCAAAAAGATATACGGTGAAATACGGTGTATCGACATTTTAATTTAATAGTTGCCCGAATGGAAATTAAGCTTTTATTTTTCCTTTACATAAGAAAAAAAAGTTATTTATAAGTAA
Organism: Dorcus hopei; assembly: GCA_033060865.1. Lineage (NCBI taxonomy): Eukaryota > Metazoa > Arthropoda > Insecta > Coleoptera > Lucanidae > Dorcus > Dorcus hopei. The sequence continues at coordinate 58,603,405 of CM065426.1, read as the reverse complement.
AATTACAAAAGCGGAATATAATGCCAAGCATGGGGAGCATTGGGGCATCCCTGCAAGATACTGCCCAGTGCTCCCTTACTGCACTTAAAACAAAAAACTTTAGATTCACATTTGTTGCTTAATAATTTTCATATAGTTTATGGGTCACGATATTCTTAAATAAAAATATATAAAGATAAAAAAATAAAGGTAATAACCTAGTAATAAACTTGTTTTATATATTGAGATTGAAACTCTCTACTTAAATTTTACTTTTTCACGGAGAAAAACATTAACCGTTCTTAAATCTGACAGCCAGGACAACTGACAAATTATTTTTTCGCCTAGCATATGTGAAAGTAACTCATATTAACCCTAAAAATGTGATGGAAAGTAATGTTTATCTGCGCAAGGGCTGCTAAACTCATAATATCACGATTTATAGTTCGCAACCTAGCAACACAGTAGGCGTTTACGATAATTGGAGCGGTATATACCGGTTAGTCTATTTTCTCACTCTTACATGCATTAAACGCATTCATTCTATCTCACTCTTCTACCTCGATCCATGTACCGCTCCAATTATCGTAAAAGCCTAGTGACTTTCATTTGCGCGTTTTGACATTTCACAGAATTTTTCGTTAAATGTCATAGCGTTTTCATTTCACGTGCACGAAGAAAGTTCAGGTCGCACTGATATGACGTAATGCACTGAATAAGTTTTTATAGAAAATTGAACTGGTGCGTGTTTCAATCGAACACAACGAAACTTTTAGAGCATAATTTTAAGAGTGGGAAATGTACTGTATCATAACCTAAAACTATCGCGATCGAGTACGTCGTAGCAATTGTTTTTAGGCAGGTGCAAAAATATAAAAAGATTTATTTCGCACTGTGAAGAAATTTAAAAATGGAAGATTTATTTATTATAATAAACAACAAATCTCACTATGCCCTAAATATTGATGAAGCACTTTGTAAGGAACTTATTCTGGATGGTAATTAACGTCATGAACTAGGTACATGAAGTTTATGTATTAAAATATTTGAGTTTTTCAGATGGAAAACTAGTAAATTACCTAAATTCTTTAATGGAGCAAAACATGCTACCCTCAGAAGACATCATACATTCACTTCAAGTGTCACTTGACAACAAGAAATAGTGAGTATAATTTAAATCAGTTATTAAGCAGTTGGTTTGTCCTAGAGTAATAATAATGCGAGTACGTCTCAGTTATCCAAGTAATATTTGTTTTAGTTAATTTGATGTACCATCGGGAGCACAAAAAAGTAAACAAATACTATATCGATCGGTGATTTAATTATAATTAGGGTCAGTTGATTCACTGTCAATTAACTTTAACCTTCCGTTTATTTCCATAGTAACAATTATTTGTGCAATTGAAAGTGAATAAACTGGCCCTAAGTAACTTTTAGTATTGAGTATTCAAGTAGAAATCTGCCTATAGTTAGTTACTTTTGCTTTTCCCAGCTTTTCTGGCTATAATATACTTTGTTGAATAATCCAAAATTTATTAAACTACACTTCTCTTGGGATATAAAAATCAAATATCAAGAAGCTATCATTTTCATATTATTTTATTAAAGAAATCTGATTAATGATACATTTTAATTATGTCAGTACCATAGATCAGTACTTGCGAATAAACGTAATTATTCTTGCAGTAAAGAAATCATTAAGTCCGAAGCAGACGCAGAGCAGCCAGAGAATGATGGTGTGTATCAACCAAGGTAATTAGAATCTTCACTTATTGTATATAATTTTTTAGTTGCATGGAGTGAAGGGACTACGAAACTGTTATTAGATAAATACGAACAATATTTGACAGAAGTGGGACCACTAAAAAAGTTTAAGACCAAAAAAGTTATGTGGGAGAGAATTGCGTCTGATATAAAGAATATTTTGGGTTTTGACAAATCATCTATACAGGTAGAAAATAGGTTTAAGACTATTATGAAAAGGAAAAAAAAGCTGTAGACAGTAACAAACGTTCAGGAGAAGGGAACACTACTGTGCCATATGAAAATGAACTGTCAAGAATAAGCTGTTTAGATGACAGCATTGAGCCTGAAGTCCGCATGGGTGTTAACAAGACTGTAATTAAAGAAAAAAATCGCCCAGGCAGTTCAAAAGAGTTGCAACCTCAAAAAAGTAATAAACCATTAAGTGATGTTCTTTGGGAAATCCAGAAATAAAAAGAAGAAGAAAAAACTAAGAGACATAAGGAGAAATTGAACTTTCTTCGAGAAATAGGTAAGCAGAGCACATTAATAAATATAATACTACGGAACAGGGTAGGGATGTAGAAAATGAAATGTATAAATATCCATTAATTATGTGTATATTTTTGACTATACGTCATTTTTTCATTATTCAGGTGTTCTGAGAGGAAAGGTCAATACTTCGTGTGGGTCTAAAGTGGGTTATTATAAGTGAAAAAGTTTTTATAAACAGGTAGTCTTTTATTAATAGTTTCTGAGATAGAGCTATTTGAAATTAAAAATATGAAGTTGCTAAATAACTTTTATTTTAAAGTATTAACATTAAATTTGTCAAAAACAGCGCTACATTATGGTGGAGCATAAAATCAACATGAAGCGCCAAATTTAAATTATTCCGGAACGGTCTAGTGGTAAAATTGTCTAAAACTTATTCAATATTTATCTCCCAATCCATTAATAAAAGACTACCTGTTCATATAAAATTTAGATGCCCTCTTTCCTCTCGGGACATCCTGTATGAGTTAAGAATACCACGTGACCTCCGCCTGCAAGCGGCAAAACTGTTTCTCGAAAGGAGATAACTACTTAAAAGTTACTTAAATATTACGTCTAGATGTAATTTAACCCCTCAACAGCGAGAATACGTTTTTGTAAAATTTTGAAAATTAAAATGCAGAATGTAGCAAAAGGCTATTTATTAAATACGTTTACATTGGAAAACAATCTAATCAAGAAGTAGTTTTTGAACAAAGGGCTGTTGCCAAATGGCAACGCTAGCCTAATATGTAATACAAAATTATGAAAAAAATGCAATAATGATTATTGAAACAAATACAATAGCGAACATTTGTTGACTATTATTTCATATGAAATATGGGGTTACACTCTATGCACAGACCAACATCACATTTTTGACACATGGTGCGCATAATGGATGTGCAACCTTCGCCTGCACATCTCCGCTTTTTTTTTTTCTGGAACTGAAATTAGTAAATGATCCCTATGATCATATCTAATATCATCAGAAACTCTGGATAGTGTAATGCTAGATTTGGACGTTGCTACTTTTCCTCTACTTTTGGGGAGCACTTTATACTGGTTTAGGTAGGTTTGTACAATTTGTCTCCTAAACGCTAACTGAGAAATGGGCTGCTTCGGTTTACATTGTTTTCTTGTAATCCATGAATTTACAATAGCAACATCTAAAAGCCACGTGAAAATGGGCCACCACCACTTCTTTCGCCTAAAGCTGATCCTATATCTTGCGATATGTTCATCCATAAGATCCGTCGCTCCCATGAATTTGTTATATTCACTTATAATTGAGGGTCGTTGCACTTGAATAATTTTCTTCTCTTTTTGAGAAAAACGTTTTACAAATGCTGTAGGATTCACGCCATGACAAGTGGATGCTGCTGCTACGACACTATTATCCATCCATTTGACAAGAATAATTCCGTCTTCTCGATCCAGTCGAGCACAAATGTCGCCTCTAGAACTAGATTTTGTCATTTCTTTTTTTCCTGGAAGATTGCATGATTTTGGAATTCGATTATCTCTAATCGTTCCTGTTCCATCATAACCTTTCTGTTTCAAAAAATACAATAAATTCAAACCAGTAAATAGGTTATCAAAGTAAAATTTGTACGGTAAGTTCTTTATTGGCTGGGGAATTTCGTCTACCATGTTCACGAGTGGTGCAACACATTTTCCAAATTCACTCTCATAATTGTTGTTCCCTTTTGGGTTCTTACCTTGGTAAACATCAAAATTCAGTAAATAGCCACACTCGGAATTGAGGCACCACATTTTGTATCCGAACCGGATAGGTTTGCCTCTGATAAACTGCTTTGCTGAGTGCCTGCCAAAGTATTTTATCATAGACTCATCATAATCCATGTGTTCTTTTGGAATCCAGTGCCTGATAAATCTTTCCTTTATTAAATCCATTAAAGGACGGAGCTTCCACATCTTGTCTAAATTATCAGGCTTTGTATTATCCGCGCAGTGTAAAAACTGCAGAACTTGTCTAAACCGGTCTCTTCTCATAGCTTCAGTCACTGCAGGCACATTCATATCTTTACCAGTATCCCAATAATAATCTCTTCCTGGCAGCTCATGATATCCACTCAAAATCATAATAGCAATGGCACATTTCATTTCTTTCGGGTGTAATTTTCGGATCAGGCTTATTCAAAAACAAAGGCATATTTGTTAGATTCTGTTATTAGCAAACCAATAATTTCATCATCAATGAATGTCTCGAAGATTTCCACATCTGTCATATTTTCGTACTTAGAAGGATTCGGTACTGGAAATTCTTTACTGGTACTAGGCATGAGGTCACCATCAATCCATGAAATTCTTTCCAAGCCTGGACGCTTCGGCAGTTGTGATTGTTGACCTGTTATCGTTGATTGAGTATTATTTTCTTCATCTTCCACATCATCAGGTACAGCTAAAATGTTATCATCTCTGGAGTCTTACTTCAGCACCAGCAAGTAGTTGCCGACGGGTTAGGTTATCAACAAGACCACCCTCATCTTCGTCCCCAGAGTCCTCATCAGTTAGAACATTGCTATCAGGGGGTTCTATAAAGATTTCGTCAACATCTGCATTATTGTCGTAGACTAACTGTAATGCTTCTTCTAGTGTGAAGCCGCGTCTAAAAGAAACATGAATAATTTTTGGTCACTGTACTGGCTAGCGTTGCCATATGGCAACACCAATAAAAACCATCTCAAAAAAAATATTCTTTTGCAATATTTTAGAAATATAAAAATTCCTATATTTCAATTCAACATTTTACAAAGCATTTTGCTTATTGTTGTTACAAAAAGAAAAACTGTAAACCTTGTATAGAACTTACTCTAGTTTGAAGTCCAATAATTCTGCCATTTGTAAATCGGCTAAAGTTTAGATCACCAATAAACAAATGTTTGGAGTTTTTATACAAACGCAAACCATTTACACCAACTAACAGCACTTATAACAAGTCTTGACACGCTAGGTTTTAACATCAAACAAATACTAGGATAGATAGCGCTGTGTGCAACACACGTTGCAAGCGTTGCCATATGGCAACGCTAGCCGCTGAAGGGTTAATGTAGAATATTTTTTTACACGTACTTTTCCCAACCTTTCTGAGGAATTTTGTTTTTTTTTTAGCAGACAAGTTGTGCAACATAAAGGAATAATGATATAAAGAATGTTATTATTATGTTATGGAGGCAGATTTCGAGGAAAATATTTTTTTATGAAGAATTGCTTTGGTTTTGAGTTTTATATATACCTATTTGATACATTTCATTTCTGTTTGTACAAAAAATAAAATTTTATTTTTAATGATTAAATGATCTTTGAGAAATACTAATTTTAAAAGAAGAGAAAAATTGAGAAATAAGGTAAAATTGAGTCTCTTTCAAGAAATAATTAAGCAGAACACATTAATAAATATACACTTTTTCCAGGTGAAAAGTTGTGCACCACAAAGGAATCATAACTGAGGAATTTTTATAAAGGAAGAAATCTTAGTTTAACGTTTAAAGCAAAAAATGTTCTTTATGGAAAATTATATTAATTTTTAGTTATATGAATAAAACACAATTTAATTTCTATTTTTGTTTGTAAAAAAAAACTAAATTTGGTTCTAAATATATTTAATCCACAAACCTATTACACTTGTCTTCAATTATTAATTAATATATTGCATATGCGATCACGTTTGATTTCACCTAAATGTAAAAGAAGGTCTCTCCTTTCAGCAAATTCTTCAATAGGAATATGTTCTTCATAAGGTTCCACCCACATGTCATTTCTGTTGATGCAGATGTTGTGTAATACACAACATGCTATGACGAATTTACTTGTTTTCTCCACTTCATGGAAGTCGGTTCGAATCAACTGTCGAAAACGACCTTTTAACAATCCGAAAGTATTTTCAATTCGAACTCTTGTAGAAGATAACTTTACATTAAAGTTTCGCTGAGCAGCAGTAAGGTTACCATAATCCCTGTAGGCAGTTAAAAGATAAGGACTTAAAGGATATGCCGCATCACCTAACAGGTGGTATCTGTCGTAGCCAAATATGTGAGGTATTTCCTCACTAATGAAAGACAATTTAAAAACACGAGAATCATGCAATTTACTAGAAATTCCTGTAAACACATCTATAAATTGCTTCTCTGCATTACATATTCCCTGTAAAGTAAGGGCAGTCATGTGATGTCGATTAACGTATGTAGATTTTATTTTGTGTGCTGGTGTTCTAATGTTAATATATGTTCCCCAAAGGCAGATAAACATTACCTTCCGTCACATTTTTAGGGTTAATATGAGTTACTTTCACATATGCTAGGCGAAAAACTATAAAACAACATACGGCCGATATGCATATAACAAACTCGGATAATTTATAGCCTCGGCTGGCGCCTCGGCCATAGAACTTATCCTCGTTCGTTATATCAAGCATATCGGCCTAATACCGTTATATACTATATTAGAGTATTATGAAGTTATTTTTGATAAAAATGTAGTCTCATGCAACTGTGTTTTTCTTTGTACCGAATGCAATGCCTGCTTACACATGTTTTCCTGTAGTTGCCATGATTATGCCGTCCAATTCAATATGTGTAAATATACACATTTAGTCCGCAAAAAATATCATCCTACATCTAAGGTGAACAGTCAAGGTAATAATCCAGAACGATCCAATGTCAACAATTTATATTTGTCTGATAACAATAATGAAGACAGTGAAGAACATGAAGTGATTTCTAAACAGCTTCAGGAAGCCGCACACACATCTAAACTTCAATTAGAAAAAAAAATGTTTAGAGAAATTATATGGTTAACTACATCAGTTACAAATTGTCACAATTTGGAAGCTCTGTGTTATGCATCTAGAAACATTGCGTCACTTATTTCAGGCATTCGCGCTATAGAAAATCAAAATCCTAGTAGTGCCGCGGTTTTGGTTCCAAGAAATTCCGTTCCACATAACAAAAAAATAGAGCACCAGGCACGTTGGTTGCCTCCTTTACAGAAAAGAAAACTGAGAAAGAGTGAAGAAACATGATATAATAAAGAGGCACTTAATTTACTTTTGGAATAATTTTTTTGAACTGCAATAATATACTCAGTGACATTAGAAGTGTTACACCTAGAAGGAATAATTTTTTGGACTTGATTTTTTGACAATAGAATGACTATATTTAAAGTATGTCATGGTAACAATGTCAAACTTTTATCCTTGACAGTTCTTGCAAAAAGAAAGTTTTATCTCTTAGTTTTGTGAGAAGAAAACAGTTTCTGAGAGCGATTAGTCCAGGTATTTTAAGTTCTTGTGCCTCCGTCTACTTGTGTCAAGCATAACAAAATGCCTAGAGCCCGAAGACATCAACAATATCACCATCTTAGCGATTTTGACAGGGGTAGAATTGTTGCCTATCGAGATGTTGGTTTATCCTATCGCGAAATTGCCCGCCGTGTTAATAGCACTGCAATGACGGTAATGCGTGTGTCGGGTGACAGAAGAAGGCAGAGGAACAAGGAGAAGACCAACTGGTCAGCCGAGGCGTACTACAGAGCGTCAAGATCGGCGCTTCAGACAACTAGTTTGCGAGACCGTTTTGCTACTACGCGCCAAATCGGTGACCAATGGTTTGAAGAAGAAGGTAGACCTGTTGGAATGCGAACCCTATATCGCCGTATTCGAGCCTTTGGACTTGTTTCCATACCGTCCACGATTAGTGCTTCCTTTGACGATGGAACACCGTCGTCAACGTTTGACTGGTGCAGAGAACGGCAGCATTGGGAGGCAGAATGGCATAATGTCGTATTCAGCGACGAATCGCGATTCTGTCTAGGCATACGCATGATGGCCGTAGAAGGGCAAGACGCCGCCGTGGAGAGCGACGTGATATTGGGTTTGCTGTTGAGAGACATGTACACAGGACTGTTGGAATAATGGTTTGGGGAGCTATTGCCTATGGTAGCCGATCACCTCTTTTGTTTATTCGAGGCAGTATGACAGCTGCGCGTTATGTGGATGACGTCCTACAGCCCACTTTACTGCCTTATCTAGATGCCGCCCACACATCCTTTTTCAACAAGACAACGCACGTCCTCATATTGCTCGTCGAACTATGGACTTTCTCCAAGAAGCTGGCGTTAATGTTTTGCCGTAGCCACCCTGTTCACCGGATTTAAATCCCATTGAACATGTGTGGGATATGATGGGGAGAAGACTGTCCACTTTGCACCATCCTCCACAGACTCTGGCACAGTTAATCAACGAAGTTCGAGTTGCTTGGAACGAGGTACCTCAAGCAGACATCGACCATCTCATTTTGTCGATGCCTAGACGTGTACAGGAGTGTACTCAGCTACGGGGTCGCCAAACACATTATTAATTTTTTCCGTATTGTATGTTATTAAAATTTCTTGCAAATTTTATCGTTTCATTCTTGATGTAAGACTACCATATTGCCAAAAAATCAAGTCCAAAAAATTATTCCTTCTAGGTGTAACACTTCTAATGTCACTGAGTATATTAAATTTAAATTTTATTTTTAAATTTTCATTAAAATCTTAAGAAAATTTATTTATTTTATTTGTGTATACATATAATTTAGCTCCCATCAGGCAAATTTTTTTTTGTCTGTGGTGATTGCCCTACGGGGTCCTAAGTGAAAGACTTGTCAGGACCTCAGGAGTGGGAATGTATTTGAGTGTGTGTAAAGTGTTCCATGGCTTTGTTACTTCCAACCTTCTCGCCGTTTAAGGGGAAGCAGTGTCGAATTTTATCCCCAACACTGAAGGGTGCTCAGTCGATACCGACCACCCCTGAGAAAAATCCCGAGTGCGGTTCGAACCGACGATCATGCGATTGCAAGGTCGGTCCTCTTACCACTGGACCGTTCAGGCTATTTTTAATATTTTCAATTTTTTCCACGTTTTTTCACGTTGGAAAATCAGAGTATGAGATTCGAAACAAGCTTGTTTGCCAAAAGAGATAAAAATCAGCACAATTTTATGGTTACTGAATTTTTGGGTATGTTTTTGATCAGCAGCTATCATAGTGTTCCCAAAGAAAATGATCTAGTCGACAGCTGAAGACATGGAAGTTCCAATTTTTTCTAAAACAATGAGTAGGGAATCTTTCAAATCCATAAAACACTACTACCATGTTGCCGATAACAGAGAACTGACAAATTCCAAAATTGCTAGCTAAGGTGTCAATACTTTATGACATGATGAAACATGTTATCAGTTGTTCAAGATCCAACAGAACATGTAGTTTTCTTCGACAATTTTTGTGAATAAAATTATCAAATTGAAATTAAAAAAAACAAAACTAAATATTTTTTAGAATTAAAATTATAGGTACTAGGAGTGTCCAACGTTCCCAAAATGGAAACATAATTTTTCAAAATAACTGAACGTCGTAAAAATCAGTTATCGTGGATCTATAAAACCTCCAACGTTCGGAACACCAGCAATCTCTTCAAAAGCTCTTGATGTATGTTGTAACTCTTCTTCTGTTCATGGAAATTTAATTACACCTGATCTTATACTATATAAATAATTTATAACGCGAACTATCATTTTGTAAAGTGTTGATTTACTCACATTAAACAATAAAGCCACTTCACGAAGCACACTCTTATTACCAGCAAACCACAAAAAACTGAGAATGTGCTTTTTAGCAGTAGTTGTTGGTTTACCACCGTGATGATCTTCTGTTCGTGGGAAATAGTTAGAAGCTTCAAATTGGCTGATTAAATAATCACATGTGGTCCTAGTAAGTCGAAAGTTAGTTTTAAACTGAAAACTTGAAAAATTGTACAGGTAATTAAGGCTATACAAATATACCTCTTCATCAGAACTGAGTTCGACAACATCCTCAATAAAATTTGCAATTTTTGTTTTTTTCCTCTTTTGCTTCAACAATATCTGATTTATTTCTTCATCAGTATCAGAAGAACTTGACGTTAATATTTCCGCAAATAATTGAACAGTTAAAAATTTTTGGGAATCATCCATTCTTTTATTATTATTATTAAAATACTCTTAACCTAGTTAACCTTACAATGACAGAAAAATTGCACTGAAATACTTGCACTACCTTTGAAGTCAGTTCCGAAATTTTTGCACTGAGTGCAAAACTGGTGCGCACTAACATTTCAATCGAACATAAAACACGAAAAAAGTTTGAACTGAAATCACCAATCGAACACAAAATCTAAACTCAGTGCGCACTGAGTGCGATCAGTGCAGCTTAATCGAAAACGCTATCAGTTTTAAACAAAGCTTGAATTTGATTTAGGGCTAGGCGAAAAACAGTTGTGTGTCACACATGCAGAAATGCATTAGCAACCCTTAGCTATGAGCTGCCCTCGCTTCGCTTTGCTCGCTCGTGCAGCTCATAGCCGCGGACTGCAAATGCTCACTTTCTTCCCTTGTGACACAATATACTATTGTCGGCGACTATGTTTCCAGTGTAAGGCGTAAAATACCCGATAGGAAATTTCGAGTTGCCAATTGTAATATGTATATAAATCATACCCATGTGCCCAAACCTCCCGACTGCCCAATGATCCCCACTCTCCCCTATTTCAAATTATACTTACGGTTGTGATTGAAAAAGCAATCAATTTTCCATAACCGGAGTAGAATTTGGAACATCTTTGACAAAGAAATGCCAGAAAGGTTCATTGCCAAGCCAAAATGTAAAGTTAAAAACAGGGGGGCAAACCAAATAGGTAAGGAATCACTCAACTAATTTCGTCTACAACCGAAAAAGGTGTACATGCGCGGTGTGCGAAATTAGTGGAGGGAGAAAGAACGCGTGAAGTAAGCAAGCAAGACGAAAAGGAATTCAATTGCCGATAGAACTTAACATTGTTGTACGCGAGCGTTCGATGCGGTAAAAAATTATCTCACGGGCGCGTCGTAATTAAAACGTTTTACAACGTATTCAAATAACTTGAAAATTATTAGTTTTGTTCCAGCACACAATTTGAGAACAGGAGTGAGTTCAGAAACATTACCCCGGGGTGAGAGTACGGTGATAAGTGGTTAAGGCTAGGTAACGGAATGTTTTTGAATGCAACGGTGTGAAACAAGATGCAGATGAGCAGATGTCAGATGGTCAGATGTCAAATAAAAATCAACAGTCGTAAGCCGTTAAATAAAGCCAATAGTTGTAAGTTACACAGACATAAAAACAGTAAAAATTTTATTATGAAAATAAATTTTATTATGAAATAACATTTTATTGTTATTGATAATGTAACCATTGTCATTATTCATCACAGGTTCGTATACATCGTCCATTATTATCTGTAACAACATCAATACAATCATTTAAAACATTTCATATTTATACTACTTACATTTCCGCTTTTCGTCAGGCAGAGATATTAGGCACTCTGAATTTATTGTACGGTTATAGGTTATATTTAATCAACACGTAAACACATGTACGACAGCGAAACATAAACAATGCAATGCGCATGTCGGGTAACTTTTCTCGCACTATCGTGGTGGGTTGAAAAATATCACTCTTGGGTAATATCCAGATAAGTTTTTGAACGAGTTCCCTGAGTAACATTTTATAGTTTATGAACGTCGGTGGATTACTTCTGGAATAAAGGTAACGTTTCTGAACTCACTCCAGTTCTCGATCAGAACTTGAATTCTTTCACTGCGCATGACAGTTCAAATTCTGAAACGAACGAGTTACGAATCAAGGATGTTAAAATACATAGTATAGCCAGATTCCTATACTTGCAATGTTGTCGCGTCCCCACCATGTCCCCACTACTGTGTGACGTCACTAACGGGCCAGGTTTTCGTATTCCTTGAGCATCTAACGTGTGTTTAGAGTGTGGTTTAGAGTTACTAAAACTGTAACTCGCATTTTTATGAAAAATGCCAGGACGCCGGTGACCAGTATTTGATTGTAATAACAGTCGGATTTCTACAAAGGTCACAAATCCAAAAATTATTTATCACAACATTCCCAAATCGAACGATTTCGTATCAATAAGATACGTAAGGAATGAATAGACGTTGTAAACGCGCCGACACTTGGAACCCAGATACAAGTCAAATTTGTTCTGTTCACTTTACTGAAAAACATTATGAACGTGACTTAAAAAAAGAATTATTAAGTATGTATACTAAAATGCTTATTAAATAATTGCGATTAATAAATAACAGGCCACTCAAAATTAAACGGCCAACAATTTCACCGTATAAGAGTTCGATATTATTAAACTCTTTGTAAATTATTGTAAATATTGGTAAAACTTCTCTGAAACGCAAAAGTACTACTAATATACAAAGTCCAGATGTGAAAAGAAAGGCGGTGAAAAAAATGCATAAAATTACAACTTAATTTCTTTTATGCGTAATAAAGCGAATTAAAGGAACTCCTTTTACTCCTAATATTTTTTGAAGAATTTCTTTTCCTTCTGTAGGTTTGTATTTTCGCCCTTGTGTTTATGTTTGTTACTTTATTTTCGTGGGGAAGTATATAACACATGTACTTCGGATAATATTAAAATAATTGTGTTCTTGTTTAGTATTCCACGAATGAGTATAAAAGCTTTGAGTTTATACTTAAAAATCGATAAAACAAATATTAAATATACAATCATGTAGATAAAATACTAAATAACCAATTTATAGAATGCCGTAAGTACGTATTATCTGGCCCGCAACCGACGTCACATCCCCTCCATACCCGGCGAAGATTTTCGCTTATCCAGCTATCCTTAGTTATTTAGAATTCTTGGTTACGAATTGTCATTGCTGGAACGCTAACATTAATTTTTAAACGTGCAAATAGTGCCACAAGTAGTGCCTTCCTCGCTTCATGTCGGTACTTTACTACTTTATCATTATTTATCATACCTATGATATGCTGTGATACCTACTGGCTTTGCAAATTATCGTGTTAGTTCAGAGCAATAACCTAATCAAGTGATTAAGGTTAAGGAAGTGAGAGTTACATATTTATATTAAGAGTAAAATTTATTATTTGTTCCTGTTTCACTAAATGTATGACAAAATGGAAAAAGGTAATTTAGTTAGACATTGAATACTTAAATAGTATACTGAACCTGCTGTTTTATTAGAAAATCCTGCAGTTTCTAGTTATATAGAATGGACTGTAAATGCAACGAATATGATAATTATAAAGAATTACGTGACAAAGTGGGCTCTTTAAATATGAGGAATTTAAAACAAATGTGGAAAATAGTATCAGAAACACTTGCTAAGGAAGGATTTAACTATAGGGGAGGGTGGGCCACAGTGAGACACAGGGCACAGTGAGACAAAGAGAATAAATTCGAATTTTACGGGCTTTTTGCAGCTTAGTTCATACATAAAGTTGAGCTCTATCGAGGACTAATTGCCGCCAAAGTTATAGCGTTGTTGCAAATTTCTGCCGTTTTTTATATAAAAAGTGTGATATTCGGGTATGTAATCTTTTTTGCTATACAGAATTTAATGTGCCATAACTCTGATGTATATGGAATTCTATTTCCCATGTTAACGCATGTTTCTTACTTGATCCGTACCCTAAACAGACAAGTAAACAAACATAATTAAAAAAAATATATTTTATTGATTTTATTTTACAATGGTTTTCACATTGGAAGAAAATTTTTTTATGGTTGAATCTTACTTTCGAAACGTACAGTACTCTCTCTGTAGGACTATTCAGAGAAACTGGCAATGTGAACTGATGAGGTATTTGAAAATGTGAGACAAATTATGACTGATACTCCTCGTACTTCCATCCGTCACCTGTCACAACAAGTTGATTTTTCTGTCGCGACCTGCAGAACTATTCTAAGAAAGGACTTGCAAATGTTCACTTATCGTTTGATTCCGTGCATTAATTGCTTCCAGTAGATTTTGAACCAAGGCGAACCAAGGTCATTGGTTTTTAAACAATATTGACGACGATTTGTTAAACAAAACTTTCTTTTCTGATGAGGCCTGGTTCCATTTAACAGGATACATTAATTCCCAAAATATGAGGATCTGGAGTACAGAAAACCCTTATATTTTCATTGAAGCCCCACTCCATTAAGAAAAATTGGTGTTTGGATAGGTTTAAGTCGGAGAAGATTGATAGGTCCAATATTTTTTAATAGCACACTAACAGCACTTAGATATCCGAAAGAGATTTTGCATCCATTTATTAATCAACTGCATGATGAGATCGGATAATTAGCACAAATATGGCAAACATACACTGCGTTCGTAAAGTATGGAATAAATTCATTTTCTACGAAATAAACGACTTTTATGTAAAATCCTGAAACAGGTCGATTTTTAATTATAAAATGACACTATTCTAGTGGAATTTTGTATCTTTCCCTCCAACACCCTCCGAGTGACAGTTGCCCCTTTAAAATTTTTAAATGGAATGGGGGGTCATGTGATACCTCATTTGAAAGAGCTTTTCATTCTCTATTCAGTAGTATAAGAATTTTTTAGATTCTTATTTTTTATATGTATATGGCCTCCGCGATCTAACTCCTTTGGATTTCTTTGTTTGGCCCTACTTGAAAAATTCCATTTTTGAAAGGCCCTTTAAAGATTTACAGGAACTTACCCAAAGAATCATCGAAAAGTGTGTTGAAATAAACAATTTTCCCCACATTTTGCAAAATGTTATTAATGGATGTCGCAGAAGAGTTAGAAAATGCCTCGAAGAAGAGGGAGGCCATTCTCAGCATCTATTGTGAATTCACGTTCAACGTTATTTTCAATGTTTTATTTTGTTTGGTTTCAAATACGTAATAAATCGTAATTATTGGTTATAATTTTCTGTTGACGTTATGTCAAGGTTAAATGTCAATTTGGCGTTTACTGATCAAGTAAAGCGTGAAACACAATAGGTTTGTTCGTTTGTCTACACCAGTGCACACCATGTGCCCTAGTGCAGAAAAATGCGTTCGTTTGTCATAGTGCAAGTGCACTGATCGCGTTCGTTTGTCCAGTGCAATCTGTTCCAAGTTACTCTAGACTGCACTTTCTTACTCGGTGTTTAAGGTGCGAACAAGAAAGTGCAGTATATCCTAACCTGAAAAATCTCACTTCTAATGGCCGATGTTTAATCCTAAGATTAATTTATCTGTCAGTTGGAATGTGACGTACAGTTTTATGTACACATTCTAATTGACAGATAAATTAAATTTCGGTCTTGGTATACAAATAACTATTAATATAAAAAGAGTTCACACTAAAAATATTATAAGTACTCACTTTCGTGTGTTTTAAAATATAGCACCGATTCACAGGATCAACGTACAGTTATAATTATAAGGTCCGTTCCATTCGTCAGGATTTCGAGTTCTGAACCGTTCAAAATCTTACTGAGCATGAGCAGTGCACAAAATTGGATATAAATTTCATACTGCGCATGATCTGAACGGTTCAGAGCTTGAAATTCTGTCAAATGGAACAGACCTATACGTTTTTGTAGGATCCATTATTTTATGCTCTTACCTGGATGAAGGCAAGGTTAACTGCACTGATCATCTGTCACGCATGTTTCAATTGCGTTCGTTTGTCTCTAAAGTTTTTTCTGCACGAAAATACACTGCACATCACGTGACGTTGTACCAAACTACACCTAACTGCAGTGTAACTTCGTGTAGTACAAACGAACAAACCTAATGGGTGCGAACTGAAGTTCTCTTGACGCCGCAGTCTGTCAAAATTACGTTACCTGTTAAAGCGTGGAGTACAATGAGCGAGAACTGAACGCTCTCCTCTGTGAAACGAATGCCAATCTCTGGTCTTTTTGATAATATTTTTATGTGTGTCCTTTTTGTTAGACAGAAAAGGATGCTTCGTTACTTCCTCTATAATTTTCTCACTTAAACTCATCTTTGTTATCTCTGTGCAATAAAAGTAAGGTTAGGTGCCGACCATCGGCGCATAAAAGTTAAAAATTGAGCAACTTTTACGCTACAGCGTTCTCGACGCTGTTCATTGTGCGCAATGTCATATTCTAACAAGGATTTAACTACGAATTGACAGATTGCGGCGTCAAGAGAACGTCCAGTTCGCGCTCATTGTGTTCCACGCTTAAGGAACATACATACGTAAACATGCGAAAAAATGAGAGCAACACACTAGATGGCAAAACTTTTTGTACACTTGTTATTTATTGTTTACATTTTAGAACTTTACTATCAGTTCTTCTTAGTGAAACATTCTTTTAAAAAGTTGAATGAACAAAAACACTTCATATAATTTCACAAATTTTAATGAAATTTGCACTCAATGTACAGGGTGGATCAATTTCGATGTCTCTTATGGGCATCTCTGTAACTATAAGAGATAGAAAAAAACTAGTGGCCAAGTCTCGATCTCTTTCTTAAAGATAAAGTCAATGGTGAAAACAAAAATTGGCTATCTTCTTTTGTTTTCGAGTTATAAGCCAAAATTGAGATTTTCGATTTTTCGTCAATCAGTCATATCTCGTTTATTTTTGCAGATATTAAAAAACTGTTTTGACATTTTTAGAACACTTTTTGGAATACAATTCAGCGGTGTAGTTGATTTTTTGATATTTAATTAAATTTTCGAGTTATAACATAAAGTTATATTTTTTTAAATAGAAATCATAGTAGGCAATATCATTATTAAATAGAGATTTTTCTTCTGTTTTCAAAAATATATACTTTGTTGGGTTTATTTCTTATAGTTAATAGAATAAAAGGCCTTTCTTTATTATTTTGGTGCATTCTTTTCTTAGTAGGCTAGTTTCAACAAAAGCCGACAATTTTCTTTTGTTTTTATTAAATATTAACAAAGATTTGATGATTGGATAGCACAAGAGTGAGAGGTATTGCGATGAACATAAGAGATAGAAAGCAAGCGCCGATAGAGTTGCGTTGGGCTACAACATGAGTTGGCTGCGTATTTTAGCACGCTAGTTTTTAAATTGTGATTTTATTTTGTTATTTTTTTCTCGTTTTTAAGTTATTTATTGTGATATATCAAGAGTTGTGTTTATTATCTACTTACATTTCAATATTCTTTAACTTTTTCTGCAATAATCTCTTATTTTTAAGATATTTTTAATTTATACATATAATTTAGTTCATTATCCCATGAAATACATATTTGATCGAAAGAAATGCGTTTTAAACTTAAATATTAAATGAAGTTACATAATTTCGAATTTGACCCAAACCACATGGTATCGGCATTGTTGTAATCTTTGTGACTCTTAGAGGATGCTTAGAGGATCTTTCTTTCTCTTTATGCGGTTGCAACTGTTAAAATATTTGAACAAGAGTTGATATTTAATAAAAGCAAACAAAAAAATTATCGGTCTTTGTTGAAACCAGCCTACTAAGAATAGAATGCACCCAAGAATTATAAGAAAAGCGTTTTATTCTATTAATTGTTACTAATAAACCCAACAAAGTATATATTTTTGATAACAGAAAAAAATCTCTATTTAACGGTGGCATTGCCTACTATGATTTCCATTAAAAAAAATATAACTTTATGTTATAACTCGAAAATTTTATTAAATATCAAGAAACCAACTACACCACTGAATTGTATTCCAAAAAGTGTGCTAATAATGTCAAAACAGTTTTTTAATATCTGTAAAAATAAACGAGATATGCACGACTGACGAAAAGTCGAAAATGTAAATTTTTGCCTATAACTCGAAAACAAAAGAAGATAGCCAATTTTTGTTTAGTCTATTGACTTTATCTCTAAAAAAAGAGGTCGAGACTTGGCCACTAGTTTTTTTCTATCTCATATAGTTACAGAGATGCCCATAAGAGACATCGAAATTGATCCACCCTGTACATACACTTCAGTTTTTACATCATCTTCGGGGGTTTACTCTTAAAACCAAAGATGCTGAAATGTACAACAAGTGCAAAGTTATAGCGAGTTTAACTTGTCACCCTCAGGATATCTTTTCGTATTACTACATATAGCCAGTACGAAATAATAACATACTCAGTTCATACCAGTGTAACAAGTCAAACTCGTTATTAATTAAATTCATCACAATTGCTAGAATTTAATAATAACACACGAACTAGCAAAATTTGTGTCCCTCTTTCAGCTGTATATCTTATTTTTTTGTGCTCAAGGTGCAGTAGTTACAAAATAAACAGAAACATCAGTGTCAGTTTATTAAGATGTAAATGAACTGTTGCTTATGTATATTTTTTGTTACCTAATACAAATAAATTGAGTCAGTATTTTTTGTTGTGCGTTTAAAAATTTTTATTGAAATAAAATATGTATAAGTTAAATTAACAAAACAAACTAAAATATGTACATTTAATTGAAAAAATAAAATGAATCCTTATTTAAAGTTTCCATGTTACAAATTATCTATTTTGGTATATTAATCTTGCCATATGATTTCGCATTTCAGTGCCATCATTTTCATCTGCTACAAATTCATTATCAAAGATCCCAACTTCTTCATCTTCTTCTTGTGCATCATGAGGTGGCTCATACCCAAATTTGTCATTTATGGCTAAATTGTGTAAAACACAACAGCTCCGAATGAAATGACATATTTTTTGAATGTCCCTTTACTTAACATGGTACAACTGCCTAAATTTCTGTTTTAGCAAACCATTTGTGTATTCGATAATATATCTATTTCCAGATAATACTCTGTTATAATTTCTTTGTACAGCATTAAGTTGTCCCCTGTTTCTGAATGGAGTCAGTAAAAATCGAATGCAGGGATATCCATTGTCACCTATTATAAATTTTCCATGGCCACATTTTTGGTTTAATTGGTTAGACAATGGAGATACACGAAACACTCTGCTGTCATGAACAGACCCAGGATATCCAATAAATATATCCCTAATCCTTCTCTTATGATCACAAACAATTTGTACCTGGAAATTAAGAATTGTCAGTTTATTTTATGACTAACTAATTAATGTTTTAGATTCAGTAATTTAAATCAAGCATTTGCTGATATATCCTTCTCTATGCATTTAAACCATATGAATATTTTACTTTCATTGGCTACTTTTTATTTAATAATTGTATTTCTTGCCATGTTTGCTTTATTTTCACTGTGAAGCAGCATAAGCATAGTTTTTATTATGACAACTACTTACCTGAATTGAATAGTAATGTTTTCGATTCAAATATGAATCTGGGTCTTCGGCAGGTTTGTCTATCTTTATGTGAGTTCCATCTATTACACCTATTACTCCTGGAAATCCATGTGCAATAAAATACTGTTAGATAGCTTCTCTTTCTTCATTATTACTTCTGCTGACATTCCACTTAAAAAGGAAGTCACTCTAAATATGATACGGTACAATGAACTTATTGTGACATTGAATCTATCAGCCACATCTCGAAAAGATGCTGTCTAATGTGCTGCAAACCACAGGAAAATTAAAATATGTTGCTCTGCAGTTAGTTTGCCATGTCCGCCAGAATTTCCATCTAGTGGAAAATGTGGAATTTGCAGAAATTTGTCAATTAGGTATCTTGAAACTGCTCTAGAAACTCGGAAATGTTCAATATACACTACATCGGTATACAAAGGAACTGTATATTCCACATAATTTTCGTTTTTGGCACGTGTTTCATTTTGTTCTTCCAGCATTTTAAGTAAGTCTTCATCGGTACTTTCACTACTTGCAGTATCGCTACTTGTACTTGATAATTCATCTAATAAAATTTCCTCCATACTTAGAAACCTGCCAATCATAACATAAAACAACGAACAACACAAGACAAGTCAGTTTGTGAACTCGTTTTATCGTTTTATCTTCCGCGCATGAACAGGATTTGAAATACTAGGTCCCGATTAAGAATTGTTAGGACTGTCCTAGAACCATTATGGGTTAGAATGCACAAGATGCTGGAACATCGGATTCTTACTTCGATAGAACAGTTCACGTATTCCCTGCTAGAACGCTGCTAAAACTCTGAGCATGCGTAACAAATTCGGAATTAATTCTGAACTGTGCTGGAACAAACCTATTAATAATTTATGAATAAAACTTTTTCTATTGCAATTCTACATCATTAATATAATAGACAATAAAAAATTATTTAAATCACTTTATTTAAACTTTAATAATTCGGCCGATTCGAGCGCAAGCTTGTCGGTTTAGAATTATTTAAAACAAAGCCATCATTACGAATAAGAAAAAAATTAATACAAAGAAAAACGCTTGTGCAAACGAGGTCGATTTTTCATAAAATTAGATAATTAGGTATTTTGCAAACTTGCTTTAGCGATAATAAAAAGTGAGCAAATAAAAATCAGATTAGAGTAGGCGGTGCAAAGAAAATGTATGTCTGTGATTAACTGAATTAATTAATGTAATACATTCATGGACTGTCAAATTTATTGACTTTTTATTTAATCACAGACATATATTTTCTTTGCACCACCTGCTCTCATCTGATTTTTATTTGCTCACAGGTTACTAGTTCGAAATGGTCCGTGGTAAGAATCATTTATAAAGAGAATCGATGTTAGATTGCTAATCTTTATGATCCTAGTATTTTTAATCTTAATGGCAAGCTTTGGATTTTTCAAAGAAAAAGTTATCTGTTGCAGATTAAATCGCGAATGTCCTGTGGATTGTTAGCACTAATCCGTTTAAAATTATTTATGGCGGTACAAGGAGCTTTGAGAATTTGACGGGCATTTTTATATCTTTATTGTATTCATTATAAGCTAACTCATAGTTTTTGACTGTAACAGGAATACTCTACAGGAAAGAAAGAGCATACTCATACTCATACTCATACTCATATTTATTTCCGGTAACAATAATAACATTGTATGGAATATGTCAGCACAACACTTCCTAAAACTAAATCTTAAGTATAGAATGCACATAATAAGAGATACAAAAGTCATCATATATCGTAACTGAACAAAGTTCATTGTCAAATTGATTAAGACAAAGAGAAGATGCAGAGAACAAGAGATCAAGATCATAAAATGCATCACTCAAAAAATTGCTTTAGAGAGAAAAGACCTAATAAGTATTTTTTTAGTAGATTTTTAAATCTAACTAAATGAGAAACATTTTTAATTTCCGCAGGTAAGGCATTAAAGACTTTCAAGCCTATGTTATCAGGGAAGTTATTGGTTACAGAGAGTCTTCCAAACGGAATATGATAATCATCTTTATTTTTAGTATTATAGTGATGCACCTCATTGTTCAATATATAATTTGATTTGTTTTTATATATGTGTACACATAACTCTAATACAAACACACCATAAATAGTTAAAATATTGTATTTCCTAAATAACCCATTGCAGGAGAAAGTGGCAGGGACATTAGCAATTGATCTAAGTATCCTTTTCTGTGCAATAAAGACATCTTTAATGGAAGGTGAACTTCCCCAAAAAATAATAGCATATCTCAATCTGGTTTCAACATGAGCATAATAGAGAGACACCAGTTGTTTTGTTGTGAGAATGTTTCTTAGAGTTTTGAACAAATAACAACTAGAATTTAATCTGGAAACCAAAACACTGCCATGCTTGTACCAATTTAGGTTCTTGTCAAGATGAGTCCCAAGAAAAGTAGCACTGTTACAACTACTGATTATTGCATCATCTATTTTCAAGTCAACTTCCATTTGCTTCTGCTGACGAGTTTGAAATATAACAGCTTGAGTTTTTTGTAAGTTTAAGTGTAATTTATTAGAAGTAAACCATTTATGTAATTTTTCTAAGAATGTATTGCATTTTCTTTCGAGATTATTTGTAGATACGTCTGACAAAACTACACTAGTATCATCAGCATAAATTGTAAATTTCACGTCAGGATCAACAGAGGAAATGTCATTAACAAACAATGAAAACAAGACGGGGCCTAAGACAGTTTCTTGAGGAACGCCGATATTGATGTCCGTGTAATCAGCATCACCTTTTAGAGAAGCTAGAAAATTTTCTATCAGTAAGTTCTTTCGAGGAATGAATTACAGAATTAAACATATCATGATAAGACATAGAAGTCGTTATGTCACCACTAAAAGCCGGTATTTGAATTTTCGGAAGTTTGACATTAGATCATGGATCATGCTGGTTCTGTAGAAGGCGCAGGACAAGTGAATGATTTAAAATTAACACAGCCTTATTTTCACTAACTATAGATTCAAATTGCTTTCGAAAATTATCTTCGGTAAGCAAATTTCTTCACTGTCATCTATTAGACCAATGATGATATTATGATACTTAAAAAATCCATTTTAATAGCATTCACATCCGTCACACGAGCTCTAAAAGTTTCACGTACACCTACATCCGTTAAAGCGGAAGAAGCAAGTTATGAATTTCATTGAGACGATTGAATTCGGACAGGCGGTATAGTTTACATTTTTTAAGTTTATCAGCCGACATGATTGCATAATTGTAAACAAGTTACAGAATAATAAAGAATGAAAATGCGGTTTAGCAACCAATTCGCCCAAGCGGAAAAAAATTATAATTACAAGCCCAAATAAATGCGGTAAAGGGCAAAGAGAGAAACTTCAAAGAGCATGCGAACTTGAAATTAATCAAACTGATGTAAAAAGCGAAAAAAAAAACTCTATGAAATAAACAAAACAAATATGTGCAATACCTGCGAGGAAACTCGAACAATACGTGCAGGATAGTAATAAAAACTTACCGTTCGAGGTCCGTGGAATAATAATACACCGTATATAAGAAATGCGAATATATGAATGCGATTTGAAATAAAAAAGTAAAACATTTTATTAAAACATTTCTACATTGATTCTACTGAGGGGTGGAGTGTGTGATGGCGCCCAGTGAGGTCGCAAAGCAAGCAGCTCCGCAAAAAATCTTGCAAACGTTGCAAAACGGCAGCTCAAACGGGGCTCGAATGTGTCATATGTGGTAATCTATCGCATAATAGTTGTGTCGAACTATTAAAGAAAGAGAAAAACGTGGTGGTTATCGACACAAAAACGACAAATTGCTGCAATTCTGATAGTAAGACCAGTGATGTTCAGTTCCCCGTATGTGAAACGAATGTAAACAGTGTCAAAGTTCAGGATGCGCGCGAAGTTGAAATTCGTTATTTAAAAGAACTGTTACTACAAAAAGACTTAGTAATAAGCAATCAGCAAGTGACCATTACGTCACTCAAGGAACAAATTGTGCTAATCAAAAATACTTGCGTTCCATCTTCAAAGGCTGACAAAGGAAGTTATAATGTTAAGGACAATGAGCCTGATGAATAAAAACTAAGCAATTGCTTTAAGCATTGACTGATTAGCAAAAGCAAAAGCTATAAAAGCAAATGCTTTAAGAAAAAGCAATTGCTGAATTATTATATGAATAAAAATCCTAAGCATTTGCTAGCTTTTCGGATTCGTTGAAGCAATTGCTAGTACGACTTGTGCAGATTTGCTTATCTACATAACTAAAGTAGGTACGTTAGATTCGTTATCGAAGCGATGCTCATTTTTAATAAAATGTCGGATACTAATGTTCGAGATAGTTAGTAGTGATAATGAGACCGAGTTAGAGAAAAAAATTATTTTTGTTAAAAAAAATAAAAGAAAATAAAATCATTTTTAATAAATTGGATTTAAATTTTACATTTGTTTAATTTTGTGGTCTCTAGTAATTTGACTAGAGTCTTGTATGTACGTAATCTTTCTTAAAAGGAAGAACGTAACTTTTCGTCAATCCCGAAAATTATACATATTTATTTATTATCATTCCAACCATAGATCTCAGAAGAGATATTGGCATCGTCATAGAAAAGAGGATCATAAAAACTCTTTAAATTCATAAAAACAGTGTTCCAGCAGGATTTGTCTTAGTTCTAATTTAAATTTAGACATTGATTTGTTAGTGGTAGTAGTGGCGGGCAAGGGCTGAAATCTCATTCCGTATAAAGAGGGCGTAATAGCAATTATCTGGCTAAAAAGCTCAAACCAGATACCTACAAACAAGTAAATTGTTACTTGGGTCCTTTATGGTCTGATTAAAATTTCAGTAAAAGAGTGAGGAGAAGAAATGGAAATTGTTGATTTCTGTGATGTAATTAATTTTGGGAATTAAGACCTAGTTTGGGCATAACAATAGAACTTTTCTCTTACTCTCGTCGAGACACCTAGAAGAAGACGAGGCCTTGTAAAAATTGATAAAGTTGAAAGTAAAGGATAATTCATCCCCTTTCTGTTATCATAATTTTTAATCACCCGTCCCTCGCACAAGTACCTAATAACTGATAATTACAAGGAAATTTTTAATATTTCCCTTACAACTAAACAAGTTGCAAGGAAAATAAGCAATATAAAGGAAAAGTGAAAAAGAAAAGTTTGATTTAAACAAAACTGGCAAAACGAAATTTTGTTCATAACAAACGTATCGTTTTTAGAAACAGTTGTAGGTTTAGAAACAGTTGCTTGGGTCAGATAGGGTCACAAAGAAATATTTTCATTTTTTCTATAATGGACAATGCACCACCACTTTTCTCGCCACTGTCTTCTAATAAATAGTTTGCAAGTAACCAAACGTTTTCGCTGTTAAACCAATGTAATTTTCTATAATCTTCTTCTAGGCATTCGTTACGTATTTTATAGTATTTATGTATACAAATATAAAGAACTGCGCCGTTATTATCGTGCGAATGCAATGAATAAGAAATTATAACTGATTTAAGCAAATGCAAGGATGGGGCAGAGGAACCTTAAGAATTTTTAAGCAAATGCTTAAATAGAAAAAGCAATTGCTACCTTTATCCATACAATATTAAGCAAATACTAGAAATTTTTAAGGACAAGCTTTTGCTATAAGCTTTTCCTTGGTGTCGTAGCAATTGCTACAAGGTCAAGCAATTGCTAAAGATTTTATTCATTAGATATTAAGCATTTACCAGTAAATTTCAAGAAAAAGCAATTGCTTAAACTTTATTCATAAGGCTCAATGTGCAAACTAACATCAAAGAGACATTAGATGTGATACACACAAATACTGATACGAATAAAGACGTATGCGTACCAACAGTTGGTCCAATTCAGACCGGAGATAAAGGTGCGAAAGGTGCGCGAGCTGGTTCTCGAGAAAGCGCCAGTGCTGAAATAAAAACAGTAAATAAACCAAATAAAGAGACAGTGCTGCAGGCGAACAAATATAAGAGAAAACCAGTAATCGGTTCTAACAAAATTGTAAATACGGCTATTGCGGTGGAGAAAAAAGGGTTTTTACATGTATATCGCATGAAACCAGAAACAACGGAAGAGTCGCTACGTAACTTTTTGAAACAAAGTGCTCCCTCTATTAAATTTGTTTGTCGTCAGTTAAAATGTACTGATATCTCAAAATCGTTTCTTACTGAATTTCCAATTGAGAAGTATAAAGAACGACCCAGAAATTTGGCCGGCCGGAGCAGCAATAAAGCGGTACTATTTCCCAAGGTCTCAAAATTTTTGCAAAGACGCCTCGAAAAAACCGGAGTTTACATATACGTATAAATGTTCAGAGTATCGTAAACAAAATTAGTCACCTGGAAGTGTTTATCAAACTCGCTAATCCTGACGTAATTTGCGTAACGGAGCACTGGTGCAAGTGCGAAAACCTCAATATGATTCATTTACCTGGGTTCGAGTTGAGAGCCTGGTACTGCCGTAAGGACCGCTTGCACGGGGGAGTGGCAATATTTACCAAAATAAATAGCCCACTTGAAGTCGCAGGTATGCATAATATTGACGAATTATCTGTTGAAATGCACTTTGAACTGTGTGCTTTAAAAATAACAATTGACAATTTCAAGTGTTGTGTTCTTAGTGCTTATCGTCCGCCGAACGGGAGTTTAGAGACTTTCTTTGCCAAGTTTTCGCAAACTGTCATTTACTGTAAATCGTTTAGTAAGGATTTATTTTTTTGTGGTGATTTGAACATTAATTATTTTAGCAACAATATTCATACTCAGCTATTCAAAGATGTGCTCGCCAGTTTTGAACTGCAATGTACTTCCAGAAAACCAACGAGAGAAAATGTTACATCCCAAAAAGAGCGAACAAAAATCGACTATATCCTAACAAATTCCCATAATTTGAAATCATGCAACACGATTGTAATGCAGCCCAATATTGCAGACCATTTGGCTATCAAACTAAACTTCATCGTGGAAAAAACGACAAACGAAAATAATAAACAATTTATCCCTCAATATCGTCCCAATCTTTCCAACAACTGCTTAACAATTTTGAGACAAAACTTAGAAACAACTTATTTCAATTGCAACAAGTCTCAACATGTGGATGTCATGTTTGAAGACTTTTGTAATACTCTGTCGACGGCCATCGGGGAATGTTGTCCTGTAACATTTAGCAAAAAAACTTCTAAAAAACAACGCGATAACCAGTGGGTAAACCTGTCGGTAATTTCAGCTGGTCAAAAATTAAAAAACATGTACTGGCTTGCAGTTAACACTAGTGATATTCACTTGCTAAAGGTATATCGCCAAAAAAAGAAATTATATAAGAAGCTAATAGATGACAGTAAAAAACACTATTTTTGTAATCTGATTGATTCCGCTGAAAATAAACGAAAGACCTCTTGGCAAATAATCAATCAAAATCTGGGACGTGGAAAATCAAAGGACAAAATAACGATACAATACTGTGACAAGATGCAAGTAAATTCATGCATTGGATTTATTTAGCAAGCTTGAGATAAGAGAAAATGCAACTCGTCCACGTAAACAACGGAACCTTGACACCTGCGCGAAAAAACCTTGAACACGTTGGAACGAATTTAAATTATCTCGTAATCTCTCGTAACAATTCGGAATTGGTCGAGTTGCACTTCCTATGAAAACCCCGCGATCTGCATAAAGAGATAAGATTGTAATCAGCTGCCAGTACAGCGTGTAACTTCTTGCACTTTGTTTTGTGTTGTGAATTAAGGATGTGAGTATTTACGTTATATTTGTATAATTAATGTTTGTCTAGTCATATTTCTAATATAATATTTAAGCTATGCCCCTTGTTTCGATTTATACCGTAACATTTTTGGTGGAGGCGCCTAAAAGTCCTAAAACTAAAATGTCTTAAATTTTTTTAAATTGAATTTCCTAATTTTTTTTTAAATAAAAAAAAATAATTGTTTTCTTTTTTTTACACAATGCTACCTTTGTCAAAATTCGTTTCTTACTTACTATTCAAACTTAAAGTGTTAGTAATCGGTATTTTAGTCGCATTATTAAATACGTGTCTTGCTCCTACACATGAAATAATAATAAATAAAATGAATTGTGATCGAATCCATCCCCAAATTCTTCGTTCCTATAGACGTGTACGTATACGGGATACGTAAATTAATATAAATTAAATAAATTTTAATTTTTTTTAAATAAATTCAATAATTTTTTTTATCGAAATTTTCAAATAGCATGAAAATGACAGAAAATCAAGATTTAAACGTTACAATTAATATTGCCAGCCAAGCAAACAAAAGCCCTCGCTTTCTTAAATTTACAAGCCCTGAAATTTATATTCCTGCAACTTCTAATACCTTACAATTTTTGAAAAATTTTGAATTATGTGCCAACACTAACAATTGGACCAACGAACATAAAATAAATTTTTTCGGAAGTTTCCTTCACGGAGCTGCAAGGCACTTGGTACACTTCTTACGTATCCGCAGTCGAAAATAGCAACAATACATGGGACGACATAGTCCGTGATTTTAAAGATGAATTTGGTGCAATTTCTCTTATACGTGATTTAAAACTTCGTTTACTAAAACGTACTCAACGAGATGATGAGGATATTTTGAAATATATGTATGATGTTCTAGAAATGTGCCATGATTTAAATCCAGACATGCCTATAGAACAGATTTTAGATTATTTTGAAAACGGGTTACATCCGATTTATATTATTCAGTTTTCACTGCGATCTACTCCTAATATGACTATAAATAATTTAAAAAATATTGTAAATAAACTTAGTGACACCCGTAAACGAGCGATTGCATCACACTTAGTAAATCCATTGTTCTTTCAACAACATCCTAAACCTTCAACTACCAAAAAACCATTTTTTGGTAAACCTACAACTTCTTATCGTAATACTAGAACACCCGATGGAAAAGTTATTTGTTTCATCTGCCGTAAACCAAGTCATCTTTCCTATACATGTAATTTTAGACAAAATGCCAATACTTCTTACCAAAATCGTCAAAATCCCCCAAATTCCTCACAATGGGTAAGGAAACAACCCAATCAATCACAACTTTCCCCCCTCGTAAAAGATTTACCCATTTTACTTTCAATTCCTGATGATTTTGTCACCTCACAAAATTCTGACACCTTTATTGCAGAAATTAAAAATGCCTTACGAAGCCCAGATCAAGACTTAACCGCTATTATGAGAAGAAAAATTAAAAATTTTGTTTTAATTGACGACATTTTATACAGGGTGTTCCGCATCGTTATGTTCAAATTTTGGAAGCATAAAATAGACTCAATTCTAAAACTAAAAATCACAAAAGTGGTAGGTCAATCTCTATTTGTTCTGAAGTTACAGACATTTGAAAATATACACAACAAATAATCAGACTTAACTTCGTGAACCAAATAAAAACTGTAATGAATGATATTTTCGAATAATATTTTCAAAATGTCCTCCTCCCTGCTGAACACAAGCTTATGCTCGTATGCCGATGGATGAAGTGACATTTTTTATAATTTTCTTTTACGTAACCGTTAAGCAGCATGCTGAATACTTTCTAACAATTCCTCCCTGGGGCCTGTTCCTGGAAAGTATGAAGTAGTAATTATTAGTTACAAGTTCCTTTTTATTTTGAAATATGGAGCTTTAAAATCGTTTTCCTCAAGAGAAAAGTGCTTACTAATGTTAGTATTATTAGAAAGTACTTTTCTCCTCTGGCAATGAACAAATACACCTCTTTATGTCACTACGGATGTAAATAGGCCTTATACACCGCGTACTGAGATAATCTCGTGTTGCTGTTATTAAATATCGCATTTAACTCTCTGCGCAGAGACCATCCAAACACCAACAATGAATTTCATTCACGGTAATTATTTTTGTAAACATAGAATTAAGATTAGATTATTTTAAAACGAAATGCAACTTCACGTCTGCCCTGCTGTTTTTGAATGTATAATAATCTCCATTCAGTGTTTAATATGCAAGCAGGCAAGACAGTAGTGAAAGTTATTGTAGAAAACTTAAGTAATTTGTTTTTACTTTATAAGAAATGTAAGTTTTTTTTTATTAAATCATTAGAAATGTTCACCATATAGTGTTAACTTCAGTTAC
Organism: Dorcus hopei; assembly: GCA_033060865.1. NCBI lineage: Eukaryota > Metazoa > Arthropoda > Insecta > Coleoptera > Lucanidae > Dorcus > Dorcus hopei. The sequence continues at coordinate 58,573,840 of CM065426.1, read as the reverse complement.
GCAGCAGCCTCACTGCATTTAGTTTTTTGTGTTTTTGTTTGTTTTCAAGTGTCGGTCTCCGTCTGCGTCAACTCCTGCAACAAGTTCTCAATATCCTCCGCAGTGAGACTGTCAATTAACGGAACTAAGGGAGGAAAGGTCAGAAATTCCTGCGTAGCGAAACTCGGATAGTCCCACTCCAGGTTCTCCAACTGGACTACCCTGTTCTACGACTGAACTTCCCTGCTGCGACGGGGGCTCCGTATTCACCACAAACGAGTGCCCACTACGATAAACCTGTCGGTGCCAGATCACTGACGAGGAATCAGCGACCTCTGGACGTTGCAGCCCTGATGGCTCAGGTTGGGGAGACCCCAGTTGTTCTACAACAACCTCTTCGGGTCTCTATGCCGCACCAGCAGCATACCGAGTCTGTGGTCGCCTTGGTCCACCCCGTCGCCCATGCAGCCCAACTGGTTCTCCATCACCCCCAAACCTCCGTCCGGATACCCGGAGCATACGACGAAAGCGTCGTACCCAGCCAGAGAACTCTTCCTCCTTCATCCGTAATACTGGTTCCATCGCTCGCCGTCTGGAACTCCGTCTTCGGAACTGTCGACAAAAATACTGGATGTTCCGAAGACCGCGATCAACACGTTCGTCAACGGCAGTCCTAATGCAAGTCGCCAGAATCCACAAGTAAAATCTACAGACTCTCGCACCCTGCGACACATACCGGGTCCCGAATCCGCCCAATCAGATAACACAGAACGACGAAAGTAATGGACACCGCCATCACGAACCCTCCGTTAAGTGTAACGACCAGTGCAAAATTGATTCCATAATTAATTTCAAAGTGTATAATTTTTGCTCTTCTCCCCGCGTATAATTTGAACATCTTCCTTGCCATTCATAAGTTATCTCAAACAAGACACTTATTTATCTTACCTTGTCAATATACAATAGATTCTTTGTACAAATCAGAGCGCTCGTGCAGCACGATAGAAAATTTTTTTTTACGAGGGGGGAAAGTTGTGACAAGATGCAAGTAAATTCATGCATTGGATTTATTTAGCAAGCTTGAGATAAGAGAAAATGCAACTCGTCCACGTAAACAACGGAACCTTGACACCTACGCGAAAAAACCTTGAACACGTTGGAACGAATTTAAATTATCTCGTAATCTATCGTACCTTTCCGGTTTCGTTAGAATTCGGAATTGGTCGAGTTGCACTTCCTATAAAAACCCCACGATCTGCATAAAGAGATAAGATTATAATCAGCTGTCAGTACAGCATGTAACTTCTTGTACTTTGATTTGTGTTGTGAATTAAGGATGTGAGTATTTACGTTATATTTGTATAATTAATGTTTGTCTAGTCATATTTCTAATATAATATTTAAGCTATGCCCCTTGTTTCGATTTATACCGTAACAATACCACGACACTCTCATATCGGAAGACAGGGAAGTTGCCGAGTTGTTTGCCCACCATTTCTCCAGTGTATTCCCAGTGAGTTTGAACAAGACTTTTGGTCCAAATCATCATGCAACCCCAACAGTTGGGATCTTTAATGAAAAAACCTTTGCTTTTCTACCCACTGACGCTGAAGAAGTATCAAAAGTCGTCCAAGGACTAAAAACCAAGTGTAGTGCTGGAATTGATAACATCTTCACGAAAATTCAGAAATTCATTGTCGATCCTATTTCAGTACCTTTAGCTAATATTATAAATCACTCAGTCGAAGTCGGTTATTTTCCAACTTTGTTAAAGACAGCGCTAGTTGTACCCATTTTCAAAAAAAAATGACATGCATGATCTCGACAATTACCGCCCTATTTCTGTCTTAAGTATACTGTCAAAAGTATTTGAAAAAATTATGTATAGTAGATTACTTTCTTTTCTAGATTCTAGTAATGTGCTGAGTAACTGTCAATATGGTTTCCGTGCGGGCAGATCGACGGAAGGGGCTGCAACGAATATGTTAGAATACATCTACCGTAAAATTGATGAGGGTTATCTAGTTGCTGGACTCTTCTTCGATTTGACCCGCGCGTTCGATTGTCTTGACATACTAATAATATATGAAAAACTTTATGTTGTGGGTATTAGAGGAACAATTTTATCATGGTTTAAATCCTACCTGAGTACACATAAGCTATGTGTAAAAGAAGATAATGTACGATCATCTGAATATAATGTTGATTACGGCGTTCCTCAGGGGTCCGTGCTGGGGCCCATGATTTTCATTTTATTCATAAATGATATGGTAAATCATATTGATTCCGAAAAAGTTACTTTATTTGCTGACGATACATCTATGGCCATTTCCGCACGGACTCCTGAGGAATTAAGGCAAAAGGTCCACAAACCATCACTAGAGTTTAGCGAGAGGTGCGTCATGAACAAATTAATCCTACGTTGGGAAAAAACGGTGGTCATGAACTTCTTCAACAGAAAGAATCCCGACAATGAAACCTTTGAATTAAACACCAAGAAAATAGATCCCTCTCGGACAACTAAATTTCTTGGATTAATTGTGGACGAGCAGTTAACCTGGCAAGATCAATTGAACGCGGTATGCAATCAACTTAATAAAGTTTACTTTGCTATCTCCCAGTTGAAGAGGATCCTGACCCCCGATAAACTAGTCGATCTGTACTATGCCATGGCGTATTCTCACCTTTCTTATAATGCTACACTATGGAGAAACGCCGTTAACAGCAAGAGGGTATTCGTGGCGCAGAAGCGAATTATAAGATTGCGAAACGTTAAGTGTACAGTGCGCGATTTAGTGTCCGCTTAAAAGATTTTGTGATACAAATTTCATCGGACAAGAACCAACTGTAAATATAAGATTAATGAACATTTTAAATAGCGACATCTTTTGATCGCTTTTTGACCTGACATTGCAGTAGGATTGACAAATTGAAGCCAGTTCGCCACATAATAAGTCATCCCATGCAAGGCGGCCATGCTTGCTGTCAAAGCATATGAGAATTTTAAAAAAATTTGTGCAAATCGGTCTTGATTGCAGCGGATTCCTCAAGCAGGCTCTGTACAGCTGTTTCAGGCCTAGTTGGGCCTTCGTCAGTAGAACCGTAGCTCGAGAACCCCACTGCAAACCAAACCGATCTGTCCAGGTTATTCGCCAATGCGATGTGAAAGTAATGAACATTTTAAATAGCGACATCTTTTGATCACTTTTTGACCTGACATTGCAATAGGATTGACAAATTGAAGCCTGCTCGAGGAATCCGCTGCAATCAAGACCGATTTGCACAAAAAATTTTAAAATTCTCATATGCTTTGACAGCAAGCATGGCCGCCTTGCATGAGATGACTTATTATGTGGCGAACTGGCTTCAATTTGTCAATTCTACTGCAATGTCAGGTCAAAAAGCGATCAAAAGATGTCGCTATTTAAAATGTTCATTACTTTCACATCGCATTGGCGAATAACCTGGACAGATCGGTTTGGTTTGCAGTGGAGTTCTCGAGCTACGGTTCTGCTGACGAAGGCCCAACTAGGCCTGAAACAGCTGTACAGAGCCTGCTCGAGGAATCCGCTGCAATCAACACCGATTTGCACAAAATTTTATAAGATTAATATTCAACATAGAACCTAGGAATTCATGTAGAGAGATTAAAAAAAAAATAAGCTGCTTACGTTTCCGGCGCTTTACATATATAAGTGTCTAATTTATGTCAAATCGAATAGCGATGAACTTGTTCTAAACTCTCACCATCACGACTATAATACACGCTCCAAAGATTTATTTGTAATTCCATCACATCATTCCAAGCAATTTGAACGCGCTCTATTTTATATGGGTATTAAGTTCTTCAACAAGCTCCCTGAACCGATCAGAACTCAAAACAATAGAGAGTTCAAGACTTCGCTGAGGAAATTCCTACCAAGCAGAAGCTATTACTCTATTTCGGAATATCTTAATGATGATTATGTATCACTAGGCTAGATTTAACCATATTTTTGACATGTACATCCATTTTATAAATGGCTAAAGTATGAATAAAGTATTATTATTATTAATATTATTAACATTTAAAATTCTTCAAAATCTGTGAAATTACCAAATATTTTAGAATATTCTAATTTTAGTGCTTTTTCTTTCAATTTTGAATTTTTTAATTCGGACTCTAAAATATTCTGTAAATGTTTCTATTGCCACAACTGCGTTCATTATTTGCTGATTGCAACTGAGATGTTTCCCCGATCAATTCCTGGGTTTCTTTAATTTTTTCACAAGCAGATTGTAACATCGAATTTGTTTAGTGATCTTGTTTCGGTCTTTCTAAAAATAATAAGTTTTATAAACACCTATGAAAAGAAATATGGAAAAAAAATTTACTTTCTGCATTAATTCTTTCTTCCCCCGTTTTCATTGTTGAGTTACTGATCCTTTCGATATCTATAACGATTTCAACTTATAAGTATCTATTGAAATAAGAACTTTATTTAAACATTTTTACCTTATATTTTACTCGGTTGAATAGGTAAATTCGTTCTTCATGTATTTAATAGAAAAAAGTCAAATTGATACATTGAAAACGGGAGAATTACAGCTTTGTCCTTTGCAACATTTGTCCATTTGACAACATACTTTAACATTTTTCTTTTAAAATGTTGGGTATTTTTTGTCAAGTACATGAAAAAATATTCAGTATGTTCAAGGCATCAAAGTGGGTTTTTAAATTCATGTTAATTGAATGCACTCACTAAGCTCATACTTGCTGGAACACTTTACTTGTCGAACAATCTACCATTACCCTTTCAAACGTATCAGCTGCATTTCGCTTTTCTGCTTCGGTAAACAATGGTTTGTAGAAGAGTTAAATATTTTTATTAAGTCTGAATTAATTTGCATTAGAGCTTCAACTTCGTTTGCTGGATTGAAGTGGTGCAGAAGTTGGGTGTCGTTAACATATAAATAACACTTACAAAAATCAATCACATTGAAGACAAAGCTGGTATAAGTAGAAAACAATAACGGTTCTAAAATACTCCCTTGAGGTATTCCTACCCCGACTTCCCCAGCTGATGACAATATCTTTATGAACAACTCTTTGTATTCTATTTAGTAAGTGAGTTCGTTTCACAACTAAAGCCAATGTAATGAAGTATTGATAGTAACAAGTATGGTTTATAGTATCAAAAGCTCTAAAGAAGTCAAGGAGGACCAGCACAGAAATCTGCAGTAGCCCTGCAGATGTCATCAATGACCGAAGAGAGGGTAGTTGCACAACTAAACCTAGGATGAAAACCAGCCAAACCAATCCAACCCAACCCAAACCTAGGATGAAAACCCGATTGAAAAGAGGGTAACAACTGATATCTATTTAAATGTTAAAGTACCTGCACAATTTTCTACTAATTTTGAGAAGGTAGGCAAAATGTTGATTGGTCTGAGATCCTTGTAATCATCAGGCTGAGATATCTTCGCTAACGGCAGGACATATCCCTCCTTCCAACAATCAGGATAGACATTATTTATTAGACAAACATATTGTCGCTTAAAAAAAAATAGAATTTAGAATTATGAATTATGTGAATTGTCTTTTAATTAAATTTTACTTAGATAAATTATTTTAAACATAATTGTCCTACGTCTTTTTAAATTATATTTTAATTTATCCTTAACTTTAGTCACTTATTTTAAACTTAACGAACTTATTTGATCTAACCTTAATCTTAGCTTTACTTTACTTTTATGTTAGGGGGAAGGGCCTGGCCCGGCGGCCAGCCCTGCGTTCGTAGAGTCCACTCGGCTTCGCGCACTTTGTTTTACAACACTGACTATAGTCTGTTTTTAAACTAGGAGGAGTAAATGAGAAAGCCACAATTACACTGTAAACATTACCAGATAAATTACTAAATCATTCTGGCGGTAAATTTGAATATAAAAATTTAAAAAAATATTCTATGCTGTATGCAACGTGATCTGTTAATTTATTATTTATTATAATAGTATTTTCAGTTTTCCTTTATCCTCTGGTCAAAATTTAACATTTAATAGCATACATTACTTCCCTTTTAATATTAAATATAAACCCCATTTCAATAAAGCCACAATGTGATAGCAATTATATATTTATTAAACCGAAGAAATCGGAGGTGTTATTACAGAATTTGATTGTGCCTATAATAAATTTAGGTGAATTATATTAAACAGGAAAATCATATGAATTAAGGTAATGAATAATGATAAAAAGAACCCGAAGGGCTTTTTGTCACTCATAAGTTACATAAAGTAAACAAAATAAAATCTCTACTCTGAATTTGAATTGTCTGATAAAGTATCACTGTCACTATCAGCACCAACAGAAATAATAAACGGTTCAATCAAATCATCTACGATTCCATCTAATGTACACATTTTTATTTCTTCTTTAATCACATGCTCCACACAAGTTTTCCAATTAACATTTTGAACATTTCCTATACCTTGTAATAAAAGTTCTTTCACTTCTCTCAATTTAAATGTATTGTTCTTGGATGCCACTTCATTTTTATTTTTGCCCATATCAATTCTATTGGATTGAGTTCACAGTGATAAGGTGGCAAACTTAATACAATTTTATTGTCACGTTTTGCCATTTCATCAATCACATACATATTGTATTGTTCTTTATTAATTTTGATCAAATTCAGAAGTTCAGATCGAACCATATCTTTCCTGAATTCAATGTGCTTACTTTTGCAGCCATTCCTGCATATCTTTTTCTTAGAATTTGTTGTTGGAATTTTTCTCCAGTTTACGGCTGTGGTACGATGCATTGTCCATGACTATAACAGCATTGTCAGGTAATTTTCGCAGCAAATTATCAAACCATTCTTCAAAAACTGCTGCGTTCATCTCCTCATGATAATCTGCAGTTTTCTTACCTTCGAAAAGCAACAAACCTCCTTCAACAAACCCATGTTCAGATCCAACGTGTAAAACAATAAGCCTCTTCCCTTTTCCTGACGGGTTTCGTAGTCCTGTGGACAGCCCCTTCAATGAATGCCTGACGTCGATTCTCTATACTATTGTCTATCCAGATTTTTTCTTTGTATGACCTTCATTAACCCACGTTTCATCCAAATAATAAATTGGTCGACCTTCCTTCTAAACTCCTTAATTGTAGTTAAATATTTTCGTCTCCATCTAATGATGTCATCTCGTTCTATAAGAATGCTTTTACGGTTTCTTTTCATATACTTGAAGTTAATTTGCTTCATGAATTTGTGCAGCGAGGAACGGCACATTTGTGGTAAATCTGTACGTTTCTTTATTTCAATCAAAATTTTGTTCAAAGTAGGTAATTCGTTCTTGTAGAAGAAAGCATGCACTATTTGCCGCACAGACTGTTTAACGGCTTCATCGTATGTCACAACAGTACCAGGTCGTCCTCCGCTGTGTTTAGATGCAGTAACTGCACCAGTGTCTTCATACTCCTTTATGGTCCGGTATACTGTCGATTTTGCAACTCCTAAAGCAGAACATTATAAAATTGGCTCAATATTCGAGCTGTCAAAACTTACCCACGGTGTTGCTAATTTTAGAAATGATAGCAGTTTTCTAAGATCCGTTGCATTAGCTCGTAGCTGCTTATACATATTCAGAATACACTGCTTTTCAGCTATCGATAAATGTCCCAAATCTAAACGTTTGCGTTTCTTTGGAGGCGAATATGACCCTGAACTTGTTGGTACAGTATCCATATTAAGAACAATAGAAACGTATATCAGCACGCACTAAAACACTACTGACTATTTCGTTCTAAAAAGAACGGGTTTATTTAGGTTTGAAATAGCAATAGAATAACGGGAACACAAAAGCAAAGACGAAGATTCACAATCGTTTGACATCGATACGTCAAATATTTCGCAATTCGTGTGTGTAAACCTGTCTGCGAAACAACCAATCACAGATGCAGGTTTTAGCGCGGAGAATTTAAAACGCTCCTCCTAGTTTAAAAACAGACTATAATAATAATTAATTATAATAATAACCTCTAATACCTCACTATCTACCTACATGACTAATACTCAATTACTAATTGATTCCTATTAATGACAATACTGATTGATTCAAATTCAAATTCAAATTCAAATTTATTGTGCACAGTAGCCATACAATAGATATGGATGTGACATGTCAGGGGTCATTACATACAAATTGTAACATTAAAACATACATTACTATAATAATATAGACTAAGTCCACTGTGAACTTTAAGCATATATTTACGGATATTCCATTGAAGTTAAAAATGAGCATAAAATGTATCAATAAGTGAATATAATTCAATCTAGTTGAATTTTTAAGATAGATCATCTGATAAAAAACCAGCTATTGAATAATAGGCTTTTTCAATAAGAATATTTTTAATTTTATTTTTAAAGTTTACCAGTGATAGGTTTCTTATATTGTGTGGAAGTTTATTAAATAGTTTCTTTCCTATGTATGCAGGTGACTTTTCATATTTACTTAAGCGGTGCGAGTCTAAAGAAAATAAGTCTCTACTGCGTGTAGGATATGTATGAAAATCTAGTCCTTTTAGATATTTATCTTGATATTTTTTAGTAAATAAGAGAATTTTAAATATGTATATGCAAGGAAAAGTTAATATTCCATACCTAATAAAATGTAGTTTGCACGTTTCTCTATTTTGCAATTTAAATAATAATCTAATAACTCGTTTCTGCAGTATAAAAATACGATCACTATCAGGACAATTACCCCAGAAAATTATATTGTAGTTTAGGTGACAGTATATTAAAGAATAATACATATTTATTTGATCTTTTAAATTTAATATGTCCCTTAATCTATTTATTGCAAAAAAGCCTGAATTTATTTTTTTTGCTACATGATCAACATGAAGAGTCCAAGATAGAACATCATCAAGGTGAAGCCCAAGAAATTTTGTAAAACCCGTGTTTCTTAATGTAACTATTTCTATTTTTGGTAAAATTTTGCGAGTTCTAAAATGGAGAAAGGCTGATTTATCTAAATTCAGTATTAAATTGTTGCGGGCACACCAAGCATTAAATTGAGTAATCACATAGTTGATTTTTTGTTTAAGCTCCTCAGGGTTTCCCGCTGAGACCATCACTGTGGTATCATCAGCGAACATTGTAACCGAGCCTACATCTATATGATCAGCTAAATCATTTACAAATACCAAAAACAGTAGTGGTCCCAACACGGATCCCTGAGGCACCCCCACGTCTATATTGTATAATCCAGATAATTTATCTTTAATTTTAACATAAAATTTCCTGTCTGTCAAATATGCAGCCAGTAAATCTAATATTGGTCCTCTAAGACCATTTGCGTGTAACTTTACTAACAAAAAATTTATATTTATTATGTCAAATGCACTAGATAAGTCGAAAAAGAGCCCAGCCACCTGTTGGCCCTCATCGAGTTTCGTGTCAACTAATTCCAAGAAGGAGGCTGCTGCGCTCTCTGTCGACCTACCAGCAAGAAAACCATGCTGGGCATCGTTAAGTATTCCAAAGTTATGAATGAAATCTGTTAATCTATTGTAGATAATTTTCTCAAATATTTTTGAAATTACATTTGTAACCGTAATAGGTCTATAATTGGCTGGAATTGTAGAATCAAGTTTTTTAAAGATAGGTGTAATAACACCTATTTTTAATTGTTCGGGGAATTTTCCCTGTTCAAACATTAAATTTGCTATATATGCAAGTGGTTCAGCTAATTGACATTTTAAGGTTTTTATAATGCTTATAGATATGTTATCAAATCCTACAGACTTTTTTAATTTTGCTTGACCTATAAGGTCTAACACTTCAGCAGGCTCTACTTCCTTCCAGAAAAAACTCTTTGAAATTTGCTTGACCGGTACAGTACAGGCTGTCGAGCGAGTTGCCCCAAATTTATCATTCAGATTTGTTTGAGCTGCGGTTGAGTAATAACTACCAAAAATATTCGCTATCTGTTCATCATCTTCCACAGCTTTACCATCAACATTTAAAATAATGTTAGAACTAGTTTTTGCTCTACCTAGATTTTGGTTTATGATCCGCCAAATGGTTTTTTGTTTGTTTTGATTGATTATTGTTTGTTTTGTTTGATTGATACTGATACTCATTGATTCTGATACTCATTCATTCTGATACTCCTTGATTCTACCTGCGTCACAATTGGTTCCTACGCTGGTGGCTGGGGGTTCGGTCCAAAGTACAAAGTTCTAAAAGGTGTCAATTGACACTTGCCAAATTTGTTTTCTTAAAACGTTCTAATTGCCTCGATCTTAATTGGCACATATAAACAACACACCTATATTCCGCATAGCTTGCATTTATGCGTAGTGAAATGCGAGTATGTGTAACGCGGCTTTGTTCTACTAAACTTCAATGGGTGCTGATTCCGCATAATTTTGAAATGCACATAATTGCAATAATTACGAAACGAATTTAAATTTACTTGCTTTCCCAGATAATGTGACATTACCTTCCCCTCCAAATTTGCTCGTCCCAGAGCAAACTATACTCCGAGTGTGACGTTTACAAAAAAAAAAAACTTATGTCCTAATTCCCTGATTTTGAATTTGAAAATGCCAAAAAAAAATTAAATCTAAACCTGGATGTTTTTACTCTCACCGTCGTCTTTCGAGGATTGACGTCTTGTCTGATACCCTTTCCATTTCTGTTGATCGGCTGCTCCCAGAGACGTTTGGCAGAATCCCTAAGGCATTCTTCTCCGGGTTCCCTGCAGCTTTGTGGATATCCTTTCCCTCAGGGATGGCTTGGCATGATCCTGGGGTTTCGAACCTCTTAGTTGTACGTCCTGCGTCTCAACTGCGTCATCCCACCTTGTTTCTTTGGGGCAATTTTCCTCTTTATATGATTACGAAAATGGTTTAGAACTATTTTCTTTTCAAGTTCTGACCAGTGATGTCTGTTTAATTCTGAAAAGCAAATATGAAATATGAATTGAAACATTTTCTACATAATAAAAAATGGTAAGCTGTACCATTTTTTCTCTTTATTATTTATTTTTTATCTTTTAGTCTCTGTGTTAATTTTAACACGGAGTGTAGTTAACTAAATGAAATATTTTTTCTATTTGATTTTTTTTATTTATATAGAAACGAAACATTCAATACTCAATATTAATTTATTTCATCCTTTATAAAGTTTATTTGGATGTGTCAGTCTAATAGATAGTTAAAGTACAACTTAAGTCAATAAAATCAGGCAAAATACATATAAAAGTACACAATACAATGGTGTAATTTGAAAACTTTACATTAAGTGTGAACATATGAAAGTACTTATTTTAAAACTTACAAGAATACTTAACATTTAAGGTGAATTGCAATTAAATAAGCACACAAAACAACTATAACAATATGCGCAAAGGGCGGCACTGTGTAAAATAATTAAAATGTGTCAGATAAGAATTCCTCAACTATAGCATTTATCAAGTAATAAACCCTTAACCGCGCATTAAACTTGAGTAAGTCGAGGGCTTTAATTTCATTCGCCGATATATAATAATAAAATAATAGTGTCTATTTAAACAGTTAATTATACCATGCGATCATTTGAATTTATAATTACAGTAGGCGGGATTTTTTTTATAGGGTTGCGCACCTTGCCCAATCGACTTGCTGTATAAATTAAAGGTTATGTAAATATTTTGACATTTAGGGTACTCATGTGCAATCGTTCTAATTTAAAGGAAAGGAACTACTAGAAAATAATGCAATTTTATGTGTAATCACAGCAAATTTTCAAAGTGTTCGCCTCCGGCTTCGATGTAACTGTTAACTCGCCTTTTCATATTTTCAAATGAATTTTCCAACATCTGAACAGTTACACCTCGCATGCGTTAGCAATTGCCTCTTGCATTTCTTCAAGATTTTGGGGATTATTTTTAAAAACGGTGTTCTTAAGGTATAGAAAAATAAAATAATCTACACCTTTTCAACTTCAAATTGGGACTAAAAAAATTCAAATTGAGACTAAACAAATTTAAATTAAGACGAAACAAATTCAAAATGGGAATAAACAAATTTAAATTGAGACGAAGCAAATTCAAAATGGGAATAAACAAATTCAAATTGGGTATAAACAAATTCAAATTGGAACAAAATATTTTAATTCAGAAAAAATACAAGCTCGTGGGTAATAATAACAAAATGAAATGTAAGTACCTAACTAATAACTACTTATATGCCTAAATCAAAATTTTACATCAAACATATTTAACGCATCAGATATGAATCTTCTGATGTTTGCAACGAATCTTATACAGTTAGGTACGGTAATTTTATTGGTAATATTTTGTCGCACTATATTTTCTAATTTTTGTAAACTATATTCCGTCTGCGCAATGTTTGCCCTGGGCCTCACCTGCTAAAATTTGTGGCATTTGGATTGCTAAGACTCCTTTAGCGCCAGCTTTTAGACAAGGCCACACAAGTTCAACATTGGACTGTATGGGGAAAGTCTCAGCAAATGATTATTATCGGCAAATTCGTCCTCCCTAAAAACATCCTCAATTGAATTTGTTTAGTCCCAATTTGAAATTGCTTGTTCCCAATTTGAATTTGATTATTCTCATTTTGAATTTGTTTATTCCCAATTTGAATATGTTTAGTCCCAATTTGAAATTGAAAAGGTATAGAATAGTAAGATCTGGACTTCTAGGTGGAAATTGCACGACTCGATCATCGTAAAATTCGTGAATTCGTTCCATGGTTTGCCTTGTCTTGTGAGCTGTAGCATTATCTTGCAGGCATCAGAGAGTTCAAGATAGGAAACGGCCATAAGAAATGCATTGGGAAATACGACCATTAAAAATAATTAAAAATTCTAGTAGTTAACATCTGAAACACCAGGGCCCAGATTCATGAAACATAGTTAACCACTCGATCAAGTTAATCGTGTGATTAAGCAATATCATTGGAGGAAATTTAAACTTTCCGATTAACTTGATCGAGTGGTTAACTATGTTTCATGAATCTGGGCCCAGACAGCGTGTAAAACGCGTCAAAAAGGAATTAAACACACACTGAAAAATCGAAATCAAAGCTAATTTGCTAAAAGATTATACACACGTGTAAATATATACATGCAATTCAAGAAAGTTGTTAAAATGCCCATTAAAATTGCTGTTTGTGAAAATCACCAAAGCTACAGAATCACATCAAAATGACTTTTGATCTAGTCAATTACAACGTGTTCTATATTACCGATAGGCGTCAGTGTTAACATCTGAGGCTACAGATGGCACGACAATATGATGGTCGCTTCGTTTCCTATCTTGAACTCTCTGATCCCTGTTATCTTGTTGAAAGTACCCATGCAAAAGTTCGTCATGAAGATTTTGGAAGAAAGGTTCAAGTAAATTATTTTGTTTACAGTTGGTTCTTGTCCGATGAAATTTGTATCACAAAATCTTTTAAGCGGACACTAAATCGCGCACTATACACTTAACGTTTCGCAGTCGTTCGACAGCTTCGTCAGAAGTGAAAAATATCGGTCCAAAGTACAAAGTACTAAAAGGTGTCAATTGACACTTGCCAAATTTGTTTTCTTAAAACGTTTGTAACGGGTCGGCTTTCTCCGGTCTGGTCTCGGTGTTGCTCTTGTTGCAAAAGATGCGACGTCGGTCCGGGTCTGCTCGTCGGAGTCCAGGTTCAAACGGAATTAAACTCGTCAAACATTTAACAACACAACTTTATTTAATAAATGTTCTATATACACAACTTGTAATGTTCATCCCGGACAGTTATACACTTACGGCGGCAGTAAGTCTATTTTTCGGACTGGCTATATTTAAATTCCGGACGGCTTGACTTACGGTTACTGTGCGAACGATTCGGTTCGCGATCCGGGGACGGGGAAACAGGTCCAGGTCAGGTAACACGAAGATTCCCGTGTTCCGGTATCAGTGAGCGATGATGCTCGCTCCGGGTTAGGTAACACGAAGATTCCCGTGTTCAGGTATGAATGAGCGATGATACCCGCTCCGGATCTGGAAGACACGATGATTCCCGTGTTCAGGTATGAATGAGCGATGATACCCGCTCCGGATCTGGAAGACACGATGATTCCCGCGTTCAGGTATGAATGAGCGATGATACCCGCTCCGGATCTGGAAAACATGATGATTCCCGTGTTCAGGTATGAATGAGCGATGATACCCGCTCCGGATCTGGAAAACACGATGATTCCCGTGTTCAGGTATGAATGAGCGATGATACTCGCTCCGGATCTGGAAAACACGATGATTGCCGTGTTCAGGTAAGGATGAGAGAACAGGTTCGCAAATTTAAGCATCGGTTGCTTAGCGCGCTTTGAGTCAAACTCCGATTGTTGATCTCGGCGGATGACTGCTTAATCGAAGCGGTCGCCTTGCTTATAAAGGCTTGTGTGTGGTGGGGAAACTCCTACTCCGCTGAGGATCCCACCACTGTATGTCATTTATTGTGTGCGCGCGCGGAGCGCGCTCCTAATATTTACAAATCTAAGATATATTACTTAAATACTATGTACAAAATGGGAAAATAAAATCAATTCGACACAAAATTAAAATACACTTTAGTAACAAAAACTTGTTACACGTTCTAATTGCCTCGATCTTAATTGGCACATATAAGCAACACACCTATATTCCGCATAGCTTGCATTTATGCGTAGTGAAATGCGAGTATGTGTAACGCGGCTTTGTTCTACTAAACTTCAATGGGTGCTGATTCCGCATAATTTTGAAATGCACATAATTGCAATAATTACGAAACGAATTTAAATTTACTTGCTTTCCCAGATAATGTGACATTTTGAAATCAATTTATTGAACATTCCCAAAAGTATATTATATAGGACAAACTGGGAGGATATTTGGGAAACGAATATCAGAATATAGTAAACAACAATAAAATTGTCATCAAGTTATTGCTAAATCTATTCTATTGCGAACATTATTTTGAATATCTTTAGACATTACCTGTTCATCCAGATACGGAAAAAGATGCACTTTATTTTGTTTATTTGTCTTTTTACAATTTGGTACACAACACGTAAACGCCATGTTTTAAACTACCTTTTCAACTAACTATAACTTAACAAAATATGAAAATATAAAATACGACATAAAAATACAAGTTAACCAAATAATTCAAAGACGAGAAAGAGTTGAATCAGTACCACGTGCCGCAAACAAGCCGTGAATCCAATTAATTTGTCAAATCAGCATTACCAATTGCAAGGTAACAAATAGTATCACCAAATTAACTAAATGCGACGACAACACAGCCACGCGAATGTAGTTGAAATTAATTGCCTCCACCATAATAATTCCTCTCACTTTTAATTGAGTAAACATGCCATGATCCAAACTGTCGTTATTATTCAGGTGATTTAAAAACCACCGTCAATATTCCATCCTAATACCAGAATCTCGTGGAAGAAGCTCTTGAACAGCCATTATTTTATATGGATGAAGATTTAAATCCTTTTTCGATTATTTTCTAGCAAATTCCATATGAAAGTTCAGTCTCCTGTGCTAGCCTGCGGAGAGATTTTTTAGGAGACTGCTCCATTCTTGCTGCAACATCCGCTACAACTTCAGGTGTTCTTTTTTTGGGGGCTCCACTACCAGTTTTTCAACCAACAGTCCCTACTTTACGAAACTTCTCCACACAGTGGTAAATTTGTTGAACCAATTTTGGGTATTCAACAGGAAAATCAGGAAATGCATTTTGAAAATCATCTACACAGCGCTGTATAGAATACTTCCATTCACCATTTTGTTCCCGATCGGCATTCTTAAAATAGCTCTCCGTAAAAAAAATTTTATGTTCTAAATTAAACATTTTGAAGCGTCACTTTGACAATTCAAACTCAAATTAAGCTGTCAGCAATGAGTGTTGCCAATCTAATTCAAAATCCATAGCCTACTCTAATTATAAATTTAAATGACCGCGCAGTACAATCAAGATAAGTTTTTAGAGCGAAAAGTTGGCAAGGTTCAGTACGAACTAGTGATGTGCAAAACTGCGATCGCAGTCACAGTTTAAATTCACAGATATTTCAAAGTAGCAGTTACATTACAGACTGCTACTCTGAATAGGTGATTTTTATCTGCGACTTCGTGATTTTTCACATATCTGTTATTCAATCACTGCTACATTGAAGTATTTCTGAACGTAAACTGTGACTGCGATCGCAGTTTTGCACATCTGGCGAAATACACTTCTGAAAACACTTTCTTCTACAAAACAAGTGCAAACGCGCAAGAAAGTTTAGGAGCCAAATGAAGAAAACAATTGCCACACTTGAAGAATTGCAACATCGGATTGTACATGCCTTCCAGCAAATGAAGATGATCCAGGATTGCTATAGCGCATTCGCAGATCTTTGCGGAGAAGACTGGATAGATGCATTCAAGTGCATGGTCAGCATTTTGAACACCTTTTGTAAAAATTTTCAGTTAACATGCTCATACTTTACTGTACATTGTTTAGTTAAAATTATGAATTTCTGATATCTAATGAATGACAGATTAAATAAAATTTTCACTATTTTTCTTAAAATTAGTAAATTAATATTCAGCATGCCACAACCAGCAAAAAATGACATTATCTCGTAAACGGTTAATTTCCAGAACCATGTTTACTAGAACTTTTTTGCTTCTCTTCATTTATATTCCTCATCCTTAAATTTTTTACCAACACTTTTGAAACATCCTGTATTTTCCAACCCTCTTTCAAAGGGTTCTTTTATTATTGACTTTTGAAAAAAAAAAGTATTGAAAAAAGTTGTTTCTTTTGCGCCTCTCTATATACTGTTTCAGTCTCAAATGAGGGTTTTAGGACACCCGGTATAAGTATGGCGGATGCTGGTAGCACATAATTTTATAAAATAAACAGTAAGCCTGAAACATTCTTCTATGTTCCATACGCAACCAGCCCGTCTGTTTGATTTTGTTACTAATACTGGAATTTAGTAATTCCGTAGATCAATCGTAGACAGGAATTTTGTAATTTTTGTAATCTACTTTTATTTAGGACGTCTAAGTGAGGTCCGTACACAGAGTCACAATAATCGACTCTACTTAAAACTAAGGAATTATATAAGTGAATTTTCGTTTTCTGATCTAAGCAATGTCTGTTAAGGTAAATAACTTTTAAATTCATGTAAGCTTGTTGAAGTAGTTTTGAAATGTGATTAGTGAATTTGAGATTAGAGTCTAAAATGACTCCTAATTTTTTTAATTTATCGGTGAGTTTAATACAGTTATTTCCAATATTTATTTTCATATTCTTAATAACATCATTTTTAAAGTTACATCTACCGAATAGTATAGCTGATGACTTCTCTAGATTTAAAACCAATTTATGCTGAAAAGAGTATTGGTAAATGGCAGCAAGGTCACTGTTTACAAACTCATGCTACGCGTCCCAGAAGGGTTCGCGCAACAACCATCTGTGCGTGGTGGGTAACACCCTAAGGGGAATTCAGCCGAGCCGGTCGGACCTACCTGTGTGGCTCTCTTTTGGAGGGATTTGCTGCCGTCCCAGTACAATAATAAAACGCACAAGTGTCAGCTCGTACAAAGGGGGAACGATCCCGAAGTTACAATTTATTAGGACGCCACCTAGCCGAAATGCAGCGATTCCCAAGGTCATGAACCGAGGCCAGGAGAGGGTCCAAAATAATACACTGGGTAAAGCTCCGACGCCAAATGGCTCGCCAGAAGGGCAGAGCAAAACGAAAACAACCCCAAAATCCCACCAAAGTGAAAGAAAACCCCAAGCGTAAAAAAGTTAACAACCGTATATTAAGAAAAAAAAAAAAAAACAAAAAGGACACGCAAAATGTGAGCAGCGCTCATGAAACAGTGCGCCAATCGCAACGAAAATTATATTAAATTAACTACTTAAATGAATAAAATGATTAAAGGTCGTAAAACCTAGAAAGTCTATAATGCACAGGCAAATATGTACAATAAAATTAAATAAATAGGCGTTGACCAAACCGCACGCGTACGGGCCCATCCGCGACGTTCACAAAATTACCCAAACGGGTGAATTAACTACAAATAAAAAATTAAATTTCAAAAATTGGCAACAAAATCAAGTAAAAGTAATAATAACAGAATGACATAAAATAAAAGAGGTCACGCCTCTTAAGAATTAATTAATTAAATTTTTAAATTGAATAACACAAAAAAAAAGGTGAAACCAGTCGCGAACAGAAAAGGAAAACTAAAGCGGCCGGTTGTGATGCGCACACGCTCAGCAGGTCGCCGAGTCCGTAAGAAGTTTCGTCGCCCCCAAGTCGCAGACGACGAGGTGACAAAGACCAAGAGAAAAAATCTGAGTTTACGATACCAAACAATCCTTTTCTCCCTTCGGCCAGGCGGTCGACAATACAGGAACGATGTCACCAGGGGGGGGGGGTTCAAGTGTGGCTATCCAGCTCCAAGAGTCGGTCCGATTCAAGCGGTGGGACACGTACAAAAGAAGGGGGGATCGGTAGTACGCAGCCGTTCAGGGGCCCAAGGAGGTCCGCGTGGCGATTTAAAAATTTGTCGTCAGCCACGTATTTGGTGGAATGGTGACCTCCTACCACTTGCTGTTAAAAGGGAAGAAAAACATCGCAATAGTAAACGCTAACACAAAATACCGAATTACGAACCCCACAAAAGAAAATAGACAACAACAACTCACCTCGCATTAAAATACGAGTCGCGAAAATGAAGATGGAGAAGTCTGTCTTCGGAGTGCCGAAAATTTGGTGTTCGATAAAATCAAATCCGCATAAGCGAGGGGCTCAAAATCGACGACAGCCCAATCTACATCCGTGGACAAAATCCTTTAACGAGACTCCAAGCGAAAAACAATATTCACATTAAACGTAAGGAACCGTCCAGCAGAAGTGAACATGCGAAGCACAATGAAATGGGCAACGACCAAAAATGGCTTTCCCAGCCGGTGACCGGAAATGTGACGTCAGAACGAAAATTCTAGAAAGGATCAGGCAACCAACCGAAAACCACATAACATAACTAAACTCACTACAAGGAAACCGACAGAAAATCCGTTCCTAGGTGAGAAAAGAGGGGATGCAACAAAATTAATTTTCAACGGGGAAACTCCGAACTTCGTGCGAGAGAAAGAAAACAACGCGTCAAACATGCACGTCGGAAAGATAACCGCACGGAAAACGCCTAAGGTCGACACAGTTGGCAACCCTACCTAACCTCGCGTTGTCAAAAACCAGAAGTAAACTGTTCGTACCCGCTGTGTACGAACGGGCCCCAAAGACCGCAAGGAAGCGAACGCGGCGACGGGCGAAGTCCGCACAGCGATGCGTCGAGCGCACATAAGAAAACAAATAAGGTAAAGCGGCCAAAATGCCGAAATACGTGGATCGCGGAACAGCTACGAAGCTCCCAGCGAAATAGAGTACGGTAAATAATAAAAAAAAATCGTAACACTCACAAGCGCGCTCAGATTCACTAAGGTAAAATGAAAAATATATGTATTTGAGAATCGTCAGCATAAAAATGGGAAGCACAATATTTAATACGGAGGGAAATTGTGACGTGTAAATTAAAAATAAAATGGGCCCTAATTTTGAACTTTGTGGGACACCACAAGTCAGTGGTAAAGGTTTTGAAACAAAATTTAAGTAGTGAACCGATTGTTTTCGAAAAGTTAAGTAGCTTTTAATTAAATTGATTGCATTCTGATTTAAACCTAAAAAAGGAAGAAGTGAAGAAGTTAATTTTCCATTATCATTGGCTCTCAGAATGTCATCTGTTATTTTTAGTAGCGCAGTATTGCAGCTATATCCCGAGCGAAAACCGGATTGATTTTCCAGCAAAATATTAAACTTCGTAAGATAATCTCCGAGTTGGTCAGCAATTATTTTTTCAAAATTTTTTGAGAATGATGGTAATATGGAAATCGGTCTAATCGGTCTAAAAGCTTTGATTTCTTTAGGACTTCAAATTTTTGGCAAGGGAGTGACTAAGGCATACTTCCAGCAGTCGGGAATACTGAATGTACAATACAAAAATTAACAAGATGTTTCATGATATGAGTGAGCTGCGGAACACACAGTTTTATCATGGCAGAGTTTATTCCATCAGTTCCAGTAGCATTAGATTTGAAATCTTTTTTTCAGTATCATTTTCAGAAACTATGTATATTGAACTTAAACAAATCATCAGGAGATATTATTTTGTTATAGTAAGTGTTTATTAAAGGAGTATTATCCACATTAGTTACTGGGATTGATTTGATAAAATATTCGTTGATCTTATCAACATCTTGTAAATGAAGTGGTAAAGTATTGTTTTTAGACCTTAAAATATTTAGGTTACGCAGTGCACTCCATATACCTTTATTTCCATGAGTCGTGCATTGGTGCTGGAAATAAGCCCTCCTTTCCCTTCAAACTGCAAATTTCTTAACAGCTTGCCAATATTCAGGAAATTTAGTCTGCTTATAGCGTGCTAAAGCAGTATTTCTTTGTGAGATCATAAATTTAATGTTACTTGTAATCCAGGGACGAAAACTTTTAGTAATTTTAATTGTTTTTAATGGAACATGTCTATCCAAGAGAGTTAATAAATTAATATTGAAAAATGACACTTTATCATTTACACAATCTAGATCGTAAATATTGTTCCAAGGAATCGAGTTAAGTTCTTGCAAAAAACGATGTAAGTCAAAATTCCGGAAATCACGAAATGTTTTAAAAATAGGCGGGGCAGGAGAAATGGAAAAGTTAAGTGTGCAGTAAACTAGTTCGTGATCTGTAGAGAAATTATGAAAACTCGATACGAATTCCGAATTCCACACGAACTGGATTCCATAGTCTAGTGGGTACGTATCGATACGTGAAATTATAAACGTGTATTGGATTCGTATTCTTTACCTCGTGTATCTTCGTTGCAGATTCGCAAGGTTTTGAACTAAAATGGTATTTTTGAACTACTTCGTGAAAAGTTTTGACATTATGACCGTTATGTTTAAAGTTTTCTGATATTCATCCAATGTAATTCCTCTCGATTAAAACATTTTATAGGTATCCTCGAACTTATAAGGTAAGCAGAAATATCAATATTTTCCTACAATTTAAATTAGTAATCATAATTTTCATTTAAGATGCTACCTAATATGAATCGAAATAATCAACGTAGACAATTAAATAGAGAATTAATAGCAAAAAGAAGAAGGTTAACGGAACAAAATGACCCTTTTTCTCTTCCTGAGAGACGATTTATAGAATTATATAGAGTAAATATGTAGTTAGCACATGAAATCATTGATTAATTAAGACCTCATCTAATGCAACCAAGAACCAGTAAAGGAATATTGGTGGAAAGAAAAGTTCTAATTGCATTAAGATTTTATGCAGTTGGTTCCTATCAGAGATGCGTAGGGGAAGAATACCATTCCAGTGTCGGTCAATCGTCAGTTCATTTTATAATACATGAGGTTACAAGTACAATAGCAACGTTTTTGGTTCCAAGGCATATAAAATTCCCTCAAACAGTATTTGAACGAAACATATTAAAAAATGAATTTATGCAAATGTATGGTTTTCCTGGTGCCATAGGAGCTATTGACGGTACTCATATTACCATCCTAAAGCCTTCAGTAGATGAGCAAAATTTTATAAACAGGAAAGGTAAGATTGAACATGTTAACGTTCATTGTTAAAATCATTAACATTTTTTAGGATTTCGTTCAATAAATTGTCAAGTGATTTGTTCACCAAATTTAGAAATTTTGAATATATTTGCTAATTTTGGTGGTTCAACGCATGATTCTTTCATTTGGAACAATTCCCTAATTAAAGTATACTTTAAACGTGTCAATGCAAATGGGGAAACATGTTGGCTGCTAGCGGATTCAGGATATCCACAAACTGCAATCTTAATGACACCTTTTAGAAACCCCGAAGACAATTCACCATAAGCCAGATATAATTCTGCCCACATCCAAGCCAGGAACTCGGTAGAAAGATGCATAGGTCTATTAAAAATGCGTTTCAGATGTCTTTTAAAAAAACGGACTTGTCGATATGATCCACATGCCATTTGCCAGATTATTAAAGCTTGTGCCGTGCTACATAATATGTGTATACAAGCAAACATCCCAATTGATCATGTACCTGTTGATCTTCATAACGGAAATGATAATGGACAAAATGAACATAATATACCAGGGTTGCAGGCTAGGCAGAATATAGTCCAAAGATACTTTTTATAAAAATTATTATCTATTACTAATCACTGTTTTACTTGTTATAATTTAGCTCTTACAGATGTTTATACTTTTTTGAGTATTGCAGTAAAACAATAAATATATTGACAATTTATTTATTTATTTAACATAATATTTTTCATATCTGTAAGTATGTTGTTTAACTGTTGGAAATTACAACTTAACGTAGCATTTAATGTTTGTACAATTTTATTTAAATTTATCACAGCAGTTTTAATAGAATCTAATTGTTCTAAAGTTTGTAGGTACAATTCGTGGTCATCAGTCTTTCTCTTTTTTGTCTTGGTGTGTAATTATGATCTTCCAAAGAATTCTAAAGAATAAATATGTTAAAGGAAGACCGTGAAAAACGAAACGTATAGCATAAATTAGGAAATACAACAATTTATTCCAAACGATATTTACAAAACTATCATTTCGTCAGTGGTGTTAATCAAATTGTATGTATGAGTTAATTTATGCTATACATTTTGGTTCTCACAGCCTTCCTTTATGTAAAATTTTATAAATCATACCGTACTTACATCAATGTCAGGCTCCACAATGGCTGGTTCCAGCACCACATTATTGATTTCTTCAGCTTGGGGAACATTAGTTTCTTTAGTGGTTAAAACGTCAACTGAAATCTAAAATAACTGATAAAGATTGAGAACAGTGACAACAAAATGCAGTAAGTATTACACCACATTCTTCGCTTCCTACACCACTGTAAAATGATTTCCCCAGGATTTGTACAATACTTTCCTCGAAAGCATTTAGTGGTTTTACCAGTGAAGGTTTACCTCCTGTTGTCAAGCAATTTATTTTAATTGCAGCAGCTTATTTTAAATACTATATTTAATGTCAGCCCATGTCTGAAATTGTTTATATAAATACAGTAAAACTCGGATATAACGAGGACTCAAGGGACCACGCTTATTGCTCGTTATATGCAAGTTCTTGTTATAAATTAAGAAAATATATGCATACGAGATATGTACTATGAACACCAAAAGAATCTGGGACAACTGTACTCTTGCATTTTTGTGTTTATTTAATAAACTAATAAGTTTGAATACAATTTTAAACAATTTATTTTGCTTGTTTTATGGTAACGTAAAAAATACGCAAAAAATAAACGTACAATTTTTTTTAACAATTAATTTGTCGTATTTAGATTTTTTGTCGGGCATAGTACGTACTTCTCCATCAAACAAAAAAATATTTTCAAATTTTTTGAAATTAATCTCGCTATATGCAAGGTAAAACAAAAAATAAATTACAAAATTGGCCTCTATAAGAGAATTCTCGTAATAAACGTCTCGTTTTAAACAAATATTTTTATATGTAATTTATCATATCGAGAAACGGGACTTTTCAATTTCCTCGTTATAACCGAGTTCTCGTTATAACCAGTGCTCGTTATAAGCAAGTTTCACTGTAGTTACTTGAATGTAATTTTATGTATCGTATGATTTTTAAAATTCGAGATAAAGAGAAGGCATGGACAGCAAAACATATAGTGTGAATTAATTCAATGCATAAAAATTTGTTATAGAATTTCCAATAACTTCCTTTGTTCTTATTTTAGCTCGGCCCCTTCCTTTTTTCTCTGTCCATACCACCAATCCAGTCTCAGAATAAATTTACTGTATTTCGCTTCTCATGACCAGCCTTTATCTAAAATTTTAAAAATCATACGGTATTATACTTTACTATTTGCCACTTTTCGGTTGTCTTGGACCCTTGTCCCAATGCATTTAATTTCAGACTCAATTCTTCCCACATTTGCTTTTGTTTAGATTTTCCAGTTGGGCCTGAAAATTGTCCTTTGGCAAACTCAGGATGCATTTCCATGTAGTTCAGCAAAATTTGCCAGTGAGCATCAGTAATTCTAAGGGACATCTACAAAACAGTCTTTTTTATTGATTGCAACTGAAATTTGTATAAAGTACACAACATAAAATTAATATCTAAACTGTTAAATTTCAAAGTTGCTAATTTACAATAGCAAGATTACAATTTATTCTTGCTAATTACTATTAAATACTACAATCGTATATGCTTATTAATTACTGTTTGTAACGTAATTTTAGATAAAGGGAGGCCGTGAAGAGGAAAACATACAGCTTAAATTAACTCATACGTACGTTTTGGTTAACATCACCGCGAAAATATGGTTCAATGATGAACGCCTTTTCAAGTTTTGTAAATATTATTTTGAATAAATTTGAATAAATATTTGCTAATTTTACGCCATACGTTTTGCTTTCACGGCCCCCCTTTATCTAAAATTTAAAAAATCATACGGTACTTACTTCTATCGCAAAATAAAATTCGTGATGTGTGCGCACTTGTTACATTACTGACACTATAACCTCACTTTTCCCAAATTCGACTACTTCGTAGCTCTCGAAACTTTCGCTTCGAATTCGTATCGCTTTCTGGCTACGGATTCGTATTTGTAATGGCACTGTTCGAAAAATATGGCGGATACGATTCGTATCGAGTTTTCATAATTCCACTCCTGATATATCTGACATGTCAACGGTCCCAGAATCCAGAATCATAAATAATATCGGTATCAGTTGTAAAAACTAAGTCTATGAGGATCCAGGAAGTTAGGGTAGTTCTGGTTGGTACATTAATAATTTGCTTCAAAGTGACTCCATCAATCGAACTTTGCAGTAATTTAGAATTAGGTACATTAATATTTAACAAATCAATGTTAAAATCGCCCAAACAAATAATATAATAAATTTGGAAAACGACGTGCCAAGGTCACAAAAAACTTCGTAGAAATTTTTTGACTTATATTTACCTCATTAGTACAAGGTTAAACTGGATGACATGTTTCGGTTATAAAATTAACCATTCTCAAATCTACAATTAATGAATTTGCGCTTTATAAATAATTAAAAGTAATAAAAGAGTTTGAAACTAACCTGAATTTACAGGCACGTGGCCATTTCAAATTAAATTGAAGGACAGACAGTGCGAGAACCTAAAAATTATCTAGCGAACAAAAGTTCCTAAAAAGTTACCAACTTAAAGTAACAATCAAATGACAGCAAATTGGCGCGTAAATTAATCGACCACTTAGGGTAACCATTAAATCTAATGTAATTTGTAAAAAAGCGAGCCTGGCTTACATCCTCAAAGAATGTATGATATTGTCGCTTAAAAGAAGCTCACTTTCATAAGAATTTGGTTTTTAAAACAGTGCAAAAGCCTAAACGTTTGGCCAGCGTTCATCCTGAACAACTTAAAGACAAACTTAACGATAGGTCCTGTTCTCAAATCGGTTAAAAAGGCCAGATACTTTTGGTTGAATTTGGAGATCAGAGAAGCGTATGCTCGCTTACAGACTTTGTCTAGATCCCTCTTCTTTATACAATCAAAATTGACAAGCCATCTACATCCTTTGGAATGGGACACTCTCCAGGAAAAAATCAAAGAAGCTATGTTCACCGTTGGACATACTAAGTTCCAGATTCTACAGAAGAAGCTCCATAATCTTAGTTTAAAAGCGAAGTCATCCACCTCCGAAAGTTGGCCTGAATTGGACCCTGAGGTGCTTCTTCTTACGAAGTAAGTCCCCAGAGTAATTTCGATTTTGTCAACCTTAATGTCGACTCTCCTTCAGTCAGCAATTCGATTTTTCCGGAAATGAGAAAACCATCTAGTCAGTCAGAAGCAGAAGTTACTATCGATTTAGACAAATCTGAAGAGTAACGATTTTTACGCTCCTACAATTAACGTTGATATTCACAAAATTGTCGATAACCAATCTAGTCAAAATTTAATCAGCCCTAAGTTAACGAACGTTGCTTTAGATTTTAATTGTCCATCAGACCAGAATGTTTTTAACTCTACTGATACGTCAAAAGATTTTAATGTGTTATTTTTAGATTCTAAGATTAATTCTAATTTGTCACCTCTAGATATACCAAATTTAGATCTCTCTTCACAGAATCACCTGGATGTTATACCAATTTACAACGCCAATCATATTTTGGACTTTCCAACCCCAATCGTATTGGATAATTTTAACCACCAATTCGTTTATCAACCTCTGGATAGTACCAATTTCGTTAAACAACCTTACAATTTAGATTATAATGTTAGTTCTGTTTTTAACTCAAATATTCATCAAATTCACAATTTTCATAAACGTTTTTTAAACTTGTCTAATATCAACTTCAATTCAGAGGAAACTGCCTTACTAGAAAAAGGCCAAAAATTCTCAATTGCTCCAAAGTTTAACAAACTCGTTCAAAAAAACTTCGTGATCAATACCGAAGCCATCATTGAAAAACTCGAATTTTTCGATGGGGAGCGTATCAGGTTCAAATGTTCTGAAATTTTAAATTCAACCAATCAATGTATTAAATCGTCTAAACATACTTCTACCCTTCAATCTCTGAGATTAAAACTGGAAAAAAAATAACCTTATTCTTAGTAAGGCAGATAAAGGTTCCTGTATGGTCATGGCTGACTGTGTTCAAAAAGTCGAAGAATTTTTGAACATTAGTAACTTCACTCTGCTTAATGGGGATCCAGGTCTTAAATTTAATAAATCGCTTAGATCTTTGGTTTTCGGTTTTAGGAATAACTCTTTAATAAAAAACAGACAACTTCTTTCAATCCTATTTGAATCCTATTACACCTCGACTTTATGGTTTACCTAAGATACATAAAAACAAAATCCCTATTAGACCGGTTGTTAGTTACATCAATTCACCTGTCCATAAGTTGGCTTGCTTTTTGGATAACATCTTAAGAGATAATCTAACCTTAACTCATTCTTTTACAGTTCAAAATTCGGCCGAATTATTAGTTTCCAAACTTAACCGTTGTGAGATTTCCCAAAATTGCATTCTCATCTCTTTAGATGTCACTAATCTTTTTCCGTCAATACCGGTCAAAGAATGTCGGAATTTGGTAGAAGAGTTGCTCATAAATTCAGATTTGTCTGATGATGACATTCATTGTGTCACAGAACTTTTGAAGATTACTTTAAAACAAAATTTTTTCCAGTTTAACAGTAAATTTTATGCGTAATCAGATGGTCTGTCCATGGGTTGCAATCTAAGTCCACTATTGGCTGACATCTTTATGAACAATTTAGAATCAAAATTATTTTTTCCTGTCCTATAAGATAAGATTTTTTGTTCGGTACGTGGATGACATTTTGGTCATTCTTGAGGGTGACACTAATCTAACTAATGAATTACTTACTCTTTTCAACACTTTCCATGATAATATTAAGTTTACTTTAGAATTAGAAAAAGTTAATAAGATTAATTTTCTGGACGTGTCAATTAAAAGAACTAATTCAGCTTTGTCTTTTAATATCTACAGAAAACCGATTAATAGTGACGCAACTATCAATTTTATATCTAATCACTCCCACCAACACAAAATGTCAGCTTTTTCGGCAATTTTTTATAGAGCTTTTCCTATCCCCATGTCTAGGGAGGACTTCACTAGGGAAATCAGGATTATCTGTCAAATAGCTGGTAGGAATGGTTTCCCTATTGACGTCATTTTACAAAATTCGTAATCGTCTGATCAACAAATCTGTTTTCCTCACTTTGGCGGACGTGTCTTTGGAACGTAACTTCAAATACGCGTCTCTACCTTACCTAGGTGTCATTTCTGAAAAACTTAAGAAAATTCTCAACAAATTGGAAGGTGTGCAAATAACTTTTTCTAATGATTATAACCTTATCCCTATTCTGATGAATTCCAAAGATGAGATAGACTGTATGAATAAAAGTGGAGTTTACTCCATCACTTGCACTGAGTCCAATTGTAATTCGGTTTATATCGGTCAAACAGGCCGGAATTTGGCTACTCGTGTCAAGGAACACATCTCGTCTGCCAAACTAGGAAAAACAGATTCTAACTTTGCTCTCCATTTAATTGATTCAGAACACTATCCAGACCCAGTTTTCATTGTTAAATTACTTCACCAACTACTAAAAGGTTTAAAACTTAATATCGCGGAATCCATCGAAATTTTTCTGTCAAAAAAGGATGATGTGTCAACCTCTTGAATGACCAAATCATCTTTCCTCATTTTAATTTCTTCGAATCTATAAATTGGAAACATTCATAGTTGTTTGTTTGGCTTTATAAATTTAGTGTTTTGATAAACTTTGGCCTTTAAGTGGCATTTATATTATCCCGCCATCAGCTTTCAAATTGATTGTTACCCTTAAGTGGTATTTATTGCTACTGTTGTTAACTCGCCTTCAGCTTTCAATGTGATGTGTTTTAGATTAAGTGGTATTTATTGTTATTTTTGTTAACTCGCCTTCAGCTTTGAAAGCGAAATGTTTTAGTTTTAGATTTAATGGTTACCCTAAGTGGTCGTTTAATTTACGCGCCAGTTTTCTGTCATTTGATTGTTACTTTAAGGCCCGGTTTATTCATCTCTCAGTAAAGTGCCAAGTTATTACTTGACGATTAGCGGCAATGTATTTGCCTATCTTTAATCTATCCAGTAGCTTACTGGCCACTTACTGAGAGATGAATAGACCGGGCCTAAGTTGGTAACTTTTTAGGAACTTTTGTTCGCTAGATAATTTTTAGGTACCTAAACAGTACCTAAGTGATCCATAGATTTACGATTTTCATTAATAATTGCTTTCAGCTCCGAAATCTCGGATTCCAGTTTTTTTGTGTTGTTGTTGTTGAGAGTTCAGCTTCAAAACTCGCTATTTCCTCGGATTTTTCTTTCTTCAGCTGGGCAATGGAATTACTGATTTCGCCAATATCATGCTTCACATTTTGTAGTGCTGCTTCAAATTTAGTCATGATTGCCGTAGTTACTTTAGCAGCTATAACGTTAACAAATTCTGGATCGGAAAGTAATTCTTTGACTAGTTTTTTCACTGTTTCGTTCTAAGCTTGTAATTTGAAGACATTGAGAAGAAAACCGAACTACTAACAAACAAACACTACTGTGAGACGATCGCCGATATATGTTATTAATAGGACCGAGTTTAACAATTAGTAAAAATGAGATTTATTGCCGGAACACCAGGACAAGTCATACTCGTGTCGCATCTAAAGGCGCGTTTGCATGAGGCCAGTAAATAGGCCAGTAGCTGGAGTCCTGTGACTGGACTCCAGTAGCTGGCCTTGCCAGTCCAGTGAATTCCTATTTCAACTGGCATCCAGTGCTGTTTACACGGAGCCAGTCACTGGAGTATAGTCACAGGACTCCAGCTACTGGCCTGTTTACTGGCCTCGTGGAAACGCGCCTTAAACGATCACTGAAAAAATTGTAAAAATTGTATTGGGATTTAGATCTGGTAATCTAGCTCGCCATCGGTTGAGTCCGTTCCGTCCTATCCACAGGTTATCAAAAATGTTATTAAGAAATGTGTTCACACGGCGATCAGTATGTGGAGGAGCCTCCATCATGCAAATACCACATTCTTACTCTTATCTCTAATTCCACGTCTTCCAATAACTCCTGCAAAGCATTTTCTAAAAAATTGAAGTAGATTTGTCCTGTCAATCGCTGCGGTGAGAAGAATGGGCCTATGAGATGATTACAAACAATCTCCGCCCACACATTTATACTGTAGCGTTGTTGGAAATTGCTTTGTTTTACGTTATGTGGTTTTTCTTGTACCCATGTATGAGTGTTACGTAAATTAAAAATTCCAATACGAATAAAACTTGCCTCGTCAGTACTTAAACCGCTCTGAAGAACTTTGGGTTTGCAGCATTCTGACGTAGAAACCATCGGAATGAAATCGGGAGGTGACAGTGCTTGCACACGTTGTAGATGATATGCGTATAATAATTCCTCTTTTAATGTTCTATGCACTATCCACCTTGATGCTCCTATATCATTCGCTGTCTCTCGAATACTTGTATCCATTTTTCCAGGAAACGCGTTGAACAAATGCTTCGTGCTTCCGCTGCATTGAATTGTGCTTCTCCGTAAATTAATAAGATACTGTGGTATTCCTGATTCGTAAACATATTATATTTAGGCTGCAAGAAATAAACTAATAAATATTGATAATATCCTGAATTTGAAATAAGCGTGAACAATAACAAAGTAATTTCAAAAAAGTTAAACTGTTAATGTCATAAACATTTTCCGACGGTGATGCGATGTTCTCGGAGCCCTTGCTTGTTTCATTTGTTGAAAATATTAATTCAAAATAAAACTTAGAACAATTTTCACGAAATTGACATAAACATTTGTTAAATATTATTGTAAATTGTTTATTCCCACTGAAAACATTTCATTTGATATAATAATTTCCATTTTTTCAATCGCATTTAGGTATAAGTTCTTGAAATTCAACATTTTTTTCCTCGAAAACGGTTATATTTAGGCCACCATATTATCTAACATTTTTTTGTTTACTTTGATCTGAACTATTACCGTATGAAATTATTGCACTCGAGTACCGGACACGCTGTATACAGCGTGTCTCTAAACCTATGTCTTTAATTGAAACCACAGATAGTAGTCAAAAAAAGAAGTAAAATTTGTCATACAACAATAGGAAAAAGTAAACAATAACTCCGGTAAAAATCAGTTTTCGTTTTCAAAGAAATTGTTTTAGTAACGCTGGTTGACGATTTAAATGGATTTAAATGTCTCAGCTGCGCAGAATTGGTGTTTTTATGGCCATAAACGAATAAATGCCGAGATGTATCTGTTCAACGCCCACTTCACATAGGCCGAAGTTAGATAGTGGGGAACATCGAGATTTCGGGGGACGCCAAGATTTTCGGGGGACTCGGTCAGTACGCGTCTCGCCGTTGAACTGTTAGCGCGTACGTAAATGCGCTTACTGATTGATTTAAAATGGTCACTTCATGTTGAGTATCGCAGTGTGAAAGTAACTCATCTGTTTTAATTATGTATTATTATTACATCTCGTATTTAATTATTAAGAGAACTTATTTTTTAACATTATTAAAAATTTCCTTTTTTTTAAGAATCATAGTAGTCCTCGCTGCGACTCCTGGACAATAGTAGTTAGAACTATTATGTATTGTATGTAGTTCAGTTAACTCTGCTATATCGTTCATATTTCCAATAGTTTCAAATGAATTATTTCTTTTTTTAATTTAAAGATATTAGAAACAACAAAAATAATTAAGTACATTATTTTTAAACTCGTGCTCGTGAGTTTACATAATTATATTCCACACACGGGCATTGTATATATTTTAACATGTTGGAATTAGTTTTATGAATATATTTAATTTTACAATAATAAATTTATGGTCAATTCTGACTCCGCATTACACATTCGGCGTTAGATAAATAATACGTCAGTTAACGGCGCGCGCGCGCGGCATTGTCTCACGTTCTCGGGGTATTCTCCCACTCCTTTGAGCAGGCCTATTATTCAGTGGGCATTGATCTGTTGGAGTAGGTCATGTTTCTCCTTCACAAAAAAAATTCGCCACGTTTCTAAATAAAAACGTCTTCACGCGCGCTGTCGGCTGGGCGACGTTCCTTACGACATTTGCAATTATTTATTACTCTTTTATTTATGTTTATTTATTCAAAGTAAAATTTAAAAGCAAACTGAATTCGTAGCACAATTATGCATCTCAGCTTTATTTGTTTCATTTTTATGACAGTACATCGACCTTAACAATGTAAACTGCAAAATGTTATGTTTAAGTTCATTAATAAGACGAAAATAAATGTCTACTAAAAATGTTGATAAATACATATTAATTAAATCCAAGAAACAAGTGCATAAGCTGCACAAACACCGTGATATGAACAAAGTAAACTAAAACTTTTTAAATTAAAGCTGGTTCTTGTCCAATGAAAATTGTATCACAAACTCTTTTAAACGGACACTACATGGCGCACAAACACTTAACGTTTCGCAGTCGTTCGATAGCTTCGTCGAACGACTGCGAAACTTTAAGTGTTTGTGCGCCATTTAGTGTTCGTTTAAAAGAGTTTGTGATATAAAACTTTTTTAATTAAATAAGTTAAAAGTTTGTGTTTAAAATACAAATTTGATTATCTCGTCTCTTTAATAACCTATTAAAAGAATTGCTGAACAAACGAGAAATAAATATCATGTAACGCAACGAAAAACGCATTTCGCTATTTAAGTAATTGTCGGTGAAACACAGGATATTAAAAAAATGCCAATGACGAGCGTGGCGTCTGAGACCTTGACCTAGTTCTTGCAAACGTAAATAAAAAATTTATTGCAGTTTATTGCTTTTTATTGAAAGCGGACTTGCCTCAACAAGTCATAAACTAAGCAGAGGTTTCAAAACAAAGGAACTGCACGCGCTTGTGGTAGGTCAGTTTTTCATTTTTGAGCAATACCGTTCATATTTGGGGAATCAATCTCTTTTATAATGAGGAACTTACAGTTTTAATTAAAGACATAGGTTTTGAGACACGCTGTATATAAAAAGACAAGATGGGGG
Organism: Dorcus hopei; assembly: GCA_033060865.1. Taxonomy (NCBI): domain Eukaryota; kingdom Metazoa; phylum Arthropoda; class Insecta; order Coleoptera; family Lucanidae; genus Dorcus; species Dorcus hopei. The sequence goes on along the minus strand of CM065426.1, from coordinate 58,541,127 downwards.
TAAAATTCTCAAACATCGAAAAAACGGTCTGCAATGTTCGCGGTTGTGTACATTTGCCATTAACCTGATTGTTGATTTTTGAATAATAAAAACTTTGGCTGCCAGAGAACAATCCCTCCTCAGAAGTAAGCTATACATTATGTGAGATTCATTATGTGAGTTTGAGAATTAACCTGGAATTTTAGTCTTCGCAATATGAAAGTTGGTAGTTCATTACAAAGACAGTCAATGTGACTGGACCAATTTAATCTTTCATCAAGATAGATACCTAAAACTTTAGCGTAATTATAATAATAATAATAATAATAATAAAATGCCTTTATTTACTTGGCGGAGTTCAGCTATGCTGCTCTACCACTCAACCAAGATAAAGAATATAACTTACATAATACTTACTTATTCTATACGCATGCTGTAGAACGTACAGTCAATTTTGCATGGAAAAGAGATAATCGCGGTACCTTTTCTTAAAACTAGCAAGAGGCAGAGACCTAATCTCATGCGATAGAGAATTGTAAATTTGAACAGCATTATAAGAAAATGATCTTTCGAAAACCGAGATAGTATGGGAGGGTATATGCAATCTACTAACGCGTCGTAAATGTTTATCATGAAATAAGTGCCTGGGATTTAATAATGAGTTAAGATACGAGGGAGATGAAGTAATAAATACTTTGTGAATCAAACATGCTGTATGGAGTAATCTTCTGTTAGACATATTAAGCCAACCAGCTTCCTGCAATTTCATTGACACATGGTCTCTTCTCCTGAGTCCGTAAACAAAACGAAGGCAGGAATTCTGCACCCTCTGTACTCTCTCACTCGTTAAAACGTCTAAGCAGGGGCCATAGACAGCATCACAGTAATTGAAAAAGGACAACACCAAAGAATCGCATAGCTGTATTCTTAATCCTGTAGGAAGAGATTGCCGATTCATATACAGGCTGTCTTACGAAAAACGCCCCAAGCCATAACTCCGTTATTTATGGACTTATCTTAACAAATAAAAAGGCAAATAAAATGAGACTAAAAATACTATAAAGTGAGTCCAGTTTCAATTTTTTTTAAATTACCTTCAAGGTCAAACGACTGTCAACTTTTATTTTTCAAATGGCTCTGTATATTTTTTATTATTATATCTGTTAGAGATTTTTTTTCTAAATCCAATAATGTGCAACACTTTGATATTTAGAAAACATTTTTCGTAAAAAAAGAAATGAACTCGTCTATTACGCAAAACGTGCTTTTTATAAAAATGTTAAAGTTTGTCGTGAAAACAATGTCACTAAGGTTATTTTTCACAGATGTTTTAAACTGTCAAGTTCTTCTACTTGTACGACTTACTGTTTCCTAAAAAAAAAGCCGATTATGGATAACAATCACCTGACTGACTTATTGCAAGTATATTTTGAATGCAATAAAAACAGCTATCAAGCAGTACAGAAAACATTAATGAAATAATTACAATTAAGTCTACAACTGTGTAAGTTGCTTTGGGACAAAATCCCTGTCTATAGAGACGCACTGCTTGTGTTTTTATTGCATTCAAAATATGCTTGGAGTAAGTCAATCAACTGAGTATTATCCATAATCGGCTTTTTTTAGGAAACAATAAATCATACAAAGAGAATAACTTGACAATTTGAAACAACTGTGAAAAATAACGCTGTGACATTGTTTTCACGACAAAATTTAACATTTTTATGAAAAGCACGTTTTGCGTAATAGACTAGTTCATTTTTTTTACGAAAAATATTTTTTAAATGTCAAAGTGTTGCACATTATTGGATTTAGAAAAAAAATCTCTACCAGATATAATAATAAAAAATATACAGAGCCATTTGAAAAATAAAAGTTGACAGTCGTTTGACCTCGAAGGTAATTTTGAAAAAAATTGAAACTGGATTCACCTTATAGTACTTTTAGTCTCATTTTATTTGCCTCTTTGTTTGTTAAAATGAATCTATAAATAACGGAGTTACGGCTTGGGGCGTTTTTCGTAAGACAGCCTGTATAAACGTCTTAATACCGAAAACGATTTTTGTATTAACTTATTAATATGCAACGTAAATCTCAAGTTACTATCAATAATTACACCTAAACTTTTAATTGTATCAGTAACTGAAATATTAGTATTATCAATGCTGATATTTATACTGTCTATGGCCCGTTGCCGGTCTTTGGTGCTACCGAAAATGATTGCAGATGATTTGTGTGGATTGATATTTAACGAATGGTTATTTGAAATCGTTACTAAATGCTGAATATCCTCATTAATTAAAATAGAAGCTGTGTATAAATCGGTTGGTTTAAAACTGTAATAAATTTGAGTATCATCCGCATAACAATGAGTAGAGCAAAATTTAATTTCTTTATGAAAGTCTGATGTGTACAGAGAATACAGAATTGGACCAAATATTGACCCCTGTGGCGCCCCCGAACGTATAATTCGAAATGGAGATATTACATTATTTACTGAAACAGCCTGCGTCCTATTTTCCAAATAGGACTTCATGAAACGCACTGTGACGTCACTGAAGCCGAGGTAATGAAGGTTTGCACACATCAATTCATGATTGATGGTATCAAAAGCTTTCGAGTAATCTATTAATACAACAGCAGTAAGATCACCTCTATCCGTAGCTCTTATAATATCATTTGTAACTTTAAGTAGCGCCGTGTTTGTACTATATCCGGCTCTAAATCCCGATTGTGAAGAAGGTAACAATTGATTTGCTTGTACAGGGTGTTTCATTGAAGATGCACCAAACTTAATGGACACGTTTCTGACATTATTTCAAACAAAATATCTTAATAAAATTTTTTAATCGGTGCAACTTGAAATTTGCATAATTTGGAGCCGATGTTTTTAGAAATACCGTAGCGATTTAAATTTCTGCAGCCGTGAAACAAGACGAGCGATTTAAATTGTTTTATGAATGGCACGCGCCTGCAAGAAGACAGTAAATAACTATCGTAAACGAAAAAATTTATGAGAGGCTTGTAAGTTTGGCCTTGACCGCAAGACGTGTTAAAGACGAACACTTTGAAAAAAGCGTGCGTTTTCATCGCACTAACATTTATGCAAACCGTAATTACATCAAATTTGCCGAGTCTTAATAATGTTCGATAAATAATTAACGCTTGTAACGTTTTTATTTGTTTCTGTATCCAACAATTACTACAATTATGTACAATTAATAAATTGGAATTGTTGAATAGAATTGTTGCTTCCGCCACGCCGGTCTGTTAAATTATTTGCCTATCAGACTGAACTTGATCACATGAGGAAGAAACAATTTCGGAAGCGGACGAATTACGCAAATGGCAATTACCTTACAACATGTGTTCGAATAATCTGCGTATTCTCGAAATGTGTAATTGCCCATCGCACCACCAACACACCCACACACACACTTACATAATAAACTTAAAAATGAAAAGTATAAACTACACCAAGTAATTACTCGTCAACGTTAACCAGAACGGAGTGAACGAACTAAATGTGTTTCATCATATCATCTGAGGCGCGACAGTTTATGGGGTAATAAAGTAAAAAACCGAACGTTAAGGTAGGTTAAGAATTCGGGCCGCTCTCATCTATTGTACGTTTTAAAAATATACGATTCTCCTTTCCCTTCGATTATCTCAAAACTTATTCATTTAAAAAAAAAATATTATAGGAAACTTTTATTTCTTTTCACGATATCTACCAACATACCGAGTTTGGTGCATCTTCACTGAAACACCCGGTATATACGTCTTAAATTGATCAACGGCAAGTTTCCCCAATATTTTAGATAAAACCGGCAATAATGAAATAGGTCTAAGGTCATTAAATGTATTCACGCGTTTCACTTTAGCAACTGGCATGACCAATGCGCGTTTCCAGGTTTTCGGAAATTCACCCTGTGAAAAAGAATAGTTTATAATATGCGTAATATATTTAGTCAACAACGGTAAGCATAGTTTTATCATCTGCATGGAAATACCATCATATCCACTGGCATTCGACTTGATAGATTTAATAGCCTTTTCTACATCCCTTTCAGATATAGCACTAAACGTAAACAACCGTTGATTGTCATTTAGACGATTATTTAAATAATATAATAAAGTGTTAACGTCAGCATTACTATTCATCTGATTCACTGTATTCAGAAAGAAATTATTAATATCTTCTGGATTATTAAAAGCTTCTGGCAGAGGTTCGTGAGATTGACTATTAGTGATATTTAATGCTTTCAAAACTTGCCATGTTAATTTTTGATTTTTTTGTCTACAAACATATTCTAAATATGCTTTCTTTTCTTGTCGTATAGCAGTGGTAACAGTATTTCGTAACAGTTTGTAATAATTCCAATCTGCATTTGTTTTGGAGTGCCGAAACCTGTTAAGCGCACTATCACGTAGTTTCATCATATTACGAACAACATCCGTAAGCCAGGGGGCGGGTGTCTTAGTTATTCTCACAGTTTTTAGGGGAGCATATGCATTAAAGAGTGCCAAAATATTATTACTTAAAAATTCTGCTTTGCCGTTAAGATCGATAATATCGAAAATGTTATTCCAGGGGATAGAAGCAGGCCATCATAAAATTTCTGGTAATCTAAATTTCGTAAATTACGACATGTATAAAAACGAGCACGCGGAATAGAAGCATTATAATTCAAATCACAGTATATCAATCTATGGTCCGTAAAGTGCACATCAGTTATGCCCTTGTCGATCACTAAATCAGGACTACTAACAAGTATAATATCTAGTAATGTACTACTATAATTACTAACTCTTGTCGGCTCTTCAATAATCTGAGTGAGACCATAACAATCAATTAATGTTATGAAGTTCTTAACATTAGCATTATTTAAATTGAAAAGATTAATATTTAAATCTCCCATACATATTACTTCGTCTACAGTACCTGTAATGGAAGTAATAGACGTTTCAAGATCAAGAAGGGATGCGTTTATGCTATTATTAGGAGGACGATATATTACTCCAAGTGCCAGTGATTTATTAGAAATTTTAAAATTTATCCAACATTGCTCGATTGAGTTACTAGATTCTAAATTAATTATTTTGTAACAAATGTGAGTTCTAATGTAAAAACCTACCCCACCACCTCTTCCAATTCTATCCTTACGAAGTAAATAGTATCCAGGTATATGAACTATATCAGAATTAATGTTCTCGTTCAACCAGGTCTCTGTCACCGCAATAATATCAAAGCTGTTATGTAAGACTATATCCAAAAATTCCTCAAATCCAGTGCATAATGACCGTACGTTCAACGAAGCTAATTTTAAAAACATAACATGATGCGTAGCCCTGCACGGGAAACTGAGTAGGAGAAACGTGGTTTGTTTTAAATAAATAACTTCTTTATTCGGAGATAAGAGAAAAGAAAAAAATATATTTGTATTAGCAATAATAAATCAAATAAATAAAGAACTCGATTACATGCATGAAAAAATCAATCTGATAAGAGAGAGAGAAAAAAAGAAAAAATCGGTATCTTCTTCATTTGCCTTATTTGTGATTACCATAAAAAAGAATAAAGATTCTAATTTGCATGCATGAAAATGTCAATAATCAATGTGATGAGAAAAAATCAATATCTTCGTCATTTGCCTTATGTATTTTTCCGTCGCAGTTCCAGAAAATCGATCCGTCAGCAGTCCAGACATGTGCCGTTCCAAATTTTTTTACAATATTTCGTAAAGCTCTGTGTCGGCGATTAGTGAGATCCTCTCTTAAAACTAGACCACTGCCTTTTAATTTCTTTTTTAAGTTATAAATTTCTGCTCGCTTACGATACGAACAAAACTTGATTATTATTGCCCGCGGATTTTCACTGGACTTATTAACGCTACCAACTCTGTGACTTCTCTCTATATCATTCAAGGAAATATCAACATCTAAGTTAGCGAACGCTGTTGTTACTAAAACATCCGTGTTTTCCTTGGGCTCTTCCTTAACGCCGAATAAACGTAGATTATTTCGGCGTGTGTATTGCTCTAAACGATCCATTCGGTAATTTGTATCTTTGATTTCAGTAGCATTACTTACATTGGCATCATTCAAATCTGTCAATTTAGCGTTGACAATAGAAAATTTTAGATCAATATCTTCAAGAATTGCCTTCGTAACAGACGATGATATTTGGGTAATTAAAGACTGCATGGTTGAGTCATCCAGAGATACACTATTCGACCGCAGACTTTTAGCCATAATTATAAGCCGATGTAAACAAGTTCGATTTATTTAGGAATATCTATAATTTAACAGTTCAGAGTTCACGCACCCAACAGTTGCAGCATTAAATTATGTTTTTCTAGACTGTGCACTGTTACTTTTTACCGGAGAACTAATTATAACAGAACAAGTCAATCACTTGATATCATAATGCTACCAACACACAACAAAAACTTTAAAAAACCACTTAAATATTGAGAAATAAAAGGAGCTGCCCACAACGTGCTATTCTCGCGAGTACATTTCACATCACATCTTATCAGACAAATATTTCTTATTTAATGTAAAAATCAAAGTATTAGTTTTGTTTTCATTGAGTTTCAAATTATGGGAACAAAACCATGTGTTTGCTTTATTTAGATCATTTCTTATCTTTAAATCTAAACTACTAAAATTGTTATCTGATACCAGAAGGGAGTATCATCAGCATACGATATACATAAGTTTGGATGTATATAATGAAATAGGTCGTTCAGGTAGAAAGTGAATAGAACAGTTCCCAGGACGCTTCCTTGAGGTACATCACAGATAGTAGAAATTAATTTGGAACTATTTCCGTTCATCAGAGGGCATTGCTTTCTGTCTTCAGAATAAGATTTGAAAAGATCAACGCCGTGCCCCTGATTCCATAACCCTCCACTTTTCTTAAAAGTATATTATGTGCAACAGAGTCAAAAGCCTTGGAAAGGTCACAAAGAACAACCGCAACATGTTCCCCTTTATCAAGGCCCTTAACAATCGCGCCGACAAAAAAGTCAGCCTTCTCTGGTAAATCCTGCTTCGTAAGTTGTGAGCAAATAATTTAAAAAATTCGGTTACCTATTAATTTTTCCAACCATCCATTGGCAAAATGTGCGCCTACGAGCATGATCACCAGGTTGCAAGAACTGAACGCGTTGCACATGGTAGGGATGTAACTGTTGGACTTTTAAAACGCGCCAGTTAAAGAACCTACTGAACATATAATCTTCTTCATCTCTGACAGGGAATTGTTTGATGTTTTGTATGCAATTTTAGAAGAGCCTCATGAGGCTCATGGAAGTATCGGTCTGGAGGAAGAGATCGCATAATTAAGGAAATGTCAACTGGTTATAAAAATATAACTCGTCATGATAAAGAATTATAACGTGTGTCCAACAATTATTGTAGTCCTGGGTGGCTGTAGAGTCAAACATTTTTAACTAATTATTGTTTCAAATGGCATTAAAACATTAAATACGTAAAGAAACATTATCAACTCTATAAATTCACCTACATACAATCGTACCATACATCTTACAAAAATATTCAATGAAACTACACAATACAACACTAAATACACTTTAAATAACTCACAAGAACTCATTCAAGACTTAAACAATATCACTATAAATTCCAATGATATCTTAATCTCTTTTGACGTAACCAATTTATATACCAATATCCCAATAAACGAAACATTAGAAATAATGCATAATTTACTTAACAAACACATACAAAATCAACAAGATACAGACAACATAATTAAACTATTTAAATTAACCACTACACAAACTTTTTTCAAATTTAATAATAACTTCTACAAAATGACTGACGGTCTACCCATGGGTGCACCCAATGCATATCTTATTGCCAATATTTACATGGACTTATTAGAACAAATAATCTTAAATACAAATAACAAATACAATAAACACATTAAATATTGGAAACGATATGTTGACGATATAATATGTATATGGAATAACAATAATAATCCTTCTTTACTGCAAGAATTTCATAATTATATTAACAATTTACATGACAATATTAAATTTACAATAGAAATTGAAAAAGATAATAAATTAAATTTTCTTGATCTTACTCTTTATAAAAATAATAACAAAATAGAATTTAACATATATCATAAACCTACACAAATAGACATAATAATTCCTAACGATTCCAATCACCATTACAAACACAAACAAACAGCTTTTAGATATTATTTAAACCATTTCAAGTAGCGACATCTTTTTATCGCTTTTTGACCTGACATTGCTGTAGGATTGACAAATTGAAGCTAGTTCGCCACATAATAAGTCATCCTATGCAAGGCGGCCATGCTTGCTGTCAAAGCATATGATGACTTATTATGTGGCGAACTAGCTTCAATTTGTCAATCCCTGCAATGTCAGGTCAAAAAGCGATCAAAAGATGTCGCTACTTGAAATGTTCATTACTTTCAACTCGCATTGGCAAATAACCTGGACAAGTCGGTTTGGTTTGCAGTGGAGTTCTCGAGCTACGGTTCTACTGACGAAGGCCCAACTAGGCCTGTATAGAGCCTGCTCGAGGAATCCGCTGTAATCGAAACCGATTTGCACAAAACTTTTTTAAAATTATTTAAACCGTTTAGATAATATACCTATTTCACAAGAATATCAAATACATGAATACAACATAATAAAACAAATAGCTCATAATAACAATTACAATACGAATATAATTAATAAAATACAAAATAAAATAAACAATAAAACACACAATAAAACAACAACTACGTTTACAAATTACATATCAAGGCAATATTAACTATAAATTAGATAATATATTACACAAATACAATATTAACTCCACCACTATACAAAAGTCTAATTTACTTTATAATCTACTAAACAATAAAGATCAAATTAATAAATTAGAAAAAAACGGTGTTTATCAATTAAACTGTAAAAATTGTACTGCTACTTACATAGGTGAAACAGGACGCAACATCAACACTAGAATTAAAGAACATATCAGAGACAAAATAAATTCTAACGTAGGTAAACATTTACACGAAAACGGACATACATTAGACATAAACAAAACACAATTATTACACCAAAAAGATAAAAGTTATAAACTTACACTCTTAGAAGCATATGAAATACAGAAATTAAAAAACCAAAATACACAAGAATGTCTAAACGACCAAATATATCTAAATTTTAAGCCAATCTAAACATATCTTAACCTATAGTATTGATAAAACAATCTATTTTAATTACTTCTATACGTCATTAACCTGCCTTCAGCCATTACAGTTTGAACTTATATATTTTTCTTCTCCAATAATTTTATTACTATGATGTTTATCATTATGAATTTTGACTATTAACTGTTAGTATTTATCCATAATTATCATACCAATAATTAAAATTAAGCAAACTACTAATATTAGTTAATAAAATTTAATTTAACCTCATATTTCTACAACCACGTTGTTTCACATTATCATTTTCAATTTCATAAAAATGTTATAACTATTACATTGTTTAATGCATGTTAATTATCATATTATATAATTTATTACAATATTAATTTAGCATAAAAAATTTCTACATACTCAATAACATTTAAATCATACGAAAAATTAAATACATTTTAACTTTAATGTTATTTACAAAAATTGTTAAAAATCTTTTATTTACGATTTTAGGCCTGATTATTATTGTAATAATAATATTTTTACTAACAAATTAACACAGTTTCATTTTCATTTTCATAATTTTTATAACGTTTAAAATAACTAAGGCATGTCAATTATCATTTTATTTTATTTTACATTTATTTAGTAAAATATTTTAACATAATCAATAATACATAAATTACATAAAATAAATTAATTACATATCAACTCTACTATTTTACATACAAAATTGTTAAAATTTCTTTTCTTTGTTAATTTTAGGCCTGATGAAGACAATTTTTTGTCGAAACCGGTAGCAAGTAAATATATAAAAATACAATTAGGAATTATTATTTCTCAACTTCACAAACATTTATTTGTTGTCTAACAGTCAATATTTCAGACTTCAATTCAACGATACGAAGTAAAAATCGGCATTTATGTGACACCACAGCCACCCAGGACTACAATAATTGTTGGACGCATGATATCTTCAATTGCAGTGTTGTAACAGATACATTTTTCAAAGTATCTAGATTCAGATACAGATACTTACCCTAATTTGTAACTCGATACAGTTACATATACTTTATTTTGAAAAGTAACTAGATCCAGATACAGATACAGTATAAATGTATCTAGATACCTTTTAGATACATACATACATGCAGGTTGAGTCCAAAGAAAGACTATGCGAATAGCGTCGGTGTTTACTGTCGGATTTGAGCGGTCAAAAAATCAAATGAAATAGCAGAAAAACACTGTACAGGGTGTCCCATTTTCGATGGTATTCCATAGGTATCTTCGTTAATAATGGAAACAGAAAAAACCGAGCACGCAATATTGGGTCAACTTTTTATGCTAATTTGAATGGCCAACTTAAAAATTTGCTGTTCCTTGCCATTTTCGCGGTACAGTTGAAAAACGAAAAATTCATCAAATTTTCAAACGCGCATATTTTTTTTATTTTTAAAGATATCGAAAAATGATAAAGGCATTTTTTATTCGACTTTTAACGTAGATCTTGATTCTTTAATCAAATCGTACCAAAAGTTCATAATAACCGAGATATAACCACAACTAATGTTTTTTTAAATGGAAGTCATAGTTGGCTTTGACATCATTAAAAAGGGTATTTTTTCTGCTTTTCGAAAATATGTAGTTCATTGATATTACGTTTTTAAATAACTGAATTACAGACAATTCATGTCAAATTTAGTAGGCCATGATTAAAAAAAAAAAAACAAGAAAAAAATGAAAGACGTTCTAAATGTCTAATTTTTGAAGCTCTTGTCTTGGAAACACCAATTTCTCGTTCTATTTCTCTAGTGGAAATGTTTGGATTAACTTCGATGCAACTTAAAACACCGATGGTATTTGCTTCTAAATTCCTTTTATTATATGATTTTGGTCTAGGTTGATTAAATGACCCGGAATTGATAAAATTTCTCCGCAGCCTAAAACAGAAGATTGTCTAAAAAGCCAGCTAGATAAAAGAAAGTCTCCTCTAACTTTTGTAATTAAATAGAAAATAAAGAGAATGTTTTTTTTTGTTAACTTAACTATAAAATAAATACCGTTCGAAAATTCTCTTATCTGGTTGACGCCGTTCTGGAAACCGTTCCAGATAGTAATTCGTTGCCGTTGTCGAATTTTTTTCACATTGAATGAAAGATTTTATTAAATCATAGTTCTCATAATTTTCGTATTTTTCCAATTCACGAAATACTTATTTGAAGGTAATTAACACTTTCTGATAGTTGTGGTATAAATATTTAGAACGTCTTTCATTTCTTTTTCTTGTTTTCTGTAATCATGGCCTACTAAATTTGACATGAATAATATTAATTGTCTGTAATTCAGTTATTTTAAAAGATAATATCAATGAACTACATATTTTCGAAAAGAAGAAAAAATACCCTTTTTAATGATGTCAAAGCCAACTATGACCTCCATTTAAAAAAATATTAGTTGTGGTTATATCTCGGTTATTATGAACTTTTGGTGCGATTTGATTAAAGAATCAATATCTACGTGAAAAGTCGAATAAAAATGCCTGTATCATTTTTTGATATCTTTAAAAATAAAAAAAATATGCGCGTTTGAAAATTTGATGAATTTTTCGTTTTTCAACTGTACCGCGAAAATGGCAAGGAACAGCAAATTTTTAAGTTGGCCATTCAAATTAGCATAAAAAGTTGACCCAATATTGCGTGCTCGGTTTTTTTCTATTTCCATTATTAACGAAGATACCTATGGAATACCATCGAAAATGGGACACCCTGTACAGTATACCCTATCTTGCGTCTTTAATACATTTACGACGGCTGTCAACTTTTGTTTTTTAAATAGTAATAAATTTCGAAAGAACCTTTTTGTTCTGCGTTAGAGATAGAATAGAAAGATATAAATTTATTATTATTATGTAATAAACAGTTGCTGAACAATAAATGAAGGGTGTCGTGGAAAAACGGTAAGTCCATTACATAAAATTTTCGGTAAACTATTTAAAAACAAAATTTGAAGTGTCGATTCTATTATTATTGTTATAATTAAAGCTGGTTCTTGTCCGACGAAAATTGTATCACAAACTCTTTTAAACGGACACTAAATGGCGCACAAACACTTTACGTTTCGCTATCGTTTGACAGCTTCTTCGGAAGAAGCTTTACGTTTCGCTATCGTTTGACAGCTTCTTCGAAAATTTCATTTACACTTTCTTTTTTGAATCTGCTTAATAACATTAGTTTTTCACAAGCATTTCTACCTAAAATACGACGAAAAATATGATTCGCTTAAAAACTTGTTCTTGTTAGAAATGGAAAAGATACTTAAGTCTATAAATAAAAGCCTAACTGATGAATCTTCCGATAATTGTGACGAGGACGACGAAAGCTTCTTTAAAATACTAAGAAGTCCAACCACGTTGACTGTGAAAGATAAAAATGACAACGAAAATGTCAAAATAAGTGAAAAAGAAACGTCTACATCAGTGTGCACAATGCAGTTTCTTCAGTACTTAAAAGATTTAGAATGCTTACGCGCATGCAACATTGTGTATGAAATTTTTAAAATATACAATACTATTATACCATCTTCTGCACCTGTAGAACGCCTTTTTAGTACAAGAGGGCAACTATGTATATTTTAAATCCACCACAGAATCACTATTTATCATCATCATAATTTTCGTCGTCAACTGGTAACCATGGCATCTTAAATTTTGGCAAGGAAATCGTGGCTAATATGTACTGCTTTGATGTTTGACATTTTAAATCAAGAATCTTACCGCATCGTTTGGTAATTCCATGCAAAATTGCACCTTTTAATGATTCACAGTGTGACATATGTACATGATCAAGGTCGCCAGTACTTTTAAAATAATCAGAGATCATAGAATTCATGTTCCAATGTGTGTGTGTGTACTTAAAAATCTTAATAAAGGTTTTCCAAAATATTCAAAATACTCATGGACATAAACAATACATGGTGTCAGCTGTAAAAAGCGGAACAATAAACAAGGAATAAGAAGTAATCTGAGAAGTAAGAAACATAATATAATCAATATAATCACCTACAAATGTCACAAGTGACTTTCAACTAAAAAACTAATGGATTCGTTTAAACCACCTACTGGATTGAATTTATCTGAGAATGCTGTTAATAACTGGAAAAACTACAAGCAGAGGTTTGAGTTACACCTGGTAGCAGCAGATAAAAGTGGAGTGCCGGACAAACGTAAGATAGCAATGTTCCTAAACTGTATTGGGGAAACTGCATTTGATGTATATAATAATTTTGGTCTAAACGAGGACAAACTAACTCTTCAAGAAGTTTATGATGCTTTTGAAGCATATGTGAAGCCGAAAACAAATGTAGTGATCGAAAGGCACAAATTTTTCTCAAGAACACAGCAGCTTAATGAGCCGTTTGATAATTTCTTAAATGATTTACTAAAATTAATAAAAAGTTGTAGTTTCGGAGACCAAGAAGAGTCACTGTTAAGAGATAGAATAGTAATAGCGATTAACGATGAAGCACTTCAAGAAAGGTTACTACAGGACCCTGACCTTACGTTTAAAAAAACTGTTGACACCAGCTGAGCAGCAGAAATCAGTAAATCTCAACCAAAAACACTCGAGCAAACTGCAAGGACAACCGAGTTAAATGCTGTAGATGTTGTTAAGAGAATAGAGAAGAGAAATACCACTATCAAGACTTCGAAACAGAATTCAAGAGGTAAAATGGAGAAGAATAAACAGAACAATCAAGACTATCAAGACTCTGACTGTACAAAGTGCGGTATAGACATAAGAGCTGCAATTGTCCTGCCTTTGGTAAGAAATGTAACAATTGTGGTAAACTAAATCACTATGCAATAGGGTGTAAAATTAAAAAGGAAACCTTCAGAGCAGTGAGTGAAGTACAATCTTTTCAAGTAAATGATTTTTATGTAGATTCAATTAAGAATAGTACAAGTTCAAAATTTTGGACAAAATGCTTAAAAATTGAAAACAAAGACACAGGAGCTGATTGCAATATTTTGCCAATAAATGTTTTTAATGATATCTCATTTAATAAAAAACCAAATGTACATAAATCTAACATAACACTTGAATGTTATTTTAATAACAAAAGAAAAGCAAGTAGCTTTGTTGTGCTTAACTGTGAATTGAATGAGAAAAAGTACCAAATAAAATTTATTTTGTTTGACACTGACAGTCTTCCTATTTTAGGTAGCAATGCTTGTGAAAAACTAATGTTATTAAGCAGATTCAAAAAAGAAAGTGTAAATGAAATTAAAAGTAAAGAAACAAATTTTGAATTAAATAATAAAGTTAAGAAATTAAAATTAAAAATTAAAAATAATAAAGACATTTTTGAAGGTGTTGGTTCATATCCTGAGGAATATAATATTATTTTAAAACAAAATAGTGTACCTGTAGTAAATTCATGTAGAAGAATTCCTTTTGCTATAAAAGATAAATTAAAAAGCACAATAGATAAATTAGAAGAATTAAAAATAATGCAAAAAGTTGAATATGCGACAGATTGGGTTAATAACATTGTCATAGTAGAAAAGCCTAATAAGAGCTTGCGGATTTGTCTAAATCCTTTACACTTGAACAAATGTTAAAAAAAAAATTCCGATACCAACATTAAAAGAGTTAAGTACAATGCTTCCTGGAAAAGAAATGTATTCTGTGCTTGACTTGAAAGATGGATTTCATCAAATAAAACTAACTGATACTAGCAGTGATCTTTGCACGTTTATAACTCCCTTTGGAAAATATAAATATCAAAGATTGCCCTTCGGCCTTTCAACTGCTCCAGAAGTTTTTCAAAGAATGAATACTAAAATATTTGGTAACGTAAAAGGAGTACAGATATACATACTTTGATGATTTAATAGTTGCAGCTGCTAATGAAAAAGAACATGATTCAATTTTGCATGAAGTTATTAATAAGGCTAGAAAATACAACATACGGTTTAATCACAATAAATTTCAATATAAAGTTAAACAAGTTAATTACTTAGGTTTAATGTTTAATAAACATGGAGCTAGACCTGATCCTGACCAAGTCGAATCAATTATAAAATTAAAAGAGCCGGAAAATAAAAAAGAATTGTTAAGAATTTTGGGAATGATAAATTACTTATCAAAGTTTATACCAAACACTTCAAAAATAACATCACCACTTCGTGAGTTGATAAAAAATGATGTCGACTGGCATTGGTCTAAGGATCATTCTAGAATTCTTGAAACACTGAAAAGATTAATAATAAGTAATGCGCCAACATTAAAGTTATTTGATGTAAACTTACCTTGTGAGATACAAGCTGATGCATCACAGAATGGCTTGGGAGCATGTTTATTACAGGAAGGGCGTCCAGTTTCGTTTGTTTCTAGAAGTCTTAATGATTCAGAAAAAAGATACTCACAAATTGAGAAAGAACTTCTGGCTATCTGTTTTGCATTAGAAAGGTTTCACCAATTTGTATACGGTAATAATGTTAAAATCTATACTGATCATAAACCGTTACTGTCAATTATAAAAAAAGATTTGCACAAAACAACTGCCCGTCTTCAAAGATTGAAATTGAAATTACTGAAATACAAAATAAATCTTGAATACTTACCTGGTAGATTTATGATGATTGCTGATCTATTGTCCAGATCTTATCTAAATAAAATTGTAACTGAAGATGAAACACTTTCTGAAGTGGTACATAGTCTCAATACAAAAGTTTCAATGAGTAAGAAAATAATAATTGAATTTAAAAATGCTATCAGTAATGATAACAATTTGAAAATAATTTGTAAATATTGCGTAAAAGGTTGGCCTAATAATAAAACTAGTGTCTTAGATGAAGTAAAGCCATACTGGTCTTTGAGAAATGACATAACTTTTCATAATGGACTTCTATTTTTACAGAATAAAATAATAGTACCAAGCTGTTTAAGACTTGAAATGTTACAATTAACACACAAACCGCATTTTGGCATAGAAAAAACTAAAAACAGAATTAGACAAATTTTTTATTGGCCGAATCTTAATACCGATGTAAACTATTTTATTTCTCGATGCAAAGTGTGTACAAAATATAGTAAAAATAACGTAAAAGAACCATTAATTCCCCATCAAATACCAAAATTGCCATTTGAAAAGGTAGGAATTGACATATTTGAGTATGCTGGAAAGAATTTTATCGCTTTAATGGATTATTACTCAAAATGGTTAGAAATAATAACAAGACTGCTAAAGAAGCTGAAAGTAAACTGAAGGTAATATTTAGTAATCACGGTATTCCAAAACAAATTGTGTGTGAAAATATGCCTTTTTCTAGCTATGATTTCAAACAATTTGCAAAAGCATAGTCATTTGAAATTATAAATTCAAGCCCTCATTACCCTAAATCCAATGGCTTGTCAGAAAAAGCAGTTGGTATATCGAAATCAATTTTAAAAAAGTGTGGTGAAGAAGGAACCAGTATAAGTGCCGCGTTACTAGAATATAGAAACTTACCTATATCAGGATTAAGTGTTTCACCTTCAGAATTACTTATGTCTCGAAAATTGCGTACATTTCTGCCAATTGTAGAATTACAACTTGTACCAAAAGTTAAAGATATTGAATATCAATTAAAATTACGCCAAAATAGACAAAAGAAATTTTATGATAAGAATGCCATTGTTAGAGATTGTTTTCAGCCTGGTGAAAGTGTAGTAGTCCAAAGAATAGGTATTTGGGAGCCGGGAGTAATTACGAAGGTGGAAGACACACACACAGAATTGAGACGTAATTCTGTACATTAAAAAAAACATTTATTGAACCAATGGTCTTACATGATCATGAGGCTGATAACAATGAACAAAATAATGATGTAAATGCTAAAACTGAATTATCTAACATTACTAACGAAAATGTAAGTAGACTAGACAATGAAACAGTGACAGTGACTAGAAATGGAAGGCAGTCAAGAAAACCACTTAAGTTCAAAGATTATGTAACCACGTAAAGAGGGAGATGTGACATGTGTACATGATCAAGGTCGCCAGTACTTTTAAAATAATCAGAGATCATAGAATTCAATTGTTATTGTTTACTTGTACTTCATGTTCCACTGTGTGTGTGTACTTAAAAATCTTAAATAAATAAAGGTTTTTCCAAATATTCAAAATACTCATTGGTATAAACAATACACACAGTAAACTAAAGATGAAAGTGTATTTAAAGTCTGTTTTATTTGAAGCAATGTTGGTAGAACGTAACCAAGAAAACAAGTATTTTCTCCCTGTAAGATATCAATTGCTTTAGCAAGAGATTCCATAACGTACGTGTACTCTTCTAAAAATTCAATTTCAGCTGATTTTAGTTTGGTTTTTTTCAAGGTTTCAAATATTTCTGGTAGAGAGTCTTTTATAGTAAGAATTCTAACAACACTATCATAAAAAGAATTCCACCTTGTAGGACAAGGAATAAGGAGTTGATAACCACAAATACGTTCTACTTCATCAGAAGCATTTGTTGATCTATGACATGTGTTCCATAAACTATTTAATTTAGCAAAAGTTGAATTATATATCCTTTTATATGTTGTGTCTTGAAGAGCTTTTTGTGTGTCAACTGTCGCAATTAGGTTTAACGTGTGAGAGCAACAGCGGAAGTGTGGTGGTAATGTAATATCATCACCATCCAGGTCTTCAGTTTGCAAGATATTTAAATCTGGCATATCATCAACGATTACGGAGATAATATCATCATTATTATTAAGAAAATTAACTTCTGTAAGTTCTGTAGAAACTATTTGTTCGGGAATCGAAAAAATTCTACATGACTTCGAAAAGTTGCTGGCATTATCTGTCACAGTTCCAACTAATTTACTTTCTCTTAAGTCAAATCCTCGATGAATTTTACAAAGTAAATTCCCGATTTCTAGGTAAGTATGTGAATATTTCATTCTTCTACAAGCTAATACTGCAGAACATCTTTTTAATTTATTATCAATATAATGTGCAGTGACACCTAAATAACTTTTATGATTGTTGCTCCAAAGGTTTGCAGTAATACAAACAAAGTCCACTTCTTTCAAGGTCTGCTTTAAATTTTCTATCATTTTTTGATGACGTACTTTCATTGAATTCAATGTTGTTTTTCTACAAGGTGGATAAGTTCCATTTGACAAACCAACTACAAGTTTTTGAAAAGAGCTTTTCTCTACTGTTGATATTGGAGCCATTGCTTCTTCAATGTAATTGAATATAAGTTCATTTATCTGTAAATTTAAAGTTATTATTCAGAGAATTCTTTAAAATTTGCTTAACCCTAGTCCTCCTACAAAAAATGTATTCCCATTTCTACGACCGGAGGTACATTTGTACCTCATATATTTTGTATGAAACATTTGGTAGCGCAGGCAAAATTTGATGTTTTATTACTGTTGTGTAATAGATGTATGTGTTTAAACGTGTTTTGATTTTGCCGGGTACTGGCAATGCCAAAAAGAAACGCAAATCTCGCAATGCATGGCACAAATGTAATGAAGCACACAGACGTGGCTATATTTGGACGATTTGGTTGCCGCAATCTGATTGCCCGGAAATTGCATGAAAATTGCCAGAATAAATGGTGCCCCATCAAGTGCTTATAAAAAAAATTGTTGGGCGATCAAAATGAAAAGATAAAGAAAAATAGGAATTACTTTAACAGGAACATATTCAATTATGTACTTTGAACAAAAAATAAAATATATTCATTGATTTATCAGCAAATCAAAAAAGAACCGATCGGAAAGACTAAATAACGTCAATATTGAAAGAAAGAAAAATTATTAATTTTTGTCTCACTACTTCAGTTTAGACAAATACATTGGCGTTTTATGAAAGCTTATTAAAACAGTGTTTCATGAGAGTCTAGATATACTGGGTGTTCCATTTGAAAATTTTGAGAAAAATTATCTTTCGCAAAACTCAACACCCTGTACACATTATAACTGATAGACCGAAGCAGTTTTGAAATTTCTGTAGAAAAGATAATATGTTAAGTACCTACAAAAATTCAAGACGAAATGTAAATAAATAACAAAGATATAAGCACTCATGTTATGGCAATTTTTACACTTAAACATCAATATCTTACGAACTCTTAAGTAAAACTTCCTAAATTTGTGATTATTACCTATTCGTAATGCGTACTTTCGAAATATGTAAAAATATACTGGTGTTCCATTTAAAAAATATAACTTTGGCATGGCTCTCAGTTACTGAACACTCTGTATAGCCAAAAATAATTTTATGAAGTAGAGCTGACTGAGTTACATCTTAGGTCGTTTGAATTTTTATACATTTATAATCTTATATACTATAGACGGTAGAGAAGATCGCGGCACTCGGTGGACACCTGTGTAGGGTGATAATTACTCAAGATACAAAAAACATTGTTACACTGTTACATTGTTACATCCTTAAAATTCACTACAAATTTTTGTTAATAACAGTGTTAACAACAGGTAAATATCAAATTATTATCTACGATTCCAATGCTAATCAAGTCAATGTTATGTATTTACAAACTTATTTCTAGCATTTTTGCTACGATCATGTTTTTTTTTTATTTTTTTCGGTGTATAGGCAGCACCTTTTTAGACAGTTATTTGTTTTGAAAGAAATAATTCTGATGGATCTAAAAATTTTAAAATATATAGCGGATAGGCATAAGACAAACAACAAAAATGAAAGTACCTTATTAAACGAAGAATTTAGGACAGAAAAATATACGCCATGCTGTTTAAGAAAATTGATTTTTGTCATTTTGAAATATCTGATATTTTGTTTATTAGCGTCAGGGTGGTCACCCTGTAACGAAAAAATACATTTAATAATAGCTTATAAGAAATTTAAGTATTAACTACATCTGTACCAAAAATCTTTTTCTTAGACTTAAAAATAAATAAAATAAAAAGAAATAAAATACTGGGTGATCTATGACGTCGGGGAAAAACTTCACCGGTTGATTCCCATGAGTAATTCAAACAAAAAACTTCTAATAAACATGTGTCCGATAATGCTTTTTAACGGAAGTGTAACCCTTCAAAGTTTATTACATGTTGAATGTTTACAACTTCAAGGCGATATTAATGCCCGGTTGCACCAACTTTTTAAGCAGAGCTTAAATTTAAGTTATGTTTAGAATGTGACATTACACGTATGGTCAGTATAATGTCAAATACATTCTGACTGACATTTAAACTTCAACTTAAGTATCAATTAGAATGTGACAAACATTTTGTGAAATCTATAAATAATGTCATAGTCTAAACACCACTTAAATTTAAGCTCTGCTTAAAAAGTTGGTGCAACCGGGCATAAGATACTAATTTTTGTTTTCATAGGTAACAAATGAAATATGAAATAAGCCTACTGCTATTGCTTTGATTGATTGACGTTATATGTTATAAACTTTAAAGGGTTACATTTCCGTTAAAAAGCATTATCGGATACGTGTTCATTAGAAGTTTTTGTTTGAATTACTTATAGGAATCAACCAGTGAAGTTTTTCCCCGACGTCATAGATCACCCTGTAGTGGCTGCAAATGGCAGTTTTTTGATAAAATGTCAAGAACGGTTAGGTTTAGGTATAAACAATTATATGCAGACAATGTGTAGAATTTTACGAGCAATCTAAATTTGAGATTATATACACGTATAGAGTGTGCCACTTGAAATAAAAAAGTTGAATCCGGCACCACTGTTTTGATTCATTTTGTATGGATGAAAATTATTTTATGTTGTAGACCTCTAAAATTGAAAAAAAAAAATTGCGTTGAAACATTTTTTGTATCTTAAGTAATTATAGGAATATTGCCCGACAATACACTGCTGGGAAACCTATATGTTCATCTTTATGGCCCAGTATTTCATTCGAAGTTTAACTTTAAGTTTCGTTTTATTTCTATGGAAACAATTGTCTTTACAATTATTACTATGGCAATAAAACGAAGCTTAAAGGGTTCCACAAACCGAAGCGGCCGCGGTGGCGGCTACGGTAGCGGCCGCGGTGGCGTTCAAACGCGGCAACAGCATGTTTATGACAGCTTCCACATCGACGCGGTTTGACGCTCACAAGCGCGGCCTGTGCAGCGTTCTAATGTGCGGCCGCGGCTAAACGCAGATTGCTCAGTTTGGCCGTTGATCGCATGGTAAAAATGACGTCAATAATGGAGTGAATTATTAAAGAAGTCTTTTAATTTGGTTGTTTAACCAAAAAATGACATTGTTTGTTTTTCAAAAAATGACATGTTGATAATACAAATTGAACTACCTGCCTTTTCTGTACATCTTCTTCCAACAAAGCTGCTAAAAGTAATCCTTCTTCTATAACATCATTTTCAACATCCATGTTAGCAAAATAGTTAATAATGAACGGGTATGGTTTGCGCTGAGGCCGCCACCGCGACCGCTACAGTTTGTGGGCCTGCTGTCGCGTTCGCATCCGCGGCCGCGGCCGCTACCGTGGCCGCCACCGCGGCCGCTTCGGTTTGTGGAACCCTTAAAGTTAAACTCTGAATGAAACACTGGGCCTAAGTTTATCACATTTAGGGCCGGTTTCACCAAACTGGGTTAAATTTCTTCTAAAACGGGATTAAGAAAACGCGATTAAAACTTAATCTTACATTTTAAACGAGTTAAATGCGCTCGTGTTTCCCCAGTGATATTACTAGTGACGCTAATCGAGATTAATTAAGCGAGTTTTAGTTTCACGATCTCGTCGAAATCGCACGAAAGCAATCGAAATGGGTACAGTGTACCTGTTGTCGTTTTGAAAAGAGCTGTCAGTGGAAAAGGTGCCTATTATTTTTTTATAGATAATTTTGTAATCATGGCAAGTACATCTGTTGTTGAAATGGAAAAGAGGAAAAGGAAAAGAAGTCCTAATATGACGGCAGGAAAGAAATTTTTTTTGAGTAGATTTAGTTACAGATCACTTTAATGTGATTGAAAATAAACGGACAGATACTGTCACACAGCTACAATAAGCGGAGGAATGGGAGAAAATTGCCCGCAGCTTCAACGCCATAAGCAGTAGTTGCCACAGAAGTCCGGAAACTTTGAAGGCAGCATGGGAAAATTTGGAAAAATATACAAGTATTTGCCAATGAGCAGATGCAGATAGTAACCGGTACCGGTGGCGGACCAGTTTTGCAAAAGAACCCACCTGTTAGAGGGAAACTCCAACCGCTCCTCAATTTGTTCAAGAACTACAAGGGCAGATTGTTCGGAAAGCCTGAAACGAGTTTGAAAATCCACATCGTCGTAGTCATCAAAATAATTGTTTCTTTCACAAATCCATCTTGGCCGACGTCTAAGAATAAATTATTCTTCTTCGCTATCATCATTAAAAACCAGATCATACAACTCTTGAGCCATTTTTACTATTTTCGCAATGAAAACTTGACGTTACTAATCGCGATTAAGTACTTAACTTGTGAAAAATGAACGTTTAACACTAAACTCGATTAATTAAAATTAAACGCGATTTAATGTATGGTGAAACGCATCAAATGGTTAACCCAGATTAACTGCACTCGTAATCGAGTTTAAAATACTAAACTAGATTGGTGAAACTGGCCCTTAGCAATGAACCAGTTTAAAACTTACCCGTAAATGTGTGTAAAAATTTCCGGGGGCGTTTCGACTGCCGCTAATTATCGTTCTTGCAGGACAAAACTGACAAACTGCTTTCACCAATCCGTTTTTTTCGAAAGGATCTTCCTCTTCATTTGTTGTATTCAGAACAATTTTAAAAAACTTTTCATCTAATATGGGTGGTGTTGGTAATGATAATTTTCTTTTTACAGGTAACGACATTATTGCGATCAGTCACTGCGAACTGCGGTAACACTAACCTGACTTTGACGTAACCCCAACAACGTTCGACTGTTAGAAATTGCATATCCGCAGAAACCAAATAGAAATATTTTTCTTTTATTTATAAGATGTATCTGTGTATCTTAAATGCTTAGATACAAACATAAATGTAACTAAATACAGTTAGAGATACTAAATACTGCAATGTAACTAGTTATAGATACAGATACACTGAAAGCATCTAGATACGCCATCTAGATACTTGTAACGAGATATGTTACAACACTGTTCAATTGTATAAACCATGTCGAGTGTTGTAACATATCTAGTTACAAGTATTTAGATACAGAATCTAGATACTTTCAGTGTATCTGTATCTGTAACTAGTTACATTGTAGTACTTGATATCTGTAACTGTATTTAGTTACATTTATGTATGTATCTGAGCATTTAGATACACAGATACATTTTTTAAATAAAAATAAAAATATTTATGTTAGCTGCTTTCTTTCGTTTGATCCAAACGCAACATAACGCGTTTAGATTCAAAGATGGATGCTCTCTTCCAAAAGGATCTTCGTGAAATTTCAATCCCGATTGCCCCTTTCAATCTTCCACTTTTACGATCCGTTTGGATTGAAATGCATTCAGATCCAGAGCACATAACGAAAAATTATTTGAATCACGATTCAAACTTTTCAGCGAAAGAAAGCAGCTTTTGTGTCATCTTTTTACTTCCAAAACGGATAAATCAGTAAAGCTACGTACTCAGCTAAGCGGATAGCGTTTTACGGTTCTCGTGCAGCGCTTGTGATTGGCTACGATGAATGAACCAATCACAAATGCTGCACGAGAGCCGCAAGACGCTATCTACTTAACTGAGTACGTAGCTTAACCAGCAGTAGAAGTTTTCGCACGGAACTACATATATCGACTATTATTAACTTTGGAGCCATATTTAGTACAAGTAGAAGAATATATGCAACGTAATCTACTTTGAACTTGTGAATTTGTTCATTTGATGTCTTGTACTACTCTTCAGTGTAATTTTATTAATGTCACAGAATGATAATAATTGTTCTTTCTGTTTGGCATTTTTCAATTTCAAACTTTGATGCTTTGTCAGTTTTTTTTCTTATTGAAATAAAAGTATCTAAAAGGTATCTAGATACATTTATACTATATCTGTATCTGGATCTAGTTACTTTTAAAAAAATATAATAAAAGTATATGTAACTGTGTCGAGTTACAAATTAGGATAAGTATCTGTATCCGAATCTAGATACTTTGAAAAATGTATTTGTTACAACACTGACCATGTCAACAGAAACAAAAGAGTATCAGAAAAGGTATTGATTGTGAAGCCCAGAGTTTGATCAGAGTTCAATTCGCGTTGTCAAGTTGATTTAATCGACTTTCAATCGCACCCAGATGGTGAATACAAATTTATCATGATATGTCAAGACCATTTAACAAAATTTATAATTCTGACGGCTCTCAAATCAAAACGCGCAGAAGAGGTAGCTTACAACCTTTACATTATTTGGCGCTCCTACCATTTTACAGTCAGATAACGGAAGAGAGTTCGCTAACCAAATCGTTTACAATCTTAAGCAGTACTGGTTTACATTAAAAATTGTGCATGGTAAACCGAGACACTCACATAGTCATGGAAGCGTTGAGAGGGACAACCAGGATGTACAGTGTGTCCCCGGATTGAGTCGTGATACGTATAATGAACCAAAAATTTTTGAATTCAGATTTCATGTTCTGCAGTTCAGGTCTGCTTGGCGTGAAATGAATTTGTGCCAAATTTGACGCCGAAAGCCTTCAAGGTGGCGGAGTTAACACAAGAAGTAAAATTGTGTAGGTAAAGTGGTCTTCCTTTTGAATTTAGGAGAAAAATTTAGTAAGATAAAATGATTCTCATTTCAAATTAGGGAGCTATACCAAATTCCAACATCCTAGGAAAAAAAATTGAATTACGGGAATTATCGTTATTTTAATTTCCACCCCTGAAAAACACCCCAATTTATCAATGGAATTTTTGTCATTATTTTTCCTGTAATCACGAACTTATTTTGGACAAAATTCATTACTTTCAGAATTTTTTGCAAAAATTTCGTAATTGGTCTCACTGTGCAACGCTAGGCTCAAAAAAACAATGAAACACTATAGGCTGGTACGTAAATATGACGTAATTACAATAAGCGGAAATGACCGTCTAATTAAACCTGTTGATAAAACTGCGGAATGTAAAGTCATGTACTATGTACGGAGAACTGTTTGATGTAATCCATAATGCTCACTTGGCAATCGGACATGGTGGAAGAAACCGGATGGTTTCTGAAATAAATAAACTCTACTGTAACATAACCAAGGAAACAATAATTATACAGCGTGTCCACCGAGTGCCGCGGTTTTCTCTACCGTCTATAGTATATAAGACAGAAAAAAGATTCAAACGAGCTAAGATGTAACTCAGTCACCTCTACCTCATAAAATTATTTTTGGCTATACAGAGTGTTCAGTAAATCAGAGCCATACCAAGTTATATTTTAAATGGAACACCCAGTATATTTTTACATATTTCGAAAGTACGTATAACGAATAGGTAATAACCAAAAATTTAGGAAGTTTTACTTAAGAGTTTGTAAGATATTGATGTTTAAGTGTAAAAAATTGCCATAATATGAGTGCTTATATCTTTGTTATTTATTTACATTTCGTCTTGAATGTTTGTAGGTATTCAATACAATATCTTTTCTAGCGAAATTTCAAAACAGCTTCAGTCTATCAGTTACTATGTGTACAGGGTGTTGAGTTTTGCAAAAGATAATTTTTCTCAAAATTTTCAAATGGAACACCCAGTATATCTAGACTCTCATGAAACACTGTTTTAATAAGCTTTCATAAAACACCAAATGTATTTGCCTAAACTGAAGAAGTCGTGAGACAAAAATTAATAATTTTTCTTTCTTTCAATAGTATTTTCAAAATCAAAATTATGGTCATTTTCTAATGAATGTTCTACAAGCATTGAATGATTTTGATTATTTTTTTGGATATGATATTTATGTTAGTCTAGACGTTTTTTTAAATTTTGGCTTGTTTCTCCAATATAACATGAATTACAATTGAAACATTTAATTTCATAAACTACGTTAGGTTGTTTTAGTTTTGGTGTTTTGGTTTTTAAATTTGAGAAAATACTATTTAAATTATTTACAGATTTGCTAGCTAAAATTAAATTGTGTTTTTTGAATATGTGTTTAAATGGGTGATATAGTGGTTCAACGTAAGGTAATGATATGTATTTGATATGTTTGAAATTTGTTTTGTGTTATTGTGGATTTTTGAATTTTGTAAATATTTAACACGATTTTTTATTACTGATTATACACTGCGTTCGTAAAGTATGGAATAAATTCATTTTCTACGAAATAAACGATTTTTATGTAAAATCCTGAAACAGGTCGATTTTTAATTAAAAAATGACACTATTTTAGCGAAATTTTGCATCTCCCCCTCCAACCCCCTCCGAGAGACAGTTGCCCCTTTAAAATTTTTAAATGGAATGGGGGGACATGTGATACCTCATTTGAAAGGGCTTTTCATTCTCTATTCAGTAGTATAAGAATTTTTTTAATTCCTATTTTTTCTAAAAAGAATAATACATTTTAAAATCAACACACAAAATATTAAAATGGATTATTTGGATGACGTTTTCCCCAATAGATGGATTGGTCGAAGGGGGGCAATTGAGTAGCAGGCTAGATCTCCTGATCTAACACCTCTCGATTTCTTTTTATGGGGATTTCTAAAAAGTAAAGTCTCCAGAACTAGTCTTGAAGAACTAAAAGACAGAATAAGAAATGAACTACGAGGAATCAATCCGGAAATAATCGACAATGTTTTGCATGAGTTTGAATTTCGTCTTGGTTATTGTCAAGAGGTAGGAGGAGGTCAGTTTCTTTGATATTGGTGTTATTACTTTTACTTCTACGTTGATTACATACATTAGTATCTACAGTTTTTATTCGTTTTCATAAAGAATTTTAAAAAAATTGGAATTAATCAAATTACCCTGGAAATGAAATGTTTTAGATGAACGTCAGCAAAGTTTGTACTATTGTCATTAATCATACGATTCCAGTTCGAACATTTCATTTAAATTATTTCATTTTAAAATTTTGTGTGTTGATTTTAAAATGTATTATTCTTTTTAGAAAAAATAGGAATTTAAAAAAAATTCTTATACTACTGAATAGAGAATGAAAAGCTCTTCCAAATGAGGTATCACATGACCCCCCATTCCATTTAAAAATTTTAAAGGGGCAACTGTCACTCGGAGGGGGTTGGAGGGGGAGATACAAAATTCCACTAAAATAGTGTCATTTATTAATTAAAAATCGACCTGTTTCAGGATTTTACATAAAAATCGTTTATTTCGTAGAAAATGAATTTATTCCATACTTTACGAACGCAGTGTATAAGATTTATTGGATAAGAATTTTGAACAAGAATCTTTTTTATTAAATTTAAATTATCATAAATGAAAAGTTTATCTGAAAGTAAAACAGCTCGATCTGTTAAAGAAATAATTGTTGCAATTTTATAGTTTTTAGATGTATACGAATGAAAATGAATATATCTACCTGACCACGTAGATTTATGAAACCAATTCGTTATTAATTTGTTATTACGTCTAATGATATTTACATCTAGAAAACTTAGTGAATTGTTAATTTCTTTTTCTACTGTAAATTGTAATCTATTATGAAAAGAGTTAAATTTACTTAAAACAAAGTCTACTTTATCTGAAGGCAAAGTCAATAAAATATCATCGACGTAACGAAAATATAAAGTTAAATTGAAAGGTAATGATTTCATGACACTTTTTTTTTCTAGTTCCTGCATGATAATTTCAGCTAAAGCAGGCGATAAAGGAGAACCCGTTGCTGTACCGAAAATCTGTTTATAAAATTTATCATTGAAAGCGAAATAAGATGTTTCAAAACATAAAGTAACAATTTCTAAAAAAATTTCTTTGGAAATGTCTGTAAGATCTTTAATTTCTATCCACCTATCATTAATGCTTTTTAAAGCTAACTCTTTTGGAATGTTAGTAAACAAAGAAACAACATCTAAGGAAATTATAATACAGTTATTTGGTATATCTATGTTTTTCAATTTATCTACAAGTTCATAAGAATTTTTTATAAAGTATTCTGATTTACTAGTAACTTGAGTAAGAATTTTTGAAACAAATTTTGATAAGAAATATAGAGAAGAACCTATAGTAGAAACTACTGGCCGAAGAGGTGTGTTAGGTTTGTGAATTTTTGGAATGCAGTATAATTTAGGAAATGTGGGATGCTGTATTTTAAGAGATTTAGCAATATTATTACTAATTTCAACAGATTTTTCTAACTTATTAATAATATTGAAAGTTTTACGTTGGAAATTTTCTGTGGGATCGTTATTTAATTCTACGTATGTATTATTGTCAGAGAGCATGGTTTGAACTTTTGAAAAATAGTCATTTTTGTCAATTAAAACAGTAACATTGCTTTTGTCTGCTACTGTGACAATGATGTTGGGGGATTTTCTTTAAGAAATTTTTTACAAGCCAAAAGATCTCGAATAAGAATTTTATATTTTGATTTTTCAAAAGTCCTATCAATATTCCTAATGTAATTTAGAAAATTAGAACAAAATTTATTTCTTACTTGTATTTTGGAAGTTGAATCTAAAGATTTTATACCAAACTCTAAGCTACTTAAAACGTTTAGAAAATCTACTTGTTTTTTATTAAAATAGGGTAATGAAAATTTTTTTCCCAAAGCAAAAATGTATTTTAAATTTGACGGAATTTCAGTTTTGGTATAATTAATTAACCATTTATTGATTGTATTTTGGTCAAATTTGATATAAAAGTTTTTATCTCTAAGAGAAATAAGATTATCCAACTTTTTAATCTGTGTCGATCGAATTCTATTAAACAACCTTTCATTTTTTTGGTTTTCAAAGTATAGAAAATTGTTTAATGTAATATTGTCTAGAAAATTACTTAACTGCCCTAAAGTATAATCTAATTTCCACATTAATTTGGTAAGAATTTTTAGAGTTACTTCAATTTCATATGAAAGAATTTTATTAGCGAAATCCGATACATATCTGTCAATTTTGTGACATGACATATCATACGCTCTTTTCAAAGGGTCAATAACATGTTTAGGATATACTCCTTCTTTTCTACATTTAAGCAAAAAGAGCTTACGATTTTTTATTTTGGTAATTTTAATTAAAGTTTTAGAATAAATTTTGCACAGTACCTTACTTTGGTGCCCGTAGCGACCCTCCACAAAATTGTAAAATCCTATGTTTCTGATATCCATAATTGAAGCTGGTTCTTGTCCGATGAAAATTGTATCACAAACTCTTTTAAACGGACACTAAATGGCGTACAAACACTTAACAAATAAAGTGACCATAATTTTGATTTTGAAAATACTAATATTTTATATAACGAGTCTAATATTTTCAAGAGACGTTTTATAGAAATGTGTAAAATAAAAATGTCGTCGTATTCTATTAACAAACGTATTGATTTTGTATCACAAAATCTTTTTTTTGCAGTTGGTTCTTGTCCGATGAAATTTGTATCACAAAATCTTTTAAGCGGACACTACTGATTTTGCAAATTTAAACGATACATTTTGTAGTTTTCTCGATTCCTTAAATAGAATATAGATCTGTCAATTTTTTAACATTTATAATGTTCAAATTATTTTTAGAATAAAAAAAAAATCAAGTTACTTTTTCAGTTTCCCTTGACAACCTTGTTTATTTTGACAACATGTTTATATTTTTCACTTCTGACGAAGCTGTCGAACGACTGCGAAACGTTAAGTGTTTGTGCGCCATTTAGTGTCCGTTTAAAAGAGTTTGTGATACAAATATTAAAGTTAATATTGATGCATTACTTAGTGAAAACCAACATCCTCAAATTTCCCACTAATTTTTTTGTAATTTGATGTTTTTTGAATAAATTAAAATAATAATACAAACGCGTTTTTTCTTTGTATACCAAACCTATTAAAACTCGCCGATAAAGTGGCATACGAAGTATTTTATAATGCGGCCCTCCAAACCGTATTTTTTTAAAGCGGCCCTTGGGGCACTTGCAGTTGGACAGCCCTGTTGTAGATCAAGAAAACATGACTGCTTAACGTTTTTTCCAGGTGTTCAACATGTTGTCTCCACGTAAGTTTATAATCTACGTAAATTCCCAAGAATTTAAAAGATGTCACACAGACTAATGATTTATTGTCGCATTTGACAAGAGGAGAAGATTCAACGGACACAGACTTAGGCACGACAGGCATTACTTGCGTCTTGGTCGCATTTAAAGTCAAACCATTCTTTAAGCACCAATGCATCATGTCACATAGGACATTGTTAAGTTTATCAAATGTCTCTTCACTACTCACTGCCGACACAGTGAACGTAGTGTCGTCAGCATATATCGTGGTCTTGGTTGATGAATTACAAAAGTCGGTAAGGTCATTCACGAATAGAGAAAATAAAACAGGGCCTAAATTCGAGCCTTGGGGCACACCTGATTTTACTTCTAATTCACTCACGATAATATACCGTCGATACAGACCTGCTGAGACCGATCGGAAAGGTAGGATTTGATCCACAATATTCACGTAACCTCGAATACCCAATGTTTCCAGTTTTTGACACAAAAGTGCATGGTTAACGGAGTCAAATGCGTGGTCAACAGGTCAAAAATATTGTTGTAGGTGTCCGTTGTAGCGGTTAGTGTAGATTTTCCTTTGCGGAAACCATGTTGAGATTCGGAAAGAATACTATTCCTGTCGATAAACGTAACTATTCGCTTCATGAAGATTGCTTCAAATATTTTTCCTAATTGACTCTGTAGCGCTATTGGTCTGTAATTGGCAAAACGATTACCTTTTTTCTTATGTACCGGGATCACCTTAGATTTCTTGAGCCCGTCAGGATAGTGTCCACTGGAGAAGGATTTATTAATTTATTATTATTATTTATTTATTTTATTATTTATCGGCAAAAACTTTAAATAGTGTAAGAAACAATTTTCATGTAGGGTAAGAACAAAATGTGAAAATGATTACCACAAATTTCAGAAATTCTCTTACTTATATCTGATAATTTCCACATTTGGGCATCCCTGGAGCACCAACAAATACATCTACAACCGTTTTTCAAATTCAGTTATGTTGCCCTCAAGCTTTACATGTCGATTCTGCTCATATCTGTAGCAACCGTAAGATTTGTAAACCTGTAACTCAGTTATTAAAATATGGAATTTTGAAGTGCTATGGAAGGTATGATTTCTCCTAGGGCCCTAGGATTACTTGTAAGTCTCTATGATAATATTATCTTATAGACATACAAGAAATCGTATCATACGGAGAACTTCAAAATTCCACCTATTAATAATTGACTTACAGGCTTACAGATCTTACGGTTGCTACAGATATGAGCAGAATCGCTCCATTATTCTCAGTTCATAATCGGTTAACTCTTGTCCTGCATTTCTATTTGCTGTATGTAGGCTGCCCATCTCGTTGCAACCTAGCTTTGCTCTACTACCTTGGCTCTCAAAGCCTATCGGACCAGAAAAGTATTTAGGAGCATTCTTTACAAGGAAAAGGCTCTTAGCTTTCACCACGAAGATATTATCGCGGAGATCGGTATCTATGTCATAGTTGTTGGGCATGATCTCATCAGGATTAGCCAAGATCGGATCCTCTCTGCTGCCATTCCATATACAACCCGGAATTGGATTGTTATCATAAAACTGCTGTCTAACACGGCGTGATGTATTGTGATCAGCCAAAGCTGTAACGACCGCACGCAAATTGCTCAAAAGTATATTACCCCACTCAGGTAATGTGCGATGTTGCCTATCTTCACGCACTCTCGCTACTCTAGGGATGTAAATTTTACCGTCTGTTTTCACATTGCTCTTTTACCTTGGCCCTCATAGTCTATCGGATCAGAAAACTATTTTGGCGCCTTCTTTGTAAGGAAAAGGCTTTTAGCTTTCACCGCGAAGATGTCATCGCGGAGATCAGTATCTACCGTTTTTGGTGGTCACAAATAGCCCTGCAATGTAAAACAGGGTATATCATATCAATTTACGTAGACATGTTTTAATTTATGTACCGGTGTAGCAATTGGAATAGATGTTTTACCTACGCATTCCCTCAGTGAAATCTTTTTTATTTTTGAAATTCAAGAGATTCCTTTCCTTTTTCATCTAATATTTTTACGAAATATAAGATCTCAGAAGCAATTGAAAATAAAAACTGTGAAACTCTTAATTTAATTCTTTACGGTGTACTAATTCCAATACCACATCTTTGGGATATATCACATAAACAACATTTATTAGCTGCAAACCATATAAAATAAAATTTCTGTTTCACTAGAGATGTGTCTTAAACCTCCATGGTTTTTCTCTTGTACTGAAATAGTTTTCCATATGCTGCCAACTTAAATAGACACACTGTATATAAATTTAAATAATATTATAACGCGTGATCAATTTCTTTTCTAATTAAGTGCCCTATGGAAAGAAAATTGTTTGTCTTTGATTAGTTCATTATTACTGACAGTTATAAATAATTGAATTAATGAATAAATGAATTAATCAAAGACATACAATTTTCTTTCCATAGGTCACTTAATTAGAAATATATTGATCGCATCGCTCGCTTCGCAAAACTGGTCGCTCACGCAGGACAGTGCGTTTTAGACTTTCGCTCGGCTATTAAGATAAATTAGTATTGTAACTTTGTAAATAAATTGGTGTTTTATTATTAAAGTGTTAAAATAAATCAGTTTATTGGGTATTTAGTGTTTTGTTTTAAAATAAAAATTAAACGAATTTCGGAACGCGAGGCCCTTGAATTGCGAGGCTCCGGGCTTTTTCCCGTGCCTACAACCGCCACTGCACATGTTTATGATTAACTTACAAATTGAGCTCCATAGATATGAAATGGCTAATTAATAAATCTACTAAAATAGTCCGGATTTTTCTACCTAAAATTTTATGTGATTCGTAAGTGGAAAGTACTAATTTGCCTGTTGTGCTACACCCTAGAAGAACTTTTAGATCTAATCTATAAGATGGTTTACAAGCCATTACAAACGAAATGCAAATCCCATCAAAAGCACGATTTCTATACAAGTCTGGTTGATTGTGACAATCAGTATCATTGTCATTCGATATGTCATTTTGGCTAGAAGAAGAATGACTAATTGCACCACGAGAAATGTGTAAGGCCAACACAAAATTTGAGTAACAATTTGCCGCAGAATTTGAAAATATTTCTTACTGTACCACTGTAATATTCATATTCAGGAGGGCTTGATATTCAATTTTTTATAAGTTTAATTCGAATTCCAACTTTTGGGATCATTTCCTTTATCACGTCTTAATAATAATAATAAGAAACAATTTAAGTAGCGACATCTTGCAATCGCTTTTTGACCTAACATCGCAGTAGGATTGACAAATTGAAGCTAGTTCGCCACATAATAAGTCATCCCATGCGAGGCGGCCATGCTTGCTGTCAAAGCAAAAAATTAGATGTCGCTACTTAAATTGTTTATTACTTTCACATCGCATGGGCGAATAACCTGGACATATCGGTTTGGTTTGCAGTGGATTTCTCGAGCTACGGTTCTGCTGATGAAGGCCCAACTAGGCCTGAAACAGCTGTACAGAGCCTGCTCGAGGAATCTGCTGTAATCAAAACCGATTTGCACACAATTTTTCTAAAACTCTCATATGCTTTGACAGCAAGCATGGCCGCCTCGCATGGGATGACTTATTATGTGGCGAACTAGCTTCAATTTGTCAATCCTACTGCGATGTTAGGTCAAAAAGCGATTGCAAGATGTCGCTACTTAAATTGTTTATTACTTTCACATCGCATGGGCGAATAACCTGGACATATCGGTTTGGTTTGCAGTGGATTTCTCGAGCTACGGTTCTGCTGATGAAGGCCCAACTAGGCCTGAAACAGCTGTACAGAGCCTGCTCGAGGAATCTGCTGTAATCAAAACCGATTTGCACACAATTTTTCTAATAATAATAAGGTTTATTATATGTATAGTTTGTTATAAGCATACAAAAATAGACTTGAGTTAAATTAAATTAAACTATAAACAAACAAAACAATTATTGCTAAGATTGAGAAAGAAAGAACAATGCAACGTATACACCTAATCGGCATAGACTCAGCAGTGCTGGTTTTCAGCTATACCAGTAAAACAAAATATATCTACATATATCTAAATACAAATGAGAATAGAGTATCCCAATTAGCATATACACTTTAAATGACTTGTTCATTAATTAAGATGTTTGCAAATCTGTAGCGAAAGGAATGTACAGAGATATTACAAAAACGCGCAAAAACGTCATAATAACAGTTTAGAAAACTTGGGGCAGAGTATAAAAAGCAGCGTTTAAACTTTTCCGTACTGTGTTGCGGTATGCTAAACATATTATTGTTCCTAAGATTTAATGCGTGAGTATTACCTCTTTTTTCGACAGTATTAAATAAATATCCAGGACATTTAGACTGTATGATTTTAAATAACATGCCTGCAGACTGCAGTGCAAAACGACCATCAAGTTTGAGTAGTTCTAACCTATGGAACAAAGGGGTAAAATGCTCTCTGCGGTTGATATTATAGGCGAATCGTAGGCAGTTATTTTGTAGCACTTGTAAACGGTTTTTTAAGCTATCAGTTAAGAAGTTGTAATAAACAACACTACAGTAATCCAAGATTGTAAGAATCAGAGTGTTCATCAGATTCCACTTTGTTTTTGCAGGTAATGAGTGTTTATGTCTATGCAGGGATTTAAATTTAAAGTAGGATGCCCTGCACTTGTCTAGAACATGTTTATTAAATGATAATTCTTGGTCGAGTGTCACTCTTAAGTTTTTGATATTATCGACGAATCGCACTACAACGTTGTTTAATATAACGTTATTAGTTTTGTTAGGCACTAGTTTTAGCAATTAACGATTTGGTACCGATTATCATAGCTATAGTCTTGTTGGGATTAATTCGAAGTCCATTTCGCTCTGACCACATGAATATAATGTCTAAGTTGAGATTAATTTTATCGATTATTGCATTAATGTTTTCAGGAAGTCCACTAATATATATTTGTGTATCGTCCGCATACTGATGAGTGTCGGCCCTAAGATACTTCCTTGAGAAACACCACTATCTATTGTTTTATCCTTAGATATATTACCATTAAGGATAGTTCTTTGTTTCCGGTTTGTTAAATAGTTGGAAAACCATGCTATGATATTTTCATTTAATTGATAGTAACTTAGTTTTGCCAGTAGCATTTCGTGATTAATTGAGTCGAAGGCTTTACTAAAATCAATTACCACTAGAACTGATACTAGACCCTTATCAAGTGCTTTTACAAGATCGTTATAAATTTTAATTAGTGCGGTACTAGTACTGTAGCCACTACGGAATCCTGATTGTATGTCGGGTAAAATCAGATTTTCTTCAATAAAATTCTTTAAAGCATTACACATTACAGTTTCCAGCAGCTTAGAGACGGTAGGTAGTATACTGATTGGCCGCAGTTGCGCAGGTTCTTCGGCAACAGCTACTTTAGGAATGGGAGTGATAATGGAAGCTTTCCAGCAATCAGGTATTACCGACTTTTGTATTGAGTAGTTAATGACGGGTAAGAGACCAGCTTTACAGAATGGATACAGTAATTTTAACATTTTTAGGCTAATCCCATCTACACCAGAGGCATTGGATTACAGTTGGTATAAAATCTTTTCCAATTGGTCTTCGGACACAGAGTGTAAAGAAAAACGGCTGGGAGATTTATTCTTGTTGTGTTCAAAGAAATTTAGAAGTTCATCATCGATTGCGGTACCACCAGCGCTACTGATGAAGTAGTCATTCACATAATCAGGGTCGTTAATTGGACATGAATATTTCTTCTTAGTATATATAGGATATTCCAGTCGGAAAATGTTTTCCAAAGTTTTTTAGGATTATTTTGGCAAATTGTGACCTGTTCGTGGATGTAAGCTACTTTTTCATTTTTCAAAGCAGTCGACAAATAATTTTTAAGTTGCTTGTACATCAGATAATCGGAATGTTGTAGAGTTCTTTTATACTTCTTAAAAGCTTGATGTTTCAGTTTACTAATTTCGCGGTGAGTATCAGTAATGTACGGTGCTCGTTGTTTCTTGGTCGCTACTATTCGAATTGGGGCGTGTATATCAAACAAGAGATTAATAGCTTCATTGAAAAACTCAATTTTTGCATCAATATCTTCTAGATATGTTATCCTCATCCAATCGATTCTACTTGCGTCATAATCGATTTCGAAATTGGTGAAGTATCTGTAGTCACGATAAGCAAAAGTTTTCCTTTCGGGTTTATTGACTCTATAATTTAGATGACAGTATACCATGTGGTCATATTATACAAATCCAACGTTCCCCATTTGTTGATGTCAATATTTTTGCTAATGCAAATTAGATCGATTAAAGACATGGAGTTATCAGTGATTTGAGTTGGACTAGTCACAATTTGTTTTAGGTTGAAAGATTCTTGTTACGTGTTATCCGCTCGCTAAGCAAAATTTACGAAACTCGTTGGCTATCGCTGAACACCGCTCATAAATACACGCTCTTTTTATGTCCATTTCTAAAATTTTCGTAATTTTTGACTGAATCGCAGTTTCAGTGCTAAAATATTGTTGTTCTAATTTGGCTTAATTAGTTGAGTAAATTTTATGTTGTATTTTTACCGCGCCGTTTAGATTTTCTAGTTTAATTATTTAAAAAACTTTTTTGTTTCAATCAGCTGTTTTGGTGACACTTTTGGGTTGTTCACCAGTTCATTATTACCAACATAATCTCGAGTTTTTTCGTGTTATTTACGCAAATTTAGGTGTTTACCTTTGGCATCACTGCAGGCGTTCTTCATTTTGCACGTCGTTCCCGTGGCAAGTCATTCGTTCTTCACGCTTGTTGATTGACGCTTGTGTTTTAGATTTGTTCCGTTGAGAGAAAAACTGCTTTTTTTACATTGGTGTTTGGGAATTACTTTTGTCCCTAAGTGTAATTCGACTCTATCGAAGCTTCTTCTTGGCCGTCTTTGGTTAGTTTTTTTTTCTGGACTTTAAGTCATTGTAGACGGTAAGTTTTACGTTCTCGTTATAATACATTTTTCTGAAACGAATTTTCGATCCCTTTAGGCAAGTTGTACTAGCTTAATTTACCTACCGACTAATTGGAAATTGTCATTCGTTGAGTTTGAATCATAAATGCGGTTCTAACCTTGGTTCCTGAACACTTCAAAGTTTTTCCCGAGTGTGAACATCTTTATGGCTCCTGCCAGTTCAAGTGTCGAAGCCCTAACCTCGACAGCTTGTTGATATCCTCGTGTGGACTCCATGGAACATTGAAGCCTCAGAGTAAAAACTTCACTCAAACACCCAAGCCTTAATCTAAGGTATTTTGACTACTGAATTTTATTCCGTTGCTATTTGTTTACATGTATATCTTGGTTTGCCTTCTGCAAAGTCAATAACATAATCGATCGGACTTCCGTCACTTCCGATGTGATTGTAAATTAATTTTTTAAATTTAAATTTTGTTTACTTTTTTTTCAAAATCATTTTAGAACTTTAACAGTAAATTCATAAGTTGAACCGTTGTTTATTACATTTTAAATTATTTAGTTATATCAGACTTATGAACTTACCTTGTAATTTAAATGTGAGACAACGAAGGCTTTCCGAGTTGAATAATTTTGTTTTGTACTATAAAATAGTTCTTTACAATATTTTCGAGGGGATATTCATTCGTTGAACTTGGTGTACACATTGGTTGAACTTAAATATAAAGTTCATGAATTCCCGAATTCTCTGAAACTTGTGAATTCTCCTGCGAATTTGGAAAGATTCTCCTGCATTCGCGTGAATTCACATGAATTCACATGAATTCGCATGAATTCACATTAATTTCACTTCCCCTTCCCGCGCCCCTTCCATTGTATTTCGTCGCATGCATGCTGCTTCTAACACTGGTGTTAGAAGCAGCATGCACCAGTGTCACAGTATTTGAAGAGCAACCACAGCTTACAAATTTCTGCAGAGATTAATAAACATTAAGCAATACTCTAGAAACATTAACAGTGATGGAAGGAAGAGAAGTTGATGAAAAACTAGTAAGTAACTAAAGTAATCTAAACATTTTTTATATCGAACGGTTTACATGTAACGGATGTCTCAAAATAGTTAACATCCCCCGTAGCTGTGATAATTAGTGCGTAATATTGGTATTTACATATTCAGTAAAATTATTAGGAATTAATTTACGTATATCCCAATCAGCTTAATGGTCAACGTATTTAATGATTTTGTATAGGTATTCCACTTCAACGTTGGGCAAAAAGTTGCCTCTTCAGGTCTCTCGACGTATTGTGTGTGACCTACTGCTCAACTTTCCAAATTACCTTTTCCGCCTTGTTAATGAATGGCTATTCAATTCTGCAGTACATAATTAAATTAATGCAGTTTTTGAATTTCAGGAGTTGCATTCGCATTCGACGAGTGTGGTTTCATCTTTTAATAATACATTCGAAACCCTCGATACTTCATTGATAAAAGTCAACACAGAACTTGCAGAACAACCGCAGCCGGAATCAATTTTTTGGGATGAAATTTAACGAAAATTGAAGTGTCATTTTCCCAAGTATGTCATAAACGTAATAAAATTTTGCGGTTATGATACACCTGTGTCAATAAAAGCAATAACCGAAGATGACATTAAACAGATAGAAAATTTTGCTAAATTTGAAATGGCATTGTTTTTAGATAACAACACAGCAAATATGGAGGATTTTTATGGAATTCACCATAAAAATAAAGAAAATTTTAAAATCCTACCTGGTCATACAAAACTAATTTTTGCCATGAAAGATTACTTGAATTGTCACTCAGCAGACACATTTTTTCTCAAAATCACTCTCACTTTAATTGTGGACGCTTTCTAACAAGTATTGCAGAGAAATAAAAAAATAATGAAGGGATAATTGACATATCACGTGAAAGAAAAGAATAATTGTGCAAGTCAATACTTGGATTGCAAACGAAATGCAGAAAAGGAAACATTTGTCAAAGGAAAATGAGGTGATGCAATACTTAAGTAACAATCAACTTGAATATTTAAACAAAATGACGACAGAAGACATAATTATAACTCAAAATCACGCAAAACTTAGGTGTCTTTTGTGTAAAAGAACCAACTTCATTACTGTATAAACTCTGCGTTGAAGAATGGAGATCGTTGGATAATTTCAAATCTTACTAGGCATTTTAGAACACATGTAATAAAGCACCAAGAATCGTTTAAAGATAAAGATAATTCTAACAACCTACATGAAGCGAATAATATGATCGATAAACATGATACATCTACACCCACTAATGAGTTAAAAAAGAAACAAAATTCAATTCTTCAGCATGTTATCATAAAGCCAAAATCGTCACAATTTTTTTCCGAACCTTTAGAATAAAGTTCAAATTTGAGCTCAAGCCATGATATGAATAAGAACGAAATATGTTCAGATCTCGGTTCAGATGAAAAGCCATTGAGTAAATATATCAAATTGGGAGAAACGTCGGGGGAAGTAATGGTTGCATTGAAGTAAGGGCCATTGAGTGCAATAATGAAATTAATAGCAAGGGCCCACAAAAATCAACTGAAAAATTAACCACTTACAAAAAAAAATCAGTCAACAATATGGACCGAATTGAAATATTCATGCCTCGAAAGAAAAAAAGAGAGCAATAAGCAGACAAGACTCTTTCGTTACAACTTTAAATGAAATAGAAACTCTTTTAGAAGAAAATAACAAATTACGCAGTACACTCTCTAGGATTTTAAATAGTTATGAAATTGACAGACAATCAGTAACTAATGGTAGTAAAAGCGTTTCTTCAGGAAAATTTTCTTTATTTTTAAGCCTTTTGATGGAGAATACAGTAAAACGTACTGGTTCTGCGAGACCTTGCTTTGACACTTCATTAAAATCAGATCAATATATGAAAGTTTGCATACTAATTTACCTCCTCCATCTACTTCCACAATATTTCGATGTATCAGAGAAAAGGGGAATTACATAGTCGAAGGCCAAGTTAGTTTTGAAGGTTTAAGCTATTATCTGACTAAGTATGACTTACCAAGAAGACGGTACAGGAGTGACGGGAAGAATTCAGTATGATGCAATCACTGATCAATTAATCGGATTTGTGCTGCCTTTAGGACAAAATGGCTTCCCGATTACTATGAGCTTCCCAGCAACAAATGCACGAAGTATTCGCGATGTAAGCCAGGAGCTCGCCACCTGGTGGTAAAATTTGGAAGCCGATTACAAGGTATTCTGTCAAAGTTATGTACACTTTTTAAACGGGTGAGCTTGTGAAATAATTATTTTACTGTTTCTATTTTTTACTCATATTAAGAAATATGAGTAACATTCATTGCTGCGTTCCGGAATGCAAATCTTGGGCTAAGAAAAATCCCGAAATTTCGTTTTATGTATTCTCTAAGCCTGGAAAAGAAAAGTGTCTCTGATCAACAAAATGGGGTTAAAAGAAATCGTTGATCAACACAAGGCTTGGGTAATTAAATTACGAATTGGGAAGACAATAACAAGTAAATACATGTATGTGTGTTCCCAACATTTTGAAGAATCTGATTACTTTAAAAGGAAAGGCAAGAAAAATGATAACTAATTATGTAGTACTGCTAGTTAAATTCAAATGCGGGTCATCCACAACTCATCAATCAATTATGAGAATACGACAGTATTTTGTAAAGTTACTTTCGTTTGTGCCAATGATTACTAATAATAAAAAGTGGAATAACTTTGTGTACATTTATTCGTAACTTTTATGTATTGATTCTATAAAAAACGAAGGAATGAAACTCATATTTCATAAAATGAATGGAAGAAAGTTACGAATAAATGTGCACGAAGTTAATCCAGTATTTATGATTAGTAATCATTGTTAGTAATCATTGGCATGAACGAAATCAGCTTAAATAAACCGTTTTACATGAATGTTCTACTTTGTCACATAGGGCGAGGTGCATAAAAAATATTGTCACGACCCTTAAAAGTTTAGAGGGTCGCTGGGGGGTTGCTCAGAGGGAGCACTCGCTAATTGATTGCGGAGGTACCTTAAGGACGACAGAGTTATTAAAATGCATACGTACCAATGTATCAGTTTATTGAGTGAAACCAACTACTTCAGCTTCTTCAGCAGGCAGGATAGAATTTCCCCTTGCTTGAGACCCAGGAACTGACCACTATGAACTCCGTGTCCACGCTGAGTCTTGGATTGCCCCCCTGGACTGTCTCCCGCGTGCCTCGCTACACTTCCTTTTATTAATCCTGCCTGCTGAAGTCAGCGATTCCTTCTCCTATCGTTTACATGATTATTTATAATAATAAAAACAAACCCCGGTAAATTAAATAATTCATCTTAGCATCATTTGTGGCATTTCCCCCCCTTCAGAGAAAAAAAACGTCTCCTGACCGTTTAATACGAAACAATTATATTACTTTATCAAAAATTAAATGATTGAGTAGCCACAAATGATACTTAGGTCTACACGCACAATACAATATAAAATTAATAAAAATAAACACTACAAAAGGTATAAAATATATCATTGAAATGAACGCAATAGTATATAAAAAAAATGAACGTAAACATATAAAATTAATTTTGCACAAGAGCGCACTCACGATTTCTTGTTCAGAGTTTGGACGGACACTGTCAGTTTGTGAAAAGGGAAATCATTTCAGTTCGTTTCAGGACAATCCACTATTTTATTTCTCCACTGTTGTTTCTTCACAGGTTTTCGTTTAGAGATTTCTCCAGGACGTGCGACCAGTGAAATTGGGCCCCATGATGTTAGTTACTAACGTGTTTTTGCTGAGTGATTTCTCCAAGATATGCTGTCGCTTGGCTTAGGCCCACTGATGTTGAAACCTTCTTGTAGTATTCCGCATCTTTTGGCCAATTGTGTGAGCAGGAACATACGTCCCTTGCACGTCCTACTCAATTCAGACGCAGCTCCACTGAAATCCACGATCCATTTTTGATGTTAGTTGGAGATTTCCAAAACTGTGGTTGATTGTCCAGAGATGTATGGGATGATATCGGCTGGGTTTGGCTGCACTTCATCCCTACACGTTTTTTATGACATGTTGAGTGAATCCCTTTCCACCGTTACTTCGTCCGTCTCCATACGATCCATGCAAAATTAAAAACAAAAGCACGAGTAAATGATATCAAATCTAAATTATTTACTAATACTAAATAAAATACAGATATGTTATTACATTATATTGAATTTTACATATATTTTGATCATATATTAATTTTACATATTGGATTCATTTTCTACTACAATTTAGGTTCAATTGAAAATGATATCACTAAATTATTTGTTGTTCGAACATTTTTTTGACGTATGCAACATCTTTTATTTGTATTCTTACATTGGGTTTATAAAGGGTTTCTACTTTAATTTATAGAAGATTTCAATAATCATATAATATAGATACATATTGGACAATTATAATCCCATTTATACATTTTTAATTATTTTCATTCTTTCCTTAAAAATTTTATATCATCGAAAATTTCATTCTTTACTCTTTTCGATCATATACACTACTTATTTGATATTACTATTAAACAGTTAGTGAATATAACTAACAATACATACATTGTAAGTATAAACATACTTAATGCACATTTCTATTTGCCATTTTTTTCAAACTACTAATTAGTATTTATGTAATCGAAAATTTCATTTTTTACTTTTTTCGAATACACAAAATAATTAATGAATTAGTAATTATTCAGTTGAAAATTTCAATCTTTACTCTTTTCAACCACATCGCGTGAGCTCATATATTTATTTGTTGTAAATATTTAATAATTAACCCATTTAATTCTTTCAAGTAATATTCATTTACATTTGTTGCACATTACACATTCCTTTGCATTTATACAATTATTTCTAGGGAGTTCATTGCATCATTCGACTCTAGGTTACTAGGCTGCAGTCCTAGTTAATGTAGACTCGATTCAGATGTAGATGCTTTAAGATTAATTTTACAGCTTCTCCCATCTGGCAAGATAAAGATTCCCTCATCATATTGCTTTAGACCAACAATTTTTCTTGTCCTCTTCTTTATCCAAAATCTTTTTAATTTTAAGTAAACCCAAATTATAATTATTATAACAATTACAGATATTGCTCTACCTGTAGTAATGAACCCTATATGTGTATTATTCCTAAAATCAAAATCTGAATCTAGATCGTCAATATCTTTTAAGACATCTTCTAACTTTCTACTATTTTCCTTTAAATTATTTCCTTTAACTAAGTCTTCTAACTTATAAAAAATTATTTTATCAAGGTCGGCAATCAATGGACTTATTAAATTCCATTTGGACATATTGATACATACAGGGTCTAGTTTCTAATTAGAGAAATTTGGAGAAATAAAAATTCTGACATTATTAATTATATCCCCTTAAAATTACACTTATTATTTATTACTATACTTAATTACTAAATTTATGGCGTCCATTTCTCATAATAAGGAGCTAAACGTGAAACGTGAACTGTTTCTCGTTTGGCTTTCTTTCCTTTCCCAGATTCGATAATATAATTTAAGTTATTTCGTTTTTCGATTATCGTATATGGGCCAAAATATTTTGGTTGCAACTTATCGCTCTTTCCTACTTGTCTGATGAACATTTTTAATCTTACTTTGTCACCTACTTCAAAATTCACATCACGATGCTTTTCGTCGTATCGTGTTTTGTC
Organism: Dorcus hopei; assembly: GCA_033060865.1. Lineage (NCBI taxonomy): Eukaryota > Metazoa > Arthropoda > Insecta > Coleoptera > Lucanidae > Dorcus > Dorcus hopei. Next base: position 58,497,091 of record CM065426.1, on the reverse strand, counting down.
AAGTTGTTGTTGTTTAATAATATTATTTCGAGCTTGTTCTCTTAATTTTATAATAGCATTTTGATTACGCAATGCAAAATCGGTTGTCATTAGCTGGTTTATTTGCGCATCGGATGGTAGAACTGGTTCCCTGCCATAAACTAAAGAAAATGGACTACATTTGATAGTTTCCTGACGAGTTGTGTTGTATGCGAAAACGCAATGAGGGAGGAAGACATCCCAATCCTTTTGAGACGTGGAGCAACATTTACTCAACATGTCTGCTAACGTTTTATTCAGCCGTTCAGTGAGTCCGTTTGTTGAGGGTTTGTAAGCTGTAGTAAAACTGCTTCCTGTACCGAGTAATTTTAATATTTCCGTTACAAGACGTGACATGAAGACAGCTCCCCTGTCGCTAAGTAACTTTTTTGGTGAACCATGTCGACAAATAATCTGTTGCACGATAAATTTTGCAACGGCTTCTGCTTTACCGTTCGGAAGAGCTTTAGCTTCCGCCCATCTAGTTGCATAATCGGTCGCCACAACGATGAATGTACAACCGGAATTGCTTTTACGAAAAGGGCCTAGAAGGTCTATACCAACCATTTCGAAAGGGTTTCCTACTTCAATTGGATTTAATAATCCTGCAGGTTTTTGATTTAATCCTTTACGCATTTGGCAATCAGGACATCCCTTAATATATTTCTCTACATCGCGTTTCATACCTTCCCAAAAATACTTTTTTCTAATTTTGTCTAAGGTTCGAGAAATTCCTAAATGTTCGCTAATAGGTTCATCGTGATTACTATATAAAATATCCGCACGCATATCTATTGGAATTACTAATAATTTCGTATCTGTGTTTGGTTGAATTTTGTATAAAATACCGTTTGTAACTTCAAAATTTTTGGCTGCTCTTTGCAAAGCTGGACCACCAATTGTTTATCGTTAATAGCTGCAATAATTTCTTGTATTCGTGCATCCTTAGATTGCAAATCGATTAATTCTGTTGTTGAGACTAAAAAAGATGGAACTTCCAAAGCTTTGGATTGATCAAGTGCAGTTGCCTCCGTACAGGGATATCTAGATAGAGCATCTGCATCTCTATTTGCAGATCCTTTTTTATGAAAAATCTTATATGAATATTCCATTAATTTGAGTGCCCATCGCACCAGTCTACTACCAGGGGTTTTTAATGATTGAAGCCAACATAGAGAATGGTGATCGGTTACTATTATGAAAGTTTTTAAGCCCCAAAGATATGACCTAAAGTATTCAACTGCCCAAACTGCGGCCAGACATTCTAATTCACTGATTGTATAATTTTTCTCATAAGGAGTTAGAGTACGAGAAATGTATGACAGCGGATGCAGTTTATCAGTCAATTGATCTTTTTGAAGTAGAACAGCTCCAATACCGACACCACTAGCATCTACATGCAATTCTGTGTCTGCCGATGGATTGAAATAATATAAAAGTGGTGGACTTGCAAGTTTAGTCTTTAGTGTACTAAATGCTTTTTCTTGAGATGTTTCCCAGATGAATTTGGATTTGGAACCAATAATATTAGAGAGAGGTTTTGCTATAACCGAAAAACCAGGAATGAATCTTCTGTAGTAATTGCATAAACCTAAGAAACTTTGCACATCTCTAACTTTTTTGGGAACAGGAAAAGACATTACCGCTTCAACTTTTCGACTGTCTGGATGTATACCCCTATCAGAAACATTAAAACCTAGAATGTTTATATTTTTAAAAGCAAACTTACATTTAACGGATTTTAGAGTTAGACCTGCATTTCTGATACATTGAAAGACTTTATTCAACCGATTTAAATGTTCGTTAAAAGTTTTACTTACTACAATTATATCATCCAAATAAATAGCTATCTCTTTCCATTTTAGATCTTTAAAAATTGTATCAGTTAGTCTTTGGAAAGTTCCCGGAGCATTGCAGAGACCAAAGCTAAGTCTATTAAATTCAAATAATCCGTCATTCGTTATGAACGCTGATTTATGCTTATCTTCTTCTTTTATCGCACACTGCCAATAACCGCTATTTAAATCTAAAGTTGTAAAATAACTATTTCCTCCGAGAAAATTTAAAATATCATCGATTAATGGTAATGGATAAGCGAATTTGGTTGTAATTGCATTTAGTTTTCTGTAGTCAACACAGAAACGATAAGTGTTGTCAGGCTTTTTGACTAGGACTACCGGACTTGCAAATTGGCTATCCGAAGGACGAATTATACCTAACTCTAACATTTCTTGAATCTGTTGTGAAATTATATTTCTCTCTTTAATGCTCACTCTATAAGAACGCGACTTAACGGGTGTATTATTTCCAATATCAATTGTGTGCTCGGTTAAATGTGTTAGTCCCAACATTGAAGAATCCCAAGCCATAATGTCGTTGTTATTTTTAAGTAATTTAATTAACATTTGTTTTTCTTTATTATCTAATTCATCATTGATATGAAAATCTTGCTCTCTTTGTATATTGCAAACTAGATTTTTATGGAAATTAAAATTTTCTTCATTATCAGGAATATCATTTACGAAAATTTCAGTTTTGTATAAATAACCTAACACTGTGCCTTTACGTAATTTAAATGCAAAATTTCCATAATTAAAAATATTTATTTGATAGTTGCCTAAATATTCAAAAGGATCATTTAATTCTAATTTACTTTTATTTAAAAATTCCGCTCTAGGAAAGAAAGTGTAATATGTTACGGCCTCATTTTTGTTTAAGTCTTCTATTTCAACTTGACATCTTAGATTACATTTTTGTGCAATAATTACGTCTTCTGAAAGTTTAATTTTAATTATTTTATTATTCGAAATTTCATTTACAATTTCTTGATCAGGTAATATTTTCCACAGATCAATGCTGTTTTCTTGTTCGTTATTACATGATTCTATTTTTGCTTCTTTGTTTAAATGATATATGGTTACTTGAATATTAGAGTTTTTGAATACGTAAGAAATCATGTTTCTAATAATGGTCCACTTACATCCGTCTAACCCACAAGCAATTTTTGGTATTGCTAATTTATCTACATCATTTATTGTCATGTGATTTTTCAAATTACACAAGCTATTGAAAATTGCTTCATAAGTAGGTTTCTCGTTTGACTTATTTTTTGTAATCAAATAATATACAAAACGGTTATTGATTTTTAGAAAAGCCAAACCACCCACTTTAGGGTTTTGATATTTCAGTTGTGTTACATTGTTAAATTTTTCTTTAAAAATTTTTGCAATTCCCGCGGACATATTGAAATCTCGCGCTACACAATGAGCTAAACTGTATTGTTCGGATGCCTTAAATAAATCTCCGTATTTTTCCTCAATATTTGAACAGGTTAAAGTTGATTGAGAGTTTTTAATAAAATCCGTAAAAAAAAAATCGAAACTAACAGAGAAATCTTCATTTTGTTTTAAAATCTGCGGAATATCCTGACCTACATTAACATTAGAATACTGCTGGCATTCGCTACTCAGTGTCGTCTTTCTTCCTAAGTCAACGTCCATGCTACTCTTAAACGTTTCTTTATGATCTTTTTTAAATGTTACAGTATTATTAACAAAATTTATATTAGCCTCATTGTCTTTCAAAAATGGATATCCTAAAATAATATGTGGTGCTAATTTATCTACAACTAAAGCTTTTATAGGATAATTTGCTTCATGCACGTTAATTATAATTTCAGTTACACCTATAGGAGAAACTCGATAATTATTTATTGTATTTAAAATTATTTCCTCTTTTAAAGGATAAATTTGATTGGCAAAACAAGGTCTTACTAAATTATACGATGAGCCGGTATCTAATATAGCTGTTACATTTTTGTTTTGTATTTTTCCTGTAATTTGAAGGATATTCGTCTCTTTCAAAAATACAGGCGCTACAGTGGACGGCATTGTATTATAAAACGTCGAATTTTTACTATGATGCTTATTAGAATTATTATTACCTAGGCCCTTACCTTTTAATTCACCGTGGTGGACAGAATTTAGGGCCTTGCGAAATTCTGTCCGTTTCTGTTTCCCCGTGCATTATTATAACGTTGATTTTTGTTATAATATTCAACATTTTGATGATCTATTAATTCATTGTAACGGGTTGGCCAATCAGCTTTTTGAAAATTGTTTTGGTTTTGATAGCAAATATTAGCGGTATGGCCGCCTCGATGACATAATTGACAGATAGGTCTGCCATTCAATGTTCTACTACGTTGCTGTAGTGTGCAAGAATTATTTGGAATTCTATTTAAATTATCAGCAACCGTAGCTGGCTTTTGATTAAATTCTTTTCTGCGATAATTTTGATAATCTTGCCTGTATTGTTGCGAGTTATTATAATTTCGTTTTGGCAAATTTGAATTGTATGTAGGATAAAAATTTTTATGTTCATTAAAATTTGCATTAGTAAATTCTAATTTCATTTGCTTCACCAATTGTTCTGCAACGTCTGTTATTGTATTTTGTAAAATTTGTGAATTTTGCTGAGCTTGTGAATTTTGTAAAGTTTGCGAATTTTGTAACATTTGTGAATTTTGTGATATTGGACTTTTCAATTTACTTATTGTTTTTGGCAGTGTCTCAGTTTGGAACGAGTGACCTTCTCGTTCTGTTTCCGCAACAAATTCAATAAAATTTTCAATTTCCCTTAGCGTTGAAGGTCGTGTTAAGTTTACCATATATCTATGATAAGGTAATAATCCTGCAATAAATCGTTTGATAATGTCTGCCTCACTCATATTTGGGTTAACTTCATAACATAAGTCTAAAATGTCGTAGTAATACGTTATTAATTGTTCATCTGTTTGTTGTCTTCGAGATATTAACCTAGCTTCAATATCTGTATCGTAACTGGGACCAATAAATTTATTCTTAAATTCTTTTATCGTAGATGTCCAATCCGCATTTGGATATCTTTTAACAAATTCGCGACAGAGTTTCGTAATGAGTTACCAAAGTAACATAATTGCAACGTATCGTCCCATGCGTTTGACTGTGCAGCTAATTTATAGTTTTTTAAGAAAAATACCGCGTCATCAGAGGATGGATCGAAAATAGGCGGTGGAAAATATTTCGGAGTTGTAGGAGTTCGATTTTGAAGTAACATTGATATTGTGTTATTAACTCTAGAGGTCTGGGGGGAATTATTTTTAGAAAAATTATGAGAATGTTGTGATTCCAAAATAAAAGTTGGATTTTCTGTAATGTGGTTCTCTCTAACTGATTTGGCATTTGGTTTGGGATTAGTTTGATAACTTCTCATAGATTCATGAATTGTTTCTGTTGGTAATTGGAATCTTGTTGATTTGGGAATTGTGCCGGTTTTTTTAATGCTACAACTAGGATTAGTTTCTGAACCAACTACTTCATCATAAGAGTTATCGTTTCTCATTCGAAGAGACTCGAACATTTTCGAAGAAATATTATCTCGGTCAAATTCAATTTCGGGGGCAATATACTGTTGATAGGACAACTTGCTAATGGGGGCGGCGGGGGTATTTTAGAATTATCGGAAACATTTTTAGATTTATTTATTTCTGTAGTTTGGTCTATATTTTCTGGCGAATTAACAGTAGTAACTACAGACGAAATCGGAGGAACCGTAGGGTCTAAATATTCACTTGCGCTAGCGGGAGGAGTGTGAATAGGAGAACGCGGTAATAATGAGCTTCTAGCACTCGGAAAAAATGCATCTTTTTCTAAATTTATTTCTAAGTCGTAATTTGTTAATTTATTTTTATCTTTATCGTCTTCTTTGCTTTGTGATCGTGTTTTTGGTTTATGTCGTGTATCCATATGTTAAAAGTTAATGTCTGTTATTGGTAAAAAATTTGAAATTAAATATATCACATTTTTCTTAGTAGCGTTAAAAAGAAATGCATAATCGCGGAATCTAATTACGCGCAAACATTAATAGTAAAAACGCCAATCATGTAACTTTACTCGTTTCCCGTTACGTTCACGGGTTCAAAATTCAACACCATCCGTTTTACTCTGTCATCACAAAAAGAATTTACTCAATGTAAATCACTAAAATTTTATAAAATAGTTTAATTTTATTTTCTTTTTTACCCATAATGCTTAAATTATATAAATATATATTTTTTGTTTAAACTTAATTAACATTTGAAGTAATTAAAAATTACAACTTAGAAAAGCCTTTTCCCGTTTTATATTAAAATTCATTTCAACAAAATTTTGAAATTATTTGTTATTACAAAAAGGAAACTAGCTAATTAAATAATGTTTTTCTAAATCAACGTTTTTCAATATTTTAAATTTGGTATGTGAACGAATAAAATAAAACATTTTAAATAAAAATCGTCAAAATACATTTCTTGCATAAAAAAAAAATAAATCGATCACTTAAGGCGCCTCCACCACTTGTCACGACCCTTAAAAGTTTAGAGGGTCGCTGGGGGGTTGCTCAGAGGGAGCACTCGCTAATTGATTGCGGAGGTACCTTAAGGACGACAGAGTTATTAAAATGCATACGTACCAATGTATCAGTTTATTGAGTGAAACCAACTACTTCAGCTTCTTCAGCAGGCAGGATAGAATTTCCCCTTGCTTGAGACCGACCGCTGCCGATTGATAACACGGGCCACGCTCCAGCCGCCGGCGCCGGCCGCATTCCTACCTTCGCACGCAACATTGTAATATCTTTATTTCACTTCCACACAAGTTTCAATGAGCCTCTCCTTCATTTACTCACAAGAAGCACATAGATACTGTTGGAGAGGCCAGCACAGTATGTCACTGTAATCATAACATAACTGAGTTAATAAATCTTCGGAATTATCGGAATATCAATATCAACTGTTAGCGATGCATTTACCATTTTCTACTGTAGTCACGGAATTTGAAAGATAAACACCGTTTGCTAATTTTCTTGATTCGCATAAATACATATCAGATTCTATGTTCTGTAACGTACAACCTATTGTTAAAATTACTTCACTTCTTGGAGGTATTATGTAAGAAAATTTATCCTTTTCAAATGGAACCTTGCAATTACTAAATGTAAGCACATTTTTGTCATAATCAATAATTGCATCTGTATTTATACAAAAGTCATTTCCTAATATTCCATCACTAATTATTGGAAAATCGTCGGATACTAAATGAAAAGCTTGCTTAAAATAAGGTCTAGTTAAAACGTAACAAACTCCTAAAGAATTAATTTCTTCTGAAGTGATTCCACGAATTTTTATTGTTGTTTTGATAGATAACTGTTTGATCCTTTAATTTTCCAATTTTTAATATACTTATTTCGGCACCTGTATCCAAAAGAAATCTAGCAGAATTTTCCAAAACTATATCCAAAGGCATTTGAACATATTTCAGTAACGGTTGTTTATTGATAATATTATGAACTGTTTTGCGAACAAAGTTACCTGTTTCGTTATCAACAGAATCAACAAGATTTGTTTTCACATTGCCTGCTAATGTTGGTTGATTTAACCTTGCCAACTGAATCGTGTTTTTTGGAAACTTTACTTTGACCTGCATTTTCTTGACGTTTTTGTTCGTTATAAATTCGTTTACGACATTCCGAAATTTTATGACCAAATTTTTTACAGTAAAAATAGCTGATTGGAGTTTCATTTAAAGCGTTTACTTGGCGAAAGTCCTTTTTAACTTTACTATCTTGAGCTTTTCTGTAAAAGCAGTTACTAAACGTGTGCCCTAATTTATTGCAAACACTACATTTCTTAAATGAATCTGAATGTTTTACAGAATTTTTGTTATGTGACAATTCGATCTCCTCACTTCTCGCTAATTTAATGGCAATTTCTAGATCTTTTGGATTTCTAGCCTTAACCTGCATTTTTATGGGCTCAAGTAACCCCTAAATAAAAACATTCATGGCTTGAGACCGCAACAAATTTTGAATTTCGTTTGCTATATTAGCCTCTTTTTCGATTGTATAGGCATCAACTAGATTTGACAAACATTTTTCTATACGGTTAGAATAGGTTGCAATATCTTCATTTCTTAATTGCTTACACATATTTAACTTTAACTGCCAATGCGAAACTGATCGTCTTTCCGGAAATACGTCTTCTAAATATTCTTTTAATTCTGACCATTTATTAAAATTTCTGTATTTAGTTAAAGAACGCGCTTTTCCTACTAATTTAGATTTCACAATATTAAATAAAATATTTTGACAATTAGGAGCAACTGATTTGAATGTCATATCACACGTATCGACAAAATCAAAAATATTCTTTCCTTTATTTCTGCCATCGAACTCCTTTAACAAACGAGCAGCAGTATCCAAACTAATATAAGCCGAATTTGTTGTACTATCATCAGATGTAGTAGCCATTTCAATAAAAAATAAAAAATATATAATAATAATGTAATAATGTTTTATTTTCCCAATTCATCACAACTTATTACAACAAAATACAACAAATTAAACTACATTCTATAAATTACAACAATTAAATTACATTCTATAAAAAAGACCAAAGAAAAACAGAACTAAAAAATTCGTACATTATCAAAGAAATGCAAAAAAGAAAGAGTGAAGTGAAGTTAGTTGCAGTAAGAAAGGATAGACAACAGAAAAGCCACTAAGTCGAAAGACTTGTCAGTGGCAGTGAGTTCAGAAATAAAGCGCCAGTGAAAAGAGCACAAGAAAGCCAGAGGAAGTAATGGTAAGCAAAGACAAAGAGCACACAAGAATGGTATTAACCAATAAGTGTAGCATTAGAAATGGAGACGAAACCGAAAGATAACTTCAGAGCGCAAAAATAGTTGGCACCTACAGAAATTGCAACTTTACGCATGTTTACATGAAGCGCAAACATAACCAAAGACATAGATACACCAAAAACATGGGAGTAGAGGTTAGTATGCACTATCAAGCAGCCACTTTTTAATTTCAGTTTTCACAGCTTTTATGGAGCATAAGTCCCGTAAATTGACCGGTAGCATATTAAACAGTACAGGCACGAACGAGTCATTAGTCCTTTCGCCGTATTTATTCACCGATAAGGGGACATGGAAATTTCCCCTCGTGTTCACTCGTGTGGGGCGATCATGAAACAACGGAACTTTGAATTCGCTGGAATAGTACCTGTCCACATAAGTATTGAACATAACAAGCTTTCTCACAGGTAACACTCCACAGCTCTTGAAACGGTTGACTCCCGGCGAACGATCTTCGCACACAAAACCTAGCATTCTGTGCTGCAGGACCTCCAATTGTAGCAGCCAGGAGGCAGAAGCTCGGCCCCAAGAGGACAGGCCATATCTGATTATGGATTCTGCCAGAGAGCGATAGATGACCAGGAGTACTCGCTTAGGAGTATAATGCTGTATGTAATACATACGATTTGATATTATGCGGAGTTTTCTTTTAACGTAGCCAATGTGGTGGGTCCATAAAAATGCTCATCCAATACAACGCCTAGGTAGGTCAAGGTTTTAACCTGTTCCACTTTGTTCACACTTTTACATTTTTTCCTACTGCTATGTAGACATTGTAGAGAATGAAACCGTAAACGAACTGCACCAGATCTGACCAGATGTGATGATGATATGTGCATCATTTTGGTTTTTTCCTGATTTATTGTTAATTGAGAATCATGGGCCCATTCTTGGAATGTCCAGAAGTCTTCATCCAGATATCTTGCTGCAACCTCTATATTTGTATGACTGGCCATGATCGCCGTATCGTCGGCATATAAATAGTAGGTACAGTTGGTGAAGCATTTTCCAATACCGTTTACATATATTAGGTACAAAATTGGTCCAAGAATGCTTCCTTGCGGGACCCCTGATTGAGTGTTAAATTCCGAACTGAAGTCATCACCTATTTTGACCCTAAATTTTCTATTTTTCAGATAGTCTCTAAACCATTCCAAAACTTCCCCTCTGATTCCAATGGATTCCAGGGCTGTAGCCAATAATTTATGATCGATTCGATCAAACGCCTTAGTAAAATCAATGAAGAGCACCAACACATGTAGGCCATTATTTAACTGACGGTTTACTTCGTTGGAGAAATCTTCCAGGAGATGGTTTGTGCTTTTTTTCTTCTGAAAACCATATTGAAATTTGTCAAGCAAATTATACTTTTGCATATAGTCCATTAGGGTGTTATAGATATACTTTTCCATGATTTTATCTAGTGAAGGAAGTATGGAGATTGGTCTGTAGTTGTTATAATCGGAATGATTTCCTTTTTTATATATCGGACGCACAACAGCCGACTTCAGACCTTGTGGTACCCCAGAATCCTTGAGGGACACATTGATCATGAGCAGGATAACGGGAAGGATGATGTTGAGATAATTTTTGATGACCCTCATACTAATTTTGTCCAAACCAGGAGATTTGTTTGCATTCATACTGTTGATTATTAATTTTAAATCTTTTTCAGTTGGCTCAGTCAATACAATTGAACGGAGTGGACCCTCATTGTGCATCAGATCGCCCCTCAGGACCGTGGTACACTTATGTTTAGCGCGAGCTGACTGGGCTTCAAAAGATAGCCCAAAGTTTTCAGCAATCACGCAGTCGGGTAGATTCATGGATTTCCTGACGTAATCTTCTGGTGTCATAGAACTTTTTTTCCCTAGAACTTCGTTTATAACTTTCCATGTGGCCTTCATATCACCTTCAGTACTTTTAAATAAACGTTCGTAATAGCGGAGTTTAGATTTTGCTATTAAGCTATTCACCTTATTTCTGCAGGATTTATATAGAGCATGAAGAAAGTGTCCATTTGCACCTTTCGTATTTTTCCAGAGTTTGAAGATTCTATCTCTGAAACCGATTTCTTCCAGGATCTCAGGCGACACCCACGGCTTTTGCGCTACTCGGAGACGTTGTAACCTACGCCTAACAGTTTTGGATGAATTTTTTGCAGCTTCTTGGTAAGAGTAAACGATATGATCATAAATCTCGTCCACATTCTGCGCATGACTAAAGTTTTGCAATTGGAAATATTTACCCAAATTTTCTTCAAATTTAACATTGTCAAGCAAATTAGCAGATTTTCTTAAAGGTGCAGGTGGGGTTTTACTTTCCGACAGCTTGAGAGTAGCTGTGATTATGTAATGGTCCGACACCTTATGTTCTATTACAGACCCAAAAGATGATTCATCAAAACCCCTAGCAAATAGATGATCAATGCATGATTTATTTAAAACGTCGCCTCTGAAATGAACTCTGGTAGGGGCATCGATTTTGTTATTAAAACCAAGACTTATAAGCAAGGTTTCATACGAAGTACTTAAATTAGTGATCTCTAGCAAATTAATATTTATGTCCCCAATCAAAATGAACTTTTCTTTGTTGTAGTGAACTAATAACTCTTCTAATTCCTCCATGAAGGCTGTTTCGTTACCGCTAGGGGGTCTGTAAACCGCTAACAGATTGATTTTAGGGCCTTCCATGGTAGATATTTGAAGACAAATCCCCTCAAAAGAAACGAAGTTATCTTTAAGTACCATTGCACTGAAGGTGTCTCTCAGGTAGATGAGGATTCCACCACCTCTCCAAGATTTGCGACATTTATGGAAAGTATGAAAATTATCCAATTCAAAAACATTTCCACTAAACCGGTAATCTTCATCTTTCAGGGAGATTTCAGTCAGGATTATAGCATCCATACATTGAAAGCAATTACTAGCAATAGCACAGAACTCGTCAAAATGCGCATTTATAGAATTAATATTTAGATGGGAGATAATAAAAGTAGAAAGATGGTCGTCGCCAATGTTCAAGCGCCATTGGTCCATATTTTCGAACTGGTAGGTAACGACATCAACGTCATCAATAATTGTCAGAGGATTGTCCATTTTCAAACTATGTTCTAATAAAGGAAAAGAAAAACTAAAATGATATGTTGATTTTAATTAATCCGGTCAATGTCCTCTTCCCGCTCAATTCTGAAAGCCTTCTCTTTTTCAGCTCTTCTCGCTAATATTCGTCCCTCAGACACCCAAACGTATTTCCAATTGACGGATTTTGCTTTTAATTTGGCTTGCCAAAGTAATTTTTTTAAAGTTGGCGATAGCTGGTCACAAATAAAGATTTTTCCTTTGTTCTGCTTCTCGACTCTCAGTATCTTATCGTCCTGAGTTCTTATTTTTCTTCTTTGGATAATTAAATTTTTAGTATTTACAGTTGGTTCTTGTCTGATGAAATTTGTATCACAAAATCTTCTAAGCGGACACTAAATCGCGCAACTATACACTTTACGTTTCGCAGTCGTTCGACTGCTTCGTCAGAAGTGAAAATTATGTTGTCACAATAAACAAGGTTGTCAACGGAAACTGAAAAAGTAACTTGATTTTTTTTTATGTATATTATATTTATTTTTTAATCTAAAAATAATTTGAACATTACAAATGTTAAAAATTGACAGATCTATGTTCTATTTAAGGAATCGAGAAAACTACAAAATGTATCGTTTAAATTTGCAAAATCAGTACGTTTATTAATAGAATTCGACGACATTTTATTTTACACATTTCAATAAAACGTCTTTTGAAAATATTAGACTCGTAATATAAAATGTTAGTATTTTCAAAATCAAAATTATGGTCATTTTCTAATGAATGTTCTACAAGCATTGAATGATTTTGATTATTTTTGGATATGATATTTATGTTGGTCTAGACGTTTTTAAATTTTGGCTTGTTTCTCCAATATAACATGAATTACAGTTGAAACATTTAATTTCATAAACTACGTTTGGCTGTTTTAATTTTGGTGTTTTGGTTTTTAAATTTGAGAAAATACTATTTAAATTATTTACAGATTTGCTAGCTAAAATTAAATTGTGTTTTTGAATATGTGTTTAAATGTGTCATATAGTGGTTCAATGTAGGGTAATGATATGTATTTTTGTTTGAAGTTTGTTTATTGCTATTGTGGATTTTGAATTTTGTAAATATTTAACACGATTTTTATTACTGATTCTATAAGATTTATTGGATAAGAATTTTGAACAAGAGTCTTTTTTATTAAATTTAAATTATCATAAATGAAAAGTTTATCTGAAAGTAAAACAGCTCGATCTGTTAAAGAAATAATTGTTGCAATTTTATAGTTTTTAGAAGTATACGAATGAAAATTAATATATCTACCTGACCACGTAGGTTTATGAAACCAATTTGTTATTAATTTGTTATTACGTCTGATGATATTTACATCTAGAAAACTTAGTGAATTGTTAATTTCTTTTTCTACTGTAAATTGTAATCTATTATGAAAAGAGTGAAATCTACTTAAAACAAAGTCTACTTTATCTGAAGGCAAAATCAAGAAAATATCATCGACGTAACGAAAATATAAAGTTAAATTGAAAGGTAATGAGTTAATGACACTTTTTTCTAGTTCCTGCATGACAATTTCAGCTAAAGCAGGCGATAAAGGAGACCCCATTGCTGTACCAAAAATCTGTTTATAAAATTTATCATTAAAAGCGAAATAAGATGTTTCAAAACATAAAGTAACAATTTCTAAAAAATTTTCTTTGGAAATGTCTGTAAAATCTTTAATTTCTATCCACCTATCATTAATGCTTTTTAAAGCTAACTCTTTTGGAATGTTAGTAAACAAAGAAACAACATCTAAAGAAATTATAATACAGTTATTTGGTATATCTATGTTTTTCAATTTATCTACAAGTTCATAAGAATTTTTTATAAAGTACTCTGATTTACTAGTAACTTGAGTAAGAATTTTTGAAACAAATTTTGATAAGAAATATAGAGAAGAACCTATAGTAGAAACTATTGGCCGAAGAGGTGTGTTAGGTTTGTGAATTTTTGGAATGCAGTATAATTTAGGAAATATGGGATGCTGTACTTTAAGAGATTTAGCAATATTATTACTAATTTCAACAGATTTTTCTAACTTATTAATAATATTGAAAGTTTTACGTTGGAAATTTTCTGTGCTCTCTGACAATAATACATACGTAGAATTAAATAACGATCCCACAGAAAATTTCCAACGTAAAACTTTCAATATTATTAATAAGTTAGAAAAATCTGTTGAAATTAGTAATAATATTGCTAAATCTCTTAAAGTACAGCATCCCATATTTCCTAAATTATACTGCATTCCAAAAATTCACAAACCTAACACACCTCTTCGGCCAATAGTTTCTACTATAGGTTCTTCTCTATATTTCTTATCAAAATTTGTTTCAAAAATTCTTACTCAAGTTACTAGTAAATCAGAATACTTTATAAAAAATTCTTATGAACTTGTAGATAAATTGAAAAACATAGATATACCAAATAACTGTATTATAATTTCTTTAGATGTTGTTTCTTTGTTTACTAACATTCCAAAAGAGTTAGCTTTAAAAAGCATTAATGATAGGTGGATAGAAATTAAAGATTTTACAGACATTTCCAAAGAAAATTTTTAGAAATTGTTACTTTATGTTTTGAAACATCTTATTTCGCTTTTAATGATAAATTTTATAAACAGATTTTGGTACAGCAATGGGGTCTCCTTTATCGCCTGCTTTAGCTGAAATTGTCATGCAGGAACTAGAAAAAGTGTCATTAACTCATTACCTTTCAATTTAACTTTATATTTTCGTTACGTCGATGATATTTTATTGATTTTGCCTTCAGATAAAGTAGACTTTGTTTTAAGTAGATTTAATTCTTTTCATAATAGATTACAATTTACAGTAGAAAAGAAATTAACAATTCACTAAGTTTTCTAGATGTAAATATCATCAGACGTAATAACAAATTAATAACAAATTGGTTTCATAAACCTACGTGGTCAGGTAGATATATTAATTTTCATTCGTATACTTCTAAAACTATAAAATTGCAACAATTATTTCTTTAACAGATCGAGCTGTTTTACTTTCAGATAAACTTTTCATTTATGATAATTTAAATTTAATAAAAAGACTCTTGTTCAAAATTCTTATTCAATAAATCTTATAGAATCAGTAATAAAAATCGTGTTAAATATTTACAAAATTCAAAAATCCACAATAACAATAAACAAACTTCAAACAAAAATACATATCATTACCCTACATTGAATCACTATATGACACATTTAAACACATATTCAAAAACACAATTTAATTTTAGCTAGCAAATCTGTAAATAATTTAAATAGTATTTTCTCAAATTTAAAAACCAAAACACCAAAATTAAAACAGCCAAACGTAGTTTATGAAATTAAATGTTTCAATTGTAATTCATGTTATATTGGAGAAACAAGCCAAAATTTAAAAAACGTCTAGACCAACATAAATATCATATCCAAAAAATAATCAAAATCATTCAATGCTTGTAGAACATTCATTAGAAAATGACCATAATTTTGATTTTGAAAATACTAACATTTTATATTACGAGTCTAATATTTTCAAAAGACGTTTTATTGAAATGTGTAAAATAAAAATGTCGTCGAATTCTATTAATAAACGTACTGATTTTGCAAATTTAAACGATACATTTTGTAGTTTTCTCGATTCCTTAAATAGAACATAGATCTGTCAATTTTTAACATTTGTAATGTTCAAATTATTTTTAGATTAAAAAATAAATATAATATACATAAAAAAAAAATCAAGTTACTTTTTCAGTTTCCGTTGACAACCTTGTTTATTTTGACAACATAATTTTCACTTCTGACGAAGCAGTCGAACGACTGCGAAACGTAAAGTGTATAGTTGCGCGATTTAGTGTCCGCTTAGAAGATTTTGTGATATAAATTTTTAGTGTTTTTCGACTTGAATTCAACCACAATCGCTCCGTCCTTGTCCCTATTTTTGTCTTTAGTTTGAATTCTGTATGCGGATTCAATGTCGGCTTCTGTTAAATTAATTTCTAGATCTTTGCCAATATTAACGACTATATCCACTAAGTTTTCCTCCTCGACTGCCTTTAAACCATGTATTTCAATATTTTTGCTATACGCGCGCTGCTCAAGATCAATCACTCTAATCTGTAAATCTTTTATTTGATTATCTTTTGCGGCACAAGCTTTTACGAGCGTATTAATTTGAATTTCGTAATTGTTCAACTGACTTTTTATATCGTTTTGACCTTTTAATAAGGCATCATATTTATCAATCAGGGCTGATTGATTTTTTTGAATGTTAAGGAGTATGGATTTGACGTCGTCCCCGCAGCTGTTGTCGTGAGGAGCTTCCTCCTCATCACTTGAGGAATTAATATAATTTTTATTTGATCTGCAAACCATGCACCTCCAGTTGTCACGTCGCACTCTATCCATTCCCTTATAAGTGGATTGTTTTATGGAGCATTTAAAATGCAAGCCTCTGTTACATCCAAGGCACGTAACGAAAGTTCCATCCTTCGCAAGCGCTGTATTACATTTTCCACAACTAGACATAATTTAATAAAGACGACCAGGAGGCTAACACGTATCCAACGTTTTTTGGAGACGTATCGCGTGCCGACCAGCGAGTTTTTGTCGCGGAGATTCCAGCGAGTCGCAAAACAAAAGCACGCCGCAAAGAAAAGTTAAAAAACGGAGTGATAGTAAAGTTCACCCATCAGAGAAAAACAAAAATTTAAAAGTTAAATAGCCAACGTAAGACACTTAACTACATAAACACGCGTACTCACACAAACACATGTACTCACTTTCACGCTGCTGACTGAACTCATTATATAAAAATAAAGAAAATATTGAGAGATGTCTACAAAATTGCGAATGTTCTGAACTTGCAAAATAATGTTTCAAAATTTCACAAACACTTGCGAAAAAATCATAGCGAGTCCAAATGCGATGTTCTATCGGCTGGTGTTTCAATTGTCCGTCGGTCCGATGATTTGGTTCGCTCGGGACCACGCTAGCGATGCTGGAATACGGCTGGCTCGGCCCTGCAGCTACTTTGAACGTCGGTCAGTGTCGAACGCAATTGAACCTGGCGATTTTTCTTCTTTTGGTGAACATTTTTCACACACTTTTGGAATCCTAAACGCTGCCACCAAAATTTGTGTTGTGAAACCAGAGACGGTCCACGGGTAGTGTAAATAAAAAATCCCAATTTCCTTTCCACTATGATTTATTCTTGTTTGGGTTATCTGCTTGTTACTACACTTCCTACGCTATCTTCTAATATTAGGAATAATAATGAAAATGATAGACAAAATTAGACGAAGTTGACGTTATTGACGCTAGAACACCTCTGACGCAAAACAATAGCACAATTACCGTTATTGTTAATTGTTGACAATTACTTTTGTATTATTGTTATCAGCGCGAGAAGCTGAAGGAGCAAGCATGCCCGTGCTGGTACTTAGAAATTAGATTAGAGTAATTGCAGCTTTGTTAGCGTAAAAATTTAAAATATCTGCGTTTGCTTACAACACAGTTATGTACTGCTGCTAGAACAAAGCTAATATTAGCCTAAGAATTTTTATGAAACAGGTGACTGTCGCTCTTTCAGCTCTCGTACATACGCTAGATATTTTAACCAATAATGTTATTAATAAAAAAAAATACTCTAATAGTTCAGTCACAGTATAGAAATTTACTTCGTATACAGTAATGACATTGGCTGTCGGTGCCTTTGATGTTGAGTGTATCGTTTTGGTTGACCTTCGCCATATTGCGGATAGTACAATCGGCGGGATATTTGAAACGATTTGAGAGATTATAGACTGACCACACAAGAATTGCCACACTTTATTTTTAAATTTAGAAAAAAGTTTAATGTAAAAGTTAAGAGTGGTTGTAGAAACCAATTTTAAAATAGTCGTATCTAAAATTTAAAATATGCATAACATAAACTTTATTATTAAAGTTAACAAAACTCTCTAAATGAGGTATATACTTAATTACTTGTTGTACATAAATTTTACTGTCATTTGGAAATAATGTTTTAATTTTTGTATTAGTATAACGAATTAATGTAAAATAGGAAATAATTAACGAAACTTTTATCTTTTACAATTTTATTTGCAAAAATCTAAGTCTATGTACAATCATGTAGGTACAAAGTTTACTGTAGATTTAGAACAAATAAATTTTCTCTTATGTACTAGTAATTATTTTTAATTTTCTATGCTTTCTGGCTGTTGATCTGAAATCCCTATTTGTAAACTTAGGCCCGATTTATTCACCTCCAAGTAAATTTATCTGGTCATTTATTCCCATAGTAACAATTGTGATCACAATTTACCTCCAAGTAAATTTATCTGGTCATTTATTCCCATAGTAACAATTGTGATCACAATTGTTACTATGGGAATAAATGACCAGATAAATTTACTTGGAGGTGAATAAATCGGGCCTTAAGGTAATAAAATAAACGCACTCTGCAATATGTTATTATTTTTCTAAATATTTGTTGCACGATTCTTCGAACTGCTGCAAAGAAGCATCATGGCTGTCAGTTTCACTTTTAAATTTGTGCTCCAACCGGATCCTTTTGAGATTAGCTACTCGCAGCTTCCTTTTTAACTTGCACTTTCTTGGAGTAGACGATGATAATAATTGATCGGTTTGACTAGCTACTGTCGAATTTAACTTGCGCTTTCTTGGAGGAGACGCTGATAATAATTGTTCGGTTTGATTAGCTATAGTTGAATTTGATAAAGAAATAGGCATTTCTTTCACAGTTTCAAGTATATCTTCCTCTGTGGATGTGGTTGGTTGAAGCACATAAATACATAAAGCAGATATTAGCAAAAAAGCAAGACTGTAGCATACATTACGTTACCCAGAATTGCCATTTTTGGTGTTGTTCGGTTTGAACAACTCCCTGTACTATTGATGGACATGCTGACATAGTCTGTTTTTTAAATCATTAGCAAAAAATGTACTTATAAAATGTAAACCACATACCCTATAATTTTTATAACGCTGTAATATGGATTTTTCTTCTAAATCACTTCTCAGTATGCAGTTGCACCATTCTTGTGACCTATCAATAACACACAAATAACTTTTTATTTCAGAAAACATTTTAAAATCTAGGTATTACAGGTACTTACAGTTTTGGATCTTTGGGGAAACGAAAGAAACTAATTTGTGCATCATTTGCACTATTCATATTGCATGTAAGAACTGCGCACGTAAAACCTCCCCTTTTCAGTCGATTCATTCTATTTATCTATTTTATGAAACCATTAAATGTGAATTTTAAAAAATTAAATATCCAATACTGTCACAAAAATTGTCATGCAAATGCATGCAACCAACACGCAACAGCTGATGAAAGTAACCATTTTGTGGATAGTACAGGCTCGCACATGTGTCCTAGAAATTGGCTTCACTCAAAACACGTCTTCGTCACTACTGTATACGAAGTAAATTTCTATACTGTGGTTCAGTGCAGAAAATAAACAGATTTTGTAATAAATATATTCTTATTATTTAACGAAAGGATGCCGCGATATGGGCCCTTGACTCTAGCGGTAGAAGTGCAAATGCCAATAAGGCACGAAGTCGCTTGCAGCGCTTACAAATCTTATGGCGTTAAAGAAAAATCGACTTTAAACGTTGCCCTGAACGTAAAGTGTTCTGAATGTTAAACTCGTTCCAAATATAAACTTTTGTAACAGCTGTTACTTGTGCTCTAAAACCGGGAAACTGCGTTCAAATCAGTTCATTATCATTAAATTACGATTTCACGGATATACTGATATGACGGTATCGCTCATCACTACTCGTCTCATAACGTTCTTCGATGTCTAGTTAATGCCGCTGTCGTTCACCAAGTGTACCTTTCGTGCGAGACTAGAATAAATTGTGATTTGATTACAATGCTCCGGTTACGCGAAGGTGGATCGTTGTGGTGTGTGAAAACATAACCTTACTTACTTTGTGTCGAAATTTGACAAAATGGTGAATGATGTTCCTTAAATCCAATGGAAGTTAAGGTTACATTAATAGATCAAGAATCTATGCTGAGTATGTAAACTAATTGTATCGCATATTTGCTGCAACTCTTGTCATCTCATCTAAAATCTTAGTTTGACATTCTAATGATAAACCGAATGCTTTCATTCGTTCCCTGGAGTCTGGAGTTGGTGTACGGACATTGAGGCAGTCAAACCAGTCATTAACCTACAGCAATGAATTGATGTTTATTGAGTCAGAAAAATCGAAAGGTTTTACCAATTTGAAAAATTCAGAGCACTGAAGCCAATTTTCATAAGTGTCCTAAAATTCCACATCGACTAATTGCCCTTGAAATAGCTTTGCAGCTATTTTTACTTTCTGTCTTCCAGCTCCTTGAATACGTAAATTGCTTACTGAAATTTTATGTGAAATTTTTAAATCAGATTTACTTGTGAGCTCTAGAACTTTCTGAATAATTGTACAATTTATTTCTTTGTTATCAATAACGAATCCATAATCTACGAAGTTGTTCCTGATTAATTTTAGAAGATGTGGAACATCAGCAAACACATAGATTTTATTATTATTTGCTGGATTAACGAAGTAAGGTTTTTGACGATCAACATCTAATTCTTTGTGTACTCCTCTATTAGCCCCTCCTAAGTCACTGGTTATTGCAACAACAGGAAATCCTGCATTTTCAATATGCATAATAATCTGTAATAGAATTTCTTTTGTCATATTACAATCATAATTATAATAAATTGGTTGCTTCCAATTTTCAGTTAAACCTCTGATGATAACCACTTGCACATAATTGTAAGGTTTCATTGTTGTGTCATTTGCTTTATCATAACAAAAGCATTTCTTCACTTTCATTTCCTCAAAAGTTAGAACACAGATTTTTTGAAAATTAGTCAAATCAAGTCGAGACAAAACATTAAGAACGGGCTTTAAAATGCCAGGGACAATTTGAATTTTTTTGATCCAAGCTCGTAATGTGGAGACTGCTGGAAATGGATATCCTTTCTTTAATAAAAGGCGATATGCTCGAGGTCCTGCACAGTAAATTACAACTGCTTTGGACACATCTTCAACTGTCCAAGTAACTCGCTTCATCTCATTTTTTAGTTTTTTTACTTGTTGCGGTGTAAATAAATTTTCCAGAGCCTTTTTATCCTGTTCTAATTCAACAATTTTAGCCTTCAATTCCTCAATTGCTTCATTTTCAATGTTTATCCTAAAATTATGAAATCAGAAATTAGTAAAAAATATCAGTTAAATTATTCATAATTTTTAAATAGAAAAAAGGTTAGACACATAAACAGCAATCGAAACATGAAAATAATTTGAAAATTTTGTTATAGTACCCAATGCTTTTACAGTGATGCATAGATGTTGATGCATCTTTAGTATTTTTTACTGAAAAAAGTAAATTAGGCGCAGTAACTTCAAAATACATATTGCTAATATTACTTTCATCTCTCCCACCAACAAGCTGAATTACTCCATTATCCCTACAAAATTAAATAAGTGTACAATAATACATGCTTACCTACAACATAACATTCAATTTTAACAACTACAACTTCTAAACTAAATCAGCATCTACATATAGTGACTTAAGGCAGATACAGATTTGCAATTTATATTTAAATATTTACAGTCGCACCTCTATAACTTGAACACAACTCGAAATTTTCTGTAAGTCGAAATTTAATGATGTCCCTGCACTTAAATCTCTTTCTTTAACTCAAAATTTCTATAAGCCGAAGTAATTTTCTGGTCCCTTGAGCTTCAAGTTATGGAGGTTCGACTGTACTTACTCAATTACTTTATCATGCTCAGAGCAGACAAACGAACAAGTTTTTCATCATTAAAAAGAAAATATAAACAACTTACCTGCCATTATTTTCCTCAGTATGAAGTTTCAATAATTCATCTATAATTTCTTTATGACTTTTCTTTTCAGTATCATCCCGTTGAAGATTATTTTCATTGCTCTTGGCTGAGTGGGTTTTTGGCAAATGCTTAGAAGGTTGAGCGTATTTATTAAGCATGCGGCGATTCTTATTTTTATAATTTAGCAATTCCTCTTGCATATTGTGGGCATAGTCAGACTCATCGAAATGTTTGGAACACATTCGTGCATTTTTACAGTTAAACTTATTTGCTCGTCCACAAGCTGCAACCCAAAGTCTCGACATATTTTCATTGGACGGAAAACGAAAAAACATAACGTTGTTATTAAATTCTTGGCTTTGGTTGTCTGAATTACAACCAAGTATGGCACAACGCATTTTCTGAAATTTAAAATTCACTATAAAAATATATACACACTTTCATAAAATGTTCCTAGCTACTTACCAAAAATCAAAGTGTTCACCAAATTAAATGAAAAAAGGAAATCACTCAAGTAGTTTTTTTAATAAAATGCTTAAACATAAATTTATTAAACAATATTATTACAAAATTTACTCATGTAAACCAGAAGTTAACAGACGTTATGATGGTTATGGACACAAGATTTGTTTACTCTCCACGTGACGTCAACCTCTCACTTTTCAAGATGCGCAATATCATATCTCTTTAATCCTTGTATCATGGTTTTACCTTAGCAGGCAAGATCTAAGTGTACCAATTTCATTTTCTGCAATATATAATTGGGTGTGAGTAATTTAAGTTCTTATCATTTGAAATGTATTTTTCAAGAATTCATTTGGAAATCTTTCCTTTCGATCGCTTTTATTATTCTGTTATGATCTAAATATATTAGGTATAATGATCTGAATAAAAATTTCATACTCGAATTCAAGAATACAATATTAATTTTGTATTAACATGTATGTTTGTGCAATTTATATTTCTTAATACATATTCTTTTATACAGCCTGTTTCAATGAAGATGCACCAAACTCGGTATGTCGGTAGATATCGTGAAAAGAAATAAAAGTTTTCTATAATTTTTTTTTTCTTAAATGAATAAGTTTCGAGAAAATCGAAAGGGAAAGCAAAGTCGCATATTTGTAGGATGGACTTTAAATAAGAATGAATGGATTGTGACGCAATCTCATACAAATCGCTTTCTTGCTTTATTACTCTCGCTAGAATGTCGCCCTAGCTGATTCGGCAAAACACATTTGCCGTCGTGGTTGTTTATTTTCGATTCTCCGTTTAATACGAATTTTCTAATTGTTAGGATTGTTCAAACATTTAGTAGTTTGCGCTTATTTAAGAATTCACATTCAATGATAAACCGTTTCATGAAATCGTTCGTAGAAATTTAGAGCCTGGGTTTTACTAAAAACATTTCGTTCGCCGCACTGCCCCAATTAAGGACTTTATGGTATTTTTTGTATGTACAGTAGGAAGGAGGCATTTTTGAACATTTCTTGTAATAATAATAACGTAATAATAATGTAATAAAAATAAATGTTTTTATTTGAAAAATCTGCGATGTGCATTGTAGCTTATTAGACGGGTTTTGGCTGTGCGACCTATTTTCGTTTGCTGTTTACTTAATCTATTTAACAAATTAAACAAAATGCCTCAGTTAAGATCAGATAGTGAAAAAGACGAAGTGTTCATTCAAAAAGTTGTCGAGAAAGTTCTGACGGATTCCGTCTTTTTTGATAAACTTTTTAAGAACCTAAGTGATAAACTGTGCCAATTAGTCGATGTGAAATTCAATGCTATGTTGGAGGAGGTGAGCTCATTGAAAAATAAAATTAAGGATCTTGAAAGCTCCATCGAAGTTCAAGAAAACTATTCCCGAAGAAATAATATTCGAATATTCAACTTGCCGGAATCTCCCAATGAGGACGCTGAAAAGGTTATTATTGAACTTTTCCGGAACAAGATGCAAATCGAAGTCAACGAAACCGACATTGACTGCTGCCACAGACTTCGCGCGAGAGAAGGGCTACATCGTCCAATAATCGTCAAGTTCTGCAGGAGATCTGTCAGAAACCTCGTATTTCATAATAAACGTAAATTAAAAGGCACGAGAATAGTTATCAGGGAGGACTTAACACAACAACGTGCAGCTGTACTTAAGGATCTTCAAAAAAAATATGGCAACAGTGAGGTTTTCACTAACAATGGTAACCTATTTGTTAAAACTAACAACAAAATTCACAAAATTTCGTCGCTTAACAGCTATAAGTCAGTATTTGATGCTTAGTGTCGCTATTGCCTTACCTTTTATGCTAATCCCCTGGTTTTGTTATCGACAAGAAAGTGCATACCGTGTAACTTTTTATTACTCCCAGTTTGCTTTTTAATTTAATTTTGTCTGAACTAGCGCAATTATTTTCTTTATTTCATGTTAATTACTAATTTGATTATGTTCTCATATGATTGATTGATCATAAATTATGAATATTGGTTTAAATATTGCACACATCAACATTAGATCTTTAGTACCGAAAGTCGTCGATTTATCTAATTTCTTAAGGATTAATAAAATAGATATATTAACTTTATCCGAAACTTGGCTTTCTGATTCGATTCTAAGTGAATCTGTATCTATTGAAGGTTTCAATTTCATTAGAAGGGACAGGCCTACACGGGGCGGAGGTGTCGCAATGTATATAAATACTCGTTTCAAATTTAGCGTCGTAAATTCAAGGAATGCCATTGAGCAGCTTTGGGCTGTGGTTCATATTCGCAACGAGAAAATAGTAGTAGGCTCTCTTTATAGGCCTCCTCAACAATGCTACAAATTTTTTATTAGTGAATTTGAAATTTCTCTAGCAGCGTATTTTCCAATGTCGATACAGATTATTTGCTGTGGAGATTTAAATATCGATATTCTAAAAACAGATGAACCGGATTCAGTTTGCCTTTTTGATCTCTTAGACACGGTAGGTGTTAAGCAAATAATTAATGAACCCACTCGTATTACTGAAACTTCAATGTCCCTCATTGACTTAATCATTTGTACCGATGATGTGGTTGTCTCAAAATGTGGTATTATTAATTGTTATCTTTCTGATCACGATGTAGTATTCTGCACAGTAGCCTGTGAAAATCCATCGGCTACTCAATATCGGACTTTCAGGTCGTTTTCTAATATCAACTACGATTTATTTTTTACTGACCTACAACGCATTCCTTTTCATTATATTTTTCACATGGATTCCGTAGAAGATAAATTGTTATTTTTTAATTCGCAAATTTTGAATTTGTTTGACAAACACGCCCCATTGATTACCAAGCGCTTTACTAAACGATATATGCCATGGCTGACACCTAATCTTCGGTTGCTTATGTCTCTTCGAGACGAAGCAAAATCAAAATTTCGGAATCTAAACTTCAACATCATTGGAACTACTACAAAATCCTTGCGCAATTTGACTAACTCCACTTTCCAAAGAGAAAAAAGCATATTTCAATATATTGAACGAAATAAAATTCGAGGTCCTTATGGAAACATCTAGATTACCTTAATTTTGCGTAAGAAAAGTACGATCAATATCCTTCTCACTTGTCAAACGTAAATGATCTAAATGACTTTTCATAAAATCTGTTCCCTCCTTTTCAGGGTCAGCACACCTTAAGTCAATACGAACCTCCATATCTAAACAACAATAATTTTGAGTTTCGCTTTGTCAGGCCTACTCACATCATTAATATTCTAAAGTCGATTAAATCCTCCTCCATGGGAGATGATGGCATTAATATTACCATGTTAAACCTGTGTTGTCCCTACATTGTTCCTTTCATTACGCATATAATCAATGCCTGTATTTCTCTCAATAAATTTCCAAACATATGGAAGCATGCTCTTGTAACACCCATACCTAAGATTGCCCAACCTTCTCAGTACAAGCATTTGCGCCCGATCAGTATCTTGCCTGCTTTATCCAAAATCTTTGAAAAAGTAATTCAACATCAACTTTTAACTTTTATTAATGACAACAACATTTTACCACCACTTCAGTCTGGTTTTCGAAAGAATTTCAGTTGTACTACTGCTCTGTTGAACGTGCTAGATGACATTATTACTGCAACAGATGATGGTAAAATTACAGCTTTGGTCCTATTGGATTACACTAAAGCGTTTGACACGATCAGTAGTGAAGTATTATGTTCAATTTTGAAGTTTATAGGTTTAAGTACCAATGCTGTTCTACTGCTAAGATCGTTTTTAACTGATAGGTCTCAGAGTGTGGTACTGGGTGAGGATTCTTCGCGATGTTTACCAGTGGTGAGAGGTGTTCCACAGGGCTCTATTCTTGGTCACTGCTGTTTTTCCATTTATACTAGTGACATAGTTAGCATCTTCAGGTTTTGTAATGTACACTTGTTCGCAGACGATACGCAACTTTACAAATTTTTCAAGCCTTCTGAATGGGCAACTGCAGCGGAGCAGATTGTGTCTGATCTGGAATATATCTCTCAAGCATCTACTGATCATTTACTGAAACTGAATCCTGATAAGTCGGCTCTCCTACTGTTTGGTAATAAATCCGCTTGCCTAACCATTCAACCCCTCTTTAATATTACTGTTAATAATATTCATATTCCCCATGTGCAATCCGCTAAAAGTCTTGGATTAATTCTTGACAACACCTTGCGTTTTAGAGGTCAAATTTCTAATTATATTCGACTTGCTTATATGAACCTTAAAAACTCTACCCGCATAGACGCTTGAACTATCTGTTAATTTAAAAAAGCAGTTATGTGAAGTCTTTGTGCTCGCTCACTTTTCTTATTGTGCTCAAATTTATCATTCTGCAATAGATCTCTTTACTTCCAATAGAATTCAAATGATTCAAAATTCATGTTTGCGATACATCTATGGCTTAAGAAAGTATGATCACATTAGTCACAAATTGAAAGACGCTAAATGGTTGAACATGTATAACCGGAGAAAATTGCAATGTCTTGTGCTTTATCAGAAAGTCATGCTGCTTAAAACACCACCTTATTTATATAATAAGATAAAGTTTCGATGTGATGTCCACAACATCACTACCAGGTTTAGAGGTCTAATTTCACCTGCTTTGCATAAATCTACTTTTTTCGAACGTTCGTTTCGTTATCAAATTTGTAAATTGTATAACGCATTAAGTGATTCTGTAAAATCTCTAAACCTGGCAAGATTTAAAAAGGCGATTCATAATAAACTATTTTTGGAGCAATGTTGATGTGAGCGATAGTTACTAATCGTTATGAATATATATTTATTTTTTTGATTTTCTTTTTACTCTTGTTAATTGTTTTGTTACGTAATGATTTTCCTCATCGCAGAATGTTTTTATATTATAGGCAATTATTCTTTTTATTATTTCATTTACTTCACTAGGGTTAGCTTGAAAAGCAGATGTAGGTCCTCCTATTATCTGAAGCTCGCCCTGTGATTCAGCTATGCCTGCTTGTGCTTATGCGTATGGTTCTTTATTTATTATATCTATTTTAGATTTCTCTATTGTAGGTAGGGTTATAGTTTTCTTTTGTATTTGTGAGTGTTGCAGCATAGTTGAATAAAGTCATTATTATTATTATTATTATTATTATTTTTAAGATTCGACAAATTTTATTTTAATAACAATTTTAACAACAATGCATACTAAATGCACATTTTTGCATAGCCCCACATTTGTAATTTATTATTAAATTAATTAAGTTTATAAATATCTACGCGATTTCACATCGCAGCTGGGAGTTGAATGACCGAGTGAGTCGGTCAAGGGCAAAACAAAATCTAGTCAGAAATTTCGTCGCTTAACTTTATTGCCCCCGTACAGCTGTGTTCCATTCATAATGAAATTTAGACCGCCGCGCGTCGGTTTGGTTTCACAATTCCGCGGCGTTAAAGTATGTATTTCTACAAACATCGGCTCCAAATTATGCAAATTTCAACTTGCTCCGATTAAAAAATTTTATTAAGATATTTTGTTTGAAATAATGTCAGAAACGTGTTCCTCAAGTTTGGTGCATCATCAATGAAACACCCTGTATACGCATAATCTTTTTCTTTTGGGTTTCCCCTTTTATCAATTATGTTTCCCAATTTTTCAAATGACCTTCCCTTTTGATATACGATTTGACATTTCCGAAACTGGAAAATGATTTGGCAAATTGAGATACATAATGGACAAAAGGGGAAAACCAAAAGAAAAAGAAAATGAGTGCAAATGTTAAAAAAACTGCTGGTTCAAATCAAAATCTTAAATTCATTGTTCATCTAGACATTAATAATCGTGAATGTTTTTATGATTTCTTGTACCTTTGTACCTGTAAGTGGTGCATTATAACTTATAACATAACATACCTGCAAACACTGGAATTGCTTCTTCCAATTTCAATTCTATTAAAAGAGATTTTGTTGCTTCATCCATATTAAAACTAAGAAAAAAATTTTGTTACATAAACTATTGTATTTTTTCTGTTACAACACCACATAAACACATGATTTAAATAAATGTGTTTTAATAATTGTAATTAATTAAAAGTATTTTGAAATTAATACTCACCAGAAAGTAATATTCAACAAAACACGGAAACACGCAGCCATTTCGAGGAATCAACTGAACGTTGGGGGTTGGTTAGGTTGTACCGCGCAAATGCGTTCTTTGTCTTACAATATTGTGCACACGGAAGAAAAAATATTTGTTGAATTAACCATTTTCACGGTTAAATAGGACCTACGAATTTATTTATTTGAATGAACACTATATAGTTTTAATTCAACATTTCTTGTTGAGTTAAATAAGTATTTGTTGAATCAAAAAGATATATTGTTAATTCAAATAAATACATTCGTAGGTCCTATTTAACCGTGAGAATGGTTAATTCAACAAATATTTTTTCCTCCGTGCAATAAATAGGTACCGTTAATAAGAATAAATTGTTGTAATAACTTTAGAGAATATTATTTTCAAATGTAAGAGTTTCATTAAAATAACACAGATGTTGTTGTTAATGTTATACTGCAGTATAATCACCTCAAAGAAATTTTTTCGTAAATTGACTTTATTCAGTTTCAAACTGAGCAGTTTAACTTGTTAGAATATCCCGTCTCTGTTGTTGATGTAATCAGTATCATATTTTGTTTTAATCAATGTTCTAAATTATTTTGACAAATGAGTACTACTGAAAAAGTTTTAATGCATTAAATAATTTGAATCAATCCTAGAATTCAACGGTTAATAATAAAACCGGTTTGTTTAATTTAGTAAAATAAGTTTCCATTTAACATTACATAACCGGTGATCAACATAAAAACGAATTAGAGCAGGCGCTGGAATTTAAAAGTGGGTCTTGAATAACGACATACTAACATTTATTGTCAATTAATTATGTTATAAATTATAAATTATAAAAGTTCGAATAGAAACGTTGAAAAAGTGATTGAAGGAACATCCGATGAACTAAATGCACACATGCGTGTTTGGTTGCAACGCCAACTCTAATTCGTTTTTCAGTTGATCACTTGTTATTAATTGAAAGAACAAAACTGTCATAACCGCGCAATACTGTCAAATTTACCAAAAAAAAATTCTCCGTGTGACTTTATATTGTATTAACTGTCGTGTTCTATGCCTGAAGCCTTAACAAGCTGGTTGACGGCCGAAACATTTGTTTGTCCTTGGTCACTGACGCTAGCCACAACTATTAAGCCACTAAGTTGGCAGCAAGAGTTGTACCTTTACAGAAAGAAAACATCATGGGTTCCTCCACTTCCCTGACAAACCATAAATATAAGAGCATAATCTGCAATGACGTTACTCTGTTGCAAGCCAGTGTCAAATCCTTTAGTTCTTAAGTTGAGGCTCAAGGCTTACCACATTAAAGAGTAAAATGTAGTTCCTCGCTCTGTTTCACATATGTTTGATATTGACCTTCAAGTTATCAAAGATAGATGTTATCATTGACGCCTGCATCTATCGGAATTTTTGTAGCAAGGTCATAAATATTTTCCTTGATGGTAAACAAAAGAGTTGTGAGAGTTCTATAGGCCTTTCCTCTTTGTTTGTGTAAAATCAGCCCCATTACTGCATCATCTAATGAGAAGCGTTTTCCATGCACACTTCTAAAAGCAAGACGACATTGGATCTGAATGAAGTTTGCAATAAACGGTTGTAGAACACACATCTTTTTCTCTAAGATTGATCTTGTGACCGTTACATATTTTTTTTATGACAAACCTACTCTGCCTCTGCCTCAATTGTTTGACTGATCTTTTTAAGTTAATTGCTCCTTTTGTAATAAAAGTGGGGAGCTTACGGTGTTAGTTTCGTTTGTCGAGTGAAACCAACATCTTGCAGTAAAAACTCAGCTGAACCTTCGGAAAAAATTCGGATTCGTTCTAGTTTTTCGAACCGTTCGCATTTCTGTATACATGGCCGATCAAGTAGACTCGATGGAAGTTCAGGTTCAGTGGCTTCAGTAGTTTCATAGAATTTTCTTGGGGATAGTCCGAGTTGGTGTGAGGCAGTTTCTACCTAGGCCCATTCAGAAACTCGGTAAGTTTTGAAATATTCCTCCAGTTGAAGGAACACGTGGACTAGGTTCAACGGCCCTCCAACTTCGGCACTGTCAGGAATGGACGATGAAAACTGTGAGGCTCTGTTCTCCTGAGATGGTATTTCCTGCGTTACTGCCACTCAAGGTCGTATTATAGGCCGTACGCAGTGTTGCGAATGGTCTTGCCGATTCAAAAGTGGATTGTTTTGCAAAGTGGAAATACCGCTGGGAAAAGTGTGTGAATTGGGGGGGGGGAGTACTTTGAAGGGGACAAGGACCAATAATGTGTAAGTCGAAAAATAAAAATTTTAAAAATGAAGTTCGGTTATTTCTTGAACAGACCTCGTATACTCAACTTCTTAGCCAATCAGCAGAAAGCGTGCCACCATGTCATCATGTATACAGTTTTAAAATGTAATTTGCAGATACACGTACATTATTAAAGTTTTTAGATTAATTATAATTATTCTAACGCGACACTATGTAAACAATTTTTTTAATTTTTTTCGCATACTTTATGAGATTCGGCTGTTCTCTTATAGAACAATGAAATTTCTTGTCGTTGAAGTTTAAACATTTTATCATCAGAAAAATTCTTAATTTGCTGAATTCTTTAATTAAAATTCTACCTATACTTATATTTTATGCAATAAAGTCTGAAGTTCTTTTTATAATGTTCTTGCCTGCTCTGAATTTCTGTTTGAGAAATTTTCGGAACAGTTTTTCCATTGTCTTAACCTGCTGAAACCATCAAAAAGATGACTTGATTAACCCCTCAAATGATAAGTTTTGCA
Organism: Dorcus hopei; assembly: GCA_033060865.1. Taxonomy (NCBI): domain Eukaryota; kingdom Metazoa; phylum Arthropoda; class Insecta; order Coleoptera; family Lucanidae; genus Dorcus; species Dorcus hopei. The sequence continues at coordinate 58,465,977 of CM065426.1, read as the reverse complement.
CCCAAGAACGCGTTGTATATGTGTAGACTGTAGACAGTTAAAGTATAATTTTTTGTGTAGGCGCTAAGTTTAGGAAACTTTTCCATTTCAATTTGTTGCGTCGCCTCCAATATCTTCTTTTTACATATTTGAAATGAAGCTGATTTGTCGTCAATTTTTTTTTAAATAGATCCTTACTTTCGACAACCGCGTCACATTTTCATAATTCATAAAGGGTGTATGATATCTGATATTTCGGTACGTGTCGATATGCGTTGCTACATTTACAATAGCGGCTAGCGGGTTATTACAGAAATAGTTCATTAAAGTTTTCAAAGAATAGGTTTAGATAAAAATTAATAATAATGCTATTTATTCCCTAAACAACTGGTATAAACTCTTTCGAACGAGCCAATTTTTTATATTTAATAACCGTTGACTTCAACATCTACCAAGTTTTCACCCGTAACGAGGATACAAGTATCATCTGTCTAATTGTAGGTGTAACAGAAGCAATTTTTGGCTGCTGATGTTAGGTCATTCATAAGTAAAGAAAACAGTAATGGACCAAGGACATTATCTTGCGGTACCCCCATAGGTGTTCTTATTAGCTTAGAGACTTGTACCCCGTTGTCGTTTAGTAAGACTACTTCTTGAGATCTGTTGTAAAGAAAAGATTTTATCCAATTAAGTCCAACACCTCGAATTATGTACCTTCGTAATTTTGACAGCAGGATGGTATGATTCACCGTATCCACAAGCAATGACATAATATTTCATATTCTTCTGACCCCAAAATTATCATCGGTGCTCCAATACAAACGCAATGCAGGTAAACTAAGGAATCCCATTATTATAATAATTCCCAGAAATGCTTTTAATTCTGTAACGTTCATATTGAGCTGAACACCATTCTGATCAGCATAAATATTGGTCTCATCCACGATTTTTTTAAGAAAAGACCCAAGAAATAATAAAAAGATACTTACAGGTGATGAAATATTAACTTCAGCTTTGGGGCCGAAAAATGTGAAGAACTGAAAATAGGAGGATCCGCTGGAGTTTTAGAGAAATCGAAATCCTCGCTATCAGATTCTGAGCCAATACTACTCTCGTTTGAGTTACTGGCTGATTTCGTATCGGTCATCGCTTAGGGGTGACCGGTGGATTGGAATATCTTGGATTTGACCATCTCCAATTTTTTCTTCTTTCTCTTCATTTTCCTCTAGTTAACCAGATGTTGAAGGCTGTGGTTCGTTTTGTGTCTGGGTAATGCGCTGAATAGGCTTGACAAAAATTCTTGCATCCTCGGCATCACTATCTCCACTTGCTTCAGAATCAAGAGCCTGTTCTTCTGTTACTGCGTCTTCATCCAGTATTTGGGCTAAAGTAGATGGTCATAACCGCTCCCACTCTTCAAAAGGATACTTCTCTTTCCACATTCTGATCTAGGTAGACGAAGTATTGAAAATACATTTGGTATCTTGGCTGCTCGTTGGCGTACATATCACAAAACTATTTATTGCCATCCAAATGCTGTAGATAATATAATAAAGACTATAGTTTGCCTTCATAACTTTATAAAATATAAGGAAAGAGAAAACAAACAATTCTCTTATTGCAATACTACTTATGTTGACAGTGAAGATCCCATTTCTGGATAAATACACTTGGGAGAATGGCGTAATCAAGTGCTTTGAATCCAGCAAAACATGTACATCTTTTCAATACGCGAAACGTTGAGAAACTACTTCAGGAGCGTTGCTAGCAAAATTCCATGCCTCAGGTTACATAGGTAAATAGTACAAAACGCAAATTGTTTATAACATTTTACGATGTATCTCATAGCAAAGGAATATATTTTGATGTTTAAGTTTTTATTTTGCTTTTTTCTGTTTTTCATGTTTGATTAGAATTGTGTTATTTTAGTCTTGAGAATGTGTACATTTTATGTTTAAGTTTTTATTTTGATTTATTCTATTATTTTCGTTTGATTAAAATTGTGTTATTTTAGTATTGAGAATGAATAAATATTTTGTGTTTTTAAGTCCTTTATTTATTTTTTTACAAAATTTATGATAACCCAATAGTTATACCTATGTGCTACATTTACAATATGCAAGAATTACAAATATTAATATTATATATAATATTTTAATAAAAACAAAAATAAATATATGTCAAACTAAGAATACAACAAACAGAAATAAACCAAAACTAAAAAAATTCTGAACAAACATAACTCAAAGATATTTCTTTATCACAAGTACAACATAATTTACTATTTCTTGTTTTCTACAATCATGTAATACTTTATGTATCCCGAACATTGCTTCACTTTAAACAGCTTTAGGAAGCTTTCTTAGTTGGGCAGCTACAAAATTTCCAAACGTGTGACATTCACCATCCTGCTTTATTGCACTTAGTGCTGTAAACTCTGCAACTCCCGTTAATCTTCCAACAGCTGCCATTAAAGGATCTTCAATACTGTGTTTCTTTCCTCGAACTCCCTTTTCTGCATTTATAATTGGTAATGGAGTATTCTTTGCACCCTCTCCTTCTTTCTCTCTGATCACTATCTGGTGGTTCTCCTTCAGTCTCCTCCTACTCAAACTTCACTAGTTCGTTATCTTGAGTTGCAATAATTTCGTCTTCATATATCTCTTCCGTAATATTCATATTTCCTACAATTTGTTTTTCATCAACTCCAGCCAATGTATAATTTGATGCAGTTCTATAAACAAACAAAATGCTGTGGAAGTAGTTTCTTCAGGTTACGATTCACAGAGCCACTTTGTGACATGCAAATTGTAATAGTTTACAAGAATAAAAAAAACTGCAGTATTTAGTCTCATAATATACCCACGAGCATAAACCATTACAACATAGAACATACTTTTTTGATATTTCATTTTCGACTATTTAGTATCTTGGTCTAATGAAATTATATCGAGTGATAAAGGCAACTTTACCTCTACTTGGTCATGTCTCGAAAACGTAGCACTATTCCAGGCACAAGTTTTATTTTTAAAGCCCATAGAGGTAAAATTACTTGGATCGATATATGTATCACAATTCTTTACACAGTTAGTTGAACACCTTTAAATAGCGGACTGCTTGAAGTTTCGCTGTACAGATTTACAATCCAAAAGAAGCTGTAAATATATAATAATAATATATTGATCTACGGATGTGTACAATGCATCGTTTTGCTCTTTAAAGGCATATCTATAACAAATTTTGATATTAAATTTTTGATTAGGTACTTTACTTCTCGTCCCCCATCATATCATTTACTGAACTTCTACATACCAGTCTCTATCAAGTGATCAGTATTTGCCAAATATTTCGAGTCTTTTACTTTCTTCTAATTTACTTGAGTATTTTAGTTTGCATTTTTCGTTAATCGTTGAACAAAATGTTACGATATTAATCGAAACAAGAGGCATAGCGCAATACTTATATTAAACATAAATATACAAAGACAAACATAAAGGCTGGTGCACAATAAGAAAACGCGTGAAGTATGAAGTAATACGCGAAGAATTGAACACGTTTTATATAATGAAGTCGTTCACAATAGAATTGCAGTTAACGCAGTTGCAAACATTTACTGGTAAATTTGCTCATTGTTCAATTTTAAGAAGTAAATGCTAAAGTGTCGTCCAATAGGAAAACGGTACTTGGTTTGACAAGTTTGGTTGACAAATTTGTATGAAATTTGAGATTATACAACTTATAAAATATGTAAATATGTAAGTTTTGTATTTTGTAGAAAAGTTAAAATGGATTCTGATGTTGCGGCAAGTGCTACGATTGTAATTACTAGTGCGTTGTTGCTGTACTGGAAATATAAAGCAAAGGAAAAAAATAAAAACCGGCGGTGGTGGGTACGTCCAATTAATCGTGACAGAAAAACTGAAGGAGAATTTTATACATTATTTAAACAAATGAAAATGTAGGATTTAGACCAATTTTTTTCTTATACCAGAACGACTTTAATTCAGTGGGAGACATTAGTGCAGCTTCTAACACCAAAATTAAGAAAATACAGTATTCGCAGAGCTCTAAGCCCTGAACATCGTCTAGCCATAACATTAAAGTATGGATACAAGTTTTTATTTTTATATCTGTATGTAATTATGTACCTACCTAAATTATAGATATTTATCCCATGGTAGTTCAATGCAACGTGTTGCTTGGGATTTTCGCAGGGAAATCTACAGCATCTTGCATAATCAGAGAAACTTGTGAAGCTATTTGGGCAACTTTATCACCAATATATCTTAAACCACACACACGTGAAGAATACCTAGATATTGCAAAAAATTTCAATGAAAAATGGAATTTTCCACATTGTTGTGGAGCTATTGACGGCAAACACATTAATATGCAATGTCCAAAAAAGTCTAGAACCCTAAACTATAACCACAAAGGGACTTGTGGTTATAGTTGTATCGTATTAATGGCAGTTTGTGATGCAAATTGTGTTTCGTTTTGTAGATATTGGTGGTAAGGGTGTAGATAACTGATGGAGGTGTTTTTGCCAAATCAGCTTTTGGATGGTTATTTAATGTTAATCAGTTGACGTTTCCATTACCTAAGGAATTGCCAGGACAAAACTTCATATGCCCCTACTATTTTGTAGGGGATGAAGCATTTCCGCTCAAGGAAAACTTAATGAGGCCTTTATCCAAGGAGATCAATTCAAGCAGAACACATTCAACACAAAATATTTAATTATCGTCTATGTAGGTCCCCGGAGATGCATTGAGAATGCATTTGGTATCATGTCGTCTCGATTTAGAATATTGAGATCAACGATAATTGCGGATGAAGCAACAGTAGTTAGTATTGTGAAAGCAATAGTTTGTTTACACAATTTTATAAAGTTAAGCCATCCTGCGGGCAGTGTTTTATATGATCCACCAGGTTATTCTGATTATGTGGAAAGTGAAACTAATGAGGTCATAAATGGTGAATGGCGGTTAGAAAAAAATGCTCTCCCACGAACACGTGATTTAGGTATGAATAATTACACAATTCTGGCAAGTCGACAAAGAGATGCAAGAGATCTAATTATTTAGTATCCGATATTGGCAGCCTTCCATATCAATATGTGCACGTGATGAGGGGATGTCGTCAGAACTGAAGGGATTAGATGTTAAATATGTATTTTTAGCTCAAAAATTTGATAAAATACTGTTCTTACAAATAAGCTAAACATTTCCATTTAGTTAAATTATGTTAATAAAAGTTTTGTTGCAATTTCAAAATTCATTATATCAATAAAGACAATAAAGTTGGAATAAAATGTGATAATGTTTTATTTAATAAAAATAAAACAGAAATCAGTCTTCTATAAAAACTCAAAACTTTAACGTTATCTAACTTAAAAAAGATTTTAAAAACAAAAATAAATATACATATTCTATATTGGATTGGGATTATGAAGCATAGTTAACTAATCAAATAGGTCTGGCACTTAAGGTTTATGATATAAGTTTCATCCAATCACAAATTTTAACAGTCCGATTTACTAACTAATGCAGTTGACTAGCTTTACAATCTGCACTCCATAGTCTTAAATATAAAAATAAACATTGCAATTCGTTACTAAAATGAAATGAAACAGAAAGTAAAATAAGTTGGCACTTTTTAATTTTCCTCATCTGAAGAGAACTCGCTGATCACTTCCAGCAGTTTCATTTTTGCAGCTTTTTTCTTGTGTTTTGGAAATGTTGATAACGTCATTGCTAAACTTCGCATAAATAAGGTATCATCAGTATCGGTATTTTTCAGTTTAATCAATGATTCAGAAGCAGTGTTCAAAGTTTTCATTAAAAATGCTGTTACTTCATTATTATCTTTTATCTATTTATCTTTTATTATCTTTTTGGTAAAACTATATTCACTTTCTAAAGGAACACACTCTGTTTCTATATCAGTTTGTACAGAATCCACAGTTTCAATGTTTTGCTGAACGTATTCATCTTCATATTCTTGTGTATCTACTTCTGAACTTACAGAATTCTCATCTATACTGACATTTCCAAATGTTCTAAGAAATAGAAAGTTAATAAACACATATTTTACAGCAAATAAGGCTTATTTTCGCTGACGTATATGTTCATTTAAAAACATCATTTGAGACATTAGGTGCCAAGTCTTTTTCTTTTTATATTCTTTTTCCCGGTATCTTTTATAGTCTTCATATTCTCCCTTTTTTCTTTTATATATCTATCTCTTAAAATCTTCCACCGTTGTCGACATTCATGCTCTAAAAACAAATAGATTTACATTTTTCCTTTCATTATTTTAAAATTTAGTAACTTACCAGGTATATGAAGAATTTGGCTTATCTCTTGCCAAGAATTAGTTTGCTTTTCTTTATCTTTGTAATCGGTTTTACTTTTGTCATATAAATGTTGATAATTTTGTATTAATTCAATTAACAGTTCATCAGCAGATGTTTTATTGCTGATGTTTGGCAATGACAAATTTTTACAATGATCATGATACTCCATTTTATTCACTTGTAATAAAAAAGCAAATATCTACAAATAAACTGCTGACCTAACCTTAAATAAACTCTCATTTGAAATATTCATAAACAGTAAATACGCGCATGCGTATCTTCAAAACTCTGCTTCACTGTGAACATTCTCACTGAGATATTTACTTGAAACATAAAATTCAGACTTCACACTCCATACTTCGTATGCATTGTGCACAAGCCTTAATTGTACAAAGTTTAACTCACATGATTGGTCCGCCTAATAACATACTTTAACAAAATAGAAGAGCTTACATACTCTAACAACAACTAGTTTATGACCTTCCGAATTAGGGAAATTGCAGAGTTTATGTACAGTTTGGAACTGGAACAATTTTCACGAGTTTTCACGAAGCGGAAAAGATGTACGATTAAGTAATTCAAACAAGTTCGAATGTGTCCAATGTTTTTATCCACCTGCAGATGAATTACGCGGTCGGCGCTTTTGTTGGCGCCGTTCGGTCGCATATTTGCTTATTTTAACTTCGCTAAATGAATCTAATAATTTAATTTACTTTCATCTTGTCACAATACCTTTCTTGCCCTCATTTCTGTTTTGCGTATTGATGCTGATGTATAAGGTTTCCCTGTATTCCGGAGAAGTTGATGTGTAAGGTTTCCCTATATTCCGGAGAAGTTTTGCTTTCGTCTTTTTCCATGCAGCCGGATTTGCTTTCCTGTTCTTACGTTTTCTCATCTTATCGGTATTGTCTGATTGTGAATCCTCTGCCTCGTTAGTAATATTTTCATTGCTTCTGCATGTTTTAGCCTCTAACGAGCTTAATGATTCCAACGCGTTTTCAGAATCAGAAGAAAATGTGGATCTAAATCCGAATCATCTACGTTTTTATCAGCTGACTCTTTTTGTTGTACACTTGATTTGACTTGTTGTAACCTCAATCGCATTGCATGGGGACTTTCAGTACACCATCTGGAATGTGTTTGCTCTTCCGGTAGAGTTTCATTGTACAGGGTGGATCAATTTCGATGTTTCTTATGGGCATCTCTGTAGCTATAAGAGCTATACTAGTGGCCAACTCTCGATCTCTTTTTTAGAGATAAAGTCAATAGTGTCAACAAAAATTGGCTATCTTCTTTTGTTTTCGAGTTGTAGGCAAAAATTGACATTTTCGACTTTTCGTTAATCACATACAGTGATCGCCAGATAAGTTGGGCCATATGGGAAATTTTTTTATTATTGATTTCTCAGAAAAATTTATTCTTTATAAAAGTCCCTGCATCTTCCCAAACTCATCATACACTTATCAAAATTTGAATACCTGTTGTCATATACCGAAGAGATCAAAATATTTGAAATCGACATAAGAGTAAAGTACCTTTATTTTTCAAAATACGCGGAAATATTATTTGAAAAAGTCATTAAGAATTGTTCTGAGATCTTAAATATGAAATTTCGGCTGGCTAGGATGAAAAAAAATTTTGGACAAGAAAGTTAAAGATTTATGGTATAAATGTTATTGATCAAAATTTCTAGTTGGTAGAAGAGCGAAAAAGAAATTCCAGAGTATATTAATATCACACCTGAAGAAACGTCCATCTTTACACTTTCAAAGTTCTACGATACACACGTTGATACGAAAAAAATTGAAAAATATTTTTTTTTTATTTTTTCACCGTGGGCTGCCATGATTCATATTTGAGATCTCACCACATTTCTGAATAACTTTTCCAAATAATATTTTCGCGTATTTTGAAAAATAAAGGTACTTTACTCTTATGTCGATTTCAAATATTTTGATCTCCTCGGTATACGATAAGAGGTATTCAAATTCTGATATGTGCATTTTGAGTTTGGGAATTGTGATTGTTAAAGGGAATTGGCAAAGTGGTAGCAGAGCGTGGTTGTTGAAAGAAATTGGCAAAAAAAAACTCGTCGAACAAACTGTTTTATGTAAACTAACTTCTTGACATTATATTAAAACATTATACATAAACTTCTAGATTCAAAATAACATATGCATATCTATGGTAGAATGATGCAGTTTATTTACACCTTAACACGACCCCGTAAACTGAATCATTATATCGTAATAGAACTATTCACGAAGTCCTATTTTGTTGCACATTAATTTAAAACTAACTGAGTTGAGTGGTTTGGTAAACATGTCGCCTAGCTGATCTTCAGAACGTACATACTCGACGTTGATATCACCTTTAGTATAAAGCTCACGAACAAAATAATATCGTACTTCAATGTGTTTAGAGCGTTTGTGAAACTCGTGATTCTTTACTAACTTAATTGCATATCTATGGTAGAATGATGCAGTTTATTTACACCTTAACAGGAATATGCAGGGACTTTCATAAAGAATAAATTTTTCTGAGAAATCAATAATAAAAAAAATTCCCATATGGCCCGACTTATCTGGCGATCATTTTTACAGATATTAAAAAACTGTTTTGACATTATTGGGATACTTTTTTGATTACAATTCAGTGGTGTAGTTGCTTTCTTGATATTTAATAACATTTTCGAGTTATAACATAAAGTTATATTTTTTTAATTGGAAGTCAGTAGCCAAAGTTGTCATTAAATAGAGAGTTTTTCTGTTTTCAAAAATATATACTTTATTAGGTGTATTTCTTACAATTAATAGAATAAAACCCCTTTATTATTCTTGGGTGCATTGTATTCTTACTAGGCTAGTTTCAACAACCCTACCTGTTCTTTTCTCGCAGCAACAGGCTTAGAGAAGCTTATAAAAAAGCTTGTACTGCTTAACGTGCACTTAAGCAGATCTCGGCGTAAATAAATTCCGTTTGAGGCTCTTCGATCAAAGGATTCAACATGATCAAGGCACAAAATCGTGGGCACTTTACTGACACTTAAGCGGCAAGAGTGACGCGTCGAAGAAAGAACACGCGCAAACTAAATAGATCGGGGCGAGGTTGTTACGAGATAGACTCTGTTTTATCCGGGCAAAAGGGTGAAGATTACTGCAGCCAAACAAAATCACCTCATATTGAAACATGCCGAAAGTCACGTAGGCACAAACGAACTTTTCTGGTTCTCACCATATACAATACAGGGTGACTGGCAATACCGAAAATGATTTAAATTTCACACGTAACAAAATATGCGTGAATCTCTCTCATCTAAATTAGAAATTACTTTACGCTATTTATATTCGGAGAACTCATTCAACAGTTTGATGTATCTTTTTCTAATATGACATAACAAAAGGCATATTCTTTAATAAATCAAATTAAAAGCAACAAGTAGATTCTTCCTCATTACAAAAAAAAAATAATTTGTTTCCAAGATTGCTATAAAAAAGGTAAAAAAGTGGGAGTGTCCAAGTATTAGTTGATGCATGAAGTAGTATGCCGTTTCCAACAGTTATTATTGCGCATAAGAAGATATCTGTAAATAATGCTAGTTTTACAGAAATGTTAAAATATTCCTAAGATTTCTACTTTCATGAATGGGGCAAGCTCATAAAATAATCTTGGGCAGCTGGTCCACAAAATTTCTTCAATGTCATTAAATTTTTGTACTTTTCTGATGATATTGGCAATAAATCTGAGATTACAATAAAAATTAGAAAGTTATCTTTAAAAACAGGTACTACCTACCTTCATATGCGGGTGAGGGAAGTTTAAATTGTCCCTCGGGCAGTTCATTATCCACAATTTTTCTGGAAAGTTTTGTTGGATTTGGCGTGATTTGACTTTGCACCCACAGTCCATACATGGTTGGTCTATAACTAGTCAGTCTTGGATGTTCTCTGGTCGTTTCTATTTCCTTGATTGTTTGAATAGGAAATGGGCATTTCTTTATATAATGATCGGATAAAAATGGGTCCCAGCGTTTTATTAAATTTTGCGTTACTTCCACCACTTCAGACGGTGATGGCTTAACCCGGGAAGATTTCAAAAGTTCTACTCAGTCGTCCTAACGACCAAAATGGTACTACCTATAGTTCCATTTTGGTTGACAATGTTACCAGGCCCGTATTCTTGTCACATTCTAAATAGGAATGGCCTCGTTCTGGGAAAGTAATTTTTATTGATTTCAATAATCTTGCTTTATTAACTACGTAATGAATGAAACGAAACATAGAGTAATTTTTGTTCTGCCCTCCTGCAGAATCACAAAAAATGTGTAGCTTTTTTGCATTTTGATCCATATAATTCACAATGAAGTGAAATGCAAACGATAACACTTCATTAGGTCCTATTTTTCCTACTGTTTCAGGATATGTGTAAAAATAGGATATAGGATTCCGCTGTTGATAAAACGTGAATATGAAAACTATACATAGACAGTTGTCGTAGATAATAGACATCGTTTGTAGTGACATTTGGCAAACGTATATTCTTTTGATAGTCTAAGGCTATTGCTATACAGGGTGTGACATTTAACCGGGTTTCTTCATTAACGCCGTTCCTATTGAATATATGGAAAAATGTTTTGGAAAATTTTTTTGCAAATCGGTTTTGATTACAGCAGATTCCTCGAGCATGCTCTGTACAGCTGTTTCAGGCCTAGTTGGGCCTTCGTCAGCAGAGCCGTAGCTCGAGAAATCCACTGCGAACCAAACCAATCTGTCCAGGTTATTCGCCCTTGCCTTTACTTTCACATCGCGATTTTAATTTATTTCTTAAACTATTCACGCTCAATTCTCTGTATGATTTAGGTAAGTGATTGAAGAGTTTTAGTGCAATATAACCCACACTCCTGTGATATAGTTGAGTTCTATGTTGTGGTAAATAAACTGGGTGTCTCTAAACCTATGTCTTTAATTGAAACCACAGATAGAAGTAAAAAAAAGCAAAATTTATTATACAACAATAGGGAAAAAGTAAATAATAACTCCGGTAAAAATCAGTTTTCGTTTTCAAAGAATTTGTTTCAGTAACGCTGCTTGACGATTTAAATAGATTTAAATGTCTCAGCTGCACAGAATTGGTGTTTTTTGTGGCCATAAACGAATAAATGCCCAGACGTATCTGTTGCGGTAGGTCATGTTTGTCCTTCGCAAAAAAAATTCGTCAGGATTCTAAATAAAAACGTCTTCACGCGGCGTTCCTTATTGCAATTATTTATTACTATTTTATTTATACTTTTATTTATGTTCAGTAATAAGACGAAAATAAATGTCTACTAAAAATGTTGATAAATATTAATGAAATCCAAGAAATGAGTGGTTTTTTCGTGAAGAAAATTTGATTCTGGTTTAAAATAATTCTGAATTTTCAGAAACGTTTATCTACATTCGTCTTGGCAATTTATTGGTTACAATTGCACTTTCATAAAATAAAATTCAGCTGGCTCAGTTTCGTTCTTTCGTTCTTTTATTGCTTGTTTTTATTATTATCATGCTGCCATAACTTAGAATGAAAGACGTAATGCTGAATAACAGTTTTTGAGAAAATTTAGCCCGAACAAGTACGTTTGTGTTTTATAAAAGACTGAAGTTAAAATAAATTTTTAAAAACATTAATAGGCTTGGTATTATTTATCAAATTTACGTAGTGTGTAGTTTGTTTTGTGTTAGTTTAATATCTGTGTACATAACTTAATTTAAGTGTAAATAAGTAATAAATATGGCTCACGTGTATTCCAATGAGGAATTGATAGACATAGTGCTCTGTTATGGCGAATTATGTGTTAATACCGCAGGGCAACATTTTGAACATTTACTGTAATTACAAATATCAGTGCCAAGAACAAGAAGTGAACTTTAGTAAAATTCTAAGGTTATAATGAATGCATAGGTATGACAACACAGTCGATATGCATTCTGTGCTGTACTGTACATTTTTTTTTATTTTGCATAAACGGATTTTATTTCGAAAAACGCATTTCAAAATCTAGCCATAAATTTCTTCGCTATTTATGGCTGGCTTTATTGCCCCCCCTGCAGCTGTGTGTCATTCATAATGCAATTTAGTTTTGTTTCACGGTTTGTTTTGATTCCGCGTGCCACGGAATTTCTAAAAACATCGACTCCAAATTATACAAATTTTAACTTGCTCCTATTAAAAAATTTTATTAAGAAATTTTGTTTGAAATAATGTCAGAAACGTGTCCCTCAAGTTTGGTGCATCTTCAACGAAACACCTTGTATACTTATACATGTTATCACGACCTCCACCTTGTGTTGAAAGAATTTAATTCTGGGCGTTGTGGGCTGCGTAGTAAAGGGTGTCGGTACTGTGATTCTTTTAACTGCGAGTGTAAGCTCTTCTCCGTGAGCCTTCCGGAAGCCAGGCTAGGGTTCTTGCAGCTCGCTAAAATAAGAGGATGTTGAGGAAAGTAAAAGAGAAACTTTAGCATGCTACTTCTTTTAATGCAATTCAAAAGTTTGTTTTAGCAAATCAAGAACTCAGCAAGTGAATCAAAGAAAATCTTAATTATTCAAATACTATAGAATGCTCAGAACTTAATCTAAATAAAAATGAATGAGATGGTGAATGGCTTAAAATTAATCTTAACCAACTAACAATTAAATGCGTATCCAGTAGTCCGGAAGATAAAGAAGCGAGGTTGAATTCTGCAGGAAGGTGGTGATCAGAAGTGCAGTTGCCTCGTTGAGATCAAGACGTAGGATGATGTTTTCATCGATTAGAGATGGTAGAAATGATCCATTGAGATTGTGAGATTTAATTTCCTAATAAAATGTGACTGGTAAGTTGTCTCGCTTGAAAATTAGGAATTTTCTTTTACAATATCCTCTTGCATGAAATTAGCTTTTAGACGATCTTGGTTCTATTTAAAGTATGGATATCATGAGAAATATGACAAATAAATCCAAGGATTACTTACATTTTCGATGTTGAACCACGATAATTTTCACGAGTGAGAAAATGGAGCTCGCATCGAGAAAAAAGAATCGATTCTCCGGCCAAAGATCAAATAATTTCAGAATTGGTTTATTCACGGGATTTTCAAACAATTCGAAGAGATATTCAAGGGGAAGACTAACTAGTCAGGCGCGTAGATGACCTTATGAACGATGTGTCATGTCTCCTCAGTTGCCGCCAAACGCCAGTGGAATGGTGATGTCGAATAGAATTTCTTTTTGTAATTACATTAAATAAATTGTTAATGAATAGTAATAAACATGTGGCCGTTATTTAGGAACGTCACAATGCAACAAGTAGAGAAAAAGAGATTGAGAAAGTTATACCAGACATCACGTAGCACATTTTAAAATTATTTTAACTATACAGGGTGTTCCAGAAAATGGTGGTGTATAGAGAGAGAATTTTTTTAAATCGAACATCCTGTGTAGTTTTACAAATTTAGATGTTCCGCAGAAAGCTGATTACAACAGTATAAATGTATATTGGTTTCACAGTTATTTTCTTAAAAAAAAAATTCTTCGAAAATTCCTTAAAAATTTACAGATTTTGAACTTATGTTTCTAACAATGGAAATTACACAGACTTACGAAAATATAACAAAATATTCTTAGGACTTTGGACTTTATGAAGATATGAAAAAGTTAAAATATCTTTTAGCATTATACAAGGCAACAGTATTTGCGAAGCACTCAGTATCTCATTTTTTTTTAAATGGAATGACCTATTTTTTATTTTAAAAATGGGCAGTTCTTAAACTTAGCTTTCTACTGATATGAGGTTGCTACCTACCAGGGGTCTGCAAATTAGTGCGAAGTGACTAATGTTTCTCCGCACCGGCTCGCCATAGCTCGTGGAGAAGGGAGGTTCGACGAAACCCTAATGCAAAAGGTGGGCAAAGTGATTGAAATAAAAAGCACCAGCTGAGCACACTTGTTTATATTTAACTTGCTCAAAATTCAAATAACGACAACTCAAAAGCGAAAAATAAGTAAATAAGTAACACGTTAAATTTAATCCGTACCACAGATCTGTGCTTCGGTCACACATACGATTTAAACCGACCAAAGAAATTAACGGACACAAAAATTATCGACATCAAACAGCGACGGGTAAATGTGAACAAACCCCGCAATAATTATAAATTGTAAAGAAACAACACCGCGAATACAAGAGAAATAGGGTTAACCCGAGCTTGGTACAATCCAAAGATCCCGCGGTGTTTAGCGGAGTGAGTCAATGTTGCGGTAAGCGGGAAAGCCGCCAAAAATGGCGTCGTCTTGCAGGGCGAGTCTATTCTCAACGACGGGGAAGGCCGGGTGGCGGGGCTCAATTCGTTGACAAAAAGCCAAATTCGGGCTTCTCCTGCACCCAAGGGGACGACGATATTTCTCACCCAAATAAAACTACCTCAGCAAGCTGTCTTGAACTGGGGCTATGTCTCAAACTTAAGCTTCAACTGAAAGCCTATACTCGAAGCCTAATGGAAGAAAATATGCATTACGTTTCGTCGCAGTAAGAACAAAGCCACAAGACATACCTGTTTCGTATTTCGACGACAGGCTTGGAAAGCTGTTTAACAAGCTTAAAGGTCTCTCCACGTACGATAACAACAAATCTCGGACTAAGTCCGGTTCCTCTTCCTTCACAAAGGCACGTGAAAAGGAAGCCAAAATTTCAACACACAAAACAAACGAAGCGAACGTGGAAGCTTGTGGTAAGAGATTGGCCGCGGACGAATGTCGCGTTCTTCCTCCAAAACCAGTTCAGACAGGAGTCGTTACGATCGAGACAGATTTACCACGATAACTAAGTGAAATGGAGATACACAGTGTGTCTGAATTAACAGCGCACCAATCAACTGTCGAAAGATTGCACCATATTGTGAAACTCGAAAACGGCACGTACGCCGTGTGAACGTTAAATTTCTCACGCTGATACAGGGTGTTCGAAAAATTATTATGAATAACTTGAATGAATTTTTCAACCGTAACAACTCCCTCCTTACCAAAAAGGAAATTTTACCTAGGGGAAAATTTCTTCCATAAACCGGAACAAAAGGTGAAAAATTTGACACCCGACCATTCGTCGAGGAGACCTGTAATAAGGAGTTTGACTCCTTCACACAACAACGCAAAAAAAATTGATGAACATACAACGCCACAAAAGAAAGCAAGTGATGAACGTACAACACCGCAAAAAAAAACGATTGATGAACGAACAACACCGCAAAAAAAACAATTGATACCCGTACAATACCGCAAAAGAGAAAGGAGACCTCCGACTGGAATAACTTTATTCTCATAAAGTCTAACACAAATCGGGAACCACTACACCGAGTGAAAAGGGAAAAGAAAAAAAAGAGTGTAAGAAGAGGAAGAAAAAAAGAAGTTATCTGGTCAGAACACACCTGCTGCAATCCAAGATACCCGCAAGATGCTCTCATCGCCAGATTCACAAAGAGAGAGGGCAAGAAATGCTTTCACGGGATCCAGCACGCTTGAAATTCCCACACCTTTGCGACCCACGAATGAACATTTCACGACAATCAAGGACGAGCCGATCAATCAGACCAGGGAAGAAAAAAAAACAGAAGAGAAAAAGAAAAGAAATTAACTCATCCAACTACCCTCAAGTTGACCAACCCAAATGCAAACGGCAAAGGCTCCAGCCGAAACAAAGTCGACAACCTCTCCAGTCGATCGCACTATTCATGGGTCCCTGAGACAGAAAGGATGGCTTGCACAAGAGTTAAAGGGAAACGAAGAAAACGAAGTTGATTTCCAAAGATGACAGGGGGAAATCTCAGACTCCTTAAGTCGGCTTTTACGACACGCGGATTTGACGTCGGGAGTATTCGCTCAGCCGCACCCGCAGGCCAAAAAGAAGAAAGTTCAAAAACTACTCGTCAGATGGATTGGGTTTAAGATGTAGACCACTCCAAGTGCCAGGTAAAACATTGCCTTCACAATCCTTCAACTCGTAAGTATCCGCAGACACACGACGACTAATGAGGAAAGGCCCTAAGAACTCATCGGCCAACTTGGCAGCAAAATGTTTAGAAGCATCCGAAAGAAGGAAATTTTTGCGCCATACTTGTTGGTCCGGTTGGTACACAACCTTACGCCTACGAAGATCATAACGACCTTTAGACTGCTCGTAAGCCTTCTGTAACCTGTCCTGCACGTCCTTGTACAGTGCTGCGAATTTGCCAGTACGAGATTGTAATTCGGCAGGATCCTGGTGAGCGATGTCAAAAGACTCTTTTTGGGTTTTGTCACAATCGGGATTAAGTCTACCTTTAAGACACATCTCTCGACCAAAATTCAGGAAATATGGAGTTACCCCAGTAACCTCATGGCTAGCTGTCCTTAGAGCGCAAGCAACTTTGGGTAAGAAGGCATCCCATTTACGATGGTCCTCTGCTACGTAAGCCGTCAGCATGGTTTTGAGGACACGATTACGCGCTCAACAGGGTTCGCTTTCGCATGATAGAAAGAGGTATAAGCAGGGCGTACCTGATACGAAGTCAAAAGTTTCTGGTACTCCTTCGATCTAAACTGGACTCCATTGTCAGAGATGATCGTACGAGGCACACCAAAATTAGGAAAATGTCTTCCTCAAGATGTTGGAGGATTTTAGGTGTGGTGGCCTTGCGAAGTGGGAAACATAAGGTAAACTTACTAAAGCAGTCGGTGGCTACGAGAATATATTGAAAACCACGAGATGATCTAGGGAGTGGTCCAACAAGGTCAATGCTGATGACCTTCCAGGGTCGCGATATTCTGGATTGACCACCCATCAAGCCAGTAGGAGCCCGCTGTTCAGGCTTAGTGCGAAGGCAGGTTTGACACTTAATTTTTCAACCGTAACAAGGTGATGTACCCATATTTCTAGTATTAGAAACTTTTTTTTTTACTACTATTTGAACTTTTTAGCCTTTCACTTATAATTCTCGTTTAGTAAATGAGCGAGTGTCCAACACCGTCATATCGGATGTCATTGCCAAAACGAAAATTTGATCTGCTTGATAGGCTGAGGGATGGACGACCGCCAGTTTGTTGAGGAATTTGATATTTTGTCATATAAGTTTTGATGACTTCGCGTCTAAACTGAAGCTGAGTAATTTTATTTCCTGCTAATTTATAAAGGATCCATGCATTTTGAATAGACGCATCGAACAACCAAGTGAAGAGATTCCACCACAATTTCTTTTCTCTTATGCCAACTCGATATCTGGATATGTTCTCGTCCATTAGATCACTCCCCCCCATCGACACATTATATTTACCAATGGCTAATGGTCGATCTTCAAAAGTAATTTTCTTTTCTGCGTTAGAATACCTCTTTACTTGAGACATTGGGTGAACGCCGTAATCTGTGGACGCGACTGTAACTACTTCGTTATCATTCCACCTTACTAGTATGAATCCATTAGTTTTATCTAAGGTGGACGCATATTGATCCCTTGGTGTTTTTCGCATCATCTTCTTGGTTAGAAGAGGATAATTTTTGGGTATACGATTATCTCTTATAGTACACCATTACCTATACTTTTCAAATGAGACAATAGGTGAAAACTAGTATATAAGTTATCAAAATATATTGAGTAACGTAATTTTTGATTAGGCTGAAATTCATCAAGCATGGTCAACAGAGGAGCAGATGCTTCTCCAACAGCATTTTGGTAATCAGGTCTTATTCGCGAATCTGACCCCTGATACGATAAAAAATTCACCAGATACCCACTCTTAATGTTTAAACTCCATATTTATTCTAATTTCTTCATAAAAAAAATAAGTCGAACATTTCCGTGAGTGTCAGGCATTTTAAAATTTTCATAATCGGAAAACGGAAAAAATTTTGGCGTACAGACCAAATCACCTTTGATCCAGTCGATTTGTCCGAGCTCAAGTCTATTTATTTCTAGTGGCAGCAAAGAGAAGTTTTGTTGATTGATTTCCTCTGGGGCATTTTGACGCAAAGTCACTTCTGCTGGTGCACGTAATTGATTTGATGACAAATTGCCAACCATCATCCGAGTCTTCATCAGTTAATTGGGTAGGGTCTTGTGGTTCAATATAAATGCCATTTAGGAAAAGTTGAAAGTTCTAGCAGGATAGCAGTCAAAAGGGGGCAATTAAAAGTTTACTCTTGTTTGATTGCCAAGCTTTCGGAAAATATTTATTTTTTTCATCAGGGCTGTTATAATATTAATATGAAAATGTTACAATTTGAAATAATATAGGTCTTAAAGTTTTACTTACATCTAAGTGAGGTTAATAATGCTAAAGTTGCACATTCTAGACAAGCAGGACCAATTTCTTACTTAGTAACCATAATTAACACTTTTATAACTTGGATTGTGTAACAAATTAAAATTTACAAGTCACAATTTAAAATGATGAACTAAACACTTAAAAAGATAGCGTGCAAAATGGAGCCAATCTTGTAAAGCTTATAGGTTAAGACTAGTTTACACTACGTGATTTTGCATGTAACGTTTCCTATTGTAACAAAGGAAGCTTCCAGGGCAGAACTTTCGAGATTATACTTGCATGGAGCGATTCATCAGGGTTCCGCGAAAAACATAAATAAATATAGAAAGGCAGCGTTGTCGTTACCAAATGAGCGCAATGCATCGACGATTTCTTAATGAATCATATATCGCGAACTAAACCATCCAAAAATAGAAACCCCTATATGTAATGGTAAATCATGTCGTACAGTAGTAGTATTCGATTGTCATTCGATTTAGAGCGAACGGCTCTTGTGTTGTATCTCGTGTTGTAAACCATGTAAGTCCATTATTTTATTCTTATTAAATGTTTTGTTTTATAAAGCTACGTCCCTTATTTACCCCAAATCAATTATTATCGTAACACTATGATAACAGCATGACAAAAATCATACTGTTGCGAAAACTGTGTGAGTCACATTTGTAACGTTTAGACGGGCTGTTGTCTCATAATAGACCGTCCTGCATGAGCGATCAGTTTTGCGAAGCGGGCGATGCGAGCGATGCGAGCGAATCGCCAAATCGCGCAGTGCGAGCGACGTGACATGTGCGTGCAACGTCCTGCATTAATAAATTAACATATCCGCGAATCGCGCGAGAATTCACAAGTACAAAACAAGATCGTGGCTAGTCACGTAAAAATGGGGTGGTCGAACAAATGCCATAAAATGTTAATATCTGACAACGTAAGTTTCAAATTATGCTACTGTAGTAGAAAACAGAAATAAAAGATCGTCAGTGCACCTGATTTATCTGGAAAGAATGAAATTTGTATCAGACATGTTGCTGCACTATTATTACCTACTTTTGTTTTAATAAAATACGACTCGACAAGTGAAGCGGTCGGTCTAGCGGTACGCGCGGAAGAATCAAATTATTTGATCGCGTCAATCGCGCGAATCGCTTTTGCGGTCGATGCGACTTCACGTAGGACACTTACATTAGTTTGCTTCAATTTGATAAATTCGCGACGCCCGCGCCGTTCGAATCACCCGCTAGTATTCGCTCACGCAGGACACCCCGTAAGGCTATGTCTTAGCTGGAAGGGCAAGACGAGCGTGCGTTAGGCTTCGTTCACATTGGGGAGCGATGAGCGGTGACCAGGGAGTGATGAGTGACGAGCGTTACAGCTACATTTTCAAATGCATTAAAGTCCACATGAGTGTGCATATTGAGTGCTTTGCCGCTAAGCGATGGCGTTGCGTTGTTCGAGAACTTGATTGTGAGCGATGAATAAAAGCGTTGTCGGAAAGATTGCGGAATCTGCATGTACCTGCTAATGACAAATTTGGGAGGAACAAAATTTTAACTGCGCAACTTAAAATCTTTCCGCGCTTTTGCGACATCGTAAGATTTTTAGCAAATTAAGTCTTAACATGACATTTTAGATTTTGACACAAAATTACTGACGCGGATAAATTATAGTGACAACGAGAAGTACCTAGCAACCAAAATATAAGGTAAAGGCTTGGTCAGGGGCCTATTTCATAATAAAATACAAGCTAATAATATTAGTTTTGAATAAAACGTTTGATGATCGGATTAAGGACGAAGTAAAAGCTATAGCTGACAGTTTCGGTTTATAAATCGACAGTTTCGGTTTACAAACCGAAACTGTCAGCTGAATGAACGAATAGTTTTTTACTTCGTCCTTAATCCGATCATCAAACGTTTTATTCAATACTAATATTATTAGCTTCTATTTTATTATGAAATAGGCCCCAGAATTGATTAGTGCAGATTAGTACTGCAGATTGCCCGTGCAAATGTTTGTCAGATGTATTTTGATGTGTCTATTCACAATCAACAGACGTTTGCTCTAAGTTGATTGTGAATAGATACATCAAAATACATTTCTCAAACATTTGCACGGCCAATCTGCAGTACTGATTTGCACTAATTTTCTGCATTAAGTCAATTCTGAATGATATTTTATTCTAAAATAAATTCCAATGTAAAACGGTCATAGCAAAAATTTAAATTTTGCTTTTGGCAACATAATTCAACAGGTTACGATTTTTAAATTTTGAGACAGAATAACAACCTCAATCTACCTGACGTATGAACTAGCATAACCCCATTTTTAAACCAATAAAAGCAATAAATAGGAGCTTTCTAGGTTAGCGTCGGAGAGGCTCCGGAGTAGCTCTAAGTTACTCCAGAGTACCTCAGAGGTGCTTCGACGCTAACCTAGAAAGCGACTAATAAAAGAAAGAACAGTGAGGTTAGGATATACGTCAGATTATTAAGTTTCTGGCGAGGCTGGTTCACAACTAACAATTCACGGCCAACTACGAGGAGGAATTTAAAAAAGGCACTTTACGACGAAACGATATGACATGAGAGATGCTGCCAGGATGTTTTACGAAAGTTAGAAGGAGATATCTACATAAAAATCCTTTGGCTTATCGATCGATAGATCTGCATATATTGGAAAAGTCAACTGTACATTCTTGCCGTTTTCGAAGTCAGTACGTTCTTTTGGTATTTGAAAAATATCAAAATATCAAGGTTATTCACGCAAACTGTCCATTAAAATAATAAATAAATACTAGACGCCGATTGACAGGACTGATTTATGTTCGAAAATTTTATGTTTAGGAACATATCTTGATTCCAAGTTCTTGTGAATGTTGATTAAATAAAGCTTCAAGCGTGGGTGTTATTGCGTATTATAGGATATTAATTACCCAAACAATAATCAGTATCTTACATGACGGGGTACTTAAAGTATTAATTAATAACATGAATACTATAACATCCTGTATTGCTGTTTAAAAAATATGATTTTACAACATAAGCGTAGTTGGCCTTTTCTGTCTGGGTGCCTTTTATAAATACTCCTAATTAAATATTTCTAATTATACCTATATTCTAATTATAATTAAGAGTATCATTATCTTTTTCAAGAGGTGGTCAATTTTTCATCCGGGGAGGGGGCTAAGCTCCTTTAGCTACGCCTATGTTGTACGAATTGTTTGACAATTATCTATGCAATTGTTGTTTTTATTAGAAAATTTGTAAGAGCAAGAAAAACACTAAATTTTAACTAATCCAATCGAATTTCTGTCTTTAAAAATAAAAAAATTAGCAATGGCGTATCATTCAAATAATTGAACATATTACATGTTGATCTAATAAATGAAGAATTTCACTGTTTGCACTTCTTTCAGGACAATAATTAAACAGTTTTCTTTCATTTTGCGACTAATTTGCAAGCTTTTCAGGTACCAACGCTTCCATCCATCGCTCACAATCAAGTCGATCTTGAAATGTAGCGTTGCGCAACGCTTTGCTCAATGTGTACACGCATGTTGATTTTAATGAACTTGAAATTTTAGCTCTAACGCTCATCGCCCATCGCTTGACGCTCACCGCTCATCGCTGTCCAATGTGAACGGAATTCTAGGCCATTTTGACGCTTAACGCTCGTCGCTTATCGCTTAATGCTCGTCGCTTAACGCTTAACGCTTGTCGCTTATCGCTTAACGCTTGCCGCTCGTCGCTCTCCAATATAAACGTAACCTTACGGGCGCTCACCGCCCGCAACGTAAGATTCTTTACAAGAATTTTTCCGAAAATTTTCGGCATAATTGTCGTTATAATTTTCGTAAGAATTCTCGCACGTGTAAAACGGCTCTTAGAATAATTACCGGCCATTCTATACAATTCAGATTTCTTTTAAAATACGCAAAATGTGTCACTTTTGTCATTAATTAGAACGCTATAAACCATTATATGTAATTAGGAAAGTATTGGTCTAATCGAAAAATCGTAAGGAACAATTTTTGTCAATCACCATTCAATTTCTGTAACTTTTGTTGCACTTATTTCAAAGTACAGGGCGTTTCGCACGCGGACATCGCGTCAAAATTCAAACCAAACTAATTTTTAATACAACGCGACCGGGCAACATCTCTCCGCCCGTCCCGTCCGGCTTTGAATTACGTTCACGTTGGACATTAACAACTGTTTGCAAAGTATTGTTTCTTGAAACGCCTGCCCGCTCTAAACGCGTCGCTCGCACAGCCCGCGTTGCCCGTCCACCTAGGACATAGCGTAAGGCTATGTCCTAGCTGGACGGGCAATGTACAATGACGAAGTGCTGTCATCACTTTGCGTTTTTTGGTGGGTGTGTTTGTTGTATGTTCTGCTACCTCTTCTTCTGTACGTGTGTATGTACTACTACATGAAGCAGTATCATAGTCTTCTTCATGTGTTTCTATTTGCTGGTTCTAGAACATAACTTTTTGTTACAAAATAAAACGACTTTACCTGATTCCTACCTCCAATGCATCTAGGGAACTTTTCCCTTTCGAGCTTTAATGTGCGGAGCTAACAAATTTAACCGAGTAAACCACCACACTGATAGTTCGTACAATTCCTCTTCTCCTATTCCACTATGAGAACTCTTGTTTCTTTTCGCACATTCATATGTGTACTGTGACCGCATGTTGGTAATTTTTTTTTTCATTTCCTCAATTGTTGCGAGTGGCATACTTTCTTTTAAGGTTTCTGATATTTTGTGTAAAACGTCCGTTCTCGCATGCTTATTGTGGTAAAGCTTGTGTGCGGTGTTAAATAAACATGGATATTGTTCATATAAATCTGTAAGTTTCTGTGTACCTGCTACGGTCCACTCAACCTGTGCACAATGTTTACAATTAATTAAGCAGATTAGTATTGCTTACGCAACGTCTATAATACTTACTTTCTCCATTTTGTGTAATATAACCAACTATTTTCCTCGTTCTAGTTGTTCAAATACACGCCGACAATTTCGCGTCCTCGCTATCTCGGTTTCGTATAACTTCACTGTCAACACTTGTTTGGCGGTAAATTTAAAATCGTCTTCTAACAAGTCATAGCAAATAAGTCCGGTTCTATTCCTAAAGAGAGCTGTGATTTGCTAATGATTTCATCTATGCTGGTGCTTATGTGTCGTTCGTTGTGTCAACTAAGACAGTGTAAATATCAACAAAGTCGCCTTATGATTTATCACATGTTAAAACACAAGCAATATCACGTAGTGTAAACTAGGCTTGACTTTGTTACAGGTACCCTCCACAGTTCAGGAGTGGCGGCGTATTCAACAGGCATTCGAATGTCCTTGGAACTTTCCAAATGTAATTGGTGCTTTAGATGGCAAAACACGTTAATATAATTTTGCCCATTAACAGTGCATTGGATTATTATAATTACAAGGGAAAACACAGTGTAGTACTTATGGCGCTTGTTGACGATGACTATCAATTTATCTATATCGATGATTTTTCGAAATTCAGGTATCTTCAAGGCACTTGCCAATAACAATCTCAATATTTCGGAAAATGGAATAATAGTTGCGGATGACGTGTTCCCTTTAACAACTCGATTAATGAAACCTTATAAAAAAAGAAATTTAAGTATTGTGGAAAAAGTTTTCATCTACCGACACAATTGCCTTCGAAGATCAAGATCAACTTTTGGCCCCGGGGAAATGCAGATAAAGAAGACATGGAAACTGGACGAATTGTCATAGGTCATTGGAGACAAATCACACAGTGATACGTGTCAATCGAAGTACAAATAATCCAGCAAGTGATGCAACAAATTTGCGAAATAAATATTGTGAATATTTTAATGGAACTAATGCAGTACCATGGCAATTAAGAATGATCGATTATTATTATCTTAAGATCTACAGTTTGTTAAATGGATCTTTTTACGAACGCCATTGACAAACGGCACCATTAAAATCGACTTTTATATGAAGCGCATAGATGCAAAAGCAGACATTTGACATTTTTTTAAAAATCAGTTAGTTATGAATTCCTCATTGTAAAAGTGGCCAGGAATATGATTAACTGACCCTCAGAGGCAGAAACAGACATGTGAATCCATTAATCGTATTTGAAATTTAGCAAATGGTATCTTATCTCATAAAATTTGGACAGGTTTTTTGCGTTTTACTCAGAACTACTTATGCGTCAAATGTCTGCTTTTGCATCTATACGCTTCATATGTAACCATTGTATCTACGTATGTCACTTGTTGGGATTGAAGAAGGAACGTCTTTATACGAATGTTTGTAAAGTAAAACTTACGATTTGTTACTTGGCTTGAAAGTATTGAGGTGTTTCATACGGAAAAAATCAAAAACGTGCGTAAAATAGTATATTACGCAACAACTGGAGAAAAGTGAAATTTTACTAAACGAGTTTGGCTTGTTTAAGTACGAGCGAGCGTACGAGTTTAAAAAACACTTTTCTGACGAGTTGCGTATACTTAGAAGGAATTTGTATCTGTTACCATGACAACGGTCATTATCAACAGACCAATACCTATACCGGGTGTTTGTAGAACGGTAGCCAGTCGATAACTCGGTTAATAATAGAGATATTTTACATAAACTTTTAGATAAACTTTTTTTATTTTGTTTGACAGAAGGTAGCCTATATGGCAATATGCATTGTTTTTTTTCTGGGCCTACTGTGATTGAGTTATTGTACATAACTTTGTTTTTCCAAATGGAACACCCAGTATATTTTGTGATATTTAGAATCTACTCTAAAAACTCTATCCAATAGCAAAGTTTCGACAAAATCAAAGACATGGTTTAATTTTTTCAATAATTTTTTAATTTTGTACAAGTTGGCCGTGAATTGTTTAAAACTGTCAAAAATACTCTTACATTGATATAATAAATAAAATTAAGTCAACAAAATGCTTTACTAAGGAATTATTGCATCTTAAAACATAAAAAAACACAATTAATAAAAAAAACTCTTTTTTTTAATGGAAACATGAGTTTCAGTGCATATTTGACAAGTGCATAAAATTAGCTTTCCAACAGTATAAGACACTTGGTTATTTACTGTACCCTAATTATTTAAATATCAATTAAAAAATTATTAAAAAAATTAAACCATGTCTTTGATTTTGTCGAAACTTTGCTATTAGATAGAGTTTTTAGAGTAGATTCCAAATATCACAAAATATACCGGGTGTTCTATTTGGAAAAACAAAGTTAATGTATAATAACTAGAGCTTTTAAATTATGCATGCAAACATGCAGTAAATATATGCTTTCAAATATGCATTTATGCATTTAAGAATGCATTTATGCTCTTAAAAATGCAAATATGCTCTTAAAAATGCATTTACGTATAAACATTTAGAAGTGTATAAAGGTTATAAAAATAAATAATATTACTTATCTCAAATGAATTTTATTATTGGTACATGTATACATAATGATAAATGTTAAATAATCACAAATTTTATCTTTTTTAGGCAAGAAACGCAATTTTTGGAACGCGTTTTTTTTCTGTTACATCATAAGGTACTTTATCAATACAACAAATTGGTTCTCGGTAGGGCAACGAGTAGCGAGGCTGACTAGCTTGAAAGAGTACGCGGGTTCGAGTCTCTCTCGATTACAATTTTTTGAATTTTTTTAATTACTTTTAACAAATTCAAAACATTATTTTATTCGAAAATTTATTAATTATTTATTATAATAAAGTAAAATTTGGTGCAATTTTTTCCCGTTTGATCAAAATCCTCCATTATATGCTTTTATATTTTTGCATATGCATTTTAGTTAAAAGTCATACACATGCGAATATGCACTTAACATGCATTTTGCAGATTTCCAAGCTCTAATAATAACTCAATCACAGTAGGCGTAGGAAAAGAGCAATGCATATTGCCATAAAGGCTACCATCTGTCAAACAAAACAAAAAAAAGTTTACTTAAATATCTCTATTATTAACGGAGTTATTGACTGGCTACCGTTCTACAAACACCCTCATTTTTAAATTAATTCCCTTTGGGCTTTCGAAGTTGCAACAAAAAGACAACTCCCTAGAGCGAAAAAGAAAAATTTCCGCGATTTTTTTTTATTGCATTGCTTTCGACAAAACGTTTACATGAAGAAAATAAACAAATTTAGATTGTTGTGTAATTTTTACATTAAATAAAGGAAACCAATAAAAGGCCTTGTCCAGAAGAACCTATGACCTTTTTTTATTAAAAATAGTAGATGTTACCTGAATCGTCACACTGCGAACGGCACTCAGTTTGTTGTTGGAGAGCTGGAGTTCGGGAGGTCAAATAATTTATACAAATTGACCAAAATTGGGAAATATCGAAAATATAACTGTAATAGTTTATCTAAGATGGATATCAAAAAATATAGGGCGCCATCAAGTCTTTTGAAATTAACATTAAATGGGGAAACTTGAAAACCCTTTTTATTATAAGATGAAATTTAATAATGTAATTGGCCAAGCCAAAAAAAAATATCAACTCAATGTAAATAAGTTTAATATAAATGTAAATGTATAAACACGGGGGAAACAAACGAATAAATGTAAATAAATGGTTGAGATCGTTGTAAGTTAAGTTTAAGTTCATATGTTGGTTAAATAATTGACATTTGAAATTTGGTTATACCTCATGAAGCCTTCAGTTAGTTTAAAATTGTGTAAAAAAATGTTGAATAAAATGTTAAAGTTAAAAATTGATATTTTGATTCTTTAAATTTTCTGTTTTAATTAAATAAATTGACAAAAATATTTAATGATATAAATTCATTGACATTTGCGATAATCAAGAAAATTATTATTATTATTATAAGAAAAAATACCCAACAGCAATAGAGCCATTTACTGAGTATTTAAATTTAAATTGTTGAAATGTGTGACAGTTACTTTTTTGATAAAGTTTAGTGTCGACACATTTAAGTCAACTTTGTCAACTATTTTATTGAAATAGTTAGTCATTATATTTAATGGCGACCTTTTTATAAAATTAGAGCGGGAATTGGGGCAAATAAAAGTTGCTGTTAGCCTGGTATTTGATGGTATTCTAAAATTAAGTTGGGATATCATAGTACTATCATCAATAGTACCATTAACTACGAGTAACTTATACAAGTGGGTGATAACAGAAACTATTCTACGTATTTCCAGTGTGGCATATCCAAAGGTATTCAACAGATTGGCATATGAGACATCTTCTCTGTCAGGATAACTACCATATGTTTTGTAATAAACGTACTTCAGAAATTTTTTTTGAATATTATTAATTAAGTCACGCTGATATCTGTAAAACGGAAACCAGACAAGTGACCCATATTCCAAAATAGATCTTACCAGAGCAAAATATAACATTTCGATTGCCTTAATATTAGTAAATTCACGACTATTACGTATAATGAAACCTAGCATGCGCAAGCTTTTTTAACAAGTTCTCTTCTGTGAGGTTCAAAAGTGAAATGAGAATCGAAAGTTACACCAAAATCTTTAACACAAGAAACTCGCTGGACAACCCGGGATTCAATCTGATAGTCAAATGTAACAGGACATCTTTTTCTAGTAAACGATACAACTTTGTATTTGGATACATTTAAATTCAATTTATTGATCTTACACCATTTTACCAATTGATCAAGTTGTAATAGTAAGAATTGACAGTCTTCATCACCTGTTATTGACGGAAAGATCTTAGCGTCATCCGCAAATAGAAGATTAGGACACTGCAATACTCCGGGTAAGTCATTGATAAATATTGAGAACAACAGGGGACCCAAATTGGATCCCTGAGATACACCCGATGTTGAGAAAAAGGGTTTAGACTTGGCTTCACCAAGAATTACGGTGGATTGTCGCATATGTAAATATGATTTGAAAAATTTTACTAGGCTGGAAGAAGCCCCTAATTTAGATATTTTACTTAGTAATAGGTGATGATCAACTCTGTCAAAGGCTTTCTCGAAGTCAGTACACATATATAAGTGTGAAAGGAATACTACTATTATGTGAAACACCTGAACACAAATATCTGATTAAATTGTAACAAATTTAAAAAAATATTATACAGTGTGTCCCAGGATTGACTTCGGGATAGGTGCGATGACCCAAAATTTTCGACTACGTGTATCATATCTTGTAAACAAGTTTTGCTTGATCGAGGATGGATTTTCGCCAAATAATAGTGCAAGTGGTACCTAGTTGACGTAGTTATTCTAACAAAACCACAAAGCATTGTAGGTAAAGTCGCTTTTCTATTGCTTTTACGCAAACATTTTGTTAAAATAAAATATTCTAAATTCGAAATTATGGCCGTATGCCAAAATTCATTGCATTTGCTAGCAAAAGCTAGCCATTCTTTAAAATATGTATATTTTCAAGTCAGAGGCACGGGGTTTTGAAAAGATCAGAACGCACTTTTGCGAGATACAATTACGTATTCCACTACTCATATGATCACTATACTTGCGCAGCAGCTCTTAACTTGTCTGAACTTGCACATCTACTCAGATGTTGATGCCTCTTAATGACGCCTTTCGCTTCCTAATTTCAGTTATAGATTTTAATAATTTATTAATAGTTATGCAGTTTATTGAGAATTTTAAAAATAAAAGGGACATCACTGATAATGTTTACGTTTCTAACACGTTATAAAAATACAGAAGACAAAATAATACTTCGTATTGCAAAACTGCTTGACAATAAGATAACAATAAATAGTTTCTTGCAAAGTTTTGTTGTGTGGGGGATCAATAATGATGCATAATTTTACTAATATTATTTTAATGTCCACAACTATTGTTACAAACAAAGCATGCCATGTAAAATATGTCCGGTCGCGTGTTTACTCGCACTTGGTCGTTGATTACTACTGGCGGCCTCTTACAGTGTACAGGCTGAGTCCAAAAAAACGCCTACGC
Source organism: Dorcus hopei (assembly GCA_033060865.1). NCBI lineage: Eukaryota > Metazoa > Arthropoda > Insecta > Coleoptera > Lucanidae > Dorcus > Dorcus hopei. The sequence continues at coordinate 58,436,375 of CM065426.1, read as the reverse complement.
AAATAGCGTCGGTGTTTATTGTCGTATTTGAGTGATCAAAAAATCAAATGAAATGGCAGAAAAAACTCTACAATATACCATACCTTGCGTCTTTAATGCATTTAAAACAGCTGCATGACAGCTGTCAACTTTTGTTTTTTAAATACAATGGTATAATTACTGTAATAAATTTCGAAAGAACTTTTTTTTCTACGTTCAATGATGTGCTGCAATAAACACTTATTTTTCAAAACAATAGAAAAAATGTTTTTGTCTTTGCTGGCAAAAAAAAAGAAAGTTGAAAGTTATCGTCATTTGTTTGCCTATGAGGAAGTACTTATAGACACTACACTGTTTACCGTAAAACAGATATCATCCCAAAACTTTTGCCTTTTTGCCGACTGACTCAGCTGAAGTAGCTAAAATTGTAAATAATTTAAAAAATACAAGTAGTTGTGGAATTGACAATATATCGGTACATGTGCTCAAAACTATAGTCCAACAAATTTCAGCTCCGTTAGCCGGCATTATCAATAGTTCAGTGGAGTTTGGTGTATTTCCAAATCTCTTAAAGACTGCGATTGTTGTACCTATCTTTAAGAAAAATGACGTCCACAATATCGACAACTATCGACCTATCGCTTTACTTAGTTGTCTATCCAAAGTTTTCGAGAAAATAATGTACAATCGTTTACTAACGTTCATAGATAAATGTAATTTGCTATGTAACTGTCAATACGGCTTTCGCATGGGTAGATCGACTGAGGGAGCCGCGACTAATTTTCTCGAGTTCATTGTATATAAAAATGTCGATGATGGTCACTTCGTCGCAGGTCTCTTTTTCGACCTAACCCGTGCCTTTGATTGTCTTAACATCGCTTTCATCGGCGCTAAATTATATAATATAGGCATTAGAGGTAATGTTTTAAATTGGTTTCTGTCGTATCTAAACGCCCGCAAATTTTGTGTTAAAATTGGCAGTCATTGTTCATCTGAATATGATGTAGATTATGGAGTTCCTCAAGGTTCCGTGCTGGGACCCCTTATCTTTTTGTTATATATTAACGACGTCGTTGATTATGTTAATTCTGATCATATCACTATATTTGCTGACGACACATCCATGGCTGTCTCTGCACGGACTCTTGAGGAACTCCGAATTAAGGTAGCCGACATCTCCGCACAATTTGGCGATTGGTGCCTCAAGAAGAGACTTATTCTCAATCTTAGTAAAACGTGCGTTTTACAATTCTACAATAGAAAGAATCCCGGCCGTATAGAGTATAATGTAAACGGCACATCTATTGCTACTAAACCCTCCACTAAACTTCTCGGCATTTTTGTCGACGAGCAGCTTAACTGGCATGAACAAATTAATTATGTGTGCAAGCATCTGAATAGAACTCATTTTGCCATCCTACATTTAAAAACCGCTATTAACAACGATCAGTTGCTCGCCACGTACTATGCTTTGGGTTACAGTTATTTAACATACAATGTAATTCTATGGGGTAATGCGACTAACTGCTCGAGAGTTTTCATTGCTCAAAAGAAATTGATTCGCCTGATATTTAATTTGAAGCCCAGGCAATCATGTAGAGATACGTTCAGGAAACACAGATTGCTAACGTACCCTGCTATTTACATATACATAAATGTTTACAATTTGTTAAAGCTAATGATGGTAAATTTTTTACAAATTCTCATTTTCATGATTACAACACGCGATCAAAAAACTCATTCTCTGTTCCCGGTCATAATTCCACCAAATTTGAAAATTCCCCTAGTTTTATGGGCAGGAAGTTTTTTAATAAATTGCGCGATTCGTTGCAAACTGCTGATTCCTTAACTTTTAAGCGCACAATTAAGAAAATACTTTTAGACAAAGCCTACTACTCAGTCGCCGAATTTCTAACAGATAAAGTACTCTGACTCTTTTTTTTTTAGTGTTTTTATTTTTTAGTGTTTGCGTCTTGTTTATGATTTTCTTATTCTATTGATTGACGTGTACATCCATTCTTGTAATTGGCTACGTACAATAAAGAAATTTATTTATTTATTTATTGTTCAGCAACTGTTTATTACGTCATTTAATGTTAATTATTTATTTATTTCATTTTTTTTTCAATTGTTTTGAAAAATAAGTGTTTGCTGCAGCACATCATTGAACGCAGAAAAAAAATTTTTTTCGAAATTTATTACAGTAACTATACCATTGTATTTAAAAAACAAAAGTTGACAGCTGTTATGCAGCTGTTTTAAATGCATTAAAGACGCAAGGTATGGTATATTGTAGAGTTTTTTCAGCCATTTCATTTGATTTTTTGATCACCCAAATACGACAATAAACACCGACGCTATTCACGTAGGCGTTTTTTTTTGGACTCAGCCTGTATATACTAAACTCTAATCTATATATAACTAATTCACAACATCTCCCTTAATTTTTTTTAAAGAAAAACTTAATATCATTTACTTTTGAAGATAATCTCTCAAATAACTGGGCTCTCTGAAAGCTCTACCTACTCTAGTAACCTTTGGAACAGTGCCTGAGTTATCTTTTACACCTATACTATTTTTTACATCTATATCTAATGATTTACTGTTGTCACTTTCTTGCCTAATGCCACGCTTTTCTCCTTCTGTACTACTTTCCACTTCTTTACTTCTTTCATATTTACAAAGCTCATTTTCTAACAATTTTTCAAATTTCACACCTTTATCAAAATTATCCTTCTCAAAAATTTTTGAGAATTTTCTATTTCTGGTTAGCACTTGTTTTGTTCTCCATAATTTTATTTCATAAGTTGTACATAGGTCTCGTTGAGTCAATTTTAATAATGGTTCCTGGTTCACTCGTTGGTCCCCTTTTTACCATGACTTTATCCTTTATCTTAAGTTTTGGTAAATCTCTTACCTCTTCTATCGTACAACCTTTTCTGCTTCGCTTGTCTACTAACACCTTCCTCTCTCCATACCTTTTGAACTTTTCTTGTTAGTGTATCGCTATTGTAATTGAAGGGGTCAATGCAAGAAGTGGACATGTCCACTTTTAGTAATTTTTCAGGAGAGACAAGAAACGTTTCTAGAATTTACCGAAATTTTTTTTTATTTTTTGACTTTGGTTAGTTATTTGGTAGCGACATGTGGATACATTTTCGTCAAATGTCCCCTTTAAGGAATTTTACTTGTGCCAAAAAAAAATAAAAATAAAATGGACGTGTCTACTTTTTGCACAGTTTTGTTTCCATTTTTTTATTTTATTTATTTTTAAACAATGTTAATATAATTTTCAATTTACAAGAATATGTTTATTATTCATCGTCATTGTCTTCAAATTCGGAACATGACGTGGCAGCGTCTGGGTTAACAAAATCTAAGTGATACTGTTTTATCTCTTGATAAAACCACTGATCAGCTACTGGGACGTAATTTGCAGCCAATGCCATGACATGTTCAAACTTCTTCTTTTTTAACTTTCTTCTTTCAACATACAAAGCCTTGGAATCATCCGGCAAACTGAGAAATGCATTTTTATTTTTAAGTTCAAATTCTTGGAAGATCGCCATTGATACTGAGATACTACACGAAATTCTAGGCAATTTTGATCTATCGTATTGAGAGATTCTATATTTCGATATTGTGAATTTTGCATTTTTTACGCAAAAAATGTTCTTTAAAATTCAAAAATATGTTTCTATCAGGTGTAATCACCACAAATTTATTTCCAGATTCTCGAATTATTTTGGCGTACTCATTTGGAAGATAAATTTTATCATATCTTCGTTTTCTCTTCTCGATAGCTGCAAAGCTTCTATCGCATGGTCGATAACTATGCCCTGGTTCGATGGTATATTAAGTTAAATTTTCCCATTTCTACAAGTGTGAAGAGATATTGAGTCATAACAAAATTTTTATTTTGTGACGCGCAGTTGTCTGAAAACATGTATAGTTCAGTAACTTCTGGTCTAATAATATTTTTGAAGAAATAATTTAGTAAGCTGATAACTTCGTTTTGCCCTTTTCCAGCAATGGTTTCGTCATATAGAAAAAAATAACTTTTGCCACTGCTTGCAACATGAATACAAAAGTTGTAGACCCACATTTGAATCTTATAGAATACCTCTCCGCTTGAGGCAACTGGTAATGGTAAATTTTGTTGGTAGTCGAATGTTATAACTTCCACATGAGCGACAGTTCTAGATAGCTGCGATTTCTCTTTAAGATCTTTGTAAAAAGTTTCTGATTTCACAACATGCAATGTTTTTTTCTCCCTCAAGTGTATTTCTTTCTACTTCTGTATTTGCAGCATCAATTTGTTTTACCAGTTTATCACATTTTTGACATGTGTCAGTTTTAGGGTTTCCAAATGAAATATATTAAAGTTTTCCGTGAAGTATTTTCTAAAAAATTCGTATTTTACCACAGGTTTAAAATTTGCATGGTTTCTGTTCTCTTGCATTATTCTATATTGATCAGGTTCGTATTTTTTCAAATACAACTCGTGTAACTGTGCAATATTTAGTAACGGTGATAGTTAATCAGCCTTATGCTGTATCACTTACGTTACGTTTCCTATTATTCTTTACAACATTGTTTAGAAACGTATCGAAAAATGCATACTGCACGATGGGGGCCTGGTAAAATATTAGATTAAGCTGTTTTTTTCATTCTGTGTGTTTTAGTTGGTTAGTTTTAGTGTTTTGTAAAACTGTAGATTAAATTGAAATTATATTTTTTTAATAATTAAAAATTAAAATTTTTCAACCAAATTTGATAATTGGGGTTATTTCGTAATTCTAAACAACTTTTTCTAATAACTTTTTTTGATCAAACAAGGCCTACTATGTTTTCTTAATTTTTTCGACTTTCTATTAAATCGCAGTAGGTCATGGCTTGCAATACAAAAGGTTTCAAATTTGAAAAATGTGTGTTATAAGAGAATGTTCATCTGGCGAAAATTTAAAATCGATCCGTTAATAAATATAAAAACTACAGGGGTGTGTAGCTGAGAAATGAAACACATTGTAGATGCCGAGTGAAACATAACATACTGCATATCTGCACAAATAACCTAATTTGTAATTTTCGATCAGTGTTCTTGTTTTTGTTTCACGGTATATAAATATATTTCAAAATGAATTTTTTACGGTTAGCTTTGATAGAGCAACTTAAAATGCAATTGAAAGGTAAGTTTTGGTTTGTATGAAGGTACATTTATTTACAAATGTGTTCACATTTATATTTTTAGAAATGATACAAAAATACAAAGAAGACTTTTACGTGGCACCAGTGATCCTTTTCATCTAAGAGAACAAGAATTTCAAAAGCATTTTCGTCTATCGAGAGAATGTGCAAGGTTTTTAATCGAAACATTACGCCCACATTTACATCACGGTGAAAGAATTACTGCGTTATCTGTTGAAGTGAAAGTAATTTATTAAATGTGTATGATTACTAGCAGGACTTTAAATTACTAATTTTTTTCTAGATTTTAAGTGCACTTGTATTTTTTGGAAGTGGAAGTTACCAAAAAAGTGTCGCACAAAATTTTCATCTACCTGTTGAGCAGTCTAGATTCAGCAGAATTCTTTCCGAAGTTATTAATGCCATGGTTGATAATTTGCTTAGGGAATATATAAAATTTCCACAAACAGAAATGGAATGTAATGAAATTAAAGAAACGTAATAATTAATTACCATTAATACATCGCTGCAAATCAATGACAACATTTTTGGGTTGCAGGTTTCATGAAAAGTTTAATTTCTCTGGTGTAATAGGGGCAATAGATTGTACACATATAGCAATAATTGCCCCTGCTACTGAAGATCCTATCCATCCAGGGTTACTTTAACCGTAAAGGGTTTTACAGCCTTAATGTGCAAGTGGTAAGTAAATTAAATAGTTTAATAATAAATTTTAATTTTTTGACTTTGAGATAGGTATGTGATGCAAATTTAAAAATTTTAAATTGCAACGCACGTTTTCCTGGCTCAACGCATGATTCAGCGGTGTGAGGTATGAGTGTAGTAAAAAGACATTTTGAAGAAAAATACTTAAACAATGACTTAAATGCCTCATGGTTAATTGGTTTGTAATATTTATTACATTTACTGAAATTATATCTTAAGTTTTGACTTATTAGGTGACTCAGGGTATCCATTACAGCCATGGCTTTTAACCCCAATTGAAGGAGCTGAACCAAATTCACCTGAAGGGAGATATACAAGGCAACATATTTTAGCAAGGAATGTGATAGAAAGGTGTTTCGGGGTTTTAAAACAAAGATTCCGATGTCTTCTGAAACACAGAGTCCTTCATTATTCCCCAGATAAGGCTGCTAAAATTGTATTGTCCTGTATTATATTACATAATATTGCAATACAACAGGGAATACAAATTCCAGATGATATTGAGGAGGAATTAAATGAGCCTGCAGAAATTGTACAAGCAAATCATGGTTTGTTGTAATTATTCATTCATTTATTCCAATTATATTTCAATTTTATTTTCAGCTCCTCCAAATTATTTAAATGAGGGTAGACGTAGACGCAATTATTCAGAGGTATTTCTCTGATTGAATAACTGTTACCTCAAGTTTATAATTATCTATAAGTAGTGAATGTAAAAATACGTGAATAATTTCGGTTAGATAGTATATTGATACATTAAATTTGTACATTTATAATTGTTGATGCACATTTATAAAATACAATTACATTTTACAACCTAGATATTTCTTTAAATAGGTAAATAAATTACACATATCTGTTTATATTTTTATTCACAAAAATCTGCAAATCCTTCAAAACTACCAAAAATTTTATAATATTCAAGTTTTAATTTCCAGAGTTCTGTTTTTCTGTAAGTATCTGCCCAGACTTTTATAGAATTTGCCAAATTATTTATCGCCTCTCCTTTAATTTTTTCGGATTCTATTGCAGAATTTTGACTCTCTGCAAAAGCATTGCATGCCGACTGCAGAATTGTAGACGTATATCTAGTTGCAGTTGCTGATGTTTTTGATTTCCCTTTTAATTTAGAATTGGTACCAGTTTTAAGTGGAGTTGTATTTTGTATTACTGGTTCATTATCAGGAGATTTACCTTCTTCATTAACAGTTACTATGTCTTGAACTAGAGTAGTCGTCATATCCCCACAAAGAATTGAAGTATCTTCCTCCAATAAGCAGTAGTTGTGGAAATTTTCATCAATAGGTATAACTTTATTAATGACAGTTTCTCGACTAGTTGTAGGTTGCTCATGTATTTTGGCTGTGTCCCCTCCCAAACAATCAGCAATTGACTCATCCCCTAAATGAATTTTGGATATTAAATTTAACAGCCGCTCTTCCAAATCCGTTAGTTTTTTCTTGGAAGGACACGCACCCCCTGTTTGTGACATATTTTGGTATATCTCTCTACTCTTTCTTTTGGTATTTATTTTCCATTCATTAAATATCTAACAATAAGACAAGAATTAATCAGAAAAAAAATTAACAAGCATCGTTGCTTACCTTTCTCCATTGCTCAGCAGTTTTAGGAGGTCCATTTCCACAGGCATTTTCTGCCATAATGCATTTATTTTATTGAAATCGGAAGGTTTAGTTTTTCCAGTTATTAGTACCCGGTTTTCTTCCAGAAAAGTAATTAAATCTTCGTACTGTTTTCTGGTGGTTTTTTTAAGTCTTACTTGGGACATTCTAATGATAAGATATAGCAAACTAACTACTGTAACAACTACAGTTAGTACTAGTATTAGTATAATAAAAATGTTAAGGAACTAAATTATCATAAAACACTAAAAAACTAAATAATAATAGAAACATCACAAAATCTTTTAAGCGGACACTAAATCGCGCACTTTACACTTTACGTTTCACCGTCGTTCGACAGCTTCGTCAGAAGTGACGAAGCTATCAGAAGTGACGAAGCTGTCGAACGACGGTGAAACGTAAAGTGTAAAGTGCGATTTAGTGTCCGCTTAAAAGATTTTGTGATACAAATTTCATCGGACAAGAACCAACTGTAAATATAATAGAAACCTAAGAAACTAATTAATTATAATAAAGACACTAAAAAGAATAGAAACGCTAGTAAATTACGCAAACAATTTAAATTTTGAGTGACAGACGCGGGCGGTGACGTTTTGCTAAAGGAGCGCATGCGGAACGGTTACACAATTGTCTCTTTCTAATTCACACATTCTCCGTATAGCGTTAACTCTTTTAAGTACACTATTCTTATTTCCATTATAACAGTTCTCATTTAACGTAGATTATTACGTACATGTTAAAATAATGATACAGCATATCGAATTTATGACGATACGTTATAAGAACTGTTATATCAACCTGTTATACTTTAGTAACGTGCATACGTTATATTTAACGTAAATGATACAGCATAAAGCTGAATATTTGCTGATGTTATCACTCCTACTATAATGTGATTTATATTTGGGGAAGCTCATTATATGACTGCGTATCTGGGCAACTGTTTCTGGGGTAATTTGGTTTGGTCTATTATTATGTCTTCCTCTTCGATCTGATGGGGGTGTGGCATTAATTTTTAAGTGATTTATCAGTCTATTTATTCTTCCTTTTTTTATACCGTGTATAGCTAACAGTGCATTCTTACACACACGATAGTTTTGGACCCCTTCTTTAACCTAGAACAACAAAAATCAGAGGCTGGATGAGAGTAGCATAAGGAAAACTTACGGAAAAGCTACACTTTTTGGTTTATTATCTTGATCTGTACGTCGTCTATGGCGAGTGACATTTGTCACAGCAATGTTGAAACATAAATAAGCATCCCGTAGTTCCTTGATGGATATTTTATAAAAGCATCAAAGATTTTTTGCCTACTAGCAGCGGATACTTTTTCAAAACATTTTTGTTTACAGCTGCATGCATTTCCTATCATCCTCTCTGATACAACAGTTTTGGAAGTACTCTCATATTCTTTGCCCGCTGTTCTACGTTCCTTTTGGATACTTCGTTTCCATTTGTTTTCATTTCTCAACCGCTTTTTGCCTTTGTTTTTGTTTTTATTGCAGTTAGGTTCACTTGATTCACTGTCTTCTGCTGTCTCTGTGGGTACATAATCACGATCAACGTCAGAATCATCTCCATGAAATGAATCCTGCTGGTCATAGTCAGAACTCATAATATTAGTTATTATTTCAAAGGTTTTTTAATAACAATGCCTCGCTTCGTCGACACATCAAACGACACGTCAACGTCAACACTAATATTTTGGTACTTGATACAATGCAATAACGGGACATGTCTAATTCTTGCAAAGTATTGGAAAGAGGACAACTTATATTACATTGCTATAAGGTGTGTGGTAGGGATAGAAGTCTCTTTTTTGCATGGGACGACGCACTACTGAATACAGAACATGTCCATTCAAAAAACAAATTTGCGCTAAGAATGGACATGTCCACTTCTTGCACTGACCCCTTCAATTGTCCTTTAATTGTTCGATTGAAAGAAAGTTGCGCTGGGACGGACCTCTCAACTTTAGCGGTGTGTTTATATATTCTAAAAACGCCAAATGACGAAAGACGTATTCTTTCTCATCTTTCTCCGCTTTTTTAAATAAATTTCTAATTATCCTAACTTGTCATTCTATAAATCCATTGGATTGCGGATATCTTGCCGAACTAGTTTGATGTTTGATATTCCAGTTTTTCATGAAATTATCAAATTTACTGCTAACGAATTGTGGGCCATTGTCACTTCGTAGTGTTTTCGGTATTCCGTGTCGTGCAAATAGAGATTTTAAATTATGTATTATCACTTTTCTAGATGCTGAATCTTTTAAATAATAAAGTTTTGGAAACTTTGAATAATAATCAACTACTAAAAGAATAATCTTTTTCATGTCATCAGTACCAACTATTTGCCACGGCTTACAGGCTAATTCACTATTTATCAATGTCTCTTTTTGGTTCATATTATGGCATGTCAAGCAAGTTGGACAATTTTCGATTTTATCTTGAATTTGTTTGTTGATCATTGGTAGGTTTCTTCGGCTCTTGCTTTTGCTTTTTGAATTCCCATATGATTGTACTGCAAAATATTAAGAATTTCATTGCGCAATGATTTGGGAACGGTAATTCTATTATTTTTTAGTATTACACCCTTTGCCTCAGTTAGTTCATCCTCTAGATTGCCAATGGGGTCTTAACGTAGCATGTAATCTGTTTTTGTTAGAAGGCCACCCTGTTCTGATTACTTTAGCCAAACCCTGTAATTCAATGTCCTCTCTAGTTTCTTTGGCAATTTTATCAAATTTTTCTTTACTGATACTTGAATTATCAATTAGATGAATTTGAGTTTCTAATTCGTTTTCTATAATGTCAAAATTCTTATCGTCTAAGCTTGCTCGTGATAACGCATCTGCAAAGTACAACTGTGGGCCTGGTTTGTACTTTACGGTTAAATCGTAAGCTTGTAATGTAATTTTTAGTCGTTGTAATCTTAAAAAACATTTGTGCAACGGTTTTTTAAAAATATGTCCTAAGGGTTTGTGGTCAGATTCTACCACAAAATGTTTCCCATAAAGATACTGATGGAATCTTTGGCATCCAAAAACAATTGCGAGCAATTCCTTTTCTATTTGGGCGTATTGCTTTTGAGATTCTGTCAGTGTCTTTGATGCGTACGCAATCGGCTTTTCATTCTGTAAAATAACTGCACCTAATCTTTGTTTTGAGCTGTCTACCGACAGAACAAGGGGTTTATTTCATCGAAAAATTGTAATGTTGGACTTTCCATTAAAACTTTTTTTAAATTTTCAAATTCGTTTTCATGAATTTCCATCCACAACCATTCTGTATTTTTTTTGCTAATTTTCTCAAATTTGTAGTCATGCCTGCTAGATTGGGAATAAAACGTCCTACGTAAGTGAACATTCCTAGTATGCGTGACAATTCGACCTGATTTTGAGGCTTCGGTAATTTCTTGATTGCATTACCTTTACAGGGTCAACTTTTATCCCATTCCCTGATATGATATACTCTACGTATTTAACCTTTTTAGCTTCAAACTTGCATTATGCCAAATTAAATTTGATTCCTAACTCTCTCGCTCTGTTTAGAACTTTTCTCAAACTTGTATCATGTTGCTATTTTTTCTCGGCATAAATAATGATGTCATCAATATAAATTTTGACTCCTTCTATATCTTCAAATGCTTCTGAAAATATTCTATGGAAAATTTCCGGTGCAACGATAAGTCAAAAGGTAGTCTAGTGAACCTAAATCTTCCAAATGGAGTTGCAAACATCGTGAGCCTTGAAGCTTGTTCAGTTAACTGAATTTGATGAAAACCAAGGTGCGCATCTTAAGTTGAAAAAATGCTCGAGCCGCTCATTTTACTCGTAATTTCCTCAAAAGTCAGTAGGTGATAATGTTCTCTGAGTATCGCGTTATTTAGATCTTTTGGATCAAGACAAATCCTAAGTTTTCCACCCGGTTTACGAACTATCACGATCGGGTTTACAAATTCCGAAGGTTCCGTAATTTTAACTATAATTTCGTCTGTAATCATTCTGTCAATTTCTTGTTTTAATTCATGCTTAATTCCGGATGGAATTTTTCTACATGATGTTACGACCGCTTTATAATTTTCTTTCAGTTCAATGTCATGTGCTCTCATCTTAATCTTACCAACACCTTTAAAAACATCTTTGAAGCCTTCTGCAACACTGTTTCTTATTTCAATTTCACTTAGATTTGCCTTATTTAATTCAACTAATTTTAGTCTTTGAACTGCTTCAATCCCTAAGATTGGAGGTGAAGATTTCTTTGTTTCGATAATAACAAATTCTAAATTTTGTTCTAAATCGTTTGACCATACTTTTAGTTTACAAGTACCTAAGGTTTTCAACTCTGCTCCTCTATAATGCGTAACTATCAGATTCGGTTCGGTAATTAAATTCTTATGTATACCTAAACGCTTAAAAATATGCCACGGTATAACATTAATTTGCGCGCCGGTATCAAGTTTAAAGTTTAGTTCCTTATTTATATCTGCTAACGTTATTTTAGCAAACCAATCGTTACATTTTTTAGTACAGTTAAGATCGAAAATTACATATTTTCCTAAGTCTACATCTACATTTTACTGTCTCACTTCGTTTACCATCGAACTAACAGATTTACTTTTACACATACGCGCAAAGTGGTTTAATTTTTTACAATTATTACAACTTTTGCCTGTCGCTGGGCACTCTGTTTGATTTCTGTGCTTGTAACAACACCTCGGACATGTTTGCATACCTTCACTGGCTAGCTTTGGTCCCTGACGCTTACCCTGGTAATATTTCTTGTTGTAATCTTCGTGTCCCTTCTTACTCTTCTGTTGAATATGTCTTGGGTTTCTTCTGTCGTCTTCCTTTATCATGTCCATGTCCACGCTGTCCTTTTCCTTGTTGATCCAAGTGAATCGTGTTTACTTCTATGGACAATTCATTGTCTCCCAGTGTTTTCATGTCTTGCTCGGTGATTTCTGCTGCTTTGCATATTTCTACTGCTCTTCATAGTTCCAGATTCTCTTCTCTCAACAGTCTGTCTTTCACTTTGGAGTTGTAGATCCCACACACGATTCGATCTTTTATCAAACCGTCTTTTAGGTCTCCGTAGTCGCAGGACGAGGCTATTTTTTTTTAATCCGCCACAAAAGAATCAAAATTTTCAAGTCGACCTTGAACTCTAGTGTTAAATTTGTGTCTTTCTACACACGTATTCATTTTTGGGAGAAAATATTCCTCAAATTTTTTAATAATTACCTCTTTATTTTTCATTTCCGCTTTACTTAACGCCACAGTTTGGAGAATATCTCGTGCCTCTTCTCCAATGACATGAAGTCACACTGCAGCTTGAGTCTCCGCCGTTTTTGACGAACATCCACTGGCTATCATGTACAAATACATATTTTGTTTGAATTTCTTCCAATTTATAGCGAGATCGCCTTCCATGGACATTGGTTGGGGCGGTTGCAAATTGTTCATTTGCATGCTTCTTTTTGTTTTGTTTTTTTTTTTGAAAGTTTAAATCAAACCAATTTTTCTTTTCCTAAAATAAATTTAACTTCCACTGTTCACATTCACTTCACTCATTTCTGTTCTATTTTTAGGTTCTCCTCCAGTAAACCTAGAAAATCCACTTGGACTCCTTCTATTTTGGCAGCTATTGATCCGCACCCTGCGTCCATCTTCCAGATAGACGAGTCTCCTCCTTCGTCTCTGCTTCGGTTGGGATTTAATAGGCCAATATCTTGCAGTCAGCGGAGGCCCAGGCTTTTTATGGAACTTCTACATCATTTTGCAAAATTCGTCCCACGCAGCCCCTCGCAAAACTCTCTCTGTCCAGTTCTTTTCTTCCACCGTAACGATAATTACTACAGTGTCGATACTGCTCATGTTTTCTCAATATTTCACTTTCACCACTGTACTATCTTTTTATTTCTTGTTTTACTTTGTTACTAATTGTAAAATTTGAACTTTATTATTAAAAGATAATAAAATTTCATTAATTTTGTTTTCTCAAATCTTTTCTTTTTCTTTATGATTTATTTATTCATGATTTAAATATCACAGCAACATGTCCTTTTGGTCTGCGATCGTATAACAAGACTGCGGTGACGGTGTTTGCTTATCTATTGGACTATTTCTGTATTCCAATGGTGTTAAGTGAATATATTTTTCATCGTTAGTAGCTTTTTGGTTTTTATTGCCTGTAAACTTGTGGCCAAAAAACTGACTCATTCCTTTTGGATTGTAAATTTGTCACCAAATAAACTTGAAACTGACTGCTCCTGAGACTTACCTTGATATCCAATGCCCTTTCTCTTTCATACCACTTCATAATTTCTGTCTCAGTATGCAGTTATGCAGTTTTTCATATTTCATCTCTACCAATATCAGCATTATAATATTTTTCTGTTATTCCCCATATCATTTCAATAGCGTTAAATAAACAACGGTAAGGAGGAAGACGCAGAACCCTGTGATCAAACTGTTCAGCCATTTCATTAAGTAAAAATATTTTTGGTGGTTTGTGCCTAATAAATAACATAATAAATTGTTAGAAGTATTAAAGAAGAATGTTGATAATTTTAACGGAGCTACAATTTCCAGTAATTCAAGCTTCAAACAATGTACAGGAAATTCAATTCTTCGGCTAGTCAACCATTCTTGAATTGCCAACTTGGTCCAAGAACTATTCGGAATTTTTGCTGAAAGTATTATGATAAGCAGCGTTATCCAAGATAATTACAGACGGTTGTTGCAAATTAGGCAAAAGTTGATTTTAGAACCATTTACAAACATTTTCTTGGTTCGTTTCTCCATGATACTCACTCATTTGTGTTTCAGATGTAAATAGAACTTCTGCACCGGGAATGAAGTCATCCTCATTTCCAGCATAAACTACAATGTACCTTAAACATGAACAAATTAATAATGAAATTAAGGTCCCACTTATAATCGCACTTTAAATTGGTAAAAGCAAGCAACTAACCTCTTTCCATCAACTTTCCTAGTCTTCACACTTCGTTTGTTGTCATCTTGTCAAGAACGACCTACAGTTCCATTTTGAAAGATACATGTTTCATTCACAAAAGCAAACTGGTATAAAGCCTCTGTTTTTGCTGTTATGTACGATCGTAAAAATTTTATTCTTTTGAAAGCAATATCAGGAAGTTCCATTAGCCCCCTCCGGGGATTATCTTTCGACCATTTAAAGCCGATTTCTAATAGCAATGTGTGCAAAGATTTTTGACAACCTGCAAAGAGTTGCCTGTCATGCAATTTTTTGTGCAACGTGCACAAAGAAACTACTTCCTTTAAGAATCATAAAATGATACTTTTTTCTATACTCGCAGAGATTCATAGTCACTTTTCTCATACATTTCACAATATTACAATATTACGAATGGCAGTTACATCAAGAGAAGCTGTGTTAGTAACACGTTTAACACGTGGACGCTTCTTTTTAGGGTAACTTAAAACTTCATTATTTTTAACGGCTTGCGAAATGGAGCTCACAGTTGATATGCTTATATTAAGGGCAGCAGCAGTATGCCAAAAGAATAGTTTTTAAAATACAATGTTTTGACACCAAAGCATTTTACCTCTCTTACTGCATTAAATGGAAGTAAATAATGTATAACAGAAGGTACGAGCTCCTTTGCTCGACTACACAAATGTTTTGACATCTTTGTAAACAAATATGAACGCAAAAACAATTACCCCCTGGTTCTGAAAAGAACAATTTTTCTACGACAAATACAAACAAACAACATGAAAGACAAAAGCGAAACTTGCGTAGTTGAAAGTAAAATCAACTGTGAAGTATACCGGCAACTGCGCCAGTTAGTAGCACATGGAAACCAACTGTTACCACAGGGTTGCCTGACGAGCAATAACGAAACTAATACTTACACGAAAAACGATTCGGGTCTTGTTTTATTATAAGCAATTGCGTTACAAATTAAAGGATATGTGTATTAATAATAATTAAATTAATGTGAGATTCGCAGCAAAATAGCGTCTCCGACCCGTTCCATTAAATAACACAACACTTCAGCTTATAAAAGCAACAAATCTTATGAAAATAACTTACATAGGTTATAATCAAACATCTATGATGCATAAGATGGCATCGGTCTATTCTGACAACCAGTGTCAAAATTCCGAACTTTCAAGTTGCAATTTATATAGTTCAGGGATACAAAACGTAACCGAAACCGTTCCACAGCTCCAGCTGTAATCATTATCAAAGCGCAATAGAAGCGGACCAAGGAATCGAATTTACAGTAATTTTGCATCCTTGATGTAGTTTCCAAAGTCGCCACTTGGCAACTTCATGCCGCTTATGTTGGAGACACATTTTCAAAATCGCTAGCAGTCTAGATGTATATAGTCAAAGACTGAAACGAATAACACTTAATTAAACAAGTAAATTTCATTTGGTTAGATTGGTAGTACATTGACAATATCATTCCTTCTGTGCATTCCGTTTCATGTCAAACCTATCTCCATCGTCATCTACGTCATCGTGTACTTCTTCTGCTACATTAACTTCTTCAAAATTTATTTGAGGAAAAGAAAGCGTCTTGCATGGCCAATGATTGAGTGTGTAGCACGCAACTTAGGCTCTTATAAGGTGTGCTATGCGACTGGTAGTATGTTTACATAATTTGACGTGACCTGATACAATGTGCGAAATTTCTGTTTTAAAATTCCCGAAACGATGTCTCAATGATGACGTGTCTGTTTGAAAATAATTTATTGGTTATAATTCCGTATCCTCCTTATTAAATTGTCTCGATCTTTAACGGTGTTAGTAGATGTGATAAACATGAATAACCACTGTCACTTAATATGAAAAAAATGTCCAACATTTGTCAGCAAGACTTGCAGCTATAAGGGTGACGTTCTAAACAATAACGACTGTCATGGACAGATCCTGGGAACCCAACAAATATATCCCTAGTTTTTCTTGTATGATCACATATATGAGCTGTTACTGTAGCATATACAGCGGCGCGAAAACTAAGAGAAGGGGATAAAATCGATGTCGATTATGAGAAATTTGGAAATTATTGATTGTTTTAAAGCTTTCGTAAACCTGAGTTATTTGCGGAATCTGCACACTCTGCGAACCGGACTTCCAACGTTTATCGTTGAACTTGCAGGTTCATCGGAGTTGCTGACGAAGTAAAATAACCGGGGCAATGTAATTAGTTTAACGAAAAATGAATTAGCTTTTGATCTAAAATAAATTGCAACCGCGTAAGAAACTTGACAAATATCTTTCCGGCTTAGTAACTACGCGTGTCCACTGAATTTCGTGGACCTTTGGTCATGACATCACGTACATCTTAGCAGGAAAATCCATGCATTTATTGTAATGATTATCAGTTATCTGATCGTCTTCGGAGGAGTACAGTGATCTGTGTCTCTAAACTTTGTGACACAAAGGTAATCTTTGTTGCTCTAATGTATTAGTTTTTACAGTGACCCCTGTTGCTCCCTTCCAACCCTGAGCTACGCAACCCCGAGCCCACAAGCTCGCATAATAAGGAACGAGTGCGTTTGTATTGTATTTGATCGCCACTGCGATCGCTTATCCTTAGTGTGTGTTCTCTTGTACCGCAGCGGCCCCGGCAGTGCGTACCCTGCTAACCAGCGGTGATCAAAAGCGTCCTCGGCAAAGCGTAGATGACCATTGTGGACGTTTCTGATAAGTCTCTATGGGTGGCGTGACGAGGCCCACCGTCCCGCGAGTTGGCGTACCAACGCGCCTTGGTTTGCACGAAAACCTAATCTGCTGCAGGACGCGTCTTCAGGGACGTGGCCGAACTTCCAACTAGTGAAGTTAACTGGTACCGTGGGGACCGGTTAGCCTCTGGAGTGGAGTGCGGTGAGGGAGACTCTCCGCCCCGGTCGACTGAGTTGGACTCACGGGGCCAGTGGTTGCAAGCTCGCGTAGCAGAGCTGGGGATGGATATGTCATCCATCTCCCGACGTTGTGAACTGCCGGATCTCAGTTCCGGGACTAGCCTGGTTAGCTAGTAGAGATTAGGATGGGTCTCCCTTGACTACAGAAGGGGCGAGGGCGTGCACCCGCACCATTCTGTGTAGCAGTGTGTTGGAAGTCGCTTTAAGTGCCAGGACACCGAAGGTGAGCCCGCCCTGCGCGCGCTGATTGGGCGTATCTCAATCCGCGATGGCTCTGGTCGGGGCCCAAGCGGATAAGGGCTAGCACTCGCCTAGGGAACCGCTTGATGAAGCGTACGGTGTGATTAGGGGAACTGGTCCTGAGTCTGGTCTGGTCTGGTCTGTGGTCACTGTACCGCAAAGCGGCAGCGCTGTTATTTTGTAATAAAAATTGAGGGTGATGTTGATTTTTGTATTTTTCTAGATAAACTTCACATTTACTATAGGGTGAGTCATTAATTAGAGTTGTAAAGAATTTTTACAGGTTCTTTATGCCAAAACAAAGCAATTATCCCAATATATCCTTAGTACCAAAAGTGCTCCCTTAAAAGATACAGGGTATCAAAGAAAGAAACATTTCCATTTAAATAATTCGCGCCGGTCTGTGGAAGCTTTTACCTGGGAAGGTGATTTATTGGATTAATTTGAAAATACATTATAATAAACACAAAATTAACAAAATAATTATTTAAAAATAGAAAACTACCTTGCAAATGTTCGAGAAATACGCCCCTCAAAAGCCTATTAATACAAGCATGGCATCGTCGTCACTAGTGAATCATAGCAGCTCCGAAAATTCTTTTATTACGCTGTTTCCTCGTGGTAAACCAGTGTTTTAAAACACACCCACAAAAAGAAATCCAGCGGATTCAGAGTCTTGACTCCTTGCCGGCCATCTCACAGGACCAAAACCGGCCAATCCATCCTATCATTGAAATAGTTATTTAACCATTCTGTAACGATTCTGCCATTGTGAGGAGGTGCACCGTCTTTGTTGAAAGAACATCTGTTGTCCCTAATGTTTAATGGGATGTCTTCAAGTATATCATGCAGCCGATGTTCAAGAAAAGTCATGATAAGCATTTGCATTGATGCGATTCTTGCAGCTCAGTAAAGAACCATTGCCAGCGATTCCTCCCCATACGTTAATAAGAAAATCACGTTGCTGGAACCTTCAACTCCTTGTTGGCCCCATGAAGGGTTCTCTAACGAGAATAATAAGTACGGAGTTTCAGTTTGTAATTTCCATCCCTGGTAAAAATGACTTCATCGGTCCATAAAAATAGATGGAATAAAATTGGGGTTGTTATTTATTCTTTCAAAGCCATCAACAAAAACTACACGTTGCACGGTATCCCCAGGATGAAGAGCGTGAACACTCGTATAATGGTAAGGATGTAATTCCTCCTTACGCAGAGTTACCGAAACAAAACTTTGTTGAGAGTCCTAACTGGATAGCAATTCGGCGAGTACTTGTAGTAGGACTGTTTAAAACCGAATCAACTACAGCTTCCTCTAATCGTATTACATTTTTCCGTTGCTGTGCACCGAAAGCCCCTCTGGCTCGCGGAAGACCAACCTCACCCAGGAGTCTTCGAAAGGCTGAAGGAAAAACCTGATGATTTGGATTCTTCTGTTGGGGAATCTACGATGTGGTATTCTCTAACTGCTGCTAAGAAGAGCGTTTCCGTTGCAAAGTCATACACGAAAACGATGTCTGCTATTTCTCTTGGAGTAAAATCACCCATTTCGTTATTTTTAAAACAATACAACTTGTGACTTTCAAACAATTAATGGCTGTTTATGATAGCCGCTGTCTTGATATTGTTTTTA